>JANFAB010000010.1:0-600000 GCA_024613165.1 Pisolithus albus
GAAAGCATTTTTTTTGTGGCCACTGAGCACAGAAACGGGATAGACTCCCAAAGCCACATAAAACATTGTAATGATAGAGTAAGAATACACTAAGTTGGACACGCTTCAACCATAAGAGGTGAGCCTGGTAATGGATTATAAGTCATGGCAGGGTATGAAGAATCGTGCGAGCACTTGTGTCGAGGTAGTATTACCATTTACAGTGATCAAGTGGGACCCCGAGGACTGCTGAGGTTTTCTCAATGGACTCCAAACATTTTAACATCGTGCGGGACAGGTGCTCACGTGCACTGGAATTCTATATATGGTTGAGTCAATAGTCTTTCTGGGACAGGCCAGTGACTCGGATCTTAACCGCTGCATTCATGCCGTATATAATGAGAGTCTTTGGGACTTCCGCCAGAATTGCCCACGGCGTTGTATCTGCCTTTCTACTTCCCGCAACCACTCAGATCCTGCGGTGTCTTGTGGATAGAAGTTAGGTGCGTATCAACATTTGTGTGTGCGACAGATTATGATGACTAAGCCGCACTCAACTGGCGCAGTTAGCTCTGTTACCCCGAGCCTCTCACAGCCCTGGGCTCTGGCTCTCAGGGAACGGGTACTCCGATCGGTATATTTTCTTTTATTCTGTTTTCTACCTCATGTCCCATAATGGTACCAACAGTTTCGTGCTGATTGCTTCAGTTGTTGTCCATTAGTGACCTCGCCTTCCCCCTCCTGCCGCCCCACGATGTTGCACATCCCATATCTCTGTCAGTTCGAAGCCGTCCCTCTCGCTTTTCGAGGACAAGGTACAACTCGACGAAAGCTTTCAGGTGATATGCATCAGGTAATGACTGCCACAGTGGTCATGGAGATTTTCCCAATTTTACAGAGCAGCTGCCTCCGGACAATTTTGTGGATATCTCGGTACGAGGTGTGCATATTCATTCAGTTCCTTTTTCTACCTGTTCCCGACACTCCCCTTCACCATAGCCGTGAGTTTCATGATATCTCGCCCAGCCATTGTTCCCTCCCTCTTTTGACGCTTATGAGTTTGTGCAGTCAGTTCACAACTGAGGATGACTGAATCTCCAAGTCATCTTGATGTCATCTCACTGTCGACGTTTATGTCCTTTTTTGCTGACCACAGATACCCAATAGTTTACGGTCTACTAGCATGTTTAATGGCCATATGTTCTGCTTTATTAATAAAATAATTATTCCGGAATTTACCTGAATTTTGTCCGATACAAATGCCAAAAGGAGTAGTCACGAAAGGTGGTACTTTCTCGCCATAAATTTGTGCATCAATCAAGCATGTCAAGATTTCCTCTTCAGTGTCAGTGACTATCATATTATATTCAATTTGAAAGCGAAGGTACCTGTATAAAGCTATCTAGACCTTTATAATGGGGCTCACCACATTGTGCCAGATTGCGACCATTACTGACATTATAAGGGTATATAAAGGCATTATCCTAAAAGTTGTTTTTCAGTGATGTTAGTTTTGTTACTTAGATGTTGCAGCGTCGACACCAGCTATCGTCACGTGATACGTACTCGCGTAGATAGACGTCTCTTTCGTTTTCGTTTCTTTTCCTCAGCACATCATCGGATTGCTGAGGTATGTTTACTATACAGCATACGTTAGTTGGGACTGACGTTTCTCGACTTAGTTCTCTGTCTTCAGGTCGGCAGCATCGTGTAATTTAGCACATCATCGGATTGCTGAGTTCTCTGTCTTCAGCTGTTAACACATATGACGTCCGCAGGACGGGAAACATCATCCTCTGCATGCTCAAATCAGCACTCATGTGACCATTCCACTGAGCGCTGTAGATGTGGTCAGCAAGCCCAACAGAGTACCGTTGCATCTGAGTCGAGTCGATAGTCACTGTTTGGAAGGACCGCGCACCAGCGCCAGCAAGGCTGCCACAGTATATGCTCCCACTAATGGACAATAAGATTTTTCGAGACGAACCGACTGAATGCCCACTAGGAACAACAGAGATGATTTAATTCACGAGCAACAGAGGTGACACGAACGCCTGCGGGATCCTGGGGCATACGCCAGATAGTAGAGAAAAGGGACGTAACGGTGCCTAGAACACAGGATAACTGATAAATCGTTCGGCGCCTGTGGTGATGCCGGGGTAAGCAGGTAGCCGGAAGGAAGGGAGGAAAAAGTCAGAACTAGGGCGAGGAATGACGGAAGGAAGAAAAGCGCGATGACTTTCACTGTAGAGCGGCTGTTGTCCGTGTCGCCGGAAAACCTAGACTCGGGAGAAGGGTCGCCAACTTCACCGCTAATCTATATCATTCACTGGGCGGATGAATGGAATATGGTGGCAGTGTTAAACTCCGTAGCAAACCTACACGACATTCAACGTCGTGACTTTGCTTCGCAGAACGGTGCTTGAGTCTACAGTCTCAGCAACGATAAGAGTAGAAGACGCGATCCTTCTGTATTCGTTGTGAGGTAGTCGAATCAACAAAAGAGCGTGAAATGGCGCCCCCAGCGTAGAAAGCAGTCGTTTTTCACTCGTGGCATCCAGCTCAGCCGATGGACTAAGCAATTTCGAGTGCCAAGGGCGAACAAGTTGTAGAGCACCTTGCTTCATTGCTGCATCCTCTAGTTTGCTTGGCAGTGTGATTTCAAGTGGCCTTAGGCCAGAGGCCCGGATCTTGTACGAATAACTCGGTGCCCGTGAATCTTCCCCTTGCAGCTGAACGGCCGTAACAGGATGGGTGATGGATGGCAGACTGAGGCGTCGATTAATGAATTGTGGGAGGGGCAACTCAGTGAGCGAACGATGCAATTTCCGTAGCGCCGTGGACAATAAGGGCCGCCAACCCATCCTCATCGACCCTTCGTCAGTGCCAGGAGATAGGGTGAATGGTAGTCTTCGATACGAGGTGATGTAGGCAGGGAAACAGGAATGGAATTGAGATGCCTCGCCAACCCAATCTAGGATCGATATGTCTCCAGACAGCGATATAATTTCGGCTAGGAGACGGCCAAGTGCGTTCTCGGCAGATTCACCATAAAGGACGGGCAGATGAAGGGCGAAAATCCCGAAAAGTGAATAGGAAATATCCTCAGGCCGAGTGGTACGACGTGATGACGCCCATTGGAGCCTCGAACGTGCATCGTCCATGCCTGGAGAAAACTCAGTAAGGAACCGCCGCTCTATGCCAGTCGCCCATTTGAGTTCTTCTATCACATTGACATTGGCTTTATGGTTCGAACCGACGTGGTTCTTGTACAGCGACCAGTCTTGGGTATAGAATAGTACAGTTTTGGGGGCCAGTAGCTCTTGGAGGGTCCACCCGCGTGTGAACCATTCGCTGTTCCTAAAGGAGCCAGTCCTGGCGACGTCGTGGAGGTAAACAATGGTCAGGGCAGATCGTCGATACCACGCAAACATCGATCCTATCGCTTCCTGCAGCTCTGCACTGCTGTCTTTGTCTATGCAACACGTATCGCTCCACGCCCACAAGTAACCCTGTTGGCGAGCACGATCGCAGAAGGCTTTGAGCTTTCCAAACCCACGCTCGCTTGACATATCACCTATCGAGCGACCTTCAACATCCCGTAACAATGGTTCGCCTGCGCCCCAGCGGTGAGAAAACGTGACGAATTGGAAGTATCCAGAGATGGTAGTATGGATGAGTTCTGTGCGTCGATCTGGGGCGCATCTGCTGCATGAAGACAACAGCTGACTATACTGTTGACTGTCCATGAAGTGTGATCTCTGCGCGTCTTGGTTGCAAAGGACGCCAGTGTGCGTGTGCAGCAGCCTGGTTGGCATCGTTTTGAGGGCTTCCGATACGGCACCACGGATGACTTGGTTAACATCAAAATGTGTAACTTCTGGGGCACCGGGAGACGTGATGACAACTTCTGGGGCACCGGAAGACATGACGACGGCTTCTGGGGGAGTGGGAGGCCTGATGGCAATCGGTGGGTTGGTTTTCATTTGGAGGTAGGTCATAAAACAGCGTCGAGATACATCGTATGTGGGGTCTCCTGGTGTGAGTAGCTGTAGGGCTTCTTGCTCAAGCGCAATAGCCTCATCTAAATCAGCTGCCATGGGCTGGTGACAAAAATGCTTTGCTAGACTTTGAGCAAGGTCATGAAGACACGAAGCACGATCAGGATGGCCTGTCGGACAGAGGTCTAGTAGTGCTCGTCCAAGTGTGACAGATTCCCCCAGGTCGGCAACTGCCCCCTGACTGTCATACCTTTCTGAAAGACAGAGAGCAAGCTCATGGAGGGATGAAGGCCGATAAGGATGTCCAGACGGACGTAGCTCCAGTGCTGCACGGTGCAGCTCAATTGCCTCATCCATATCGTTCACCCGAGCATATTTCCTGAACCTTTTCCCGAGGTCGCAAGCGAGATAGTAGAGAGTTGCAGAACGATCAGGATGCCCTGGTAAATAGAGCTCTAGCGCTGCTCGTCCGAGTGTGACAGCTTCCTCCAGGTCGGTAACTGTCCCCTGACTGTCATACCTTTCTGAAAGACAGAGAGCAAGCTCATGGAGGGATAAAGACCGATAAGGATGTCCAGACGGACATAGTTCCAGTGCTGCACGGTGCAGCTCAATTGCCTCGTCTAGATCATACATCCGAGCATATTTCTCGAACCTTTTCCTGAGGCCGCAAGCGAGATTGTAGAGAGTTGCAGAACGATCAGGATGCCCTGGTGAATAGAGCTCTAGTGCTGCTCGTCCAAGTGTGACAGCTTCCTCCAGGTCGGCAACTGCCCCCTGACTGTCATACCTTTCCGAAAGACAGAGAGCAAGTGAATAGAGGGATGAAGACCGATCACGATGTCCAGACGGACATAGTTCCAGTGCTGCACGGTGCAGCTCAATTGCCTCGTCCAGATCATACATCCGAGCATATTTCTCGAACCTTTTCCTGAGGTCGCAACCGAGATTATAGAGAGATACAGCACGATCAGGATGCCCTGGTAAATAGAGCTGTAGTGCTGCTCGTCCGAGTGTGACAGCTTCCTCCAGGTCGGCAACTGCCCCCTGACTGTCATACCTTTCCGAAAGACAGAGAGCAAGTGAATAGAGGGATGAAGACCGATCACGATGTCCAGACGGACATAGTTCCAGTGCTGCACGGTGCAGCTCAATTGCCTCATCCAGATCGTACATGCGAGCATATTTCTTGAACCTTTTCCTGAGGTCGCAAGCGAGAATGTAGAGAGATACAGCACGATCAGGATGCCCTGGTAAACGGAGCTCTAGTGCTGCCCGTCCGAATGCGACAGCTTCCTCCAGGTCGGCAACTGCCCCCTGACTGTCATACCTTTCCGAAAGATCGAAAGCAAGCTCATGGAGGGATGAAGGCCGATCACGATGTCCAGACGGACATAGTTCCAGTGCTGCACGGTGCAGCTCAATTGCCTCATCCAGATCGTACATCCGAGCATATTTCTTGAACCTTTTCCTGAGGTCGCAACCGAGATTGTAGAGAGTTACAGCACGACGAGGATGCCCTGGTAAACGGAGCTCTAGTGCTGCTCGTCCGAGTGTGACAGCTTCCTCCAGGTCGGCAACTGCCCCCTGACTGTTATACCTTTGCGAAAGACAGAGAGCAAGTGAATGGAGGGATGAAGACCGACCACTACGCCTAGACCGACGTAGCTGTAAAGCATCACGATGCAAAGTGATTGCCTCGTCCAAGTCGCCGACATTCTCCTCTTCCTTGAATCTGTGGCGAAGAGCCAACGCAAGGTTGAAGAGGGCAGAATCCCTGCCGTTAGACCCAGGAGGACAACTTTCCAAGATTGTTCGTTTGTAGGAAACATCGTCCCATGGAACCATGTAACGGGGAGCCGGAGGATATACAATGTAGGTATGACTCTGACGTTGGAGCGGGTTCGGTGGTCAGTTGCAATGAGGCAGGAACAGTACAACTATACTGTACCATTGGAAAGGAGAAAAGAACAGAGTGGGCGATCTGCGAGGTTAAGGAGGCAGACCGCGAAGTATAGAACAGGCGACGTTGAGAAACGTGGATACAGCTACGTGAAGGTCAATGCATGTAGCGCCAAGATGATCCAGGAGGGAATTCACCGATCGATGGGCAAGAGCAAGTTCGTGTATGAAAACTCGACTGGGTGCCACTTGAGTAAGTCGCGCATACTGAAACACCGGGTTGCAGCTTACCAGCAGGTGACAGTTGGTGGAGGTCCGTGCGCAAGGATAAGCATCAACGAGAAGTATAAGATTGCCGCCCATGCCCTATGATAGCTTGAGGCGGTGACACTAGCCTGTGTATTTGCTGTTGTACGTCGGGAGACTGTCAACATCTCCTTGCTTGAGTCAACAACTCTGAAGGAAACTCATAAAGAAATTACTGATGAGTATGAGGAGAGAGCACGGCTGGTTCGCATAATCATGACGTGGCTGGTGATTTGGGCAAGGCACGATGATCCGCGAAGAACGGGTCCACTGCTCACTCAAAGCTGCAAGGCCACCCACTCATTCACAAACGAATACACAAATCTTCAGTTTATCTGCTTCATGGAGCGAAGTGTCAATCACCGTGAAAGGAGTTTTGCAGTAGAATTGTCAACTACACTGGAGGCGTGTCTGCGAGGTACTGTAAACGCTCGTTCTGACATCCTTGACCGCTCATGAGGTTCTACCTGCGCGAGCCCTCTTCCCTCTCTCCACTCCTGCCTTCGCTTCTGCAGTACACAAGGCCGATTACTCCGTCCGCAGTTCGGATGAGCCTTCCAACGTTTGACCCATCAGGCCCACCGAACACTCGTGGTTCCAGATGCGTCGTCACAGGTATCGAATAAACGAACGAGACAATTCCGGAGCGTAGCAGCTCGGTAAAGTGACGCAACAGCCTCTATTTCCTCGACCTCGCGGAACGATGTTCGGACAGCCTCCATATCGATGTGCAGAACGTGGTGGCCCGCGAGCTGTTTCGACAACTCATCGGCGTCGTCCCATGGAAATGAGCCTCTTCAGTACTTGACGGTAGCTGCTATCCGCGAGCTGATGAGAGGAGACTCGGTCGTAGGCCACTTAGATATGAGAAGAAAGTCATTGGAATACTCCTCGAGGGCAGCCTCTGGTAATATCTCAAACTCCGTCCTCTCCCCGAGTTCCCCACCCGGACAAGAGTTGACAGGACACCCGAAGCATTTACTTCCTAGTCCTTCATTTTCTCAGCATTCGGGGGATATGGGTTACGCAGCACCTCCTCAATGCAGTCGAACAACAGATTCAGGAGTGCAGAGGCCTCCCATTCAGAAGTGGTGGAACTTACAACGAAAACCTGGGAATCGGAGGACTATGGAGGAGCGTCCCGAAGTAAGAAGATGAACTAAACCTCGTACGAGACCTCGTTGGAAGAGTTTTCATGTCAGGAACGATATGGTGTGGAGTCGGTGACCCGCGATCAAAAGTGAAGGGAGCAGGTCCGTGCAATTGCGTCTGGCAGCGGGGTGGTGGTGGTTTCATCCACATTTCAGTACTTCTAGAGTTGAAAGATAGACTTGGAATCAGAAAACCGAAGCAAGGATATGCTACTCTTATGTAAGCACGTGTAGTGAAACGATTACAGGGGATTTGTCTCGACCCATAACCAGAACCATGCAGAGCGACGACGTGATATGGTCTGTCATAAACAGCCAGTTCTGCTCTTACAAAGTCAAGTACGGTGCCGCTGACTCGATCATCTTTCCGTTTAAAAATCTTTCGATTTACACCAGTACAGCAACGCAGAAATTTTGTCGGAACGAGTACAACGTGACGGGTTTCTGCAACCGCCAGTCACGTCCACTCGCCAACTCGCGGTATGCGACCGTACGAGAGAAAGAACGTGAGTGCACACACGCATGTCTGGAACCGCATCCATCCCGGATGATAGTGTACGCCAGGTGTGCTTTATCCGTGTGTGAAGACGATCGAGAGAGCGCATACCCCTTCAAAATGTGGAGAATTCGACTCTCGGAGAACTATTCAATTTTGGGTGATAAAGAGGAGGTCGAGGATGAAGCCGACGAGGCGGGAAAGGTTTCCTCCGCTACCGAAAAGAGCAAAGAAGACCCCATCGAGAAGGCAATCACCATCAAACTTGACGATCTCTCGGGAAACACCTTTGTCAAATTTCTGGAAGCATATCGCGCCCTAGTGGACGTTCAAGACGTTTGTGGTTAAAATAGCTTGGGGTTGCTTCCTCTGCAGGAATACTCGACGGGACGTCAGAAGAGATGACGGTGAAGGTGCCGAGAATACAAATGAGGATATTCACAAGTTCATGGGAATGTGTTCGCGGTGTGCACGTCCACTGATAATTCCCATGAAAAACGTTTCGGTTCGATACTTCCAGGTGCGCGTTTCCTTGGAATTGATTTCCAATGTAACACTGAAGCGTCTTTCAAGGATACGTTGATCGTGTCGACAAATTGCGGGCATGGCGGATACTGGGATAACAAAGTCAAAGTCGATCGCGAAGATTTAAGCAGGGATATCCTGAAAGTGGGTGACCTCTTCCGTAATACGCAGGTCTGACTTTTGACTTTTGGAAGAGTGAAACGTGTGGCCTGACGATACCAAAGATAGACCTGGCCATGCAGCCTGGAACGCTTGGCGGTAGGTCTACAATAGTAGAAGCTTTCTCAGAGCTGTCTTATGAAGAGCTGTCCGAAAAGGTATATATGGTCGGGACTCCAGTGCGATGGTGGACGAAGGCCGGAAAAAGTTCCAAGACTTCTTGAAGTAATCAGAAGAGGTTCGTCATTCTCATTTTCAAGGAGGAGCGAATGTGATACTTTATTCCCACTGATCACCAACGCTGAGGAGCCATCTACGTTGCTCCTAAATGATCCTCTCGCGAACTTGTACCTGCAAAACTTGTATCTGCGTGACCCCGACCTGAACATGGAGATCGTCGTGTACGAGAGAAAGTGGCGGCGCAGTGAGGAGCTGGGACTGAACGACATGAAGGTGGAGAATTGAACCGCCGAGGATGTGAACGTGTAGTCATACTAACGGAGACGAATACTGCACTGGTGACTTCAATTCAAGAACGTCCCGTTCCATGGCAAGATTCAAGGTCAAGTACTGGAAATCGGTGTGAGAGCGACATGCTTACCTACCGGTCGTCAAAGGCTCTTCATACCCAAGCGTCAAGGAAAAGTCGCTGCACTCAGATATTCCATTGTCAATCGATACTCTCGGATGGCATTACGCAGGTACGGTATCATCACCCGTCCTTGAGGGAGAGAATTTGGCCATCATTCTGCGTCTCAGTACCATGCGACACATCCGCCGGGTTCTCCCTTATACAGCGCAAGGGTAAGATGGACGAAGTAGAATATATCACTAGCGACCTGCCACCATGCACCCATCCGCTCGTGGACAAAGACTCACTTTCAACACTCTTGAGTGCGGAGATTTCCTGCGAAGCGAATCCGGAATATCTTCAAAGGCTTGTCGAAACGCGGTGCTGGCATGCCGGAGTAAACATTGTTGTCGAACGTACTACTACGTCTGCTGGAGGGAAGGGATCGTTTTGTGTACTCGCCCGCTGCAAAACGTGAAGTTTTTGCGATTATTCGATTCCAACGCGACGATTCAACGCTCACGAGCATCTCGCTGAGCGCTCAGTAGCCAGCAAGCCTACAAAAGCTCCAAGTACATTGGTCTCACGTACTGGCATATATGGGGGTCGAGTCGATACTCGTTATTTAAAAGGAGTGGACGCTGGTCCCAGCGAACCTGCTGCGACACACGCCTCCGCTAACTCCTAATGACGAGAGTAGATGCTGACATGAAATGACTGAAGACTTACTAGAAGCAACGCAAACTGATCGTTCGCAATAATAGTGACGCGAACGGCTGCGGGGCCCTGAACCGTCCCATTTACGCCGCATAGTAAAGAAGAGGAACGCGACGGTGCTCAGAACAGAGCATAGAATGATAAAAACTTCCGCATCTGCATTAGTGATGCTAGGATGGAAAAACAAAGTCAGAAGGAGGGATGCAAACGAAGGAGGGAGGAAAGAAAGCAAGTCACAATGCAAACTTCGGCCAACAATACACTGCGAGCATGGATCTATACCTTCGCTCCAAGGCGTTCACTACTTCCCACTCTGCGTGCGGAGCCTCTCTGGGTGCTGGGGCACATCACGTCGGTCAATCCTGCGACCGCCCTACGCATCCGTCTTTGGACGTGTGCAGCGATAAGTCGTACGGAAGAAACAAGGCTGGTGCCACCGGACTGACGAGAGCAATAGTCCGTGCGCACGGCCATTCGGAGTACGGGTGATCCGAACTGCTGCAGCGCGGACTCAGCGAACGATTTGCATTCGGCAGGGGAGAGCCTAGCCAAGAGATAGGTCGCCAACTTCACCACTCAGAAGGGTGGCTTGGAAGATGATGGTTGTCGTGTCAAACGCTATAACCAGTCTACACGATATTCAACGTCGTAACTTTGCTTTGCAGAACGCTATCGGAGTCTACGGGCTCAGCAACGATAAGAGTAGAAGACGCGATCCTTTTGTATTCGTTGTGAGGTAATTGAATCAACAAAAGAGCATGAAACGGCTTCCCCAGCGTAGACAGCAGCTGCATTTCACTCGTGGCATCCAACTCGACCAATGGACTAAGCAATTTCGAGTGCCAAGGGCGAACAAGTTGTAGAGCACCTTGTCTCATTGCTGCATTGTCTAGTTTGTCCGACAGTGTGATCTCCAGTGCCCGTAGACCAGATGCTTGAATCTTATATTTGTAGCTCGGTACCCGTGAATCTTCGCCTTGCAGCTGAATCGCTGTAACATGATGGGTGATGCACGGAAGAGTAAGGCGACGATTGGCGAATTGTGGGAGGGGCGACTCAGTGAGTGAGCGATACTGATCCCGTAGCGCTGGAGACAGTGAGGGCTGCCAACTCATGCTCAGCGGATGTTCGTCTGCGCCGGGGAATGGTAGTGTGTGATACGAAGTTATATGGGCAGGGAAGCAGGAATGAAACGGGGATGCCTCCCCGACCCAATCTAGAACGGATATGTCCCCGGACTGCGATATTATTTCGGCTAGGAGACGGCCAAGCGCCTTCTCAGCGGATTCCCCATACAGGACGGGTAGATGGAGATCGAAAATCCCAAAAAGTGAATAGGCGATATCCTCAGGCCGAGTGGTACAACGCAACGATGCCCATTGGAGTCTTGAACGTGCATCATTCGTGCCAGGAGAAAAATCAGTGAGAAACCGGGACTCTATGCCAGTCGCTATTTCGAGCTCTTCCACCACATTGGCGTCGGTTTTATGGTTTGAACATGAGAGGTTCTTGTACAGCGACCACTCTTGGGTGTAGAATAGTACGGTTTTGGGGGCCAGCAGTTCCTGGAGGGTCCACCCGCGTGTGAACCATTCACTGCTCCCAAATGAATTGGCATTGGAGACGTCAGAGAGGTGAACAATGGTCAGGGCGGACCGTCGATACCACGCAAACATCGATCCTATTGCTTCCTGCAGGTCCGCACTGCTGTCTTTGTCTATGCAACACGTGTCGCTCCACGCCCACAAGTAACCCTGTTCGCATGCACGAAGACAGAAGGCTTGGAGCTTTCCGAACCCACCCTCGCTTGACATACCATATATCGAGTGACCCTCAACATCCCGTAACAATGGCTCTTTTACGCCCCAGCGGTGAGAAAACGTGACGAATTGGAAGTATCCAGAGATAGTAGTATGGATGAGTTTTGTGCGTTGATCCGAGGGGCATGTCCTGCATGAAGACAACAACTGACTAAATTGTTGACTGCGCATAAAATGTGATATCTGCGCATCTCGATTGCACAGGACACCTGTGTGCGTGTGGACCAGCCTAGTCGGCATCAGTTTCAGGGTTTCCGATGCGGAACCACGGATGATTTGGTTTAAGTCAAAACGCTGGACATCTTGGGCACTGGACGGTGTGATGGGAACTTGGGGGCCGATTTTCATTTGGACGTAAGTCGTAAAACAGCGTCGAGATATGTCGTAGCTCGGGTCTTCCGGGGCGAGTAGCTGCAGGACCTCTTGCTCAAGTGCAATAGCTTCATTCAGATCAGCTGCGATGGGTTGGTGACGAAAATGCTTTGCTAGACACTGCGCAAGCTCGTGAAGGGAAGAAGCACGGCTAGGATGACTTGGCGGGCAGAGATCTAATGCTGCACGTTGGAGTGTGATGGCCTCTTCCAAGTCGCCAACTACTCCTTGATTGTCGTACCTATCCAAAAGGCAGAGAACAAGAGAACGGAGCAATGAAGGCCGATCAGGATGTCCAGAGGGGAGAAGTTCCAATACTGCACGGCGCAGCCCAACTGGGTCCTCTAAATCATGCAATAAAGTGCGTTGCTGGAACCCCTTCCGGATGTAGTCAGCGAGACAATTGACAGATAAACCATGATGAAGATGCCCTGGTGGGCAGAGCTCTAGTGCTGCATGTGCGAGGGTGACAGCTTCTTGCAAATCGGCAACTGCTCCCTGATTGTCATACCTATCTGAAAGACAGAGAGCAAGCCCGCGGAGTGATAAGGGCCGATCACGATGTCCAGACGGACGTAGTTCCAGTGCTGCACGGTGCAGCTCAATTGCCTCCTCCAGGTCATACATCCGAACGTGTATCCGGAACCTCCTCCAGAGCTTACAAGCGAGATCATAAAGGGATACAGCGCGATTAGGGTGCCCTGGCACACGGAGCTCTAGTGCTGCTCGTCCGAGTGCGACAGCTTCTTCCAAGTCGGCAACTGCCCCCTGACTGTCATACCTATTCAAAAGACAGAGAGAAACCTCTTGGAGGGATGAAGACCGATCAGGATGTCCATACGGGCGTAATTTCAGTGCTGCACGGTGCAGTTCAAGTGCCTCTTCCAGATCATACATCCGAGCATGTTTCTGGAACCTCCTCCAGAGATTACAAGCGAGATCGTAAAGAGATACAGCGCGATCAGGATGCCCCGGTGGACGGAGCTCTAGTGCTGCTCGTGCAAATGTGACAGCTTCTTCTACGTCGGCAACTGCCCCTTGACTGTCATACCTACTCAAAAGACAGAGAGCAAGCTCCTGGAGGGATGAAGGCCGAGCACGATGTCCAGACGGACGTAGTTCTAAAACTTCACGAAGTAGAGTGATTGCCTCGTCCAAGTCGCCAAGTTTTCTCCCCTTCGTGAATCTGATGCGGAGGGCCACGGCCAGGTCGAAGAGGGCAACATCCCTGCGATTAGACCCAGGAGGACAACTGTCCAGGTCTGCTCGCTTGTGGGAAACGTCGCCCATGGAAGACGTGGAATGAGGAGGATATACGCAGTGGATACGATTCTGACGTTGGAGATAGTTCCGTGATCAGCCGTAATAGGACAGGAACAGTAGTACCGTACATTATCGTTGGAAACGAGAAAGGAACAGAGTCAGCGATCTGCGAGGCCAAACAAGCAAGGCACAAATTATAGAACAGGCCTCGTAGAGTTCCGGTCAGAATAAAGCGTGGATACAACTACATGAAGGTCAATGCATATAGGGCGACGATGATCCAGGAGCAACTTCACCGATGGATGGACAGGTGCAAGTTCGTATAGGCAATTTGACTGGGTGCCGCTTGAGTAACTCGGGCATGCTGAAAAACCGGGTAGCAGCTTACCAGTAGCTGACAGTTGGTGGACGTCTGTGTGCAAGCATAGGATTGCCGCCCATGCCCATATCGCTTGCGGCTGTGTGGCCTGTGCATTCGCCGCTGCACGTTCGGAGACTACCAACATGCTCGGTCCTCATCCCAAACAGTAACTTCTTTATGAGTTAACCCCTTCGCAGTTGTTGACTCAAACAGTATTGTAAATGCTCTCCTGACCGCTTGAGAGAACAATGTGCGTGTTCTAGCTACGACGCGGTCCCTTTTCTCTCTTCACAGCTGCCTTCGCTTCTGCAGTAAGGCCGACTAATACTCCATCAGCAGCCCAGAGGAATCTTTCAACGTTTGAAAGCTACCTGGATACTTCTGCTGTCACCTGTAACGGCTACATTTCGTTGCCCTGTGCTCGCACATCCCTTCCCTCGAGCTCTTTCTCCTTCGTTTCAGCTTACCACCTTGCTCGTCCTCATTTTACTTGCTACTGCTACTAGGTGGTCAGCCGCACAGCGATGCAATACGTCATGGATCCCATGGAATCATAGGTTGTTCGGCATGAGTCTGTCGTGTCTGAACTACCGTCAGCATGGTCCGCTCTGGTCTTTCTAACTGAGACAGGGATGGGGATTAGTGCACAGGCCGTACAGCAACCAGCGGAGTATCGTGTCAAAGACAGTGTACTGTCGAGGCGATCCGTGAGTCGCGGCTCCATAGTCGTGGCCACAGGCATTGAGTAAATGAACGAGACACATCCAGATGTCGGCAATTCGGCATGGTAACTCAACAGTCCCGATGCTCCTGAACCTGGCGGAACGACGTTCGGACGACCTCTAAATCAACGTCAAGAACGTCGCTCACAGACCGTTTCGAGAGCCTATCGACGTCGTCCCATAGAAGTAAGCCTCTTTAGCTGCCAGCCGCGAGGCTAATTCTAACAAAAACCAATGAACTGCTAATGAAAAAGGACTCGGTTTCACGCCACTTAACATGACGAGAAGCCATTGGAATACTTTCTGATAGCACTTTCCAATCCCCAAACTCTTCGTCCTCTGCCTGAGTACCCAACCAGGACAAGAGTTGGCAGGGCACCCAAAATACTATATCCCAGTCTTTGACGTTCCCACCATCTGGGGGATCGGGGTTGCTGATTTCGATTCAATACTGGTCGTGATGAGCTTCCGATGTGAACATTGTGGCGCGAGGAATACCGAGGTACGGTCCACCGGCACTATCAAAGGTACGCTCTCATTGCTGACACTTCATGCATTGCGGTTTGACCTAGACTAGTACATGCAGGTGCGAGCGACCTGCATCGCGCCGATTTGGGCCGCCAGATAGTCCGCTCGGAAGCATATACTGTCGAGATACCAGATATCGAACTTGAGCTTCCTCCTGTCCACGGACAACTTACGATCGTAGGGGATTCACTACGTGATATCACAGCCGACCTGAGTTCTGACCCACTTGTGAGAAGGATATTGGAGGCGGCGGCTCATACGAGGATTCAGCATATTAATGATGGAACCAAAGATGTTTTGGGCGATGAAGAGGAGGTCGAGGATGGTGTTGACGAGGCGGGACAGGTTTCCTCTGCTACTGAGAAGAGCAAAGAAGACCCCATCAAGAAAACAATCAAAATCCCTCGGGAAACTGCTTCGTCGAATTTCTCGGAAGCATATCGCACCCTAGTGGGCATTCGAGACGTATGAGAGCAAAATCGCGTTTTGGAGTCGCTTCCTCAAGAGGATACTCAACGGAGCGGGAGGGTACCTCAGAAGAGATGGCAGAAGGAGACGGTGCAGGTGCTTCGGATACAAATGAGGAGCTTCACAAGTTCATGGGAGTGTGTTCGCGGCGCGCAGGTCCAGCGTCTCAAGGATACGTTGATTATGTCGACAAATTGCGAGCGTTACGGATACCGAGACAACGAAGTAGCTATCCGGAAAGGTATACGTGGTCGGGGACTCCAGTACGATGGTGGACGAAGACCACCAAATGTTCCAACACGTCTTGAAGTTGTTAGAAGGGGTTCATCATTCTCATCTTCGAGGACGAGCGGACGCGAAGCGCTGAGAAGCCATTTTCCTTGATCTCAGACGATCCTCCCGCGCACTCGTACTCGTATGTGCATGACCGCGACCCTAACATGGAGGTCGTCACGTTCGAGAGAAAGTGGCAGCCAAATGAGGAGCCGGGACTGAACGACATGAAAGGAGAGAATTGTATCTTCGAGAATCAGATAGAAGTGAAGACATTCGAGGAAGTCACCTCATGAACATTTAATCATACGAATGGTTCCAATCAGCATTCTAATCGAGAGGAATATTGCACTGGTGGCTTCAGCACCAGAACGTCCTGTTGCATGATGATTCAAGGTCACACGAAGAGCAAAGTCAAAACAAGGGCGAGGAATGACGGAGGAAGGAAAGGCATGATGACTCTCACTGTAGAGCAATTGTCGTCTGCGTCGCCAGCTTCACCGCGAAGCAATGCCATTCAATGGGCGGATGAATAGAATATGGTCGTCGTAGTGTTAATTTCCGTAGCTAACCTACGCGATATTTAACGTCGTGACCTTGCTTCGCAGAACGCTGCCCGAGTGTACGGGCTCAGCAATGATAAGAGTAGAAGATGCGATCCTTTTGTATTCGTTATGAGGGAGTCGAATCAACAAAAGAGCATGAAATGGCCTCCCCAGCACAGAAAGCAGTCGTTTTTCGCTCGTGGCATCCAGCTCAGCCGATGGACTAAGCAATTTCGAGTGCCAAGGGCGAACAAGCTGTAGGGCACCTTGCTTCATTGCCGCATCCTCTAGTTTGTCCGGCAATGTGATTTCAAGTGGCCTTAGACCGGATGCTCGGATCTTGTACTTGTAACTTGATGCCCGTGGATCTGCCGCTTGCAGTTGGATCACTCTAACACGATGGGTGATGGATGGCAAAGTGAGGCGACGATTAATGAATTGTGGGACGGGCAACTCAGTGAGCGAGCGATGTAATTTCCGCAGCGCGGTGGACGATAAGAACCGCCAACTCATCCTGAATGGCTGTGCATCTGTGTGAGAAGATGGGCGGGATGATAGTGTTTGATACGAGGTGACGTGGGTGGGGAAACAAGAGTGGAATTGAGACGCCTCTCCGACCCAATCCAGAACCGATATGTCCCCAGACCGCGATATGATTTCCGCTAGGAGACGGCCAACTGCGTTCTCGGCAGATTCACCATAAAGAACGGGCGGATGAAGGGCGAAAATCCCGAAGAGCGAATAGGCGACATCCTCAGGCCGAGTGGTACGGCGTGATGACGCCCATTGGAGCCTCGAGCGTGCATCCTCCACTCCCGGAGAAAACTCAGTGAGAAAGCGGGACTCTATGCCAGTCGCATTTTCGAGCTCTTCTATCACATCGACATCGGCTTTATGGTTTGAACCAATGCGGTTCTTATAGAGTGACCAGTTTTGAGTGTAGAACAGTATACTCCGTGGAGCGAGAAGTTCTTGGAGGGTCCACCCGCGTGTGAACCATTCACTGCTCCCAAATGAGTTGCCACTGGCGACGTCATGGAGGTAAACGATTGTCAGAGAGGACCGTCGATACCATGTAAACATCGATCCTATTGCTTCCTGCAACTCCGCACTGCTGTCTTTGTCTATGCAGCATGTGTCGCTCCATGCCCACAAATAATTCTGCTCGCAAGCACGAAGACAGAAGGCTTGAAGCTTTCCGAACCCACCCTCGGTTGACATACCATATATCGAGTGACCCTCAACATCCCGTAACAATGGCTCGCCTGCACCCCAGCGGTGCGAAAACGTGACGAACTGGAAGTATCCAGAGATAGTAGTATGGATAAGTTTCGTGCGTTGATCCGGGGGGCATGTCCTGCATGAAGACAACAACTGACTATATTGTTGGCTACCCATAAAATGCGACATCTGCGCATCTCGGTTGCACAGGGCGCCAGTGAGCGTGTGCAGCAGCCTGGTAGGCATCATTTTCAGGGTTTCGAAGGCGAACCCACGGATGGCTTGGTTAACGTCGAAATGCGGAACATCTGGGGCATTAGGGGACGTGATGGCAGCTTCCGGGTTGATCTTCATTTGGAGGTAGGTCATAAAACAGCGTCGAGATACATCGTAACTCGGGTCTCCTGGTGTGAGCAGCTGCAGGGCTTCTTGCTCAAGTGCAATAGCCTCGTTTAAATCAGCCGCGATGGGTTGGTGACGAAAATGCTTTGCTAGGCGTTGCGCAAGGTCATGAAGAGATGAAGCACGACTAGGATGGCCCGTTGGATAGAGCTCTAGTGCTGCTCGTCCGAGTGTGACAACTTCTTTCAAGTCGGCGACTTCCCTCTGACTGTCATACCTATCTGAAAGACAGAGAGAAAGTGCATGGAGGGATGAAGACCGGTCAGGATGTCCAGATGGACGTAGTTCCAGTGCTGCACGGTGCAGTTCAATAGCCTCCTCCAGATCATACATCCGAGCGCGTTTCTCGAACCTCGTTCTGAGGTAACAAGCGAGATCGTAAAGAGATACAGCACGATCGGGATGCCCTGGCAAACGGAGCTCTAGTGCTGCTCGTCCGAATGTGACAGCTTCTTCCAAGTCAGCAACAGCCCCCTGACTTCCATACCTATCCGAAAGACAGAGCGCAAGCTGATGGAGGGATGAAGACCGATCATGATGTCCAGATGGTCGTAGGTCCAGTGCTGCACGATGCAGTTCAATTGCGTCCTCCAGGTCATACCTCCGAGAATATTTCAGGAACCTCTTCCTGAGGTCACAAGCGAGATTGTTGAGAGATACGGCGCGGTCAGGATGCCCTGGCAGACAGTGCTCTAGTGCTGCGTGTCCGAGTGAGAGAGCTTCTTCTAAGTCGGCAACTGCCCCTTGACTGTCGTACCTATCCGAAAGACAGAGTGCGAGTCCACGAAGTGATATATACCGATCAGGATGTCCAGACGGGAGAATTTCCAATACTGCACGGCGCAGCCCAACTGGGTCCTCCAAGTCATGCATTAAAGTACGTTTCTGGAACCCCTTCCGAATGTAGGCAGCGAGACGATTGACATAGAAATCATGACTAGGATGTCCTGGTGGGCAGAGCTCAAATGCTGCATGTGCGAGGGCGACAGCTTTTTCCAAATCGGCAATTGTCCCCTGACTGTCATACCTATCTGCAAGACAGAGAGCAAGCTCATGGAGGGATGAAGACCGATCAGGATGTCCAGACGGACGTAGTTCCAGTGCTGCACGGTGCAGCTCAATTGCTTCCTCCAGGTCACGCATCCGAGCGTATATCCGGAACCTCTTCCGGAGCGTACAAGCGAGATCGTAAAGAGATAGACCGCGACCAGGATGCCCTGGTAGGCAGATCTCTAGTGCTGCCCGTCCGAGTGTGACGCCTTCGTCCAAGTCGGCAACTGCCCCCCGACTGTCATACCTATTCAAAAGACAGAGAGCAAGCTGTTGGAGGGATGAAGACCGATCCGGATGTCCAGACGGACGTAATTCCAGTGCTGCACGGTGCAGCTCAATGGCTTCCTCCAGATCATTCATCCGAGCAAGTTTCTGGAACCTCCTCCAGAGCTTCAAAGCGAGGTCGTAAAGACATGCAGCACGACCAGCATGCCCTGGTTGACGGAGCTCTAGTGCTGCTCGCCCGAGTGTGACAGCTTCTTCCAAGTCGGCAACTGCCCCCTGATTGTCGTACTTAATCAAATGACAGAGAGCGAGCTCTTGAATGGATGTAGACCGTTCAGGATGTCCAGGCGGACGTAGTTCCAGCGTTGCACGGTGCAACTCAATTGCTTCCTCTAGATCAGACATCCGAGCATGTATACGGAACCTCCTACAGAGCTTGCAAGCAAGATCGTAAAGACATGCAGCACGACCAGGATCCCCTGGTGGACGGAGCTCTAGTGCTGCATGTCCGAGTGTGACGGCTTCTTCCAAGTCGGCAACTGTCCCCTGACTGTCATACCTATTCAAAAGGCAGAGAGAAACCTCTTGGAGAGATGAAGACCGTTCAGGGTGTCCAGACGGACGTAGTTCCAGTGCTGCACGGTGCAGCTCAAGTGCCTCCTCCAGATCATTCATCCGAGCATGTCTTTGGAACCTCCTCCAGAGGTTACAAGCGAGATCGAACAGAGATACATCACGATCACGATGCCCTGGTGGACGGAGCTCTAGTGCTGCTCGTGCGAATGTGACAGCTTCTTCCACGTCGGAAACTGCCCCCCGACTGTCGTACCTAGTCAAAAGACAGAGAGCGAGCTCTTGGAGGGAGAAAGGCCGAGCAGGATGCCCAGACGGACGTAGTTCTAAAACTTCACGAAGTATAGTGATTGCCTCGTCCAAGTCGCCAGACTTCCCCCCTTTCGTTAATCCGTTGCGGAGGGCCACCGACAGGTCGAAGAGGGCAACATCCCTGCCATAAGACCCAGGAGGACATCTTTCCAAGTGTGCCCGCTTGTGGGAAACGTCGTCCATGGAAGCCGAGGAAAGAGGATATATGACCAGTCAATACAACTCTGATGTCGGAGCAAGTTTGACGATCAGCTGGCGATGCAGTAGAACAGCAGAACCATACTTTATCGTCGGCAACGAGAAAGGAACAGAGTAAGCGAGGCTAGGCAGGTAAGGCACGAGGTATAGAACGGGCGAGGTTGTGTTTCGGTCCGGGTGAAGCGTGAATACAGCTACATGGAGGTCAATACATGACATGGGACGACGGCCAAGAACGACTTCACCGATGGATGGACAAGGGCAAGTTTGTATAGCAAATTTGACTGTGTGCCACCAGAGTAAGCCGCACAAACTGCAAAATCGGGTAGCAACTTACCAGTAGCCGATAGTCGGTGGACGTCTGTACAAGCAAGACGACAAGGGGTCGGGGTCGATGGTGGGCACAGGATTGCCGCCCGCGTCCTACGATAAACTTTATCCTTCAGGGATCCTGTGTAACTAAGACATTTCTGTACGTGCCATCTGGCCCTTACTACTCCAAACAGTGATTTGTCCATCGGCTCCCCTTCGTCACGGGTGTTCTCTCGGGTAAGGACATGGGAGGGACCCCTGTGATACAGCCATGACGCGCATGATGGCTGGTGATTTGGGCAAGCCACGATAATGCGAGAAGGGGAATAGCTTGTCCTCGGCCAACGCGACGGTGGGGACACTAGTGGTACGTGCCCACTGTTAACCCAAAACTGCAGGGTCACTCACCTCGTTCGCAACGCACAAGTCCTCGGTTCTTCTGCTTCATGGTGCGAAGTGCTGATCACCTTTTCAGTAAGATCGTCATCAACGTGGGAGGTCACTGCGAGGTAATGTAAATTCCGCTCTTTCTGACGTCCTAGCAAGGTGTATGATGTTTCTAGCTTCGCTTCTGCATTACATAAAGCTGATTACTCCGCCCACTGAAAACAGCTCAGCGGCCCCGGTCACATTGAGTAAATGAAACGAGACAAATCCAGAGCTCAGCAGTTCGGTAAGATAACGCATCGGTCTATGTCCTCAGCCTCGCAGAACGACGTTCGGACGACCACTAAATCAACGTCCTGAATGCGGCCTACGGGCTGTTTCGAGATTTTATCGACGTCGTCTCATGGAAGTAAGCCTCCGTACGTCCGCTACTCCGCGAGGCTAATTCTCATAAGAACCAGTAGACTGCTGATGAGAAGAAACTGGGTTTCAGGCCATTTAGACATGGAAAGAAGCCATTGGAATACCCCTCGATGGCAGTTTCCAATACTTCAGATCTTTCGTCCTTTCCAACGCGGACAAGAGTTGGCAGGACACCCGAAATACGACTTCCTAGTCCTTGACTTTCTCAGCGTTCGGGGAACGGGGTTACGCAACACCTCCGCAATGCAGTTGTATAAACGGACCCAGAAATGCAGCAGATCTCCTGTGGGTGCAGGGACTAAAGCCTGGGAATCGCAAGACTGTGGGGAACGGGCTCCATTTCTCCAATGATTAGATAGATGAGCTGATATAGCATTCCCCTCCCAAGGTAAGATGAACTAAACTCTATACGAGGTCGTAATGGGTGGGTGTTCAATCAGGAACGATGTGACATCGAGTCGGTATGGGAGTCGGTGACCCACCATTGACAGTGAAGCGAGCAGGTTTAACCCGTAAAAGGGAGTGCGTGGGGAGGTTGGAAAGAACGTTGAGGATTCGAGGGCCTGGCTACCAGTTGATGAGATGACGTTGGTTTATTCCGCCTCTCTATTTCAACTTTCCAACCTGGTTCCAATGCTTGGTAACATGTCATCTCCTTCAAGCACCGTCCTCGCTTCAGCCTCGGTTTTTGATGCTTCGAAGCAGTACTTTCTCCATCGCGCTGGAAATTGCAGACTAGACCCTGCGCGGCACATCGTCTCTTCTGCTGCTATCTGAGAACGGCGTCCTCCGGCGGCACACCGACGGGTTCTTGGCCCGAGTCTCTGCTGCCGTTTTTCCCGGCCTGAGGGGTGGAGGGTTTGAAGAAATCAAAGCACCGATCGCTGCCTTCCTCCATGACCTTTCGCTTCGCTTGTGACGATATCCATTATTGGTACCCAGCGTGCACTGGGCGTGTGGATGACTGCCGCGATTTGCGAAACCCAGTGTTTCTTAATGCTTGATCCTCTGGGACGAGTAAGCATCCATTCAACGACACTCTTGACGTGCACCAGCCCTCGCTCGTGGCTTCCGAGCTGTGTCTCAGCCGGGTCAGCTCGTCCACCTGCTTCGGACTCTCCACCGTTAACTGAGCTACAATCGATAGGGCGCATTCCGGAGTCGTCGCTGGGGGGCGATCGCTGCATCACCGATGAATATCTTGACGATCTCTCGGGAAACTCCTTTGTGGAAGCATGTCGCACACTAGTGGACGTTCCAGATGTTTTCAATCACGTTTTGGGGTTGCTTCCTCTGGAGGATCACTCAACGGGACGGGAGGGTACGTCAGAAGAGATGACGGAGGGAGAGGGTGAAGGTCCTGGGGATACAAATGAGGAGATTTGCGAGTGCATGGGACTGTATTCGCGGTGCGCACGTCTACCGGTTACTCGCATGAAATCACAATCGATTCCGTACTTTAAGGTGAGCATCTCTTTAGAAAGCGATCCCCAAGGTAACGCGAAGGGGTCTATCAAGGATACGTTGATCACGACAAGGGAATGCGGGCATTGCGGATACCGTGACGAGGCCTAGTCTGGTGCCACGAATTTTTGAGAAAGGTGAGAATCACTCTGAGGATAAAGGGATATCCTGAAAGTGGACGACCTCTTTCGTGATACACAGGTCTGACTTTGACATTTCGAAGGGCGGGACGCGTGGCTTGACGATACCAGAGATAGATCTGACCCTGCAGCCTGGAACGCTTGGCGGACGATTTACAACAGTACGAGGGATCCTAGAGCAAGTCTATGGAGAGCTGTCATGAAAGGTCGGGGATGCGGTACGATGGCGACGAAGGCCGACAAAAGTTCCAGACGTCTTGAAGCGATTAGAAGAGGTTTGTCATTCTCATCTTCAAGGACAACCAGATGTATTACATTATTCGCACGGATCACCAACGCTGAGAAGCCATCTGCGTTGCTCCTCTCGCGCGCCCGTACCTGCGGAACTTGTATGTGCCTGACCGTGGAGATCGTCACGTACGAGAGAAAATGACGACAAACTGGGCGGCCGGGACTGAACGACACAGAGGGAACGAATCCTATTGCCGAAGATCAGACAGTAGTGAAGAGATTCGAGGAAGTCACATTTACCTAGTGATTTTAATCAACATTCTAATCGAGAGGAATAATGCGCTAGTGGGCTCAATACAAGGACGTCCCGTTACATGGTTGCTGGTCATGGTATTACTGTGTTAACAACATACGACGTACGCAGGACGGGAACCATCATTCTCTGCACGCTCAAATTAGTACTCATTCGACCATCACGCTGAGCGCTGTAGATGTGGTGAGCAAGCCCAACCGAACACCCTTGCATTTGAGTTGAGGCGATAGTTGAACCAGCCTGTTTGGAAAGAACGGGCACCAGCGCCGGCAAGGCTGCCACAGCATATACTCCCGCTAATGGACAATAAGATTGCCGGACAAGGTGACTGATGCTCACTACAAACAACATAGATCATTCATGTGCAACAGAGATGACATAGATAAACGGCAGCGGGATGCTGAGGTGGCCAGAATTGAAGAAAGTGAAAAAAAGTCAGAGCAACGGTGAGGAGTGACGGAAGGAAGAAAGACACGATGACTTTCACTGTAGAGCAATTGTCGTCCGTGTTGCCAGAAAACCCAGGCTCATGAGAAAAGTCGCCAACTTCACCGCTAAGCAATATCATTCAATGGGCAGATAAATGGAATATGGTGGTCGTAGCGTTAAATTCCGTAGCAAACTATACGATATTTAGCGTCGTGACTTTACTTCGCAGAACGCTGCCCGAGTCTACCGGCTCAGCAACAATAAGAGCAGAAGACGCGATCCTTTTATATTCGTTGTGAGGTAGCCGAATCAACAAAAGAGCATGAAATGGCCTCCCCAGCGTAGAAAGCAGCCGTTTTTCACTCGCGGCATCCAGCTCAGCCGACGGACCAAGCAATTTCGAGTGCCAAGGACGAACAAGTTGTAGAGCACCTTGCTTCATCGCCGCATCCTCTAGTTTGTCCGGCAGCGTGATTTCAAGTGGCCTTAGGCCAGAGGCCCGGATCTTGTACGAATAACTCGGTGCCCGTGAGTCTTCCCCTTGCAGCTGAACGGCCGTAACAGGATGGGTGATGGATGGCAGACTGAGGCGTCGATTAATGAATTGTGGGAGGGGCAACCCAGTGAGCGAACGATGCAATTTCCGTAGCGCTGTAGACAATAAGGGCCGCCAACCCATCCTCATCGACCCTTCGTCAGTGCCAGGAGATAGGGTGAATGGTAGTCTTCGATACGAGGTGATGTAGGCAGGGAAACAGGAGTGGAATTGAGATGCCTCGCCAACCCAATCTAAGATCGATGTGTCCCCAGACAGCGATATAATTTCGGCAAGGAGACGGCCAAGTGCGTTCTCGGCAGACTCACCATAAAGGACGGGCAGATGAAGGGCGAAAATCCCGAAAAGTGAATAGGCAATATCCTCAGGCCGAGTGGTACGACGTGATGACACCCATTGGAGCCTCGAACGTGCATCGTCCATGCCTGGAGAAAACTCAGTGAGGAACCGCCGCTCTATGCCAGTCGCCCATTTGAGTTCTTCTATCACATTGACATTGGCTTTATGGTTCGAACCGACGTGGTTCTTGTACAGCGACCAGTCTTGGGTATAGAATAGTACAGTTTTGGGGGCCAGTAGCTCTTGGAGGGTCCATCCGCGTGTGAACCATTCGCTGTTCCTAAAGGAGCCAGTGTTGGCGACGTCGTGGAGGTAAACAATGGTCAGCGCAGATCGTCGATACCATGCAAACATTGATCCTATCGCTTCCTGCAGCTCTGCACTACTATCCTTGTCTATGCAACACGTATCGCTCCATGCCCACAAGTAACCCTGTTGGCGAGCACGATCGCAGAAGGCTTTGAGCTTTCCAAACCCACCCTCGCTTGACATATCACCTATCGAGCGACCTTCAACATCCCGTAACAATGGTTCTCCTGCGCCCCAGCGGTGAGAAAACGTGACGAATTGGAAGTATCCAGAGATGGTAGTATGGATGAGTTTTGTGCGTCGATGTGGGGCGCATCTGCTGCATGAAGACAACAGCTGACTATACTGTTGACTGTCCATGAAATGTGATCTCTGCGCGTCTCGGTTGCAAAGGACGCCAGTGTGCGTGTGCAGCAGCCTGGTTGGCATCGCTTTGAGGGCTTCCGATACGACACCACGGATGACTTGGTTAACATCAAAATGTGTAACTTCTCGGGCACCGGGAGGCCTAATGGCAATCGGTGGGTTGGTTTTCATTTGGAGGTAGGTCATAAAACAGCGTCGAGATACATCGTATGTGGGGTCTCCTGGTGTGAGTAGCTGTAGGGCTTCTTGCTCAAGCGCAATAGCCTCATCTAAATCAGCTGCCATGGGCTGGTGACAAAAATGCTTTGCTAGACTTTGAGCAAGGTCATGAAGACACGAAGCACGATCAGGATGGCCTGTCGGACAGAGGTCTAGTAGTGCTCGTCCAAGTGTGACAGCTTCTTCCAGGTCGGCAACTGCCCCCTGACTGTCATACCTTTCTGAAAGACAGAGAGCAAGCTCATAGAGGGATGAAGACTGATAAGGATGTCCGGACGGACATAGTTCCAGTGCTGCACGGTGCAGCTCAATTGCCTCGTCCAGATCATACATCCGAGCATATTTCTCGAACCTTTTCCTGAGGCCGCAAGCGAGATTGTAGAGAGTTGCAGCACGATCAGGATGCCCTGGTAAATAGAGCTCTAGTGCTGCTCGTCCGAGTGTGACAGCTTCCTCCAGGTCGGCAACTGCTCCCTGACTGTCATACCTTTCCGAAAGACAAAGAGCAAGTGAATAGAGGGATGAAGACCGATCACGATGTCCAGACGGACATAGTTCCAGTGCTGCACGGTGCAGCTCAATTGCCTCATCCAGATCGGACATCCGAGCATATTTCTCGAACCTTTTCCCGAGGTGCCAAGCGAGATTGTTGAGAGTTACAGCACGGTCAGGATGCCCTGGTAAACGGAGCCCTAGTGCTGCTCGTTCGAGTGTGACAGCTTCCTCCAGGTCGGCAACTGTCCCCTGACTGTCATACCTATCCGAAAGACAGAGGGCAAGTGAATGGACGGATAAAGACCGATAACGATGTCCAGACGGAAGTAATTCCAGTGCTGCACGGTGTAGCTCAATTGCCTCGTCCAGATCATGCATCCGAGCATATTTCTCGAACCTTTTCCTGAGGCCGCAAGCGAGATTGTAGAGAGTTACAGCACGATCAGGATGCCCTGGTAAATAGAGCTCTAGCGCCGCTCGTCCGAGTGTGACAGCTTCCTCCGGGTCGGCAACTGCTCCCTGACTGTCATACCTTTCCGAAAGACAAAGAGCAAGTGAATAGAGGGATGAAGACCGATCACGATGTCCAGACGGACATAGTTCCAGTGCTGCACGGTGCAGCTCAATTGCCTCATCCAGATCGGACATCCGAGCATATTTCTCGAACCTTTTCCCGAGGTGCCAAGCGAGATTGTTGAGAGTTACATCACGATCAGGATGGCCTGTCGGACAGAGGTCTAGTGCTGCTCGTCCGAGTGTGACAGCTTCCTCCAGGTCGGCAACTGTCCCCTGACTGTCATACCTTTTCGAAAGACAGAGAGCAAGCTCATGGAGGGATAAAGACCGATAACGATGTCCAGACGGACGCAGTTCCAGTGCTGCACGGTGCAGCTCAATTGCCTCATCCAGATCGGACATCCGAGCATATTTCTCGAACCTTTTCCCGAGGTAGCAAGCGAGATTGTAGAGAGTTGCAGCACGATCAGGATGCCCGGGTAAATGGAGCTCTAGCGCTGCCCGTCCGAGTGTGACAGCTTCCTCCAGGTCGGCAACTGCCCCCTGACTGTCATACCTTTCCGAAAGACAGACAGCAAGCTCATGGAGGCATGAAGACCGATGACGATGTCCAGATGGACATAGTTCCAGTGCTGCACGGTGCAGCTCAATTGCCTCATCCAGATCGGACATCCGAGCATATTTCTCGAACCTTTTCCCGAGGTGCCGAGCGAGATTGTAGAGGGTTACAGCACGACCAGGATGCCCTGGTAAACGGAGCTCTAGTGCTGCTCGTCCGAGTGTGATAGCTTCCTCCAGGTCAGCAACTGCCCCCTGACTGTCATACCTTTTCGAAAGACAGAGAGCAAGCTCACTGCGAGATGAAGACCGGCCACTATGTCCAGACGGACGTAGTTGTAAAGCATCACGATGTAAAGTGATTGCCTCGTCCAAGTCGCCGAAATTCCCCTCTTCCTCGAATCTGTAGCGGAGAGCCAACGCAAGGTCAAAGAGGGCAGAATCCCTGCCGTTAGACCCCGGAGGACAACTTTCCAACACCGCTCGCTTGTCGGAAACATCGTCCGTTGAAGCCATGGAGTGGGGAGGATATACACAGTGGATGAGATTCTGACATCGGCGCGAGTTCGGTGATCAGTTGCAATGAGGCAGGAACAGTACAACCATACTTTAACGTTGGAGACGAGAAAGGAACAGAGTGAGCGATTTGCGAGGCTAAGCGGGCAGACCGCGACGTATAGAACAGGCGACGTTGAGAAACGTGGATACAGCTACATGAGGGTCAATGCATGTAGCGCCAAGATGATCCAGCCTGGAGGGACTTCACCTGTCGATGGGCAAGAGCAAGTTCGTGTATGAAAACTCGACTGGGTGCCACTTGAGTAAGTCGCGCATACCGAAACACCGGGTAGCAGCTTACCAGCAGGTCACAGCTGGTGGACGCTCGTGCGCAAGCAAGAGGATAAGGGTCAACCAGAAGTATGGGATTGCCGCCCATGCCCATAACCTGAGGCTGTGTGGCCTGTGCGAGTGCTGCACGTTTGGAGACTGTCAAGTGTCAAGATGCTCTCTCCTTATTTCTGTTTCTCCTTCCTTCACAGTTGTTGACTGGAGCAAGGACATGGCTGGGACGCATGAGATATAATCATGATGTGCCGGTGATTTGAGCAAGGCGCGATGGTCCATGAAGAAGAGACATGACTGTCCTCGACAAACGCGACGGTGTACGGGTCCATGCTAACCCAAACCTGCTGGGCCACCCACTCGTTCACAAATGCACACTGACACACAAATTTTCAGTTTTTCTGCTTCGTGGAGCGAAGTGCTAATCACCGTGAAAGGAACTTTGCAGTAGAATTGTCAACTACACTGGAGGGGTACATACTGTAAACGCTTTTTCTGACATCCTTGACTACTCATGAGGACAAGACGTATGTTCTACGCTGCGCGAGCCCTCTTCCCTCTCTCCACTCCTGCCTTCGCTTCTGCAGTACACAAGGCCGATTACTCCGTCAGCAGTTCAGATGAGCCTTCCAACGTTTGACCCATCAGGCCCACCGAAAACTCGTGGTTCCAGATGCGTCGTCGCGGGTATCGAATAAACGAACGAGACATTTCCGGAGCGTAGCAGCTCGGTAAACTGACGCAACAGTCTCTATGCCCTCGACCTCGCGGAACGATGTTCGGACAACCTCCAAATCTCGGTCCAGAACGTGGTGGCCTTGAGCTGTCTCGACGGCTGATCGACGTCGTCCGACTCGGTCGTAGGCCACTTAGACATGAGAAGAAAGCCATTGGAATACTCCTCGAGGGCAGCCCCTGGAAATATCTCAAACTCTTTCGTCCTCTGCCCGGGTTTCCAACCCGGACAAGAGTTGACAGGACACCCGAAATATTTACTTCCTAGTCCTTCATTTCCTCAGCATCCGGGGGATATGGGTTACGCAGCACCTTCGCAATGCAGTCCAACAACGGATCCAGGAACACAGAGGCCTCCCCTTCAGAAGTGGTGGGACTTACTGTATAACGAAAACCTGGGAGTCCAGGACTATGGAGGAGCGGGCACAAAATCTCCAGTGACTATGGAAATGAGCTGATATTCCCGAAGTAAGAAGATGAACTAAAGGCCATAATGGAAGGGTTTTCATGTCAGAAACGACATGGTGTGGAGTCGGTGGACCGCGATCACAAGTGAAGGGTTTCAGTACTTGCTAGAGTTGAAAGAAGGATATGCTACTCTTATGTAAGCACCTGTAGCACACCGTAGTGAAACAATTACAGGGGATTTGTTTCGACCCATAACCAGAACCATGCAGAGCGACGACGTGATATGGTCTGTCATAAACAGCCAATTCTGCTCTTACAAAGTCAAGTACGGTGCCGTTGACGCGATCATCTTCCTGCGCTGATCAAGTTTATTTTCGATTGACACCAGAACAGCAACGCAGAATTTTTGTCGGAACGAGTACAATGTGACGGGTTTCTGCAACCGCCAGTCATGTCCGCTCGCCAACTCGCGGTATGCGACCGTACGAGAGAAAGAAGGTGAGTGCAACACACACGCGTGTCCGGGTGTCCGCATTCATTTGGATGATAAATGTACACCACCAGGTGTGCTTTATCTATATGTGAAGACGATCGAGAGAGCACATACCCCTGCAAAAATGTGGGAAAAGATTCGACTCTCGGAGAACTATTCGAAAGCTTTGGAGCAGGTAGCGTCCCCCGTTTCTTTTGTGAAAAAGGTTGGTGATATATTGACTGCATGACACTGCTTTTTTTTGAAGATCGACAAGGAACTCATATACTGGCCGAATTTCATCATTCACAAGTGTAAACAGCGCGTGACGAAGATCACGCAGTATCTCATCAAGATGCGACGGATGAAGCTACGTCAAGAGTGCGTTTTTTTCCTTTTTTTTTTGGTACTCGGTGTTGATCCTAGTCACGTCGTGATCTCAAAGACCAAAACTCGTGGGCGTGAAGAAAAAACTGGACCGTCGCGAGGCGACGCGGGAACGTAAAGCTCTCTCAGCGGCTCACCTGGAGAAATCAATCGAAAAAGAGCTCATCGAGCGGCTCAAGTCAAAAGCATATGGCGATGCGCCACTAAACGTGAACGAGAGCGTATGGCAGGCCATATTGGATCGAGAAAAGGGAGAGAAGCAGGAGAAGGAGCAGGTGGAGGATGAGGAGGAATTGAGTATGGAGGACGACGAGACGGAGGAAGAGGAGGAAGAAGAAGAGGAAGAGGAGATGGAGGGCGAGTTTGTCAGTGATCTCAGTGATCTAGAGGACGTGGTGGTGAGTCTCGACTCGCTTTTTTTCCTTCTCGTTGTGCACTGACACATTGCAGGATGAGGTATCCGAAGATGAATCTGAGGATCTGAGTGAGTCTGAGGATTCCCAGCCAAAAGCGCTGCTCGGCAAACGAAAAGCAAAGTCTCCAGCAAAAGCTCCCCCACGAAAGAGAGTGGAAAAACCGAGTGCGTCCCAAACTTCAGTTCCATCTTTTTTGCTGAACGTCGTATACAATAGAGGGACCGAAGGTATCCGTCGAATACGAGCAGGAATTGGAGAGCGTACCTATCTCGCGATCCGAACTTGCAAATTGGTAGCATTCGCATTGTTTCACTATACTTACTGCATGCATGCATTTTCGCATCCGTCGTTTGATCTGGACAGCATTGTCCGACAGTATATTACCCCAATGACTACGCTACAGCAACGACAGACACAGCCAGTCCTACCACCCAAAAAGTAAATCAGTCACCTGGCTTATCACCCCTCTAGCAGGACTCTGTCCAGGAGCACCGGCAATAGGCACAGGGGCTGCAGGTTTTTGTGTTGGCGTGGTACCAGGTTGGAGGCCTGGTTTCCGGAATGCTGCGGCGGATGGAACAAGACGGATGGGCGTGCCCACCGATGCAGGTGGTGGAGGGCTGTCCACGGCCATAGGGTGCGGCGAGTGATGATTGGGGGGCGTCGAGGCCGCATATTCAGGTTGACGTGACGAGGACACGAGATCGTTCGCTAGTACTGGGTCCTAGAAATTGGAGATCACAGTTTTCAAGCATGAGAGCCTGACGGAGTAGAAGGACTCACGGCCCACTTGACACCGATCATGTACGTGCCAGCGAGAACTTCTCCGTTCCGCCTTATTGCTCGCATTGCGTCTGCTGCATCTCTATACCCGATTCTGAAGCAGTTGACGATTTCAGTGTTAGGTTCCGGATCTGTAGTGGCTCCGAGTGACTTGAAGTACTCGACGGTTACAGAATACTTGTCGGGAGGGTATCCAAAGACGACGACATAGACGGGTGTCGAAGAGGGTGTGGTTTCGGATCTGGGTGTACGCGACGTGGAGGTAGAGGGGAAGGTTGAATTGTCTAAAGAAAAGCGCTGCGAGAAACGTGAGCGACGAAAAGATGGAACGGAGGCGAAACACGCGTACCTTTTGTGGTGGGGCAGACATCCCGAACGTCGAGTCGCCAAAGACATCTTGGATAGAAGCTGTGGGAGGAGCGTCCATATCCGCGAATGGTTGTCTCTGACTAGAAATGTTGGGTATTCAGCAAGAACAGCGGACACTGCAACACCAAAAATAAACGCACCCTGTTGAGCTCTCGAACATGGAGTCAGTTCCGAAGTGGGGAGCGCCGCCGCGAGAGAGGGCAAGGTTCATCTTCGCCTTTGTCTGTACGGTGGGTATGTCGTCGGTATGCTGAGTGTTCTGAGGCATGACCTTGGTTGGAATCATGTCAGGTCAAAGGATGGCCTTGAGAGATATATATATATCTGCTCACGTTGTACTGTTGTGCCGACTGCAGCGCGTGATGTGTGTCAGAATGACTCTGGGACAACACAGTTGGGAGATGTCCTACCATCAAGTAGCCTGGCTGGTAGTGCGTTCTTGATTGGCCAAACGTATCTGTCAAGGACGAGCCAAGGGTGGACGCGGCTGGGGTGCCCCATGGACTGGTCGTGCTTTGGCCCGTGCTCGACGTCGACATGGCAGGAGGAGGAAGACAACACGCGTGGGTTTCTCACGGGCGCTCCTTCTCACAAGAACAACCTCGCCATGGCTGCCGCTGTCCGACTCGCCTTGCGACCGAGGCTCAGCACCAGTAATATCGCTACTCGGATACCATGCAGGGCGTTCAGCTCGTCGGCGTCGAGACTCGACTTCCACTTCGATACCCATCACTTCGTGCAACGTCTCGAACGCGAGGGATTGACCCGTCCACAGGCGGAAGGAATCATGAATGCGATGGCAGACGTCATCGACGAGAGCGTACGCAACATGACCAGCAACATGGTCACCAAGGCCGAGCAAGAAAAGGTGCGTACTCGTCCGTCCAACGACGCACGTCGCCTTTTGCTCAACAACACCGACGTCTGTGTGTGGTATAGCACCAATACACGCAACAGGTCGACATCGCACAGATCAAGTCAGAACTACAACTTATGGAGAAGAACGATCTCGCCATGCTCAAAGCGGAGAACGACCGTCTGCAAACCGACATGGAGAAGCTCAAGCAGCGACTCAGACAAGAGATCACTCGCACACAGGATGGAGTACGACTCGACCTAAATCTCGAAAAGGGCAGGATGAGAGAGGAGAGCAGTGGTCAAGAACTCAAGATAAAGGAGGTCGACACAAGGATAGAACAGGAGATCGCCAACCTACGAACTGCCATTCAAGTATCCAAGGTATGGTCAATCTCATCTGGAGTTTAGTCGTGGCTTGCTCAGCGTCTGCGCTCGAATTTAGGCAACTACGCTTCAGTACTTGGTCGGCTTCGGTACGTCGCCATCTCCCCGCAGCCGTATTACTTGGCTGCTGATGCTAATACTGCCGTTTTACAGTGACCGGCTGCTCTGCGCTGTTGATGGCATATCTCAGATTCCGGATGTAAATCTGGAATGTACACATTTACAATGGACTGGTATTTATATCCGAGGCTATATTTCACCCACATCTAATCCTGTAGAATGTCTTCACCCACCGGTACAGCTATTTATCACTTCTTCGGGGGGTATCACGTCGGTCTCAATCGTCTAGCGGGGGTAAGGCGTCTCCCTGTATCAGGTTACCCAGTGCCACGTCTCTAAACTTGCCATACGCGGTCTCGAGATCGTCATTGACAATGATGTAGTCGCACGCTCCCTCCTCTCGTGCGTACGAGATCTCGACGACGGCAGTGGCGAGACGCTTTTGAATGGCTTCCTCCGAGTCCGTCGCACGACCACGCAGACGTTCTCGGAGAATTGCCATGGATGGGGGAGAGATGAAGACGTAGACGGGGTGTAGATCGGTTTTCTTGACTTGTCTGACGCCCTGCACCCGCACTTCGTTCAGACGTCGCTTATGCGCGTCTACCGCAGACGAGACGCACCTGAGACTCGATATCGAGGATGCAGCGTTTCCCGGTCGACTGCACGGCGTCGATAGCCCGGACGCTAGTACCGTAGAAGTTGTTGGAGAACTGTGCGTGTTCGATGAACGCGTTCTCGCTCAGGAGACACTTGAACGTGTCCTGGCTGACAAAATGGTATTCCTTCCCGTCTGTCTCGCCCGGTCGCGGTGCACGCGTGGTATCTTGGCATGTGGATGAGTTCACAAGACGGCGTCGAGAGAGGTCACGCCGTACGAGATACGCTGAATGCAAACTTGTCCGGGTAGTCTGCAAACAGACGCTTTATGAGTGTGCCCTTCCCCACTCCAGATGGTCCAAACACGACGAGTGGCGCGGTGCTCGTCGTCGTTGACATGGCCGATGTGCGATGAATGAGCTGGTGAAAGCGTGACATGTTATGAGCGTGACAATCTCTGCGTGTCACACCGGGATGACCGGAATTCGCCTGTTTTACAGCTGGCAACTTTTTCGAACGAAGGCCTGGGTGTTTTTCGTCCAAGGCAGTGCCAGCGACCAAAGGGCGGCACTTTTTCAGCAGCAAAAGCACGGACTCCTCGTTTCAACCAACTACGCTATGGGTGCTCTCTGCTGTCGACCGCAGGTGCGTCATTCGATCGGAAAAAAACAGAGTTCCTCAACCCGAGCACTGCTCATATCAAGCCCGTGGACTTTGACGGAGAAGTCAATCTCTTCCACTTTATCCTTCTACGATGCGTCGGTAAAGGCGCCTTTGGAAAGGTCAGCCTCTTTACACGCGGCGTTTGACCATCGTCACATCTCTCTCCTATATCACCTAATAGGTTCGGATGGTCCAGCACAAACAGACACAGGATCTGTACGCTCTCAAGTACATCAACAAAGCCAAGTGTGTCAAGATGAAAGCCGTCGCCAATATCGTCCAGGAACGGAAACTGCTCGAAGAGGTCGGTACTCAGAAGCGTGTTGTCCCTCCCACTCTCGCGCCTAAATGACTCGTGCGACACACAATTGTAGATCGACCACCCATTCGTCGTCAACATGCGGTATGCATTCCAGGACGACGAAAATTGCTTCTTTGTGCTGGACCTGATGCTCGGAGGTGACCTACGGTGTGCGTACCCCTCGTCTGTCCCTTTGACATTTGACACAATGTAATTGGGCCCAGTTCATCTTGAAAGGGCAGGGTCACTCTCCGAAGATACGGTGCGATTCTACGTGGCAGAGATCGCGTCGGCGCTGGCATACCTCCATGAAAACCGCATCATGCACCGGTGGGTTCGGGTGACCCCAACGGGTGGTTGGTAAATAACTGAATCCCTCTCCAAATACAGCGACTTGAAACCGGACAACATCCTCCTCGATGCGGATGGCCATGCTCACCTAACAGACTTCAACATCGCCGTCCACTTCTCCGAACGTCGACTACTGACCGGCGTAGCAGGAAGCATGGCATACATGGCCCCTGAGATACTTGCCAAGCGCGGATACACCTACACCATCGACTGGTGGTCGCTCGGCGTATGCGCCTACGAACTTCTCTTTGGTCGTAGACCATTCAAGGGAAGAACAAACACCGATCTGACCCAGAGCATTACAAAGGACCATTTGCGATTTCCAGAAGACACGGACAAGCGGTGTAGCCGTGCTGCTATACTGGCCATCAAGGGTGTACGTCGCACGTTCTCATTGGTCCGTCGGCCTAGCTATTGACCTCGGTGACAGTTGCTGGACAGAGACCCTTCGCGACGGTTGGGATGCAAATCCGGGGAAGGGTTTGAGGAACTCCGACGACATCCCTGGTTTAGTTGTATCGACTGGTCTGCACTCGAAACCAAGTCAATACCACCGCCGTTCGTTCCTGACGTATGTCGCGGGGAATCTCTCACAATCGTTGTCTATAGCTTACAACTTCTTTGCGTAGTCGAAGAAGGCCAACTTCGACGCGTCCCATGAGTTAGAAGAACTCTTGTTAGAGGATAATCCACTTAAAGCCAAGACACGCAAGAATCGAGATGTGAACACCCTGAGTGTTGAAATGAGACAGATGGAAGAACAGTATGTTGTTTCGCAGCATTAAAAAATGCGTCAGGCAGGATTCCGATGTTTGTGGGATCACAGATTCGCGACGTACGATTTTAAGAAGATGCAACGCCGGTCTTATTATCCACATAACCAACAAATAGTGTCATCCTTCACTGCTGCGACCTCGTCATCGGGTGGTCCGATAGCCTCACGACCTGCCACACCGGCTGCCAACGACCAACGGATGACACACATCAACACATCGGAGGACTGCTCAGCATATACTGGCTGCGAGCATGTGCCAATGGAGAAGGTGCATTACGGAGAGAAGGTTTACTCTTGATCTCGCTCCAGCCCACTCACAGCTGCGTTCGGGTGGAACAAAGCTTGATAGCTAAACGAGCATACATTGCTTTTTTTTTCATGTTCTCGGGACACATACCGGTCAGCGGGTCTTTGCGCTCGTTTCGGTTTCACTGATCTGCCCCGCCCATTTCCCGCTGTGTGTGGAAAAAGGAACGATTTCCTTGCTCACTTTTTACAGACGTCATCTAACGCCCCTTGTATGATGGAATTTCGCTTTTTTTTTTCTTTCTTTTTAATAATTATGTCCCTCACTACCTCTGAAGCAAAGATGCCATGATACCTCCGTCTTCTCGGCGTCCCACACTACAAGTAATCTTCTGCAACTGAGTTTCCCCTCCCTACCATCTGTGGATATTATTGTTGTTGTTTTCATGAGGTACCTTTTTTTTTCATTTTTGGCGACCTCGCTCAATCGACGCGACAATGACTTACTACGGGGACTCTTCACAATCTACTCTGGTCTGCACTCTTTTTGCTTCGATATATGAATGGTTCTTTTCATTTTTTTCTGTCTCTGACTTTTCGGTGACAGTTTTGGTATCGTGTAGCTTGCCTGGATACATACACACACACATCGATATTACTATACTACTGTGCATATAGGAATAGTAGCGGTGCTCGTAGAACACACCGGACGATGACGGTACGAGATACATACATCGTTGGTGCGTCGTATTCCGCTCCAGTAAATCGTTAGAAAGCGAAAAACTTAAGTAGGGTGGACTGGCTGACTATGTCCCCCGCATGGCAATGAAACAGGGCGCCAACATGGCCAAGTTCAAATTTGGCATAAAGGCGATGGTCTGTCCAGATATCGATATGGTAGGACTACTTGTTCCGTGATGCTCAGGTCCCCTCACATCGGAGGGTGTTGCGGTACCGAATGTGGATTTGTCAGCGTCGTAAGGGGCGGAGGTGCTTGATCCTTGCGAAGAGAAGAATTTTGAATTTTTGCGGCGGCATTATATTCGGTTTCCCCTACGGAGGCCATGAAATACGCCTGCAGTGCTCGTGCGGAATGGAGGACGCAAACGAACGTTTCGCGGGGACGTATTGGGCGGGCGCATACATTGCCCAATAACTTCAGGAGAAAGGAGGCCGAACGTGTAGGAGCGAGGAGATCGGTACGGACTCCTTCCACGTCTCTGGGGTGTTGTAACCGGGAGAGGAGACATACATAAGGAACCGACATAGTAACTTTCGTGACCAGATGCATCCGCTGTAGGTGATAACTACTCTCTTGTCTCGCCCACGTTTAGGCCTGTCTCCGTGGTATTATCTTGTGCATTACGCTCCAGAATGTACTGGAGCGGTGATAAATACATACCTTCAATACGCAGGTGCTATATGAATCTGGACGGGTCGCATGTCGGATGTTTGTCCTGCCCGAGCGGCCGTTCCTGGGGACGTCCGAGAGAAACGCACGCGCGGGTGACGCTCTATAAAACCAGTTGCGACCGTATGAGAGTATGCTCTCCAAATCGATGACCAAAGCCAGTGAACAGGAACGGTGGTGCGTTAGGAGCATCTAGGGAAAGAACAGTCGATCCCTGGAACGCAGGGAGTGCGAAAATAGCCTACAGTCGCCGTGGCAGAGACAGGCGCTTCTCCTGGATTCACATTGAGGGAAAGTGAGCGCGAGCAGGAGGGGGTCGATCACAACGGATGATAGATGGCGTGTCAAGCTCTCTGAAAATATGAATCGACACGTACGGAATGGTGAAAGCACACTGCACGCTGGCAGACCAAATGCATAGCGCGCTTGCACCGGGTCGCACATACATTTGCAGCGTACCCTGCCGCGATCGATTCACTTGCAGTGCGCAGGGGAGAACAACAGAAACTCTGGAAAAAGTGGCTGGCGCTTGCACAGGCCTATGCATGCGTAACTCACCGTTCGGTCTGTTCACGGCAGAGACGCTCTCTGAGGCTGTTTTGATCATGCATTGGACGGGTTTCTGGAATTGTCAGCTGTTGGCGGCGGTGCGGTTGAGTACGCGCACAAGTTTTCGCGGAGTTCGTCGTAAACCAGCAACAGTCGCTGTCCTCGAACATGACGAATGACCGACTAAACGTCTCTTTGGAGGCGCACCTTCGAGAGACGCTGGTGGCCATACAGAAAATCACGCCAGCAGACCTCTTCGACGATCTCGCGCCATACGTGTCCAGATCTGACGAACAACACAGTGCCCAGGTCGCTGTCATACCCTACGACATCTTACAGAGGGTATCGAAATGGACACGGACACCAGAAGGAACGAAAGCCCTGCAAGACTGTTCTCCGCCACTCGATCCACAGTCCTACTCGATGATCTCTCTGCTCGCAGGTTGTCGCACGTCACCGGAGAAACGTTTCCCTCCACACGTCGTCAAAGATCCACTTGAAGAAAGCAGACGTGCATCAGAAACTAGGAAAGCCATCGCGACAGTAGCAAACGGGGCGCTCAGCGTCGTAGGGACGGGTGCTGCTACGTGGTGGGCCAGCGAATGGACGGGACTCAAACTCGAGTGGGTGAGTTGGGCATTTCCCCACAACTTGATACGGTATCTTTGACATGCTCACGGAACTTGACCCGCATAGAGGGCCCTGTTGGCTGTGGCCACCGCTCTCATCGTCGCGCTGTCAGAAATCATTCTGTACATAATCTGGGACACTCGGAAAGGATCAAAGATAAGAAAAATACGACAGAGGGGCGTTGCAAAGGGCGAGAAGGATAGCGATGATCGCAACGATACCCTCCGGGTCTCGGAGCAGGCGACCAGCACTGCTGTGTATAGCGGAGATAGTGACGGCTTTCGTCATCGAGCCACAAATCCTGCGAGTGCTGTGAATGGGTAGATTGTAGGTCCACTTATTTTTTTTCTTTCCTGAGGACGACTATCCAATACACGTGCATGCCCAGGATTGAAAACATATTTGTCCATATACGCGAGAACGGAGACCCCAGCCCACGACGAGCACGTTCGTTGCAAGACCCTTACGACGGGAGTAACTATGTGCCGGGAGGACGTCGCAAGAGGAACATGGATCAAAGGACCGTCGCTTATTTCTTGGGCTGCAATCAGTGTTTCCTCACAACGGAAGCGTTCATGTAGTGGCCAAATAGGAGTCCTTCCTGTTTCGTGGTCTGCAACCCACGGTTACGAGGAACACTGGAACCTGTTTTAACTACGGGCATTAACTATCGTGCCCGGAGTCAGGCCCGGTACTGTTGTTGCTAGGTGCCCCATATCGATTGACATGGCAACACTCCTGGGCGGTATTCAAACTGGGAGGCTGCGTTCATCTCGGGACTGGTCCACTGTTTCTTGATGTGGAATGCTAATCGAAAAGGCAATCTAACAAGGTCTTTCTCTACAGTATGTCATTCGTGGGCACGGAACTGCAACGAGGCCGCTTCCAAACCTTCTGATGCATACCCAATCACGATATTCCCTCGGCATCCAGGGTGATTTGTCCGGAAATGACGTATGTACTGATACGTCTCTGCTCCGCTTCGACGGGCGGTAAGCAGCAAGCCACTCCAAGGCTACCAGTCATCATCTTTTTTTCCCTTTTTTCTTCTTCGCGGCTAATGCTGGAGGCAATTCGACCGAGCCGCCTGCCGCCTCTGCTTCAATCCCTTCTCCTTGTTCAATTTTGGAACGAGCCTCCAGGAAAAACATGACGTCCCTAAGCTCATCCTGTAGCTCGCTTATTTTGGCGTCGTATTCTTCCTTCTGTTTCTCAGAACGTTGGACATTCTCCTTCGTCATTTCCAGGTTCCTGAGCAAACCTTCACTAACCGCCTTCTCTTCCTTGAGCTCCTTCTCGAATCTCCGCGCAAGCTCGGCGATTTTCTCTGCCTTTTTCTCCGCTTTTACCTTTTCTCGATGAGCGGCCTCCAATTTCTCATCCTCTTCTCGACGACGTTGTTGTTCACGTTGCCGCGCTTCGGTTCGCTCCCTCTCAATATCTCGAGTCAACTTTTCCATGAGACTACGTAGCTCTTCCACTTGAGACTTTAATTGAGTAGTCTGCTCTTCGTAAAACTCCCTCTGAGAATCGAGTTGTGACGTGAGTAAATACGAATACTCGATACCGATAGCTTCTATTTTCTCAGCGTTAAGCGTGTCAGCATGCGTCGGTCCGAGGGCACCGTCGTCCCTTGCATTGATACCCATCGATGATGCGGCAGACGGTAGTTCCACGAGCTTCCCATCAGCCTTGTTCTGGATGAGGCGATGAACATAGCCATCACTGGCATAATCCCACACGCGCTGTGTCTCGAGTTCGAGGGCATAGAGATGGGTGGTGTTCTGGTAATGTGCATGCGCGTGAGCTCGACCATACCGTCCACAACCGATGTTGCCGCAGATAAGACATATCCACAAGTTCGTCGTCGACGAACAGTCAGCACATGTCGACATCGACGCTGAAGATGCATCGGCGAATGGGATGGGCCGGGAACGCGATCCTGAAGTTGTTGGATGGGACGAGAGTAAGGTTTGTGAGTATCGACAGACTGGACATCTAGACGACAGAATTGGGTTCAGAGGAGAGGGAAGGTCTAGTTATGAAACGGACGAACCGGCTATCGCCCCATTTACTCAGGCACATGCAATGAAATGTGTGCGAACAGGGCACAGTGATGAGGCCAGTGACTGCAGCATCCATCCGTTCCAGGCACACCGGGCAAGTGGGTAACTCGTATGTCGATGACTGTGGAGACCCCAAACGTCCTAACATATTTTGGACGGCGTCTTCCGTCTCGATCTCCACGGAAGAAACGCGCACGACGTGACATGTCTCTGGCTAGAATAGCGGTCATTCAGAGCATTTGCTTCGTGCTTGAGACTTACATCCATCGAGTTAAACGATTTTCCATTGTAAACCTCTGCAAATTCTGTGGCCTCTTCTGGTCGACGGAATTTTATGATGGCTATCGAACGATTGGGCATAGAATCACTAGCGACGCGAGTTAGAATGCATGAGGAATGCACCCTAATATGCACGAGCGCACTGACCGAATCAACCGAAGGTGGGCCATCCCGTCCGCTGCTGGGGCAACGAAAGCGAGAAAGTCGGAGGGGGTCATCCAAGATGGAACAGACAAAACCCCGAGCGTAGTCCCATCATCCTCAGTTGACCCGCTTGCTGGATCAGATGGACCCCCCGATGCTCGTTTGTCGCCATTTCGAGGTGGTTCGCAGTCGCGGTAGAGATGAACTACGCCTTCTGGCAGATTGGTCGAGCCAGACTTGGTTCTCGGAACGAAATTCGCGGTTAAACGTCCTGTAATGCAAACATTTCGACGTCTTCCACCGTCCCTCTTTCAGATTTCGCACCTCCGGAGCGGTCTTTCTCCTTGCCGCTAGACTGCAACCCACTGGTGCTCATATGTTCGAATTCGGTCCAGTCCAATCGAATGGGTCCGTATCTATAGTCTCTGTGGGCAGAATTGAAAGTGGCGTTCCTTCTCGAAGTCGGCTTTGGTGAGTGCGATGGCAGACGTTGGAATAGCGTTTGCGGTACGAAAGTGTCGACTGTGTGTGGATGGGACTGAGATATCTCTACCTTTCTGCGTACGGTGATGCGTATGTGGTAGCTTCGTTTCATGTCGCTGTGAACATCTCCGCAGGTTCGTCGTCGTCGTCGTCGTCAACCCGGTTCGTTCTGTGTGGTTGTCAGTGATATGTTGGGATCGTCGCACGCCGGTGGCAGTATAACCCGGCGATAAAATGTCTAAACAGCGATAATCTCAGCGAGAACGCGAGCTTAGCACAACCCGTTGGCAGTGCTGAAGGGCCTGAAACCACTGGCACGGCCTCCACAGACGTTGAAACTTGACAACCAAGAAGATTGGGGCGTATTGCGAAGGTCTCCCACTCCCCTCGCCGTCATTCTTGTGATGAGCTACGATGAGCGCAACCGAAGAAGACTCGATCAACATCCGGTTCCACAACCTGTGCGCAGGCTTATTGACTTGGGAGAGTGAAGAAGCCATCTCCCAGCTAAGCCGTGCGCTGGAGGATGTCGCCATTGAACTGGCCAGGGACGAAGGACTCAGGTACGTCTCCAGTCAGGCGCATAAACCGTGAGATGCAATACGTTTTCCGGGCAGAACAGCGGTGGGCGCTGATCAGCCGACTATCTGGCCCAACTTGCGTGGCCTCTGGCTCATGCTTGCCGACAAGGTCGCCACACACCGAGATGATGAGCCAACTCGTGCTGTCGTCATCAGCACTTCCAGGTTCACAAGGAACCTAGTTGCAGGAGTGGCCAAAAACCAAGAAAATGCTTTGTAAAAAGTCCTCCATTCTATCTGTCCGTATACGTGCTAATTGGAGACGAAAAAGCGAAAACGAACCCGAACTAAGGCAAATATTACACATATACAGCTCTTGGACAGCATCCCAAAATCCCGGATGTGAGTTGTCCCCTCTGGAGGGAGCGGCGTCGGCTAACGAACCCGCCCGCAGCACTCCCCGTCGTTCGTATGGTAGTCCAGACGCTTTCAAATATGGTCACAACAAATGAAGGTTTAATGTCGCGTCTCTGGAAGACACACATGGACCTTCCAGAAGAACAAGCTGTATTTGTGTAAAGTCCATTTTTGTGGAACGTCCTGTGGAGGAGCACCTAACGTCGGCTTCTGTAGGAGGGTGTTGAGTTTACCGGACCCCCGGGCAATCTTATCGCTCCTAGTATTATTGGTAAACTGCATCTATGATAGCAGCACACGCCAGTAGGTTGACATGCGTTTTCATTTCCGTTGGCTGAAGTATTCCTAAGGGCATTGTTAGTGAAAACGCGAATCGGAGTCCGGCTATGCATCACCTTGTTGGATCGCATGACAGATCTCCACGATGCTGAGGAGTCTAGTGATGCAGGTAGAGCGTTTGACTATGGGTAAGGGTTCGGGATTATTTGTTTTCTTACCTCCTTGACTTGACCACCTTGCCAAGGTACCATCTTTTTTCGCACCTTTTCAGTGGTGGTTTTGCGCCGGACCTATTCGGAAATCTGAAGGTGTTCGTGGATTTTTCTTTTCTGTCAGCGGTTTCCGTAGTCAACTCCGAATTAGGGACGGAGAGGTCATTGTTCCCCACCAAACCATATTACTCAAACTATTGGACTCATACCTACAGTCTTCGCCCTCCGAAACGCTCTTTTCCGGGATGACCCCTATGCTAATTACGTGCTTCTTCAAACTTTCACAGTATGCCATTGGCGCTATCAAGGACGTAGTTGGCTCCGAGCAGGCCAACGTCATACACGAGAACGGCATTCAAACTGCATCGAACCCCATGTTACCTAAGGTCTGCGAAGCCCTCGTGCTCGTTGCCCAGAGTATTGCAAGTATTATGTTGGCTTCAGAGGCAACACATCTGCAAAAGGAGGTTTGGCCACTTTTTCGGGAATCTGTTTCGTCCGACGGTCGCGTTGTCGCGGAGGATACGGTAGGTGAGCATCTAGGGTTCGCGTTTCCTTTCTAGAATCAGTACACTGATTGCTATCAGAATTGCTACGGCTTCTAGATATATTCCTTCCAAAAGTAAATTTCGGTAGGCTGGTCATGCGACCGGGCCGACAAGAACCTCCATGTTCTGCTGCTGTCGCTGACCCGACCGGTTTTCTGTATTTGAAACGTGATCTTGTGCGCTTGATTGGCATCCTTTGTCAGGGAGACAAGGCAACACAGGACCGCATCCGCCAGTGTGACGGCATACCAGTGATCATGAACATGTGTGTCATCGACGAGCGTAACCCATGTGAGTGACACGCAGTGAAAGCTTATCTCCACTAACCTGACGTTCTCTCGGTGAAAGACCTCCGTGAACATGCGATTCTCACGTTGCATAATCTCCTTGAAGGGAACCGAGAAAATCAGGACGTAGTGCACAGCATCCAGCCCTCCAGAACTTCTTTGGACGAGCTGGAGCTACCATGTGGGAGATAACCAGTAAAGGTAGTACATCAGTGTTATCGGAAGTAAATCAGCAAACGATCGGTGCCCTATTCCTCCTCTTCATCAAAGGCTATCGCTCTCTTTTTCCGTGCCCCAAGGCCGGCCTTGCGTACCCTGTGTTCCTCCTCATCTTCTTCGCTTTCTACGTCCATATCTTGGTCAGCCTCGTCCGCCTCACCTTCCGAATCGTGGTTCCTCCGTTTCCTCTCATCCTCGAATTGGCTAATCTTCGCATCAAGTTTATCCAACGGATCTTCTTCCTCCTCGTCGCGATGACGACGTTTCTTGTCTGATGCCCTTCCCCCGAACTCGCCATCTTCATCTGATTCATCTGCCACAACAAAGTCGTCTTCTTGATATTCTCCAGCACCCTTCCGCTTTTCCTGTAACAACCTACGCTTGACAGAACTTGAACCGCCCATGTCGTCATCGGCGTCAGATCCCTCGTAATCTGGTTCCTCTTCGTCATCCGACCAAACGTCCGTGTTAGCCCGTTTCCTCGGATGCCCTGTCCTTCTCCTGCGAGTTGAAAATTCCCCGTCCTCAGTTTTCTTTTTTGATTTCTTGGCGGAGAGTTTCATCAACTCCATTTTCTCTCGCTCAGGGTCCCTCGTTGGTTCAGGAGCCATACGCAAACGGGCGATCTTATTGTGTTTTTGCCCGACGGCACGCACCAACATGCGGTGGGTCTCGGACTGCATGCCCGTTGGCCGCAGTGACATGTAGCCAGTGATAGCCGCCTCAGTTTGTAAGACCTCCGATCGTTTGTGCTGAGCAACGAGATACGTCAGGCCCTGGGCCTTTGGGGCTGTGGGCGTCTGTTGTGATGCCGATGGACTGGTTTGTGATGCGGATGGTTGAGACCCCGCGGCTGCTTTACCTAGCAGGCTGCTAGACGTCTCGTACGTTTGGTTGATGTCGAATAACTCCTTGCCCAATCGCAAACTTAAACTGCCGTCGGACCACCGAATGATCCGTGCATTGGATTGTCTCTTCTGTTGATGGCTTGTGAGAACCCCACGACCCGACGAAAGGGTGTTAGGTTGTAAACTTACGTCCTGGTCGAATTCATCCTTTATCCATCGCCAGCGGACGGTATTTTCTACCTTGAGTTTGATAGTCATGCTTTTCTCACGAAAGTTTTCGTTTTGTTGGGAGACGTCATCGTCTTCTTGTTCAGGGCCCACGTATGTGTCCGGGTGGAACGGTTTTGAATCGACTTTGACAAAATTAGGCATTCGTATGACCCAATACTATGAACGGTGTAAATTTATTATAGGTTTGGTATCGCAAAAATGCCTCACCTGGCCATCGCTGCTGCGTGGGATGGGGATGTTTGGAATGTTGACGTTAAACTCTTGGGGAGGTGGGTTGGCCACGCCGCCAGGCTCGTCCGGCTCAGCGTACTCCAAGGCTCTCCGCCGCTCGCGCTCAGCCTGAGAAAGGTTGTCTGATTCATACCCAGATTCCGCAGGTGTTCCAGTGAGAATACTGGGTGGGATATCAACGAGTGCCGCAACAAAGTAGACGCATACTGAGTTTACCTTTCGGATTTGATGTCCCGGTCGGGTCGTGTCTCCTCCGCCTCGTTTCCAAACAGGTCTTCCATGCCTTCGCCACCACCGGCGATGTGGACGTCACGACTCTCTTGCTTAGGTGACAAGGGGCCATGTCTGGCCTCGGAGTCTGGAGGGCTCATCTCCACGTCTTCGGTTCTTGCAGGTAGTCCATACACAGAGCTGTAGCCAGTGTTTTGGTGTATCGGTTGGCCAAGTGCACCTGCCAGAGACGATGACATCGTCGAGTTGTTTGGTAGACACGACTCGGAGGGGGAGCGACTTGGTCGGAATAGGTGTCGACCAAATATGGAAGGACTCGGCACCAATAAAACTCTGGCAAATCTGCTAAACACCGGGGCACTTCTGTCAAGCACGTTTTGGACTCGGTGAGAGTCTACAAATCAATTGCAACTGGCCTGGCAACGACGACGACGCAGTGCTCTAGTGACAACCGATCTTCCAGTCGCTTTGAATCGCTGGATCTCATTTCTGATCAAGATCCCTCCACAGCGGCGTCATCATGGTCGACCCATCTCATTTGACGACGACACCTGAATGGGGCATCTCACTCGGGCGGTCCTTACGAAAACGGCGCCGTGGGTTGTACCCGTTTCTCTTACCAGAATTCCGTTTTTCCAGAAGAAAGTGGCAATGAGCTGTGACATTCCACTGGAATGTGTCAGTGGTCGCCCATTTTATTTTGATTATTAATCCCGTACTGTTGCCCTCAGGCGCTGACCCAGGGACTTAGGATTTGGTGGAAGGTGTTCCTGTTAGAGGGGTCCTCGGAAGCAAAATCCGTCTTCAATTTGGCAGAATGTCGACGTAATCAACAAAGTTCCCCGAGCGTAAGCATGCAGGACGCCGCCGATCCCGATCCAAGCCCAATACAGCAACTTGCTGTATGGGTTCCCCCTTTTTATATCAGGACCTACAGAGCCAGGCCATCGAAACCAGCACCCAAGCATCCCCCCACCACTTCCATGGGCGACTTCCAAGAGCAATTCCCTGGGCTCCACGACAAGGAGGACTCCTCTCAGTTCCTGCTCGACTTCGACTACTCAGACTACATCGGGGGCGATATCCTTTTGCCCCCGATGGATAGCGATGGTGCAGTGCACATGCCGATTGTCGATATGTTTCAGAATGCCAACAACTTTAACATTCCGTTCCTTATGCCGCCCACCTCTCCGGGCCCTTCCCGACCAAATGATCGTGGTTCGGTTAGCCCGACTGACCTGCACATCAACACACGACTTACCCCCAACCGATCTTATGACTCTGCGGTACCGAGTCCACCCCAATCTTCTACTCATCTCACTCCTGATCTGGGGCGCATGATGAACAACCAGCTACCCACGATCCATATTCATGCCTCACCGCAGCCGGTGGAAAACTATCTTTCGGTCACACCAGTGGTATGTCATATCCAAAGGGTATTCGGGAACTTATCATGAATTGCCCTTGTTAGAGCCCAGAAGAGTCACTGTTGTCTGTCTCGCCTGTCTCGCCTGTCTCACCCGTCTCGCCCATTCCGAGTGTGCAGGTCGAGCAACGCATTGACGATGACGTAAGCCGTTCCTGTCGTCTCCGAGTAGCCAGTAATGTAAACCAATCACAGGACGAGGCGGACGAGGCGATGCTACCCCATGTTGAGAAGTGGTTCTGGGTCCAGAGATTCGCTACAATCGCGACGGGAACCAGAATCTTCGTTCCCCAGAGGATATACCGACCATACACGGAAGCAGACCAGAAACGCTACATCACCGATTGCGAGCTCAAGCAAACCATCTACTTCCTTTCCAGTAACCCATCCGAATTTGGTTTGACACTGGATAACGCCATCAAGTCCAAGCACAAAGATTTGCAGGACAAAGATGACCCGATGTTTGCAGGGTGTGGTCCGTCCGTGTCCATCCGTGTCGAGGTGCGCCCATTCATAAGATCATGGACACGTTTCATTCATAGTGCTCACCAGTGGCCTGGGTATCGCTCTTGGACCAAGCAAATTCCAACCAATGACTTCAAAACGCCCAAAGGACCCATCACTCGAGCCAAACTTGCTAAAAACTTAGCAAATTGTGTCAAGCGGTTCATCGAGGTACGCTTTGATGGCCATATATTGGAATCTCTGTTGATGATCTTTGCAGTGGGCTGCGAAGCAACCCATGGAAACCAACGCCGACCGCAGGTGGAAGGTTGGCCCGAAACACATCAAACTTGAAGATTTGATGCTGGTTTCCCTCCATCACGTCTCAAAGGGCAGCTGGCAACCCCAGCTGCGCCTTCGCAGGCCACTTCCAGAGCTCACTGCGCATCGCCCCAAGAGCATTGCGGCCACGACATCGATGATTCTATGATGCAAAGCATTGTACAGACGCAACGACACCCACAAACGGATCTTATGTACCAATTTAATAACTACCACTTTAGCATATCCCACACATTCTCCACACTATCGTTATCCCCTCAGGTAAGACACCTTCGTCTTTGGTTCTCTGTAATTAGCCTTGTTTCGTGTCTTTGGCGCAGGGTTGCATCTTCCTTTTGTAAATTCTTCGTTACGACTGCTTTCTTGTTTGCAGAGGTTTTCATCTGCCGTACGAATGCTGGACACTTCGATTCGCATGCTACTGTTTACGACGTCGTGCATGATTTCGCTGGTTATTGACTAACCCGCGCTGTGGATTTGGCTCGCTGGCTTGCCTTGTTAGGTGGACACTTTGTTATCACGTCTTGACGTGCGTCGGGAATAAAGAGTCACACTTCCGTCTACGACCGGAAACACTACAAACTGGCTTGCGGAGGGAATGAAAAGGTACATACAGCTAGGGCGATAACGGAGTGGCGATGCAAAGAAAAAAGCAGTGTGTGCAAGCAGTGAAATTAAAGAGTCACATGACCGAGTACAGCTTCAGCGAAGATCCGGCGCCAGCCATGCCATTCGAATATTCTTTGACGGATGGATGTCCATTTGGCGGCGGTGGGATACTGGCGGGCGGATATTGACAGCCACGGCCACCACACGAAGCGGCCAGGCTGTGGTAGAAGTTATGTCGATTGGGGTATACCCCCTCTCTTCCTGGGCAGAACGTGCCCGACCTCACATAGTGCACGTGTACTACGCGAGGCATCATACAAATCAGGTGGCGGTTAGATTGGAGCACGGCTTCACTCAGATCGCCGGACAGCGCTAGCTTGGCTCCGCGTTCCTACTATCCCAGGAGTCAGGTCGGGGTGGTGGACATGACAACTAGTCGTATAGGAAGAATCACACAGACGGCAGTAATCTCGCAGGAGATGACAGACTAATGCCTGACGTAGGTCCACACTGTGGAGAGTGCGTGTGCGTTAGGGGACGTATAGGCACTTGAGACTCACCCGTGGGACATATCCAACATGCCCCAACCCGAGCTCGACTCAGTTCAGCACCATCAACTTAGCGCAGACGCCTTCAGCCACTGCTACTATCGGTGGTAGACACACCTCTTCATGGAGTCCGCAACTCAACTGAACCACCCGTGAACTCCAAGATTGGTTGCTGGCTGCGGATATCCCACAGGCTCTGTCAGTGTGATGAAATTGGGAATTCGGGTGAAGTGTGTGAAGGAAGGTCGAATATTGGCGACGTCCAACTGCCAGAATGCATTTCGGTGGCCTTGGCAAGCGGCGTCCCCTGGTGACCTGTGGTCGAGAATGCATTGGAGTGCCCTCACCTCAGATACGCCGCACCCGACAGGCTGAAACTGAATTACACACCACTGTTGATGGCACGTCCAAATTTAAAAGTCAGGTAAAAAAAAAGTACTTTTCTTCGCTGTTTTCGTCTTCCGTTTATTTCCGAACGCATTTCCGAGGTTCTGTTGGTTGAGTTGACAGCGCGCGGCACCGCAGCGTCGGAGGACCAAGTCAGGTCATGTGGAACTCTATGCAGCGTCAGGAGACCCGTCGGTGCAGAACTGTGGCGGTCCTCATGGTGTGGCTCACAAATCAATGTTTTTGCCACAGGCGCGACGTTCCAATTTGCGCCCATAACTTTGCGTGTGCTTGGTGGTGGCGAACACAATAACATTTCGGACAACTCCACTGGACTGTATGGACTGTATCAGAGCCACCGAGCGGCGATCAGCACCAAGTACTGTACATTCTTATCCCGTGGGCTGGCATTCGTTAAGCCCAGAGTGGTCGGAACGTGACCAAACGTTGGCAGTATCTTGTAGGGAGACGAAATCGTGTTCCTTGACTCTATACGAGAGAAACACGCAGAGAAAGAGCGCCTCCGCAAAGCTCAAAATGGAGCATGGATAACATGCAGATCTGAACGGAAATCCCTCAGGCTTTGGCAGTTCTTGAGTATCAACTAGTAACTTCAGCCGTGTGTTCTTACCACGCATCGTATTTACGGTTGCTCATAGCGCTGCAATCTGCGAAAGGGGCAGAAGGAGGAATCACATGCAAGTGTCAAGTTACTTACTGCGGGCCGCCCAGTTGGAAAGTCAAGTAGCCTTATGGCAGTACCACGCGGGTCCTAGACGATTCCCTTACGGGAAAACGAGAATTTTCGGGTTTATCGGACCTGTCGGCATTGACATATGATGATAGGGCGCCAACCCACATTTCCTGCAATTCTGACCCGAAACTCGGTAGGGGGAGGAGCTTCAAATGTCCTGGAAGAAAGGAGGTCAGAGGATCCCGCTTGCGGTTACTGGTTACCTCAACTAAGGTGAATAAATGTCAGAGGATCAGTACGTTCCACCAAAGGCGGTGTCCATTCTCACAAGACTTACAATTCTGCGACCTGCGTACGGCAGTCATCGAACAGCTCCACGGACAACACAGTGACAAGCAGTGCGCACAGAGCCACAGCACCATCCACACGTAATTACAGCAGTTCCGCCGTGGTTTGATTGGAAATTTCGTCGGCAGATTATCTTCGCTCACAGCTTTGAGTTGTCAACGGAAAAACCATGAACCTTCCATCGGATCCCTGGTGCTCTGTAAGCATATGTGTATTGGCGTACTTCCAATCACCAACAATCGTGTTTGACAAAGACGATGCCGCCAAGGACTGGACTGAGTCATCCGCTTTTCTTGGCGGCGTATCGGGTACAAGACAGCGAACGACGAGTCCCGGATGTTCCAGAGAAACAACGCCCAAAATGTGGTGAGGAAAATTCGAGCCAGTAGCGACTATCAGTGACTTTTCCGGTGTTTCGTTGAGGCATCCAACACTGGGTGCTATGTCCAGCCACGCACTACATGTCAGATGGCGGGGGGCAAAGGAAACGACAATGAATGCCGAGCTCATTGAACTCGGAATCACGAACGGGTTAGTCCTCATTTCTTTTGGTTCCTTCATGAAGACCTTTAGACCCGCATGCGTGCCTGCTCCAAAGAAGATGCTGGTTACGACCAAGAACAAGACAAGTTCGTACCGTAGAAATGGAGAAAGCGAGCCTTGTATTTACACCTTGACATGCCGTCGTTTTCGCTCGGTCTGGCCCACAGTAATGGTCGTTTACTTATCTTTCATTCTTTCATTGTTTACTTCCGAAGATGGGGTAGCGACTTTCACTTTCGGGCCATTGTGTTTGTCCATTGCGATCCCTGCCTGTACGACGTGTTCCCGTTGTCAGTTGTCCATTTCCCGGGTTACAATCCTCACGCAGGTTTACCGACAAGTACATGGAATATCCCCTATAATGTGCTCGTCAGTTTTAACAGAATAGATTGTAATAGATTGTAAAAGTACACTATACCACAAACCTTCCCGTTCATCAGATTGAAACGTTTTTACCACACAATCGCCGACTGCTCGTTCCCGCAGCACGAGCGGGCACGGTCGCGAACTTTCAGGTGCACCTTGATGTCTCGAATAGCACAAAGAGCTGACGCACCTTGCAGGAGCTCAGACAAGAAAGAAGTACGTTGCGGTTGGACAGAACAAGAGAGTCGTAACTGACCCCTGTCTGCAGTTGCGACTCGTGGCTGCCAGACGGGTTTGCCAAACATTCCAAAGAATTGCGCTTGTATTTTGAGGTAGCGTGTATCCCTGCTTCAAACTCAGCGTCAGCAATGCCCTTGTTACAAGCTAGACAAACTAATGCCGGTAGCGAAGACCACGAGGTAGATGCAGGTGCGTCGTGGAGTTGGACGTCCTCGGCGAGTCCACGGACATGTTCATAAACACCTTCCTGATATGGTAATCAATGGTCGGTGTATTGTTCCTCGCAGGGGGTTTTGTTCAACTGGCAAAACGCCAACAAAGCCTTGCCCAAACGAATTTGGCCGCCTCCTTATTGTCGGCCATGCCGGGCAGCTTTCCCTTCGCAATGGTTGAACGTCGGGGTTTGGTACACGGAACGTGCAGAACAATGAGCTGCCTCGCAGCATGAGTACTTAAGCCGTTCAATCAGGCTGGTAGGTCCTTCATCGGAACACCCCCTCTTCTACCAGAATATCCAGCCCTAGACTTTCAGGCCTTTTATCTGCCTGTCCCCTCATTCCTTCCTCCTCTCGTGTATCAGTTAAACCCACTGTATCCATATCTGAAACCTCTACTTCAACAAATCGCAATGAACCACGGTACTGTCGCGGTAGCTCTCGTTCAACACCAGGTCATGATCATTCAAGGTGAGCAGCTTCGATGGTTCTAACCTGTTTGAGTTGTTCCTGATGCACGAGTATCGTAGCTTGCCGATCGCACACTCGCCGCGATCGCTGGCTGGACGTATATACATACGTACCCTTTGGCGATCGCCTCTTCCTCGCATCGCCTGTTCCCTACGCGCGCATCGCGTCTTCTGACATTCTGGCCATATTCCCTTTCCGCACACCCACCACCGATATGATCGAGCTTTCCGAACAGGCTTATCGGGAATTTTTGGGACTCAGTGCAAAGCATCAGCTGAAGTACGACAACATGTGGCGCCGCTGGAAGGCCAAGAGACGTTAGGTGGTAGTGGTCCTCCATAACGGCGGACACCGGCCACACTCACATGGCTCAGACTTCAGGGTGGTCAGAAATTGTTTTACCAACGACCCGTCTTTTTCTTTTTACTAATGATGTATCAATATTGAACTTGTAGCTAAATCCTTGTAGCCATAGTCTGCGCCTTTCCACACCTTTTCGTTCGCTTTCCGCTGGGCTTTACTTACTATCACGCGAAAGTACACATACTTGAAGTATGTATGTCATTTGCGAATCTTCGCATTTGTTTGACTTGCAGTTCGGACGGTACCAATGGATTACGGGGCGCATCACACGCATATATAATGCGAGTCCAAAAACGCGTTGGTAATCACAACGACGTGAGATCTCAAGAGACCATCATACAACACAACACCTTATGTAGGGTGATTACAGATAAAGAGGTATAAAGACGAGGGCACATCAGTCGAGATACAGGGAAATGCATGACTTAGACGAAAACTAGAATATATAAGTTATTGCTATGCAGCTGGCGTAGCATTTGGATCTCTCGAGACCTATGTTCAGAGGTTCTTGAGTCAGACATTCCTACCAAGATTACCAGCATGCATACCTTCAGACTCCAAATATCACCGACTCTATCGGGTAGTTGTGATGGCGAGATCACTTCTTCGCTGTTCTCTGGATCGTCGTTTGCGAGACTGCTTGTTGACTGTAGTTTCAGGCCTTGCTCATTGGCCAGATGGAGCAAGCAGATGAAGCAGAAACTTGTGCTGATTTCTTCCATTTTCTCCTTGGGGTATGATCGTTGCAGACCAGATATGACCGAACTGAACTCCCGTGCCTCGGAGGGATCAGTTAATTGCGGATCGTCGACGTCCTGAATATTCAACCCTTGTTAAAGAATCTATGTAGCAGTGAAGAGTGTAAAGTACCATTTCATCTTCTTCGTCCTCTGCGTTCTTCGGCGTCACCTTGATGTCGAGTCCTTTCCAGATGTTTTCCTTAAGTTTGCGCACGTCTACCCGCTTCGCGCGTCGAGCGTAGTTGACAAACTCTGGTCGTACTCGACGACTCATACCCTGTGTTGCGGCCAGGAGATCTTGTTCGCCCGCATCATCAGGTACACCACCATCACCATCATATATATCATCGAAGGCTGGAGCATCGTCGTCGTCATTGAAGAATTGGGTATTGAACGGCGCCGGGGCTTCGCCGCCTGTGCAGTCTTTATCAGATGACCCCCTGACTGTGGATGCGAAGACTCACTTTCATCACCGTCTTCTTGGGCAAGCAGACCTGCTGCTTGATCGGCTGCGGCCTGCGCCCAGAAATTCTCATCAACTTCGCCGTCGCCCGCCTCATTGAAGCGGACTCTTTGACCACGCATTTTCAACTGAGACGATCATTAGGGGAGACTTGAAACACGACTAAAGCACCACTTACGGAGAATTTGGGTTTCAAGAACAGAGTTACTAGCTGTCTGCTGGAGAAGTGCATGTCATCGGGGAGTGTATGCTCATTCCTCTTCTCTTCCTTTATTCGTTTGTTTCGGTTGCCCTTCTTTCCTGCTGATTTCGGTGCGCTATAGTGGGGAAGCGTGATGCCATGTCCGCGAGTGACGGGTGCAAACAACTCCTTCGCAATCGTTTTGACGTCCTTTTCAGATGGAGTTAGGAAATCAATCTTGAATGCTTCCTTTTTTTCCCTTTTGGACTTGGGAGCTGGACCGTCCACAGTGGGCTCCGCTACGTACACAATCAGTGCGAATTCCAGATTACAGCGAGGACAACCTAACGTTTTCGTATCACTCTCCTCAATTTCCAGTGTTCGGGGCCTGCCCAGTTCCTCATCACGTTCTGGTCGAAGTAACCCAGTATGTCACTCTGGCCATCTGTGTCTGCCATCGCAACGATGAGGTCACGCTCTGTCGGTGCCCGGCGGGGATCAAAGGGAACAAAAGGACCGGATCGCACTGCCTGACCCTGACCCTGTTCACCTTCGGTGGCCACTGATCCACTTTCTGCCCTTCCGTAATCTCCACCGGCCATCCCACCGTCTTCACCACCATAAAAGTCATCGTCGACGGCCTGGTCACCTTGGAAGAAGTCTTCTGTCTGAGAAGGCCCCCCACCGTCGTTGTCCATATGTGTATCGCCGGCACCGAACACGTCAAAGGCAGCGTCGTTACCATCATCGTCATCATCCCCCAGCCGTGTATCGTCACGATAGAGAGTGGTGTCGTCGAAGGTGAGGTTACTTTGGGAAAAAGAGAAGTCCATGAGGGAGTGCGCTATCTCCATGTCCTCGAGGGCATCCAGGTCAGGCAAGAATTCGCCTGTATAACCATAAGCTAGTTAGCTAATACTAGAAAGAGAAGGCTTACTTCGCAGGTGGCCCAGATCCACGTCGTCTTCCGGCTCCAACTCTTGTTCCTCTTCTTCCGTCACTCTGCCCATGGAATCACTCGCGTCGAAGACAACACGCATATTGGCCTCGCTACCCACTCCAAGACTAAGATGGTTCATGAGTAATCCATGGGCACCACCTTCGTCAAAGTCAGCGCAGGTCTTTCGAAACAGGGGATCGACTCTAAATTCGAGATCTAATTTCTTGCTCCGTAGTTGCGACACGTCCTTCGCAAGAGTGGAATCCGGTCGATGAGCCCTCTTCTTTCTACGAGCTTGAGAAGGGTCCTGTGAGTCGGGATTGTCTGACGTAGCTCCCTCATCGTCTTCCGCGATTATGCCTTCATTGGCAAGGTTGCTAAGCAATTTGCCAGTTTCTGTGCCAACGCTGTCTACTCGACTCGTCCAGATCTTCACGCATCCATCTAAGGTACATGAAGCTCGTTGGAAGTTGATCGAGTTGTCGACGTTGTTCCGAAGTAAGGACATGTCATGAAAATAGTCAATGAGAGCAAAATTCCACGAATTGGTGGCATTGATTTTCTAAACGATAGTCAGAGACAGACAAGGTCACGTAGGAAACACGGACGTTATCAGTAGCCATCTTCATCCACTCTTCAAAGTTCGAATTCATCACGTCCAACGAGACATTAATGACCGGTGGAGGAAGTACAGAGTTTAGCGGACGTTGTTTCGCCTGGATTGTCTTGGAGGGTTCCGGAGAGTGCTCCTGCCGTTCAGTCGAGGGGCCAGCCTCCGCGTTCTCAATAACAGCCAACTTGGTGCTCTTCCGTCTCCTCCGCTTCTCGGCCGTGTCGTCGTTGATGTTGACAGGACGCAGAGGGGCGCGTCCCCCATCAGTACCGAAGCTACCATCGGTTTCGTGGCGTTCGCTGATGCGCCTTTTGCTGCGCTGTCGGTGAGAGGGAATCGGGGTATCAGGTTCCGTGTCTTCGCCCATGTCAGTGTCATCGTGTTCCTCCTGAACCACAACCCGGGCTTGTTTCGATCTAACCATCGCCTTTCCTTTGTCCTTGCAAAATGAGTGCTACGGACACTTGCCACGCTTGCTTGAGGCTGCCCTGGAAGTGCCCGTCGACGATAGTTGCGCACAAAGAGATTAGGGTAAGAACACGAAACACGTGACCACACCGCGACGCGTCGCGTCACAGAACGTGACACGACCAACTCGCCCCCAAAGTGTTTCAAAACCTGCAGTGTCTATTACATGCCAACGTACTACAAAATTACGATCGGAAGAACCAAACTATGATGGGTATGCAAACGGGGACAACATCTGCAAGGCAGGTGAAAAAACGCTAGAATGACTACCACATATCTGCATCAAAACGCTCCAAGATCGCATTCGCGTCTTCGACATCCTTCTGCGCCTTCTTCCGCATGTAGAATATCGGACAATCCTTGCTACTACATAATACGTCCTAAAAGGTGTGTGAGAGACCAATAAGGGGTCGGAGTAAACGTGAACCTCCTGCAGCTACATACCTGATGCAAGGATCCCTGACAACGCTGGCATTGTGTCCAGAGTCGCGAGAATCGTATCTGTTGCTCGGAAGCAAGGGATACCTGCTTTCGATACAGTTCACCGACCCTCGGCCGACAGTTGTTGCAGACCGCACCATCTAGGGAGGATTGTTAAGATACAGATGAAGGAGTGCGGTGTGGACATACTCGGCACGCTGTTAGTAGGACGCAGAGGAGTTTTACAACCAAGACAGATTGCCGTTTTGACTGCAAATTTCATCAATCCGCCGACCGTAGGTGTCGCTATAGCGATGGATCTTGTATGGCCACCCGATACTACAAAGGTCTGTCAGTATAGCCGGAACAGACGAACAACAGAAATACGCACGTAATGAGTTCGCCTTCTCGCCAAGAATAGGCTCAAAAATTCTCATCAACGGCTTCGAGAGTTGATTTTCCAAATAGTACTTGGTATCGATGGGAATGTTGTTCTCCAGAACGTATAACGGGTCTTCGGACTTCTCATACGCGGCAGCACCTGAAGATGATCAACGACAATACCATGGTCACGCTTATCGACATACCTTTGATACCCTTGACAATGACATAGGCCACACGGTCACCGAGTGCCGGCGCAGACCCTGCGAATGATGATGAGCGCCGGACATAGCAAGCGAAGAAGAGCATTCACCTGCATCTCGCTGTTTCATCCGCTCTGCTAGCTCAACGTGAGCTTGCTTCGCAGCATAGTCTGAGTAAGAAGCTCGTTAATCATCAACAGCTAATGACAGTAGCTGACTCCACGCACCTGATTTCGCAAGTGCCTTAGTAATCACGAGTTGTGACATATCCACTTTGTTTTGCAAAAGGTCGGATATGATGCGTTTCGTATACCTACAACACGCATCAGCGGTTTGACGATCAGTGTAAGTGAACGTTTTACTCTTCGGCACCCTTCACGTCCCGATCGATTAGCATCTTGTGTAAACATGTCTCAATGACTGTCTGCACCAGCCGACAGTTGTCGCGTCTAACAGTCTAAGCAAAGGAAGTACAGTCAGGCAAGACTCGATCAGACCAAAAAATATACACTAACTTCGATGCCCTTCGAGTCCATCTTGTCGTACTTCTCCGGTTTGGTCCAATACAGCCCTGCATATCGCTTTTTGCTAATAAGCAGATATGGGAAATACACTTTCTCGAACTCAAGTTTGATGGGTTTCACAAACTTGGCAGTGACGAACTCGGCTGCCTGACTCCCTGTTCAGAGCTCAACCGACAGGGCCAGGAGAATGAAGTGTTGTGGCACTGACCAAGATCCATAACCGCCTTCAACTCTGTCGGCCCAAATTTCACCATGACCGAATCTGTGTCACCGTAGATGACTTCTGCATTGTACGAATGTCCGTTTGAGATACAAAACTCGGCTTCGACTTCCTATAGGTTGAGCAAGAAACAAAAAATTCGATGGAGCCTATGACTTTGTAGTTGATTCACGAACCTGCTTGGTTCTCTCGATCATTTGTCGTCCGTATGCGGTGACACTAGACGAGATAGGAAGACAAGGCAACTTGCCAATGGTCGCGCCAGTAAATCCGTATACGGAGTTTGCACTGATCTAAGTAGTTGGGTTAACCCAATGCCCCGTGGTACCAGAAGCAGATAACAGCCTACTTTGAGAGCAAGTTGCCGACCGTCCAACACAGCGCGCCTGAAAGGGTCAGTCTCTTTCTTGAGGTCAGCTTTGGCACGTTTTCGGGCTCCGATTAAGTCTTCCAACACTGTAGGTAATAATCCCTTTCTCTTCGCTTTCGTAGTGAAGAAATCTGCGGTAAGATGTAACTCTACGGGTGCTCTCACAAATCGGGAGGCAGGAATGAACTTACCATTGTTCGGGGTCTGGATGTAATCTACGTCCTTAACGAGGTTCAGTCGATCAATCGTCGCCTTGTCCAAAAGGGTAGTGTAGCATAGATTGTGGGCCATCATGATGGAAGGATACAACGAACTGAAATCGAGCGTTGCGATTGGGACATCGTAGTATCCCTTTTTCGGTTCGATAACAGTGGCACCTTCGTACTGCTCGTCCGTGCCTTCGCCTTTGAGAGAGGGCACGACATAACCCTCTTCGTTCGCCTTGCGGAATAGCTGGGAAAGTACCTTGATGGACTGTCCACGCGACAACAGGTAATTGAAGGGGACACCAGTGACACGAGCCATTTCAACGTAGTTCACAAAACACATGAGCTTATCCAACAACCGTTGTGGAAGGTAGGCATCCTGTATGCACACGTTAACCTTGCCATCGATGAGCACACAAATGTACCTTCAAGCAGTACACTGCAAGTCGCCGCCTAGACTCCGGAGTCCCAAGTTGCAACTCGGTGATAACGGAGTGATGCACGTCTTCCTTTTGTTCGCCAAGGAATTGTGCGCAGACCGAGTTAAGAGTATAGCTGCGCAATTTGTGTTCGCGTTGCATAAACTGGAGGACGTCGAGCTGTAAGCGGCCTTCGAGGACGGTATCTTTGGAATCGCGTTGCCCGTAAGCCTTCGAGGAGAAATGGGTGTCCTTGACTTGCGTCTTGAGTCCTGGCCCGATATGAGTAAAAATGGCGAACACACTGTGCAAAGTACCACTCACCTCTGAGCCTACCAAGGTACGGAAATCTGGTAAGTTTAAGATGCTTAGCTCTGTCCATGAGGTATGGAAAGTCGAAGTTGGTGACGTTGTAACCAATCACAAGATCAGGGTCAACTTCCTCGATGAAATCCCTCCAAGCCTGCAACATTTCACCCTCGTCATCGAAAGATAGTACTTGAGAACCGACGATGTGTGAGCAACTATTCAACGTAAAAACATTGCGAATAAACGGCTGATTTTCGCCTTGACGAGTAACCATATTGGCTATCTGAATGACGGGATCGACGTTTGCCTCGGGAAAGATGCCCTTTCTCCCGGCACACTCAATATCAAAACTGAGGATCCGTAGTGGAGCAATTTTTTGCCAGTCTCCTTCTGGAGAGTGTGAGATGAAGGCGTCGTATCTTACAACTTCTGCATTAGCGCATGGGGAATGTGGAATGAACAAGACAATACCTCATAGTCAATTCAATCTGACAAGTGGACTTTCTTCCATCCGACACGAGAGTATATTTCCCCGCTGGTATCTCGATCCAATTCATACCAACCACCTGCGATGCGTTAGTTTGCGACGTAACTCCGCCAAAAGGGACGAACCTTCGTGTCAATCATAAAGCGAAGTACATACGGAACATTACTCTCGAATGTAGGGTACGACTGCCCCAACGGGAAGAAGTCCCGGAACTGACATTCACCCCTTTCAAATAGGCGTGATCACCCAAAATAAAAGATAAGGATGCAGGTCCCAGAAGAGAAGCAGATACTTATCTCGGACTTTAGGAAGTGACCTAGCTTCCGATGTCACGAGCTTCATGAACGGAATCCAATCATCTCCCCGGTACCCCCAAAGAGAGCGCTTCCGCACGATTTCAATTTTGCGGACATAATGACCCCCCGAGGCTTTCTATTTCGACAAGGTTTGTCACCTTATCCGACACCCAAGACAATAAACGCACGTTTAGTGCCTCCATGAGCGGTCCTAAATCAGATGCATCGAATCCTCGGGGAACAGGTACGTAGAAGTAAGGGGGAAAATTCGTTACATTTGCCATGACACTGTGACCATCCTGTCAACAAAATCAGCTTTCATCACTCGAGCTGCGCGGACAATACCTCGGTCACGCCGAACATCCGCAGTATTATATCTCCATTGACATGGTCCGTGCCCTCCTCAATGTCAATTTGCTGGAAAACTAGGGATGACTGTTAGAAGGGGCCGGCGTGACGGTCCAATACTTACTGATAGTATCTCTCTTCTCATCAAGGGGCTTTAATGAAGGACGTGACCAGCAGTTGGCACCTCCCTCAGACCCTGAATACACGGCGAGATTACCTCCACTCTGTCACTGAACTTAGAATAAAAAAGACGTGCCAGCGCCATTCTGTGACTTGTCTATTGTGAGCTGTTCCAAGACATCCGCGAACGAGGACTGCTGTGACACTTGCGACCCCGATGGGCCAAGCTTTCTTCTCTTTAAAGATGGCGCCGCGTCTGTCCTATGTCTGCCAAAATGTCAGTGACACGCCGCTTGGAGCGCAAGGGCTAGATATTGACTTTGCCTGACTGCTTTTCTGACCGGCTCCATTCTTACTTGGCATTGTAAAAATGAATATGAGTTGTCCCGTGAAGGCAGAGTCCGCTGGACAAGTCGACAGCAGAAGTGAGTGGTGCAGTGGCCCCGAAGTGCAGCGCGTACTGTCGCGTTACGTAACGTTCTTCTTGATTGTCACGTCATCCCCTGAGTCCATCCCGCACGGCAAACCTCACACGGAAAACACAAAAGTCCACGTTGAAAGAGTACATACACTAATCGCAGGAGATGACGTGCTCAAGAGATAATAATTTTATGTACAAGAGTCCTTTCAGTCTACAGATTAGCATTTACAGCGATGTCATCGCTGTAAGGCCAAACAAGTCCTTTCTCCGGTATACCAAATCTATCGTCTAATTCTAGAGGTATTGAGCTATGGTTGCAGTTGTCCAAACCCGTTATGAAAGTCATCAAACCACCAGACGGAGTTGCACAGAACTTTTCTTGTTTCGCGTAGAGACTGCACTTTCAGGAGGAGAGGAACAGTTCGGTGCAGATTCGCATCGTGTCCGCCGGGCCTTTGACGCTGTGTCCAATGGTGCGTGCGTCGGTGAAAATCTCATAATCATTGCCCCCCTGGATCGCACCGTCGCTCAAAAAGACCCGTGAAGAACGAAGTATAAACTGACCTGGTAAGTCTTATCTCCAAAGAAGTGGATCTCGTCAAATCCTTCCTGCTCTACGAAGCGCAGGCAGTATGTCTTATCCCAACCACTCGGAAACACGTCAAAGGATATTTGGCCGCCGATAGAGTATGTAAGTCCATAATCTGCGAACTTCGCTCGCAGGACATCAACGAAAGCCTCTCGTACTTTATGAATCTGGATCGGCGTCAGAATAAATCGTGACGCGAGACACCTCGATCACCTTGTCGTATGCTGCGAATTCGTTGCGTTCACCGATGCTACACGGACCATGATTCGGTCTCGGTAGCGTACGCAGAGAAAGCACTCACGTTGCATTCCGCCCCATAGGGCTCACGTTGATCATCCCATTTCGGAATTCAACAAAAGTTCCTCTGGTCAACTTTATGAGCGCGCAAGTCCCGTATATCAGTCCGAAATTGCAGACCGTTTGATAGGGATGTCCATGTCCGCGAGGTAATGGAGGATAAAGTTGACCAGCTTCTTGTATCTCTCCTCACCGATGTAGTTAATGAACGACTGAGAGGCCTGCTCCTTGCCTAGCTTGTATGCGATCAATCCATTTTCCGCGAATCCAAAGTCAAAGAGTTCTAGGGCTGGTGGGTGCATCAGCAAGCCGAGACACTCGGTGCGCGACGAGTAGATGCAACGTACGATTGATCCCGTCGACAGACAACTGGCTAGTGATCTTGACGAGATCAGAACCTCCAACGAAGCCGATGACGACCTGATCCTTCAGCTTGCGGAGGAGGTCGATCATCTCTGTAGTCGCTGGTTGTCTGAGCATACCTACCGTAAGATAACACGCGTCATCCCGCCCGCCGGACTGACCTACCTGGGGGGCGTGAGGGTGTCATCGACGTCGAACAGAACCAGCTTGTTCTGGGGACGATTGGCGAAATCTGCAGAGACCATCTCCTCGACTTGTCGTACGATGAAGGAAAGCTACACGCGTAGCGGAACCAAACAACCTCGGAGACGGCATTCGGCTAGATTTCCTAGCAATCATCATCGCGAGCATCGGTCACTGCTAATATTTCACTTCCTAGAGCTCATCTACGACAAGAGATGTCCCAGAGATACCACGTCTTCTCACTACCACTAGAGTTACTGGACACGTTGACACCCCGCAATCTGGTCACCAACCAGACAACGCGACGCGATCCATCTCCTCCGGCCGTCGCTACAAAGGAGCAAACGAGTACAAGTGCAAGAAGTTGCAATGTTTGTCTGGGCACTGCATTTGCGGACATCGACGAGCAACGTTCCCATTTCCGCTCGGATTGGCATCGATATAACGTGAAGATACGTCTCAAGGGCGGAGACCCTGTCTCGGAATCGGTTTTCGCTCAACTCGTAGAGGGTAGGTACCGCCGATGTCCGCTTGCTGCACATACTTTACACTTTCGACGATCACAGGGTTGGAGGACTCCCTATCAGGGTCCGCCTCGGAGGATGAAAGCGCAGAAGAATCCGATGCAGTCGATACACTGGTCACTAGGATCAAGCGTAGTGCCCTATCTGATATACCAGAAGAAGGCGCGCCAAAGGTGCCCGCCTCCGCCGTAATCTGGTTCCACTCCCCGCCAGCTACACAGATAGGCATCTATAGAATGCTCTTCCCATTGGAGACTCCGACTGCAGCCTATTTGTCTGAGCTAAAGGAAATGCAAACGCCGATCGAGGGTGGGAGGAAGTGGGCCATGTTCATGGTCGCGGGTGGCCACTTCGCAGGAGCTATCGTCCGCGTAAGCCGTGCTGCAGAAGAAGAGGTATCAGTGCCTGTGAATGCTAGGAAGAAACCCCCGAAGCCTAAGCCCGAGACTATAGTAATGAAGCACAAGACATTCCATCGATACACCAGTAGGTAGTTATCATGCGATGTTGAGCTCAAGATCTCACTTCTGGCACAGCGCGTCGGAAGCAGGGTGGGTCTCAATCGATCAATGACAACTCAAAAGGTGCAGCTATCAGTGCCGGTGCCATGTTACGTCGGTACGGCGAGCAAGCACTACGTGATGTGAGTGGTCTGGTAGCCAGTAGCGTGGATTGATATGAAGCTCCACACTAGGACATACGTGGTCTACTACAGGACTGGGCGGAGGACATTCGCGAATGTGAGCGGATATGGATTCGAGCCAGCGTGTCGAACAGGCGTATATTCCTTGACTACGAAGGCTGCGTCATCAATAAAGGTGGGTAGTGCTGCGGCAGGTTTCTTATCGAGGTAACGCGTTCACATTATCCGCAGGTGATGACAGACTACGAACGTTCCCGTTCCCGACACGGCGTCCGGTGAGTCTCTCCGTGTTGCGCGTGCTTGTAGCCCTTCTTCACTACTGCATAGACTCAATCAGAGCTATCGCGGTGTCTTCTAGAACTCACCCAGGTCAAGATTTCCCATTATACGGAAGAAGACCTCCGTGTACAGGATGAAGCGTTCCTCGCTTCTCTTCCAAAGCCGAAACCGCAACCAACGCCCGTGTCGACTACAGATATCGCCAAACCAAAACCTCAGCGCCTGACGAAAGCAGAGGAGATATACCGTGAAAAGTGGTTTCGCCTTCTTGATATGATCACCAAGGGTCGCCTCGAACCCTTGAAATCATTCTGGGAGCGTGAAGCCGAATCGATTGGCGGTGTCAACGCAGCCATACCTGAATGGATAGGCGACCGACGTGTTTCTCTTTTACAAGTTGCTGCGCAGTCTGGACACGAAGAAATAGTTCGTTGGCTGCTTTACGACTTGCGTGCGGACCCGACCATACCAGTTGCAGCTGGATGGACCAAAGCGGAAGACGCGGGCGGGGAGTCGGACACGTCAGATGTTCCAAGTTCACGTCGAACTGCCTACGATTTAGCGCGGTCCCGTGCTGTCCGCGATGTGCTGCGTCGCTGTGCAGCCGACCATCCTGATTGGTGGGATTGGTTTGGGGCTGCGCGAGTACCTAGTGGCCTTAGCAAGGAAAAAGAGGAGGAGCGTGATGATAAGCGGAAACAAAGGAGAAAGGGCTTGAAGGAAAGAATGCGTGAGCGCGAGGCAAATGAAATGTCACGGTCAACGGCAGCTGAAGAAGCGTCTGGGGCAACGACACCTGAACCCTCGAAAACCCAGATGGAATCCCACAGTGGCCCACAAAGGTTGGGAGGTTCCTCTGGCGCTACTGATGGAGTAGTCGGTCTTACTGCAGAGATGAAGGCCAAAGTAGAAAGAGAGAGAAGGGCCCGAGCAGCTGAAGCACGCCTTGCCCTGTTAAGGAGGTAAACTGGTACGAGTCATTTGTCCCAAAAAACTTGCACCCGTGGTAATGGCTTTTAATGCCTATTAAGGACACCAGTTCACACCCGCACTTTAATGCATTCTAATGGCACCCGAAAATATGTTAATGAATCCAGAAAAGGAGATTTCATGGTCAACATTCTGAAGTTTGAACCAGATTTGTACATAAACTCTGTCATAATTGATACAATCCGACCAAAATTGATCATTATAATGGCAAGGGCGCCATTACAAATCGCTTACAATGTGGCACCATAATAATGGGTGCAATAAATTTTGCGACATTGCGAGCGGAAAGGGCGGACGCTTGTTTCGACATCCGTGCAGTTGAGCTCCTTCACTGTACCATCATGCGTTGTACTACAACATGAAGGTGCTCGTGCACTACATACGTAGAACCGCGCACGGTGAGGCCTGAGGTGGTATGTGTTCTCTACAGGACACGCGCACAACATGGCATCAACTACGAAGCGCCTGCTCTGTCCACATCGCTGTCAAATATGACAAACCTTAGACCGTCCACGAGCCGAGCAACTTGTCTCTTCTGGCTGCTCTTCCTTGTTCACTGCATGCCCGTCCTCGACGATGATGCACCTGCCTACAACTTTACACCGCCGACAGACAGACGCAACACGATCGATTGCGCTTCCATAACATCTCAGGCACATGTAAACGACAATGGACCTCCCACTGGTGGATAATTTGTTACGACCAAATACTGTACTACATATCCGTGGCAGCTTGTTAGTGCCGAGTGCTTGTCCATACGACGTGAGAAGCGTATCGCATTCACTGGTCACCAAACTAGTGTGCTCAAGGTCAAACCATTCCCTTTGTCATTGTGGACATGAGCCTTGCCACCCCCCCCCCCCCCCCATCTGGTGGTTCTTCTATGCAGCTCTGTCCGAAGCAGAGGACGATCTTCAATATGACTTCTGCGTGGCTTCAATGGCAAAAGTTTTCCAAGCCCGGAATTGCTTGCCAAAAATGATAGGCTGGACAGATTGGATGTATCATACAGTACCTTTCGCTGGTGGAAAAAGTTAGGAAGAGACGGGAGGGATAGCGAGATGTAGTCACAAACTCAAGTACAGTCCACAATAGCATTTCAATTTGAATTCTGCATTTGTGCAACCATTCTGAGGTCAACCATCCCAGTGTGCAGTAGATGGCCTACATCATCGTGACAATCGTTCGTTCGGATTTCCCTGCAGGATCAAACTGACAGTGTACCCCCAGCCCCATCACATTCCTGCACCACAGTTGATTAGTAAACATCACCACCTTGATACCCGGGCTTGCGCGGGTGCGGAGAAGCACCGTATACCGGGGGTATGAATATTAGGGGAGAGTCAAGAGAGCTCTGGGATCAAAAGGTTGGACCCCGATGACGACGATGACCATAGGAAAGACAAATCCCTGGACATCTACTCTACCGTCGGAACCGCCCCTCGTCCAGAATTTCGTACTTACTGTTAATTAAGAGAAGGAAAGAGGGACGATTATCCGACTTGCATAGTCTCCATATGCTTCTTGCTTTGGAGTCGATGCACTTGCGTCTGGGCGAGACTATGCCGATGTTTAAATCTCGCCAGGAGATATTCAGATGTCCCAACTTCGTGAACCTAGGCAACGACAGTTCGACCTACATGGGTTTTCTTGAGCACGGAAATCTGGACTTACTTTCCATAAGTGACCGTCACGATTCTGTCGAAGTCTCTTTGAGGATGGTCGTTCAGGCAGTGTACTCGTTGAACACCCCGGACGTGAATGCTCGACGAGAGACTTTGCACATCAAGAAGCTGCTCCGGATCGCCGTCCCTGTTAGCCCCGTACCTTTTTCGAGGACAGCTCCGCCAACCAATTTTGAACTCTCCATGCTATTAAACTGCTTCAGTGCCACGGCGTGCTGCAATCCACCTCGACATTCCCATGATTTCTATGTTCGACTCCGCATCAGCCAAGCTCGTCGCTGTGTCAACTTCAAAGAGACAGAGGCGGATGAGGCGTCGAGGTTGGCATGCATCTGTGGTATGATGTATTTTGCGGGATTATGCGACATCAGACTCCCGCAGGGATGAGGCTCTCGGTTGGCTGGCAGAGTTAGCGAACGTCCTTATGGACGACTACAACGAAGCTGAGTCTTCCCAATGAACCGAGCAGATCATGCTGAGAGCAAATCGGACGTGCCGGATGTAGCGGGATCACGCTCAACAGAAGAGGACGAGAAAGATGATAGGCTGAAACGAAGGAGAAAGGGCTCGAAATTCTGCCTCGCTGCGGGAAAGAGGGCAAGAGAAGGAGAAGGGGTCATGCAGCTAGAACACACACCTTGTCCTTTCCGGAAAATTTGCGTGGTCGGGGATGTCAGAAGGAGCGTTTACAGTACCTCATGGTGACCCATGTAGTTGACCGACTTACTCCGTTGCGGGCTCCTTCACCGTGATTAGCACTTCGCTCACGAAACAACAAAGCTGAGCGCTGAAGATTTGTGTGCATCGGTGTGCGTTGGGAACGACTCAAAGGGGGTGGCCCTGCAGCTTGGGTCAGCAACGGACACGTATTACAGTGTTGCGGTCGCGCTTGCCCAAATCATCCGCACGTCTTGCATCCATGCATCATCAATATATCTCATACGTCCCTGCCATGTCCTTGCTCAAGTCAATAACTGTGGGGGAGGGGACCCGATGAAGAAAAGTTATTGTTTCGAGTAACTGGCTGAGCGACAACACATGCAGAAGTTGAACGTAACGTGCTTGTCGAGGCCACACAGGATTCTTGGAGGATAGAGCTATGGGATTGGGCGGCAATCCTGTGTTTCTTGTCGACTCTTTATCCTCTTGCTTGCGCAGACGTCTACCGGCTGTGAGCTACTGGTAAGCTACTACCCAGTTTTTCAGTATGCGAGACCTACTCAAGCTGCAGCAGCACCCAGTCAAATTTTCTATACAGACTTGCACTGGTCCATCTTTCGGTGAATTCGCTCTCGATCGTTAATCGTTGCGCTGATGTGTCGACCTCCGTGTAGCTGTATCCACACTTTATTCTGACCGGAAACCCAACGTCGCCTGTTTCATACTTGTTGCCTTACCTGCTTGGCCATGGACGACGTTTTCCGCAAGCGAGCAGACTTGGAAAGACGCCCTCCACGGTCCAATGGCAGGGATGTTGCCCTCTTCAACCTGGCGGCGGCCCTCCGCAACAGATTCATGAAAGGCGGGAAATCCGGCGACTTGGACGAGGCAATCGCTTTGCTTCATAATGTTTTAGAACTACGTCCGTCTGGACATCGTGATAGGTCTTCGTCGCTCCGTGAGCTTGCTCTCTGTCTGTCGGATAGGTACGACAGTCAGGGCGCAGTTGCCGACTTGGAAGAAGCCGTCACACTCGGACGTGCAGCACTGGAACTCTGCCTACCAGGACATCCTAATCGTGCTGTATCTCTCTACAATCTCGCTTGCAGCCTCAGGAAGAGGTTTCACAAACATTCTCGGATGTATGATCTGGAGGAGGCAATTCAGCTGCACCGTGCAGCATTGGAATTACGTCCGTCCGGACATCCTGATCGGTCTTCATCGCTTCATTGGCTTGCTCTCTGTCTTTCGAATAGGTATGACAGTCAGGGCGCAGTTGCCGACTTGGAAGAAGCTGTCAAACTTGGACGTGCAGCATTGCAGCTGTGTCCACCAAGGCATCCTGATCGTGCTGTATCTCTTTACAATCTCGCTTGCAACCTCAGGACGAGGTTCCAGAAGCATGCTCGGACGTATGATCTGGAGGAGGGGATTCAGCTGCACCGTGCAGCACTGGAATTACGTCCGTCTGGACATCGTGATCGCTCGTCATCACTCCATTGGCTTGCTCTCTGTCTTTCAGATAGGTATGACAGTCAGGGGGCAGTTGCCGACTTGGAAGAAGCCGTCACACTCAGGCGGGCAGCACTAGAGGTCCATCTACCAGGACATCCCCATCGTGCTGTATTTCTCTACAGTCTCGCCTGTAACCTCAGGACGAGGTTTCAGAAACATGCTCGGATGAATGATCTGGAGGAGGCAATTGATCTGCACCGTGCAGCATTGAAACTACGGCCGTCTGGACATTGTGATCGCTCTTCATCGCTCCATGGGCTTGCTCTCTGTCTTTCAGATAGGTATGACAGTCAGGGGTTGGCCGCCGACTTGGAAGAAGCCATCTCACTTGGGCATGCGGCATTAGAGCTCTGTCCACAAGGGCATCCTCATCATGATTTATCTGTCAATCGTCTTGCTGTGTACGTCCGGAAGGGGTTCCGGAAACGTACCTTGAAGCATGACTTAAAGAAACCAATTGGGATGCGCCGTGCAGCACTAGAACTTCTCCCCCCTAGACACCCTGATCGGTCTTCATTGCTTCGTTCGCTTGTTCACTGCCTTTTGGATAGGTACGACGACCGGGGGGTAGTTGGTGACTTGGAAGAGGCCGTCACCCACGGACGTGCAGCACTAGCGCTCAATCCACCAAGGCATCCTAGCCGTGCCACGTCACTTCATGACCTTGCGCAATGTCTAGCAAAGCGTTTTCGTCACCGACCTATTGCAGCTGATTTAGATGAGGCTATTGCGCTTGAGCAGGAAGCTCTGCAACTATTCACGCCAGGCAACCCGTGTTATGACGTATCCCAACGGTGTCTTACGACCTACCTCCAAATGAAAATTGGCCCACAAGTTGCCGTCGCGCCCTCCAGTGCCCCAGGTGTTACGCGTGTTGACCTTAAGCAAACCATCCGTGGTTCCGTATTGGAAACTCTCAAATCGATGCCAAACAGGCTGCTGCGTACGGCCACTGGTGTACTATGCGACCGAGATGCTCAAATATCCCATTTCATGGAAAGTCAACAGTATGGTCAGCTATTGTCTTCATGCAGGACATGCACCCCGGATCAGCGTGCCAAACTCATCCATACTACTATCTCCGGATACTTCCAATTCGTCACGTTTTCTCACCGCTGGGGTACAGGCGAGCCATTGTTGCGGGATGTTGAGGGTCACTCGGTATATGATATATCTGCCAACGGTGGGCTTGAAAAGCTCAAAGCCTTCTGTCTTCGTGCTTGCGAGCAGGGTTACTTGTGGGCATGGAGCGACACGTGTTGCATAGACAAAGACAGCAGTGCGGAGCTGCAAGAAGCGATAGGATCAATGTTTACATGGTATCGACGATCCGCTCTGACCATCGTTCACCTCCCCGACATTCCTAATACCGGTTCTTTTGGGCGCAGTGAATGGTTCAGACGTGGATGGACCCTCCAGGAACTTCTGGCTCCACAGACTATGCTGTTCTACACCAAAGACTGGTCACTCTATAGGAACCTTATGGGTCCAAACCATAAAACCGATGCCAGTGTAATTGAAGAGCTCGAAAAGGCGACTGGCATAGAGTCCCGGTTCCTAACTCATTTTTCTCCAGGTACGGACGATGCGCGTTCAAGACTCCGATGGGCATCGTCGCGTTGTACCACCCGTCCTGAAGATGTCGCCTATTCACTTTTTGGGATTTTCGATGTCCACCTGCCCGTTATATATGGGGAGGGTGCTGAAAAGGCACTTGGCCGTCTTCTAGCCGAAATCATATCGCAGTCTGGCGACGTATCAGTTCTAGATTGGGTCGGCGAGGCATCTTCGTTTCATTCCTGTTTCCCTGCCCACATCACCTCGTATCGAAAACTACCGTTGACCGTGTCCCCTGACACAGATGAACAAGCGCTGAGGATGGTTTGGCGGCCGTTATTGTCCCCAGGGCTACGGAAGCTGTATCGCTTACTCACTGAGTCGCCCCTCCCACAATTCATCAATCGTCGCCTTGCTCTGCCATGCATCACCTATGGAGTTATCGAGGTTCGGCTGAAAGGCGAAGATCCACGGGCACCGAGCTACAAATACAAGATCCGGGCGTCTGGCCTAAGGCCACTTCAGATCACACTGCCAAACAAACTAGAAGATGCAGCAATGAAGCAAGGTGCACTTCAAATTGTTCGACCTTGGAACTCGAAGTTGTTTAATCCATCAGCTGAGTTGGATGCAATGACTGAAAAGCGGCTGCTTTCTATGCTGGGGAGGCCATTTCATGGTCTTTTGTTAATTCAGCTTCTTCATAATGAATACAAAAGGATCGCATCTTCTACTCTCATTGTCGCTGAGCCTGCAGAGTTGACCAGTGCTCTACAAAGTAGAGTTAGTACCCTAAATGTTGTGTAGACTAGCTGTTAGTTGAAGTTGGCAAGTTTTCTTCTGGGTCCAAGTGCTCTTGTGGCCGAGGCCTAATAAACATGTCCTGCTTAGAAAGACCTACTTTTCATGCAAGGTGATACACTCCTATGAAAGTCTGTCGAATGCTGCTTTCCCATGATGTTTGGGGAGACCTTGCACCTTGCAAGCAAGATAATCGGGGAGACTGCTCTCCCACACCGCCACCACCAGCACCAGCACTCCCCGAGTTTCAGTTACAACTTGCAATTGTGCGGTAACCACCACAGCAGCGGCATCTACATCCACACCCAACTACCATGCATACTAGGCCCAGTTTATTCACGCACAAACGAAACAACCATCCATTCTCGTGGTGGAGGTATAAACAGATGTGTGAGACAGAGGGTACATGAGACCACCAACTCCAGGTGGTAAGTATAGTACGATATTATAAAGGGAAAAAGAGGGAAAAGGTGGGGGTGGGCGGGTATATAAAGATAGCAAAAAACACACAATTCCCCGAACTGGAATTTCACCGATTTCAAACAGGAAAGAAAAGGGGGAGAGGGAACGTTATCATCATCAAGGGTGCACGTAAAAAAAGAAAAAAAACTGCAGGGATGGTGTGCTCGTATGCATGGCTGTATGAGTGAGACGGCAGCAGTTTTACTTGTCAATTCAATGATAGTGATCAAAATCAATATCGACGGGGTTGTCAGCTTTTTACTTGGTTGTAGTCTGGATGACCGGCGAACGCGGAGATTCCGTCGTTGGTCGTGGAGACAGAGGAAGTCCAACCATGCGACTTTGCCGGTCGGCTTTCCTGCTGTTAATGGCGATGTTGAGACCGCGGCTAGCAGCAACGTTGGACGCGTGGCATCGTCGTTCCAAGGAAAGTTCAGAACGAGAGGGTGATGAAGAATCAGCGTTGTGCTGCGAATAAAAGTGGGTCGGATTGGCGCTTTCGACGGTCGCACTGTTTTCAGCCGTCTCGTTTCCACTCTCGTACTGGAGGGAGATGCTGTCGCCATCTTCAGAGGGCGTCTCTTCGGTCGTTGCTAAGAAGTAGAGGTGATGGACGATCAGCCGATACACGATAACACGACACCAAAAGACGGACGTACCATTGTTCAAGCATCGACCTGAAAGACCAAGAAGCTGATCAGCAGCAGCATCCGAGTACTGTCGGCTGTTCCTCCGGCTCAAATCACCAGCTTTGTCTTCACTAAGATCGTTAGCCTCGTCGACGTTGAAGACCCGATTGAACTCTCCCAGCATCAAGCTAAACACGCCTGCAGGTATACCAAGCGTCGGACTAAATACGATACCAACATTCCGCATGGTCATCTTATTGTAAGCCGAGTTCTGCACGATCAAAATCAGGTGAGCGGTAAGGGCCCGGAGAAGACTGTAGTTGGCAATAGGGAGGGAAGCGATGAGGAAGGACAATTCCCGTATACGTTCTTGAGGTTGTACGAAGTCTGCGGAAAAAGCGTGAGTTGGACGTACTGTACATCCAACGTGGGGACGTACCCATGACAGCCAAGAATTTCATGTGCAACTCCCGTGTCAATATGCTAGCAGGTAACTCGCGCATGAAGCTCTTCAACAACCCGGCAATAGCGTGAGGGTCCCAGTACTCGTCCGACCCAAGCAGATCAACGTCACCCTCTGAAGATTTACAATCGACCCCAGATCTGCCGAGCGCCACGGAGTTTGACTCACCAGTATTGAAGCGGTCCCGGAGACCCTTGATCACGGCAGAGCTGCCGCTCAAACGATAAATACCCTCTTCCTTCTCCGCCTTCTTGGCCTCCAAGTACTGTATACACCGGAACACCACTGCCGGTAATCGAGCAATTTCAGCTACATCCAGAGACTCTTCCAACGGAACAGCGAACACTGCCCGCGGGACAGACACGACTTTATCTGCAGGTTTGCTGCCAAAGCCCCAGAACGACCTCGACTTGGCCTTTTCACGCCTATCATTTGACGACGGACCTTCCCCTTCTTTACTGCCGAATTTGTACCCCAGCGGGATAGGAGCGCCATTCAGAGGTCCAGAGATTTTGACTTTGCCGTTCGATTCCCCATGTTTCATCGGCGTCGACCCTAAATCAGGAGATGGCGCACGATCAGGGAACGTTGGCGCTACCGGTGAAAGGGACATCGACGTTAAGCCATGGTAATATGATTTCCTGTGGCGTCCTTCGTTGTGCTTCCCTGGATCAGTAGCGACTCCGTGATCTTGCCCCTGCACAATAACAGATCGATCAGTGTCTACGTAGTGCCCTAATTCCGAATTCGCCCTGAAAGACACAAGACCCTGGCCCGCAGAGTCAAGTGGTGAGGTCGTCGGAAGAGATGTCGACAGCGGCAGTTCTGTCTCGCCATTACTGTGTTCCAGTAATCGTCTCGAATGGCCATCGGTAGAGACGTCGTTGTCCTTGTCGACTGCATGATGTTGAGAAGACTTCGTGGGGCTCGCCGCGTATGCTTGTGAGTCGTCAGCCGAAATCGACTCTGGGATGGGAGCACTCTGGAAGAACTTGGCATTGCCTGCATCCAGTGCAAGTTGTGATATTGGCACTGCAGCTCCTTTCAATATGTTGTCCTTGGACAAGGTTTTTACGGCATGTTTGTTTCCCGACGTCGCAGTAGTATCTTGACTTGAGCTTGTACTTGATCGTGGTTGAGCCGACCCTGCGCCTTGATGCGGTGGAACGTTGACCGCTAGGGGACTGGGTCCACCCGAAGTAGATGGAACCGGGTCCTCATTAAAAGTGCCGGAGACATAGCGAACGAGAATGTCCACCCAACTGTCTCGTTCAGCATCGCTTTCTGCACAGAGAACGTGCCTTAAACTCGCGCCACCAGAGCCCTTCTTTGCCTCGATAATGAGGAACGCATGACGGTAGTTCTTCTCGTCGTCGTTATCCGCGGTGCGTTGTTGGCGACCGATTTGAGCATTTGTTATGAGGATGGAACCGAGGTGAGCGCCGCCACGCTAATGGATCGTAGTAAGAAAAACAAAGCCTATGGCGCTGCAAAGTGAGCGCAGAAACTTACACTCTCAAAATATTCAAGCACAGGTCCTTGGAGAACAAAGTAACGTCTTTTCCATCCTCCAAAGTTTTTCCCGCGTTTCGTAAGGTATCCTTCCTTGTATCCAGCTTGCATGACGGGCTTCTTGGCCTCGCGGACGACATCAGAAGTGAGGAAAGCGATGAGTTCGTCCTTCTGCCTGACAGGAAGGCTAACGAGGGATTGTAAGTAAACTTCAAGGGCAACCTAGTGTGAGGTAAGTAAGAGTCACCTGAGAATGAAGTTATCGTGCTCACCTTGCGCTGATCAGCCTTCGCTGGTGCATGATCCTTCCAAACCTTGCCCTCCGGCAATATACCCATCTTCTTAGCAATGCTCTTTCCTACCGCTGCTCTCATCCTCTGATCCAAACCCAAGAAATCGGAATACATCTTCTCGACTTTCCACGAATCTTTTCCGTTCCTAGGGTCAACTTCAAGTACAAACGAAAGGACATCTTTGCCTCGATCATTAGGTTTTACCGAAGAATGTAAAACGGTGACACGTGTCGTCCTGAGATCACCGTAGACAAGCGGAAGCGCTCTGAAAGATGGGCTTGGGCCAGCGCTTGTACCACCGTGAACTGACTTGACTGGAGAAAGATAGGACGACTGGAGTGGGGAATCCGGAGTGGTCGGCGACGGAGTTGGCTCGACTAAAGACGACTGCGACGGTGAGAGTGCCTGCAAGTTTTTTTGTTCGTGATGGACCTGCAATCCATGACGGTGCGCTGAGGATTGTGGATTCGCTTGTGTGGGTGTGGCCATGTCAGTACTCCCTGGTGACTGAGGAGCTAATACGTTGGTATGGTACGTAGGTACGTGTACAGCACCGTGTGAAGGAGGCATCGGAAAATCCTCTGCCGTTGCGCGAGCTTTGCTCTTCTTCTTTGATGGTGACAAAGGACCGGGATCACGATGGCTTTGTTGGTCGTATGCAGCACCATCACCTTGGTTTTCAGCATCACCACTCATATCAAGGAACTCGCCGTCATCGTCCTTATCCGTGCGGTCTAACTTGATGGGCGAACGTCTTGCCTGTTGATGACCGTTTATAACCGTGTTGTCTGTTCGGGACTGGCCGTGTTCAGACGAAGAGGAGCCGATGGTGGAGCTCCCCGCACAGATGGGGCTAGGCAGAGGGCTGTCACCGGCGGCAGAGAGGACTCGGGAAGACTCTTGACTAAATCTTGGGTCTTCTATAATTGGAGTTAGCGTTCCGGCCGACGGATTGTGCGGGGTCAACGACGCCGGATGAGCTTTAGATGCGGGTGGCGATGCTGGTAACGATAAAGATGGAGTGTTGGCGTCGAGAGGCGAGGCACCGGAGTGACTAGATTGTAACTGAGATCCGGGTTGCGAGGTTACAGAGGCTATAGCGGTATTAATGACCGGTAACAAAACAACGGGTGTCCGATACGTCACCTTCGCTGGTTCGAGGTTGCGCCTCCGACGACGATACCGTGGAAGAAAATGAATGGTTGGATGTTGGGGTAGGAGATCCCTGAGGGAGAGAGGCCGACCTTGGAGGAATGACCGCTGGAGACACAGGGGGTTGAGGGGTAGTGCGAGGTGGGGGCTTATGGTCATCAGGGGCGTCGAGTTGTTCAGACATTTTGGTTGGTGTGGTTGGGCGATGGTCACGAATGGACGAGGCTACATCGCAGAGATTGGACGGTGTGACGATGAAAAGCGTTCGCGCTCACCTGAATTGTCAGACTGATGACGAACCAAGCCCACCACACGAGAATCGACAGTGGACATCGTCGCGTTGGAAACCGAAGGACGCAGAGCCTTGCCCTTTTCTTTCTTTCCGAGCTCGATGCTCAAGCCTGCTGCTTGTAGGCGGCCCTTATACGCGTCTCTCTCTGCACGGAGGCGTTCGAGCTCTCTGTGTACCTGGTTGTAACCGGTTCGCTGTTTCTCGATCAGCTTCCATAGTTGGGTATTCTGGCTCGAGAAAACGTTTCGTTCTGAGAGTGCTTGTTCGAGTGCAGCTAGGGTTGGGTTCGGAGCATCGGCATGTTGTGCGAGGAGGGCATCGAGGGCGATGGGTTGGGTTGTTGGGTTAGTTGGAGTTGAGGAGACGAGGGATGCGGCAGAGGGTATGGACGAGATGGACGAGGACGTCTGGGGTCGTATTGACATCGGCGACGAGCTTGACTGAGAGGAAGAATGGCGCTCTCGAGTGGGCGTGCTATGCGAGAACGAACTCATGGCGGCTTGCAGAGAACATCAAACGCGGGTAAAGAACAGGTTGGAACACACACCCACCCAAGCTAAGCGCTCGCACGGACCACCCGCGAAGTGAAATACACAGAAAAACCGCTCTGAAGTAGCGAGTCGCCTGACTTTCGGTGTTGTGGCCCAACTCAGAGTGCGCCAAATTTGGCTGACAACTTCTGTCAAGTCCCAACTCAAAAAATTTACTCGACTTTGCTATCAACTCATTCTTCCACCATGTCCGCTCCTTGCCGTTGATTCACGCCCTCAGATCAGTTCATAAGGTACTGAGAATTCATTCCAGCCTGCCCAACCCTCTGGCGACGATCATGCTGCGGTGATAGACCTCACATCGTAACGACACCAATGCTGAAATCCTCAAAGTCGACTGGACCCGTTTTACGTTAGACATCCTATCTCCAACAAGGCTCGCGGGCGATTGGCACATTGGGGAAACAAAGCGCTCCGTCGATCGTAGCTGGTGGCGAAAAAAAGGGCAGCGGCACTGTGGAAGTAGATTCCGAGCAGAGAAATGAAAAAACCGTGTAATTTAGTGTTGGTTCCTCGACGACAACTGTCGTGGTGGCTCTAAAGAGGGACTGTGACCCATAAATTTGAGGCGCGGACGAGACCGCCGTGTGCTGCGATGACGAGATCGTCTATTTCGGGACGGACCTCGTCTTTCGAGTCTTGTGACGGCGTAGAACTTGTCCTCTTCGGCCATTCTACCCTAGAAAGATGACGTCGGTGTTGCTCGCTGGACTGCGCATGTACGCGCGACGAGCCCCACGTTCAGCTTCAACGGCCGTGTCACTGTCGAGACACCACGGAACAAGGCGTACCATATCACACACCGCTGTCAAAAGATACCCCACCAATGTCCCGAGTCTCCACCAAAACCAGGATGCTGGCGAAGTCGCAGACAGCGCCGTGCGCGTCAAACCCGAGCACGCCGTCATCTCCACCTTTGATCTCTTCAGCATCGGCGGTATGACTCGTTCAGACATTCGTTCTCGACCTGAGTCAATATTGAAACTAACAATCTTCAGTCGGACCAAGTAGCTCGCACACCGTCGGGCCCATGCGTGCTGGCAAGATATTCATCACCGACTTGCAGGAGCTGGGATTACTGGATCGGGTAAGCACACAACGGCTAATTAGACTCGTCGTTTCACCATCGACAACGCGCGTGCCATCAGGTCCAAACTCTGAAGATAGTTCTGTGAGTTGAAATAACCGATGTATGCTAACGTTTCGCTGAACCAGATGACGCTGGTAGCTATGGCTCTCTCGCCGCAACCGGTAAGGAATCCATTCGTGAACCTCAGAGCTCACCAATATCAGGCAACCCTCACCAGGAAAAGGGTAACACCGAATCTTTTGTAACAGCACGCGGACTAGCTAAGACCCTATGCAGACACCATACACCCCAAGCCATTCTTCTCGGTTTAGAAGGCTCCGACCCGGAAACCATTGACTGCGGGACCATACCTTCACGTTATGAAGCCATTCTGACCAATAAATCATTACATCTCGGCGGAGATCGTCGCATTCATTTTGACATGGACAGGGACATGCTATGGAGGTGGGACAAGGTGCTCAAGACACACCCCAATGGCATGCGCTTCTCGTGTTTTGACGGAAATGGCGATCTTCTGGCTACCAACGAATATTTCAGGTAGGCTTGATGCGCGTCTTCGTCTCTCCATACCTCCGATGCTTGTCGTATAGCGTCGGTGGAGGCTTTGTAGTGAACGATAAAACGAAAGGTCGGTACTGACTTCTCTGTGGTCAAATAAATGCCGACCTCTTTCCAGTGGACGAGAACTTGTTCTACAAAGGGGTGGACAAGCGCGTAGTCCACGGTGCACGTCTGCACCAGACGCATCAAGCTGGACAGGGTGATGCTATTCATCCCTCCAAGGATGACGACCCGGGTCATCCCCCCTACCCATTCGATTCCGGGAACAGTTTACTTGCGATTACCAGGAAACACAATGTACGTGCACGAGGGTGATCCGATGCATACAACCCATTGACAGATGTTGGCTTCCGTAGATGACGATCGCTCAGATCGTGCATGATAACGAGCGCTACTTTGGGCTCTCCGAACAAGACATCCATGACAAGGTATGCCTTGACACTCCTCGAGGATTCGGTCTTGGTAACCTGACTGGTGCACGGTAGCTTATGCGCATTTGGGCCGTCATGGACGACTGCATCCGCACTGGAGTGTCCACCACCGAAAGAACCCTTCCGGGTCGCCTCAAACTTCGACGTCGCGCTCCGATACTATACAGGCGTCTCATGCGAGGGTAAACTCTCCAGCTTCCCATTTTCCTAAGCTGACGTCGCCCTCATGAATGATAAGATTTTACCCTGGTATCGGAATCCCAGCGACTCACCTCATAGGCCCCAATTCATCCACGTCCTCTGGTGCGGTAGATGCACCCGAGGACATGAGACCATCTCAGGACGCCGAGGACCGTAGTGTTTCCATGCCAAGCGGTGGAAGATCTCGCGCCGCCGTAGTAACGGGTTCCTTTGACCACACCGTCCTTCCCATGCCTCCCGTAAGTTTCTACCTCCTGCAAATATTGTGGTTGCCGATGCGGCCAGCAGCGCAGGACGAACATTTCAGCTGTCGATTTTCTGTCCTGCTATGCGATCGCTGTCAACGAAGTGAACGCTGCAGGTGGTCGCATCGTGACGTCCCCTACGAACGGAGCTGCTGGCGTCATCCCAGCCGTACTGAAATATATCGTCGAGTTCGTGAGCGACGACCCCGAAAGATCGATAAAGACGTTCCTCTTGACCGCTGGCGTAAGTCGCTTTCTAGCATACAGTCATGGCCTCTCGGATAAAATTGGCCGTGACCGTTGGCGAGCTGACTTCGTGATGTCGTAGGCCGTCGGTATGCTCTTCAAACGTGGGAGTACGATATCAGCTGCAGAGGGAGGCTGTCAAGCCGAAGTCGGAGGTACGCGGTGGTTGCGTGCTTTTCTTATCTTTCCCGCTCCACGTCGTTTTTGCAGTTGCCTGTTCAATGGCTAGTGCCGGCTTTGCGGCGTGTATGGGCGCATCCCCAGAAACCGTTTTACAAGTCAGTGCCGTGATGTAGTCGAATGATAATCAGTCACGATAGGCTAACATTGCCTTGCAGGCGGCGGAAATAGGCATAGGTGTGTATCTTAGCGAGGACAGATCTGACTTTTTTTCCTCCATTTCTCCCGCGCCCTCTTTTTTTGTCTTCTGATTTAGTAACATGTCAGAACACAACCTTGGCCTTACTTGCGATCCCATCGATGGGCTGGTCCAAGTTCCGTGCATCGTACGTGACGTTTTTGCCTGTGTGGGGAGACGCGCTAGCACGTTTTTTGACGTTACCTTAAAATCTTGCAGGAACGGAATAGCTTAGGAGGTATGTGATCCTATATGTCTCTCGAAGGGCCCCACTTATTGGTTCCGTCATGCTTTGCCTCGTTCGTGTTTGGACGCCATCTGGGACGAGTGCATGTACACAGCTGTCAAAGCCATCACCGCTGCGCAACTTTCCATGGCTAGCGATGGGGTTTATCGGGTTACCCTCGATGAGGCGATCGAGGCGATGCGATTGACTGCTGCCGATATGAGTGTCAAATATAAAGAGACAAGTCTTTCTGTGAGCATTTTTTTTTGAGTTTGAACGAGTTGCTGCTGTGGAACGGTGACTTAAACTAACGTATGTATTTTGTAAACCGATTTATCGACAGGGCCTTGCTGTAAGTTATCCCGTTCGCTTCCCTCGCCTAATAAGATGCACCAGTTCATCAACACGTGGTTTTGGCAGACGACGGTCAAGATTCCCCTAACCGTTCCGGCTTGCTGAGCGTACGGTCTCTAAATTAGTTCAGCGACGGAATTGGTACGTTTTTAGAGATGGCCCTTTCGCCATTTTTTTCTCTCTCTGGATATTTTATATTGCTAGTGTATGGTTTTGCCACTGCCTCGATTTCCAGATCCAACTACACATAGAGTAGTGATGGATTAGCATGTCGCTTTTTTTTGCTTTCGATGCTCTCTGTTGCACTAATCTATTGTGTAAATACCTTGGTAGATACCTCCTACCGATCTACGCATCCCACGAACGGTCCAAAAAAAACAAAAGAAAAAGAAATGCCAGGACCGTGGATTGAACACGGGACCTCCAGAATCCAAGTACCAACTTCAGTCTGTTGCTCTCCCAGCTGAGCTATCCCGGCGTTAAAAGTGTAAAGGGATATTTGCAACCAAAAACGGCAGTGCAGATCGCCCACGAAGTGAAGTGGATGTGACGGTATAAAATGCGCTACAAACAAGTACATTGAAGTGTATCTAGTAAATTCAAGGGGGTACTTTTGAGAGAGGTGTATGTACCTAATTGGTATCGGATGGTAAGTGGACGTTCAATGGATACTGCTCGATATCCGCCCAAGTCATGGCAGACCAAGTGGCCACCCTCGTCTTCGCAGCATGATAATGAGCAAACGCCAGAGCGGTCTGCTTGGCACACTGTTTCGGCGAGATGCGACCGATACCAGTGCCAATGCCCGTCATAACCACCGAACGGATCGGAGGCACCCTAGGGTCTGCAGCAGCCCTCGCATTATGGTGATCAATCTCCACCAGCAGGGACCACACGCAATTGTACACGATCTCTTTGTGCCACACCACCGAGCTGGGTAGACGCATGGTCGGACAGAGTGCGACGTAACGACAGGAGAATGGGTTTCCTGCACATGCTGTTCCTAAGAGTGGGATGAGTGTGCACGTGCCCGGTGGTGCATATCCGCGCCAGCGTTCGTAAATGACCCTCTGCGCGACGCGTGTCAACGCGTCGGGGACCGTTGGAGGAGACAGTTGATCGGATAAGACCTGATCAAAGCTGATGTGGTGTCGATGTACTGTGAGAGGGAAGACACGCGAAACATCGAAATACCCCACTCACCCGCCATCGAACCTCCCAAAAGAATTTGCAGGCGATACGATGCAATCAAAAGGGGGATGGAGATCAGAAATGCGACCATGCCGGACGACCACTCGAGCCCGACACTCAGCAGGCACGAGCACCGTAAATGCCTCTCGCCACTGATCTACGAGTCCGGCAGACACGTCGAATAGGGTGAAATTGACTGCCATGGAAGAGTCTGCAGCAAAGATCCTGAAGCCATGATAGCTTGATCAGTCTGTGCTTTTATGTTCTGAGGGTATTCGACAGGCGGGCACGCCAACTTGCACGTAGAAGTCCTCATATGTTGTCAACGCGAGGATGCTGGTATTCCATGCCCGAATGGAGTAGGCAGAGTGATAGTTGGGTCACGTGCGACGATGGCCCCGGCCCGCGGCAATATTTGGCATGTTCACCTCGACCATCCATGGAGAGACCCGTCCCTTCGACGTTTCAACTGCCCAGCTCACTCTCAAAGCATTATCATCCGTACTTTACTCCTGCAGAAGTGCAGTATCTCTCCGATAAGCAACGTGGAAAGCTTTCGGTTTCGCAGGAAGAAAAGGCAAGACAGCAGGCATGCGGATTCATAGAAGCTGTCGGCTCAAAGATCGGATTGTAAGTACTACGGTGGGTGTCTCTCGTGTGCACGCCGCTCACGGAGAACTGTTGTCGCGATAGTCCCCGGAGGACCATCGCAACAGCTCAGAATTTGTATCAACGTTTTCATCTATTCTTTCCAAGGAAGGACTTCAATTATCATGTCGGTTGGCTGCATCACCCGCTCGAGTTAGCGACTCACGAGACAACAGGACGTTTCACTTGCTGCGCTGTACGTCTCGACGAAGATGCACGATACGCTCAAGAAACCCAGAGAGATCCTAATGGTGGCTTACGCCGTCCGGTTCCCTGAGTTAGCTGCGAAATCGAAAACCGTCGGTGGTGAAGTCGACATGGACCCGATGACAGTGGAACATGATCGCCAGCGGGTGCTCGCTGTCGAGAGATTGATACTAGAGACCATCTGCTTTAACTTCACATCCAAGATGCCCTTCCCTTACGTTATCAAGCTGGGTAGGAAATTGGGAGGTAAGCTACGCATATCATCTTCCCGAAGGCCACCCAGAACAAAATAAATATTTTTTTCTAGCGTCTAAGAAACTCATCAAATTTGCATGGCGTCTAACTGTCGACAGGTGAGTGCCTTGAGAATCAGAAGCTTCCCGTATATATTGATTTATCATCGATAGTCATCGGACTCCCGTTCCCCTTATGTACCCTCCAAACACCGTTGCATTGGGATGTATCTACACAGCCGCTCTTCTATCAACGATAGAGCCCACGGCATCGTCCAATACGGATGACGAATCCGATCGGGAAGTGGCGAATTTATTGAAACAAAAAGGGGACTGGGAGACCACGTATATGGCGGAGGCCGAGGATCTGGAAGGTTAGCTCACAATCCGCAAATGTGTTATCATTGTCTGCAGATTGCCTCATTACACTGATAGAGATTGCGCACACGCTCATCGACTTGCTCATGCAAGCCGCCCAAAACCCGTCTGCGAATACTTCTCCAAGAACACCTTCCTCACCTTCCCCACACCCATCTCCGCGAAACCAGCATTTTTCCTCGAGCGGCCCTCCGCACACTCCGCAAATACCGTACAAGTCTGACCAATTGCTTCAATTGAAGATTTCAATGAGGGAGAACGAACATCCGCCTCGGCCGGACAGACCCTTGTTGAGTACTCCCGATCTGAGCGCGACGTATAGTGGGAATGACGTCGCTTTGCTTGGGAAAAACGAGGGAACGGTGAGGTTTCTGTTCGGACCCCCTGGTGTGGTGGGTCATGGGGTATAGGGAACTTACCGTGGTAACTACGATGGAACCGTTCTTTTAGCAGTCAAAATAATAGAGCAGATCGATTCATTGATCATCTTAATTGTATTGCGCACGTAAAAGACGAGTGTTTCATCTGGAAGTAAGTCGGATTATCACATGCAGCTTAGGTCGGTTCGGTGCGGACCGTGAGTAAAGGGGCCAATTGACTTGCAAAAATGTACGGTATGCGACGACTGCTGCTCTTGGCTGCTACGATCATGGCCGAGAGATGTCCCTTCGATGGAGAGCAGACCATGCTGATTCTTGTCGGTCTTGTCGCGTCGGGGAAAGTGAGTTGTCTGATTTCAGCAGCCATCCGACTTCTCTGACGTCCCCATCTTCCTACTAGTCGACCTTCGCTGAAGCCCTCGAGAGGCACTTCCCAACATTTCGCCGATGCAATCAAGACGACTTGGGCAATAGACAGCTCGTGGAGGGACTTGCTCGTCGGACTCTACGAGAAGGCCTGTCTCCGTGCATCGACCGCACCAACTTCAATGCAGTGTGAGTCGGGCAGCCAAAGAGCTGCTACGGATGGTATACGATAGCAGCGATTCTGACCGCTACATTATACTAGGCAGCGCTCTTACTGGACGAATATCGCTCGTGCATTCCGCCGAACCACCGTCAGCGTTATTGTCTTTGACACGCCCTATCATGTAAGACTGTTCACGTCAAAAAAGAAATAAGCCATGAGCATCGATGCATCTTGTCATTTGCAGGTCTGCGCTTCTCGTCTTCAACATCGTACGTACACCGGTCCGCTCACTTCATGCCCGTTCATGGTGGTAATCTAACGACCAAGGAACATCACATCCCACAATCAATGACCCCCTACATGGCATGTCCATCTTGGCAAGGTTCGCTTCTCAATTTCAGCTTCCGTCTCCCGAGGAAGGTTACGACCATATCCTTTATCTGAAACCTTCTGATCACCCGAGTCCGGAGTATACTCGCGATGAGGTTTTGTCAATACTGACCCGGCTTAGAGCGTCAGCCGGAGAGACGAGAATAGCCAGTCAGCCGCGCAGACTTTTCGAGGCTAGGGGATCGTACAGTGTCTCTCGCAGGGGCTCGACACGTGGATATCCGGCGTTACATGGTGACCGAGGCTCCTGGATACGATCAGGCCAATCGGGTGCATTTCACAGGCACACCTCGTTTCCCCCTAGCGGTGCCAATCGTGACGAAACGCGTGTTTCAGCTACTGGGCCTCAGGAGACGGGTCTTCAGGGTCTGTGGTCAGGGCAGGACTGTACTTCTCATCGCGGCAACGACGCCACGAACAGGAGTTGATGATCGTATCTGAAACTCGCAGGGATTCAGAGTGGGCTAAGTTTTGGTGACGGCATTCCGGACGACCCCCATATGATCGTTCTACATATCTCATCAATGTTTGGCTTTGTAAATCGCTGCTCCCTCATTCGCCTAAAGGATGCTTGTTTTTTTTTTTTCCTTCTCTCCATCGAGTCACACAAGTGTGGGGCTGATTGCGGTGTGAGTGAGAAGTACAATGACTAAGATTATTAGCGAATTCCATGGTCCGAAAGCTGACGACAACAACGTTGCTCTGCCCTTTTTGGTGAAGACATACAGTTGCACGACAAGCGTGGTGGAGACGGCAGTCTGCCACTCCCCACGTGTTCCGTAGGGAACAGTCATTCAGGGGAAGAGGGTTTGGGGTTATGATCCCGGCTTCCTCGGTATGTCCGGTGATCCTTGTCGGTCTGCTTCTTGGGCCGCTTTGAATGTCTTGCCTAGAATTTTTGCGCTAACCTGAAAAGTGTCGAATATACATGCATCAGGCTCATAACATCCTTTTGATCAATGAGATAGAAGTAGCTGACGTTTCGAATGTGCATCGCCGCTCGCTCAACGCCGTTGTCTTCCGCGCGTTTGTAATAATTCAATGCCTCTTCGAGCTGTCCAGCTGCCCACACACATCAAAGATGAGATAATTTTAGAGACAATAAGCTTGATGACTCACTCGCTTCCAAAACCGCAGCGAGATTGAAGGCAATCTCAGGGTCCTCTGGAGCGAGTGATGCCGCAATGCTGGGAAACAATAATAAGCGTCGCATATGGTAGGGGACAGAAGTGCTGGTACGTGCTGTAAGTGATGTAGTGCGAGGTCTGGTCGCGAGACAGGGGATATTATGTACGCGCTCGCAAGGTCTGAAATGTGTGATGGATTTCGTGTCATGTCTGCACACCGCGAAGTGACAACAGAGGAGTGCTTACTAGTATGTACATCAGGGCTATCGGGCTGCAGCTCTATAGATTCTTTCCATGCCGCGATAGCCTCGTCGAACTCCTCTACGAGAGAATATGAAATTGGCATTGCTTGAATGTTCTTTTCATAAATCGGAAAAAGGGACGTACTCAGGTGATAGTGCGTGACGCCTAGATTGAAGAGGGAACTGGCGTTTCGCTTGATCTCTACGCTACGCCTGTACAGTTCCTTGGCACCCTGGAGGTCATTTTCCTCGAGTTTCTGTGTACCCTGCTCCAGACACCGCATCGCTTCGATATCTGCAGGATCAGAAGCTGTGGAGTGTGGCGTCGTTGATGTCGCCCATCCTGACCAGTTGGTTGGAGATTCAGAAATCTAATATGAAGGTGGGTTCTGACTTACTTTTGGCCAGATGACGGTGGCAGGGAATTCGTCCGAGCCGGATGTCCACGGGCAATAAACGCGATACGGACTTGGTATGTAAGACACCCAAACGGCCAGCTCGGCTCGTCAACAGGTGTTGTGCATCTGACCGAAAACGTAGCAGCGAGGCGCGCGAGGCCCTGACGGACGTTGGCAGCATTTTTTTTGCTTTCACTTATTGTTTTGGTCGAAAGCGGAAGGAACGTATGGGTGGTGTTACGGAAAAGGAAGTCGTTTCACACGGTCCTGCTGTCCCTCGCGAAAAAAGCTTTGGCTGTCCTCTTCGAAACCAGCGACGACCATGGCCGCACCGGACTCGCAAGACTCACAACGGACGATACAGGACGACCTGCGTTCAGTCAAGTTCAACCAAGAGAGTGCTGCCGTCCCTATCGACGGTGCGGTGACTGCAAACGACCTCTTGCTGGCTGCGTATGACCCGACGAGATTACATCCCCTCGCGCAACTTGGGGACCAGTTAGACTATCTTGTACTAGATGATGCAAAAAAGAACGAGTTGCCAGGGGCCGGAACAGCCATACCTTCTCGAGGTTTCAGTGATGATCTGTGCTACGGAACGGGAACTATGTACCTCAGCGGTAGGTGTCCTCTCTCTCGGCTCTTTGACATGAGTCCTGCACGAGGATTGTAACGTTTTTGATCGCGTATGCTCTTTCTGCACGACTGGGCTTCTCACCTTATCATCTCGATGTTGTCATCTCCAACTTGGGCCATTCTTATTGTCTTTCGTCCTGTCACATGCTCACACATGTTTCCACTAGGCCTGGCCCTAGGTGGCCTTTGGGGTGTGAGCGAGGGCGCCCGACGACCATTAGCCGTATCAAACATGCGATTGCGGATCAACAGCATACTCAACTCTGTCACGAGAAGGGGCACTTTCATAGGTAACTCGGCTGGCGTGTTAGGTGCGTTTAGAAGGTCGTCGCATTGCATCCATGCGGCGAGAGAGTAAATGTCGATCCATAGCGTTGGTCTACAACGGAATCAACTCTTCTATCGACGCGTTCCGCGGAAAACATGATACGGCGGGCAGTATGGCAGCTGGAGCTTTGACAGGCGCTTTGTACAAGTCGACCGGTACGCCACCTTGTCACCCTTCTCTCCGACCTTACGTTTGATTGGAAAACGTTTTACCCCCTTTACTCTCGTTGGATAGCCGGAGCCAAACCCGCGCTGGTGGCAGCGACGCTGATTTCGGGACTTGCGGGCATATGGAGTTATGTGAAGAAGAGCGTATGATGACCGACCGAGAGTAATCCATACCACTATAGACATAATACACATATATATTTCCATCTTCTTCGAAACGTTATCCTCCTAAGCGCGGACGGAGGAGTTGTCGATAATATTTTGAAGCTGTCGTATAGTTGTCTCGTATTTTTTGCCAAGTAGCTGGTATTGACTCTTCGCCATATCGGTCCTACCTCAGATCTGCAAAAATGTTTAGCTGGTGCACTGAGATTCTGACGCCCCTTGTATGTCTTCCTTAGGCCCCCCCGGGTTCCGCTCCTGGAAATAAGTGGGTACGATCATGATCTGTACACACGAATGCGTAATTGCTACGTTCTCTCTCCCGGTTTTATATCATAGATATTAGGGACTCCTGGTGGACGAATCCTGCCGTATACCCTCGCCTGTCTCCCCCCCATCCACAGGCCAGTCCTCGCCACTCGGCTCGCCGCATATGCTGGCCTTTGCTGACACTGCCTATTGGTCTGCAAAAGCCACATGGGACGAGACGACCTCCAAGAATGGTTTGGACAGTTCTCATGAATATCCAATGCACGCTGCTCATGACCACCACCACCATCGCTCCCCATTTTCCAGCGACGAGGGTGGACAATCGGTAGGCCCAGCACTCACTCAGCCTCCGTGCCCATCGACTCGCATGGCAAGGTGGGACTAATGTCCGCGATTATTTCTTTTGTGACAGTACACCCGTCAAATACACCCGATCACGCCTATCACGCCCGTCGAATATGTCCCATCGTAAGAAGTCCCTGTGCTATTTTTTGTTCGCAAGTGCTGATGTCGGTGTTGTCGTGCCATGCAGCAACTATAAAAAGCTGTTTCTGGACGGACCGACCGAGCGCCCCTACAGTTCGCCGAGGTCGGTCGCTAGCAGCGGTCACTCCCCCACCCAGTCGCCTCCGTCCGCGTGGAATTTGCCGCCTCAATCTGAGTCGTCTGCCCATGGCGCTCAGAACGGCAGCTGGAACCAGTTGTCACCCAACAACCGACCCAATTCGCCGCCCGCCCAATTCCCACTGCGTGTTCACCATTCCTCGTTCATACACGACAGTCAAACAAGGCATCTGCACCCGTCACTGCGTACACCGCCGCGTGCTGATGCTCTCTCCTGATCTAGGACATATGAGCTCGACGTGGTACAGCACCCTCAAAGGACGGCCGAATTTGGAGCCGCTACCCTGTCTCGCCTCCCACTAGCGCCGCCGATCGTTGTGCAGCTCATCGTGCGAGATCGCTTTGGGAACTCCATCATCCCGTAAGTATTCGTCATCCATCCAGCTCGCGTACTGGCCAGAACGTAGACATGATTTGTTTTCTTCCTTTTTTTTTATTTTTTATTTTATTCAGCGAAGTTGAACTGCCCTTCCTCATTGCACATCTGTCCTTATACTCCGACGATGGGTCGCGGTCGTTGGACATGGGGAGATCGCCCGGCAGTAATTCTCCTCCCCGGCGGCTGCTATATGGGAATTTGGTATCGTCTCCACAGAAGTTGCGGGACCTATCTGGTCGCCTAGGCCTATATTTTCTGTTTCCGGATGTGAGTATTCGCTGGCGGGGCCGCTTTCAACTGGGAGTCTCGCTGTTACGATTGTCAGAGTAAGTGTAGTGTCGTGGGGAGCGAGGACGCTAATCTGGTGTGTTATCGCAGAATAGACGCTTCTGGCGCTATGAGCCTTGCCTCCGAAGGGATTGTCCTTGCGACAGCCCGGACACGACCGTTTGATGTTCTCACCCATGAAAATTACGTTGCTCCGCGTAAGGGTCTTTGCGCTAGTCTTTATTTTTTCAATGGGAACTGACGCAAATGCCAAAAATCCTTGTCGGTGCCTTGCAACAGCCACTACACGCCTGACGCAAAGTTTCCTCCGCCAGGGAGCGAGAATTCAAGCCTTCCCACCCAACACGCCCTAGACCGTACTAGATACTCACACTGCACTCGGACGTCTTTTTCCGACGCACATTTGTCACATGCTGTACATCGCCGTGGTGTTGTATATTCGACCTTCTCTCTCCTCCATTTTTACCCATTCGACCCTGGAACACCCCCCACCTTCGCTTTTTGGCGGTATGCATTATCTCTCTACCTGTAATGACACACGTTTTCGCGATCAGTACCTGGCGCTGATGTGCTGGGGCGGGCAACGCATCAAGAAGCGGATGATAGTAGTAAGCTGGGGTGCCTGGAACCCCACGAGATTGCGACCATGCGTTGCGCATTGGCCATGGGTAAGTAGTTCTAGCAGCCATGTCTCATTCGTATCTGCGGCAAAACAACGCGGCCTATCTTTTCACGTGCAAAGTGATTTATTTTGGTATTGATTTATACAGCAGTGAGTGCCCAGGCAGCCGCAGCAGCGATGACGGTTGTGAAGGCGCAGTCACCCGCAGTATACATACTCGCGGTACATTTTATACTTTTGACGGTCGAGTGCGGCGCAGTCAGTCAGTGCTTAGGCTGTGAAGTTCTGTCCCGGTGCCAGTCAACCCCCCCACAAATCACACCGTGGGAATGTCTTGGCCACATTTACCTCGCATAAGGCGTGAACTCAAAAAAAAAAATTAGTGTCTTGTATTTACCACGCAGCAATTGTTTTCTTCTTCTCTCCACTTTCATCATCATGTCAGGTAAAGATTACTACGGTGGTGGAGGTCAACCGCAATACTACCCTCCCCAAGGTACGTCTTTATTACGGCGGGCAGGTGGAATGGGCATGACGATGGTGTCGCAGGGCCTCCGCCGGGTCAGGGGGGCTACTACCCTCAGCAGCCTCAACAATCATACCAAGGTCCCGGTGGTTATCCTCAGCAGCCGCAGTACGGCGGTCAACCAGGATACCAACCCCCTCCCCCTCCGCAGACTGTCTATGTGTGAGTGGCCAGTCCCTAAAAACACGAGGCGCGGTGGTGACAACACGTTGCATGTTTTCCAGACAACAACCCGGTCAGAGGTCTGATTCTGGAACAGGGTGTTTGGCTTGCTTAGCTGGTGCATGTCTCTGCTGCTGCGCGGAAGGTCCGTGATTTTTCTCTTTGTGCTGCGAGGTGGCTGAGACCTTATGGTACGACTTTGCAGAGATGTTGTGCGACTGCCTATTTTAGTTCTCAAGCTGCAGGAACCGAGATTGGGCGCTTGTTTTGCTCGTGGATTTTCTCCTTTCTTTCCATACCGCCATGCACTTGGAGTTGGCTCGATGCGATTCAGAAACGTTTAACGCGTTATGGTCGTCTTACTTTTTGTATCACCGGCTAGATATCTTGTACATGACCAGACGATTCACGACTATTTCTCGAATTTGTGATGTCCATTATGATCTATCGTTTTACTGTCCAAGTCTGATGCGGACGAATGTCAGTCGTTCCATTGGACCGATGGCTTTCCCGGTTCGCTCCGTGTCACGTGTGACATCGTCACTCTGTGCTCTTCTCCGCTTTGCTGCTTTGAAAATCTCGAAAGGCTCTCTGTTTCCAACAAAATGTTCAAGCTGCCCTTGGGTGCACTCGGGAGCCAGTTTGTTCGCGGCGCATCCCGCTCGACGTCCAGCGCAACGCGCTCAGCGTCAGTGAGTCTATAAGCTGAGTTCCAGAAGTGCTCAATCCCGACATGGACAGGTTCGGTTTGCTTCGACCAACTCTACATCGACTGGCACCTTCGAGGTACGTCGGGCGAATATTGACAAAACCCGTTTATCATGAACCGAGTTTTCTCCGTCATACTTTACAGTCCCTGCTCACGTCTCGCGCGTCTCTCGTTTCCGTCACGCTTTTTTCCGTCGGGTCAATAGCGTGGTATACCCATCTATACGGTTCCCTTCCCTTCATTGGCGAAGCTCATGCAAGTTCGTTGGCCGACGAGGGTCTTCACCCCCCTGCATACCCTTGGCCACACAAAGGTTGGTTTGATACGTTCGACCATGCAAGGTAAGGCCCGCGTTAATGACCGACTGCTCCGACATCACCGCCATACTCAAATCCGCTTACCATTTCAGTATCCGTCGGGGTTACCAGGTATACCGCGAGGTCTGTGCTGCATGCCATTCGCTCGACCGCATCGCTTGGCGCAATTTGGTTGGCGTGTCACACACCGTCGAGGAGGCGCGCGCCATGGCGGAGGAGGTCGAGTACACCGATGGTCCGGATGACAACGGGGAGATGTTTCAGCGTCCGGGAAAACTTTCCGACTATCTCCCCGCACCATACCCCAACGAAGAGGCTGCACGAGCTAGTAACAGTGGTGCACTGCCTCCCGACCTCAGTTTGATCATCAAGGCCAGACATGGTGGTGCGGTAGGTTGAATGGTTCGTCAACGTATCGGATGTGTTTGGTGAACTGTCGTCGTGTAGGATTACGTCTTCTCCCTTCTGACTGGCTACATCGATCCCCCTGCGGGTGTCGAGATTCGTGAGGGCATGAACTACAACCCCTACTTCCCTGGTGGCGCTATCTCCATGGCTCGTGTGTTGTTTGACGGTCTTGTCGAGTACGATGATGGTAGGACCCTCTCGTTGTCCGTGAAGTCTGCGTTTGGTTGATGTCGGCGAATGTCTAGGCACCCCTGCTACCACCTCGCAGATGGCCAAAGACGTTGTCACGTTTTTGAACTGGGCTGCAGAGCCGGAGCACGACGAGCGAAAAAAGACGGGTTTGAAGGCGGTGATACTGTTCTCGACCTTGTTCGCCATCAGCATCTACGTGAAGAGGTTCAAGTGGGGAGTCATTAAGAACCGCAGGATTTGTAAGTTCACCCACGCTGGCGTGTGCTCGGTTTTACGCGTGTTCACTGACTGATAAACACGACAGTCTACAAACCACCAACCGACCAAGCTCACTAGAGAAGCTTATAGCGATGTAGCAGAGCGAGTGTTCCGTAGATTCTTTACAATCCTAAGTACACGAGAGATGCTACATTTTTTTATTTTGTTCCTCTACTGAGACCACCGTGGGAAATGTGGCTGCATTAGCCGGCCTGGTGTTGGCTGCTTCATGACATATACACTCGGGTGGACCATCCTCACCTCTTCCTACACATCCACTATCTCTTGTCGTTTGTATCTGCACGCTCACAACTCACAAATATTCAAGAATGTCTTCGGATACATGGCCTCAACCACTAAAGTAATGCTTTTGGTGGAAGCATTTTGCATACTTGAATCTCACGATGTTGACTGCAGAGAATGGGTCGCAAAGTGTCTAGGACAGATGACTGATGCTAACAGAGCTGAAGCTCAAGCTGAGCTGAGACAGGTAATTGCCGATGCTTTCACCGCAAAGGCGCTCTGGACGACAGACTGGGCTGGAGTGCAACTGCAAAGGTGTCGTCTCACTTCCTATCCCGATAGTCCTCTGGCAGCTTTCAGTGACGTTGTCCATGTTGCAGTCTTTTACCCAAGCCAACGCCAGTGGTTAACGGTTTGAAGCGAAAGATGTACGTTTCGGCGTTCGTCGCCCGTTAGCTGGTTTATTCTGACCGTGCGTGTTCTTACCAGAGCTGAGCCTTCTGCGACGAGTAAGAAAGCGAAGAAATCTTCGCTACAAAAGAGTACGTCAGCAAGCACATGGGATCTAGGGGACCCTGCTGCATTGAACCGACGAGCGGAGCGGTTTCAACGAGAACATGAGATCGAGCGACAGAAAAATCTGCGCAGTCAGCAACACCAGCAGCAATCAAAGCAAGGAGGTGCTGCTCTCAAAGCCAATCCTCAGGGTGCCCATCTTTTAAATCGAATATGGCGAGCTGATTCACCGTCCACGCATGGCTCAAATCCGGACGATCCGGAAGCGGATCCTGTAGGCGAACCGTTTCACCCAGCCTCGCGACTGCCACGCTTATATCGTATCCCATAGAACGTACCTAATTGGGACCGACATACGATCGTGGGCACGAACAGGGAACTGTTCAAGGATTATCTACGCTTGACGTCGGTGCGTCCCCTCCCGGCGTGTCACTTTTAACCTTCCAATGAGTCACCTGCGTTGTTTTAGGAGCCGAAGCCGGAGATGATTAGACCGTATTCGGTTCTCCAACAGACTTATACTGCGTTGAAACAGCGCTGGCATGAGAAGTGTTCGTATGACTGGATATGTAACCAGCTGAAGAGCTTACGTCAGGATTTGACGGTGCGTCGAAGCGCGTGGTGGGATACTTCATTTACACTTGTCGCATTTTACACAGGTACAGCGAATAAAGAACGAACTGACGGTGCTGGTGTACGAAATGCATGGCCGGATAGCACTTGAGACCGTACGATGTTGTCGCTGATGTTCTCCCAGCTGCACTCATAGATCGCGATATGCTAGGCTGATATGGTAGAGTATAACCAGTGTCAAGCGGCACTAAAGAACCTCTATGAACTCGGTATACCTGGACACGTCGAGGAGTTTACGGCTTATCGTATCCTCATGCTTCTACACGGCCGAAATAAGAGCGGTGCGTCATATCCATAGCCATCCACTTCTGATCTGATGCTGCTCCTTCTGCAGAATTGAACTTGTACGTAGGTCAACTGACACCCAAACAGAAAGCGGCCGAGCCAGTGCAGCATGCGTTGCGGGTGCAGCGAGCACTCTCGATTGGCAATTATCGTGCCTTGTTTAAGTTGTACATTGATGCACCGAATATGGGAGGATATATCATGGACCACTTCATAGACAGGGAAAGAGCAAAAGCGTTGATGATTATGTGTAAAGCGTGAGTTCGTAATGGTCTTGCAAGATACACCTATATCTGACCTGTCATAACCAGATATCGGACGCTCTCTCTCCGATTCATTTATGACGAGCTGGCGTTTGATTCGTTAGGACACGCTCGAGAGTTCCTAGCCGTTCATGGAGTGTCATCATTCACGAACCCCAACGACGCCGACACAGAAAAGACTCTAGATTGCAAAAATGCTTTTCAAATGATTTCGCAAGCCTACGAGGAAAAATATCGTAGAGTTCAAATCAGGGGTGCCGTATAATCGGAACGCAATGTGGCATGGATCCTGGGGCTGGCTTTCCCCGTTCCACGTGTCCTCTCTGCGCATCTTGCGTGTCCTTCACTTGCCGGACCATCTCGCCAGTCAGTCCACGTGCTCTCCCTCTTTTTATCTCTCCACTGTCCCACTCTCTCCCCTCCTCCCTTGCTTATATTGCTCCACATCTTTGTTTCTCCTCTCCGGTGCGGGACTTGATGCATGCGGACATATTCGGGATTTCAATACCACGCAAGGATAACATGCTGATTTATTGATGCGGGGTGGATATGAAATGATCCCAAGACAACGCCCCAGCGTTATCCTGATTTTACGCACAGGTGAATACATCTTTCCATGGTCGTCGACCCCCTAATGGTAGTGCGATTTTATACGCATGGACTGTTCGAGGGTGGTGGTGTGGTTTAGTGGTGGATGGCGGGGAGATTTGGGTAGCTTGTTCGTATAATGCCTATGTATTATCCAGCCTTATCATACCGCTGTTGAAAAGTTCATTGATGCTGGGTGCACCACCTTATTTTGTTTCAGCAGTGATAGCTACTAACCTAGTCTCGCATACGAGCTGGGATGAACCGTCTGACTATGACCTCCCGTACGGAGTAGTGGTTAAAGCAGGCAGGCGATGATAGGACAGCATCGGAAACCCGAGAACGAGCGGGGATGGTCACGTATGACATGATGAGCGTCTATAATCCCCCCATCGATAATTAGCGCTGGGAGAGATAAGTCAAAATCGCTAACCTTCTGGACTTGAGCGTTCACGCGATTGAGTGTGCTTAACCACGACCAAGAGAACGGAGACGCGTTTTGGAGTTTGAACGGAGAGGATTCTTGATCTGCAGGGTCTTCGTATACGGGGCACACGACAATCGCAAATCTGGGCGTGGGGATCAGAGACCAGACGGTCGTCTTGATTTGTATGGAACGACTTACTCTGCATGGGAAAAGACGGGCCCGCGCTTGTACAGGAGGAAGTCTACACAGAACTTGATACCGTTTTTTACGACCCAGCCTAGGGACCTGTAGTGGTGATATGCGACGTAGTTGACGAGAAAAGGATTGTCAAAGCGTCGTTCGGGAGGATCGAGATTGGGCAATGGGCTTGGGGATGGGACGTGTGCATTTTGGAATGCACACCATATCTGAGTGAGTGAGAGTGCGTTACCCTGTTCGAGTTAGAAAACGACGAGACTGTTCAGGGTAGAGAGATGGGTGTATGGAATAAGCTCACTGTCTCTGGATGTGTGACCGACAGACAATCTAGACTCCACAGGAGAAAGAATGCTTCGGAGAGTGTGAGCTGAAGATGTTCCACATTCTCGATGGGTACATCATTATCGTCCTCGTCCTCGCTTTCAGCGGGGGATGGTGTTCGTATTGGTTCTTGTAGTGGTTGACTTGGTTTCCAAGTCGCTGCAGATGGAATGATGCGCGTTCCGTCCGCTGCATATACCGTCGATATTACACGGCCTTCCTCTTTGAATGCTGTTTCGGCTTCGGCTGCAGCTGCTGCCATTGCCCTCGCGCGATCAAGCTTGAATTGCTTGCGCTCAGCTCTGCGTTTGGCGGTCACCTCCTCGGACGTGAGGCCTGAGAGTCCAGCGTCGACAATAAGTATGCAAACGAAAAATCAAAAGTACAACCCACCCGTCCTGGCTTGTTTTCTTGCATTTACCTGACGTGCTAACCAGCTGGGTTCACTCCGGGACAAGTCTCCTTTGCCAAAGAACCCTCTCTGCCATAGCGTCATGGCATGTTTCATATCCGTCACCCATACCGAGCGCGTCGTAGCATCAAAAACGCCTTCACAATGTGGGTTCAGAATCCGAGTCAGAGAGATACCGGGTAGTAGTAAACCGAGAGCTTTGTGCCAGACAGATGGGTGTTCTGGTTCATCGGCGAAGATGATAGGGAGGGGATTGGCGTATATCCGGTTGTTCTCGTTGCGACGTCCTGGTGCTTTCTGGGAGGCTTTTGGCCTGGTGCTGGGTTGTATCAAGGACATGGTGGATGGACGGTTATCGCGGACGCGGCTGGTTTCGATTTCCACGGTCGCGTCGAGAGCGAGCGCGACTCGGGCACGTCAACTCTAATTACAAGTCATACGAGTTTATCATGGCAGAACGACGACGAGCAGAGATCGAGGCTAAGAAAGCCAAACTCGAAGCACTTAGGAAGGCGAGGGCGGATAGACAACGGGCAGAAAACGAGCGACGTCAAACAGAAGTGCGTTCGGATTCATTCACAGTCCAGGCTGACACTCACACCAACTCTTGGTAGGTAGCAAGCGCATCGGTTTCAGCGCGGAGAGAGGTCGATGACCTCGTCAACTCATTGGTAGGCAGTCGGGGCCTCGACAGTGGGGGCGATGTTACCCCTTCGTCTTCCATGCCTGGCACACCACCACGCCAGAGCGCTCTCTTCTACGGCACGTCTGCCTTGTCACCATCTGGGAGGGTTAGCAGACAGAGCGATGTTGGTTCGGATCGAATAAGCATGGGGACTACGATGATTGCCACAGCAAATTCTGGCACAGAGCACGTTATAGAGAGGTGCGTCGCGGAACCGTTGATGTAGGTAGGCAAGTGCGAACGCGACTTAGGACTTTAACGCCTCGATTCGTCCCGGACTTGATTGACGTAGAACAGGAACTATTCGAGCTGCCACAGCGCGTGCGTCGAGCCGTGTCGGGCGCGTATACTCCATCTGACATGATGTTCAGGAAAGGGTGATCTACAACAAGGAGGTACAGACGACTGCAGTCGAGGTTGAGACGGCCGAAATTTCTATAGACGATATACGGCAACAATTGCAACGGGAACGAGAGCGTGAACTGGAGGCCGATCGTACTGTAAGGGAGAAGGAATTAGAGGAGGAGAGCATACAGCTTGACAAGGAAATCGAACAAGAAATTCGAGGTAAGATTTATTCCTCTACTCCTAATGGACGTTAGACGAATCCGTCCCGTAGAACTGTCCGAGGAAGAGCGGACAAGCATCCTCACTGCACCTGAATTCCTTGATTTCGTGGAGCAGTCGTCTAAAATAGTTCAGCGGGCGCTTAATGACGGATACGATTATATCCGGGACTACACGGTCGGCACAGAAACAAACGGGCAAGTCCTCTTTCACCTCGTGTAATCTCAAAGTTGATCCCAAAGTAACAGTGATGATTCGGAGGGTAAACGCGTAAAACGCATTTGTGCGTTCTACGACGAACGATACGGGAAGAACCGTTCGATCACTGATATAGACTGGTCTCCGAAGGTACGTCCGTTCGTAAACCTCCAAATGCGTCTTCTCAACTGTATGTAGTACCCCGAACTCAGTGTGGCGTCCTACAACAAAAATCCAGCTGCGTTAAATGAGCCTGACGGTATCGTTGCCGTTTGGAATCTCCATTTACTGGAACGGCCCGAGTTCGTCTTCCATTCTCAGGTTCGTGTGCCTTGCTCCCTGGTCTATTTTGCTTGTCACATCTCGTTAACACTGATCAATATCGAATAGTCTGATGTTCTCTCAGTAACATGTTCCCCGTTCCACTCCAATCTCGTGTTTGGTGGCACATACTCTGGCCAGATTCTTCTTTGGGACACCCGGTCGAAACATTTACCGGTTTTGAAGACGCCACTATCAGCTGCAGGTCACACCCACCCCGTTTACGCGATGAGAATGGTTGGAACCCAGAACGCTCACAACTTAATCACCAGCAGCACGGACGGAACTGTCTGTAGTTGGCTAGTGGACATGCTGGCGCAGCCCCAGGTCAGTGGAACGGTCTTTTTTTTCACACCTCTGCTCAAGTGCTACATTACCGCATTGATGAACCCTCGTGCAGGAAACCTTGGAGCTGATTCACGCCGGCCATAACAAAACGGGCGAAGTGGCCATCACCACGCTTGATTTCCCTGACAATGAAACAACGACGTTTTGGGTTGGTACCGAAGAAGGTAACGTGTACCAGGCGAACAGGTACGACCGTGCTGGTGCGAAAGCTGGACTCAACCAGCACGACATCTATAAAGGGCATGCTGGCCCTGTTATGGGACTGCATTTCCATCCCCTCGTGGGGCCTGTTGATTTTTCGGATCTATTCCTTACGGCGAGCGTGGATTGGACAGTGAAGCTTTGGCGAGCGAAGAGTCTTGCGAAGCCATCAACGACAGCACAAACCATCCCGCCAATATATTCCTTTGATGAGGCGGACGACTATGTCTACGATGCAAAATGGCATCCTGCACATCCCGCGGTATTTGGCACTGCCAACGGTTCCGGAAAATTCGAATTGTGGAATTTAAACAATGACACGGAGGTACGGTTGATATTCTACTTGGAAATGCAACAATATCGTGAACAACCCCCTAGGTCTCTGCCGTAACTACCAACGTCGGAACGGGTCGCGCGATCAACAAACTCGAATGGGACCGCAAGGACGGTCGACGCGTTGCGCTTGGTTGTAGCGATGGAAAGCTTTACATCTACGATATCGGCGATATAGCAATTCCCAGGGAATCCGAGTGGACAGATCTGCAGAAGACTATTGCGGGGATGGTCAGCAATAGCAGTCAGACGAACGGAGTGGTGGACGGAGACGCGACAAGGGTCATCGCCGGGCGCTGATGTTGGGCGGACTGCGTCCTTACCCCTTTATTACCTCACCCACAACTTAGCCATACCATTTTTCATGTGATAATGCTTCAAGCTGTTTTCTTCATCGGACGTTTCGCTGGCGGCTTCGGCGGGAATACACGCGAATGATAATTTCTTGTGGACTTTGAGTGGGTTTCCGGCTTGCGGGTGTCCGCGCCATTCCGTGTTCACATGAATGGCTGTTGTCGCCTATTATGCTGGCTCTCCGCGCTGCTGCCAGCAGACGTTCGGTGCTCCTCTACTCTCTAGTCTCAGTTCTGTACCAAACGTCCTTATAAAAAATTCGCAAGATGTCCCAGGAATGCAAGTTTGTTCAGGTCAGGAGCCCATCGAGTGCCACTGTGACCAGTGCTGATATTCAGGGGTATGCTAGGAACCCCACAAGTGAGGCACATTATCACGCTAGGCTCTTGATCAGGGCTTGACCGACTAAATCTCGCGACCACTTGTGATCAGGTTGTTGGTGTGAGTCTTCAGACGTTCTGAGGATGCTCGACATTAACTTACTTTGGAACATTCAGTATCCCGGGGCCGATAGAAGTCACAGATGAGGTTCTTCTTCATTTCCGATGCCATGATGCGGTATACCTGACAAAGATTTCGTTGTCCTACAGGTCCTCTATGCAAATGCACATCCTTCCATGTCGCACATGTCCCCCGATTTTGCATCTGTGTTCGGGAACTGTCTTCGCATGACAAGGTACGGAAAATGAGGGTGTTATATTCTCAAGTAACTAAGCGTTGGACGTGAACGACAGACAGGTTTTGTACTCTAAAAATGCGCAGCCCTTCTTGATCGCTGGTTCCGGAACGCTGGGTTGGGATCAGGTTAGTGCGGGTCTTATTGCCATTGGGTACTCACTTGAGTTCGCTGGCAGGTATCTGCCAACCTTGTCGAGCCGGGCGAAAATGCTCTCGTCTTGCACAGTGGATATTTCGCAGACAGCTTCGCGGACTGGTTCGTCATACTATTGTACCTCTATATCACTGTGCCTGAAAACCCGAACTTCTCGAAATAGCCTGCAGACCTACGGTGCGAACGTCGATCAGGTGAAAGCAGAAGTTGGGGACGCTGTCAAAGAGTCAGAAGTAGAGACAGCGCTCAAATCGAAAAAGTACAAGATAGTTACTGTCACACACGTCGACACTTCCACAGGTATGTGTGTATGGCATCTTGTTACGCTCACTGTGCAGAAGGTAGAGCACAGCTGTCTTGTCAAACATCAAGGGCGTAGCAGAAGTGGCAAGAAGGGTTTCACCCGACACCTTGGTATGTGTTGCTATCATTCGTAATTGTGAACGATATCGTACCTTCGCAGGTCGTCGTGGATGGCGTTTGTTCTGTTGCGAGCGAAGAAATTCGTATGGACGATTGGGGAATTGACGTCGTCTTGACTGCTAGTCAAAAGGGTCTTGGCACTCCACCAGGCTTGAGCATCCTCGTAGCGAGTCAGAGGGCGATCAAGGTAAGTCCATAAGTTACTCGCCCGACCACATACTCAAAACTCTATTTCTCAGGTTTATGAGAACAGAAAGACACCTGTCACATCGTACTACGCCAGCTGGAAGAAGTACATAACCAGAATATGTTGGTCTTGGTGAAACTCACGTCTGATTCAGGTGGCTTCCGATCATGCACGCCTACGAGAAGAACGGTGCTGCGTATTTTGCGACACCGCCCGTTAACCTCATCTACGCCTATCATGCGTCGTTGCAACAAATCATTCAGGGATCCGTTTCGCTGGAGGACCGCTTCCAAGCGCACAAGGAGGCAAGCCGACGTGTCAAGAATGCTGCCGCAGCACTTGGTCTGAGATGTGTTCCTCTGAGTGAAGATGTTTCCGCAAACGGAATGACAGCTGTGGGTTTTGTCGTTGCATGGCAACTAAGGCCTGTCTAATGTCGTTTGCGTGGTTCAAACTACAGGTCTACTTCCCTGAGGGCCTGGTAGCAAGCGACATCATACCCCGCCTTTTGAAGAAGGACGTCGTAGTGGCAGGTGGTTTGCATGCTAGTATCAAAGGTTTGTTCATGTAACTCTTGTTATGCCGTGCGGTACGACTAATCATCATATCCCTCCCAGACAAGTACTTCCGGATCGGGTACGTCTCCTATTATTTGTGTAAATCTTCGACCCGTAATGATCGCTGGTCTCAGACACATGGGTGCAACTGCTGTTGATACCAAGAGAGGGGACATCGACAGGGTGATCAACGCGTTGAATGAGACGTTGGCTGAGGCCAAGGCAAGTAAAGCTTGAACCACACCCCTCGTCTCTTCGTCTATAGAAAGCAAAGCATACAAGGTAGCTGGTAGTGTTTATACACAGAGCGGCGCAATACATGACCTTCCTGTCCTATGAAAATTCTGTAGTTACGGGTATTCGGTTTCTACGTCGAGCAGAACAAAGAGTCGGCGTCCTCTGCTGTTAGTGTTAAGGTTGCGCCGAGCGTGCACTGAGGTCACGAAGTGACGCTGACACGGCCGTCCAATGCATTTTATGGGTCGAGTCCATCGCGTTACAGGTAGACACTGTCGTTAACCCAGGCATGAGCAGACGCAAATATGTAGCGACGGCCTCGGGCGACGAAATCGGCGAATTGCCCACTTGCAGAGACCGGATTCGTGGGTTCTGGATTAAGTTCCCATCCGGACGATACGCTGTTTCGGGGATTTCCATCGCGTCGAAAACGAGAGAAAATACCTCTACGTCTGGGCAATACTGAATAAGGGCCACGATCCCCCTGAAGGAGAGTCCAGTGGGCAGTTCCCACCCGCAGGTGTATGTTTTCAAGTGAAGTTCTTTCAACAGTGGCCAACACTGAGCCATATGGATGAGGTCGTCATCCGTGAGTTGGGGGCTGTAGCTCCGAGATGCTAATGTAATATCGAGAACCTTCAGGTTGCGGAGGGAGAGGTAGGGCGTCAAGATTGACTTCGTCAGCCGCCAATGCCTTGGTTGACGAGGGGGAGCGAAGCCGAAATTAACGTTAATAGTCTCCAAGAAAATACCATGCTCTGGGATGAGAGTGAGAAGTTCTCCCAGGTCCTCCGAATAATCGTTACGAGCGAAATCCGTGGCGAGTATGGTCAAACCTCTGAGTTGACCGAGAGGCATCCAGCGGTAAAAACTCAATGCTAGCTCCAAGGAAGTGATGTGCGTGTCCAAATAACGAAGTCCCGCGAACGCTTCGTTTGTCAGTGGGAGAGGCGAGTCAGGTGGTCCACCAAAAGTTACAAAAAGTCGCTGTAACGTTTTTATTTGAGCAAGAGACGCTAGAAGGTCCCAAGAAACATTGTGTATGTTGGCCATCTCCAGGGATTGAAGGCTAGAGATGGTGGGTACGACGGTCACACGAGCGCCCTCCTGTGTCTCGAAAGTAGCGGTGCTCGTATGCAGGACACGCAGATTGGGGCACGACGCTAGAATGCCCGATGCATTCAGCAACGAATACAACCTTCCGTCGAGATGTAACTCGAGCCGAGACAGTTGCGGACGAATCAATGTACGAAGTAGGGTCAATACGTTATCTTGCCAGCGAACCGCCTCCAATGAAGGGAGGCCTTGACAACGGAATGTCAGATCTTGTACATTGGGAAAAAGAGATTCCAGAGACTCGTCCCCTGGAGGATGGAGGAGGAAAGAGAGCGACCCCGGGGTTATGGAGTAGCTATGCGGTCTCTGGGTAACAAAAACGTGTAGGTCGCGAACCCGCTGGAAGAGTCGCTTGACCATCGACCACTCTTCCAATGTGAGTGGACGTGTAAGCACCTAACGAGACCAGAGTGCGCATGAGTCCATTTTGTTGGCACAGTAATCGACAGACGGGCGGTACTTACTATGGGTGGTCCGTGATCACGCTCGTCGGAGTCAGATTCGTCCTCTCGAGATTCTTCCCAAGCTGTTGCGGTCGCCTCAGGCAACAACCGCAAAATGGGCCAGAAACCTATCAGCTGCTGCCAAATTATCGCTGCCGCAGGTTCGTGGAATGCGCGACACGTCCTAGCAAGGTTGCACAGTGTCGCACCCGGCCCCAACCAAGAGAATATACTGTTCAAGACTTCGTCAATGAGCAGACAGTGATGCATGTCGTTGAATTAGTGTGCGCTCCCGAGCAACCAGGTGGAAACTTATACCGCTTCAAATACGTACACTCTGCGTAAAGAAGGGGCCGGGCAGTATCCTTGGCCCGTTTATGCATCGAAGAACGAAGAAGTGTGAAGGATCCCCGTCATAACGGAATCGGAAAGAACACTGAAACGTTGATCTATCGGGACGTTGCAAATGGAATGTCCGAGTCGTTCATAAAAAAGTGTTTTACTGTGCACTCTTGGCCAGCAAGGTTGCACAGTGCCACACGTGGCCCCCACGATGAGACAAGACTTCGTCAGTGAGCAGACAGTGTGATGCATGTCGCTGAACCAGTGTGCGCTCCCAAGCAACCAGCTAGGGGGTTCTACCGCTTCAAGGATGTACACTCTGCGTAAAGAAGACGCCGGGCATTATCCTTGGCCCATTCGAAGAACCAAAGAAGCGTGAAGAATCCCTGTCGTAACGGAATCGGAAAGAACACTAAATTTAAAGTGTTGATCTCTCGGGCCCACGTTGTAAATGGAACGTCGTTCATAAAAAGGTGGTCTACTGTGTACTCGTCGTGGCTAGCAAGGTTGCACGGTGTCGCACGTGCCCCCCACCAAGAGAATTCAATATCGTTCAAGACTCCGTCAATGAGCAGACAGCGATGCATGTCTGATCGTTGAATCAATGTGCACCCCCGAGCGACCAGCTGGGGGGTTCTACCGCTTCAAAGATGTACACACTGCGTAAAGATGGCGCCGGGCGTTATCCTTGGCCCCCTTGTGCATTCGAAGAACACAAGAAGTGTGAAGAATCCCCGTTGAACACCCGCCTGTCATAACGAAAGCACAAGGGACACTGAAGTATTGATCCATCGGGACGTTGCAAACGGAATGCCGTTCATAAAAAAAGGGGCTCTACTGTGAACTCGTGGGCATGTGCAAACGAAATTACTGAGCGGCTACTTCGCGGAATTTTCCCTCTCCACCCATTCTATCATACCAGTTCTTCCCTTCCGAGGTTGGCGCGATGTATCCAGCTCGAATAACAAAGTCTCCGAAGTGTTCGCCCTCTAGTCGTTCGACGGCGTAGCGTTTGATCATTGGCCTCAGGATAGCCAAAATCTCCGGCTCGCTAGGACACACTGGTAAGTATGTGCTGTCAATCGTAATTGTGAACGGTATCGTACCCTCGCAGGTCGTCGCGGATGGCGTTTGCTCTGTTGCGAGCGAAGAAATCCGTATGGACGATTGGGGAATTGACGTCGTCTTGACTGCTAGTCAAAAGGGTCTTGGCACCCCACCAGGCTTGAGCATCCTCGTAGCCAGTCAAAGGGCGATCAAGGTAAGTGCTCGCCTGACCACATACTCAAACACTATTTCTCAGGTTTATGCGAACAGAAAGACACCTGTCACATCGGCCTACGCCAGCTGGAAAAAGTACATGACATGACTAGAATATGTTGTGCTTGGTGAAACTCACGTCTGATCCAGGTGGCTTCCGATCATGCACACCTACGAGAGGAACGGTGCTGCGTATTTTGCGACACCACCCGTTAACCTCATCTACGCCTATCATGCGTCGTTGCAGCAAATCATTCAGGGACCCGTTTCGCTTGAGGACCACTTTAAAGCGCACAAGGAGGCAAGCCGACGTGTCAAGAATGCTGCTGCAGCACTTGGTCTGAGATGTGTTCCTCTGAGTGAAGATGTTTCCGCAAACGGAATGACAACTGTGGGTTTTGTCGTTGCGTGGCGACCAACGACTGTCTAATGTCGTTTGCGTGGTTCATACTACGGATCTACTTCCCTGACGGCCTGACAGCAAGCGACATCATGCCCCGCCTTTTGAAGAAGGGCGTCGTAGTGGCAGGTGGTTTGCATGCTAGTATCAAAGGTTTGTTCATGTAACTCGTGTTATGCCGTGCGGTACGACTAATCATCATATCCCTCCCAGACAAGTACTTCCGGATCGGGTACGTCTTCTATTATTTGTTAGTTGGTAGTGTTTTATACGCAGAACGGCGCGATGCATGACCTTCCTGTCCTATGAAAATTCTGTAGTTACGGGTATTCGGTTTCTACGTCGAGCAGAACAAAGAGTCGGCGTCCTCTGCGGTTAGTGTTAAGGTTGCGCCGAGCGTGCACTGAGGTCACGAAGTGACGCTGACACGGCCCTCCAATGCATTTTGTGGGTCCAGTCCATCGCGGGACAGGTAGACACTGTCGTTAACCCAGGCATGAGCAGACGCAAATACGTAGCGACGGCGTCGGGCGACGAAATTGGCGAATTGCCCACTTGCAGAGACCGGATTCGTCGGTTCTGGATTAAGTTCCCATCAGGACTGTACGCTGTTTTGGGGATTTCCATCGCGTTGAAAACGAGAGAAAATCCCTCTACGTCTGGGCAATACTGAATAACGGCCACGATCCCCCTGAAGGAGAGTCCAGTGGGCAGTTCCCACCCGTGGGCGTATATATTCAGGTGAAGTTGTTTCAACAGTGGCCAACACTGAGCCATATGGATGAGGTCGTCATCTGTGAGGTGGGGGCTATAGCTCGGAGATGCTAATGTAATATCGAGAACCTTGAGGTTGCGGAGGGAGAGGTAGGGCGTCAAGATCGACTTCGTCAGCTGCCAATGCCTCGGTTGACGAGGGGGAGCGAAGGAGAAATCAATCTTAATAGTCTCCAAGAAAGGACCATGCTCCGGGATGAGAGTGAGAAGTTCTTCCAGGTCCTCCGAATAATCGTTACGATCGAAATCATTGGGCTCTATGGCCAAACCTCTGAGTTGACCGAGAGGCATCCAGCGGTAAAAACTCAACACTAGCTCCCAGGAAGTGAGGTGCGTGTCCAAATAACGAAGCCCAGCGAACGCTTCGTTTGTCAGTGGGAGAGGCGAGTCAGGTGGTCCATGATAAGTTTCAAGAAGAAGTCGCTGTAACGTTTTTATTTGAGCGAGGGACGCTAGAAGGTCCCAAGAAGCATCGAATATCCTGGCCGTCTCCAGGGATTGAAGGCTAGAGATGGTGGGTGCGACGGTCACACGATCGCCCTCCTGTGTCTCGAGAGTAGCGGGGCTCGTATATAGCATACGGAGATTGGGGCACGACGCTAGAATGCCCGATGCATTCAGCAACGCATACAACCTTCCGTCGAGATGTAACTCCAGCCGAGACAATTGCGGACGAATCAATATACAAAGTAGGGTTAATACGTTATCTTGCCAGCAAACCGCCTCCAATGAAGGGAGGCCTTCACAATGGAATGTCAGATCTTGTACATTGGGAAAAAGAGATTCCAGAGACTCGTCCCCTGGAGGATGGAGGAGAAAAGAGAGTGACCCCGGGGTTATGGAGTAGCTATGCGGTCTCTGGTTAACAAAAGCATGGAGGTTGCGAACCCGCTGGGAGAGTCGCTTGACCATCGACCATTCTTCCAATGTGAGTGGGCGTGTAAGCACCTAATGAGACCAGAGTGCGCATGAGTCCATTTTGTTGGCATAGTAATCGACAGGGGGGCTGGTACTTACTATGGGTGGTCCGGGTTCATGCTCTCGAGGTTCTGTTCTGGTCGCCTCAGGCAGCAACCGCAAAATGGGCGAGAAATTTTCCAGCTTCTGCCAAATTATCGTTGCCGCAGGCTCGTGGAATGCCCGACACGTTCTAGCAAGGTTGCACAGTGTCGCCCCCGGCCCTAACCAAGAGAATATGTTGTTCAAGACTTCGTCAATGAGCAGACAGTGATGCATGTCGTTGAATCAGTGTGCACTCCCGAGCAACCAGCTGGAAACTTATACCGCTTCAAATACGTACACTCTGCGTAAAGGGGCCGGGCATTATGCATTATCCTCGGCCCGTTCGTACATGAAGAACAAGAGAAGTGCGAACAGTCGCCCGCCTGTCACATAACGAAATCACAAGGCACACTGAAGTATCGACCTATCGGCAAGTTGCAAATGGAATGTTGTTCATAAAAAAGGTGGTCTACTGTGAACTCGTGGGCATGTGCAAACGAAATTACTGAGCGACTACTTCGCGGAATTTCCCCTCTCCACCCATTCTATCGTACCAGTTCTTCCCTTCCGTGGTTGGCGCGATGTATCCAGCTCGAATAACAAAGTCTCCAAAGTGTTCGCCCTCTAGTCGTTCGAGGGCGTAGCGTTTGATCATTGGCCTCAGGATAGCCAAAATCTCCGGCTCGCTAGGACACACTGGTAAGTATGTGCTGTCAATCGTAATTGTGAACGGTATCGTACCTTCGCAGGTCGTCGTGGATGGCGTTTGCTCTGTTGCGAGCGAAGAAATCCGTATGGACGATTGGGGAATTGACGTCGTCTTGACTGCTAGTCAAAAGGGTCTTGGCACCCCACCAGGCTTGAGCATCCTCGTAGCCAGTCAAAGGGCGATCAAGGTGAGCCCATAAATTGCTCGCCTGACCACATACTCGAACACTATTTCTCAGGTTTATGCGAACAGAAAGACACCTGTCACATCATACTACGCCAGCTGGAAAGAGTACATGACTGGAATATATTGGTCTTGGTGAAACTCACATCTGATTCAGGTGGCTTCCGATCATGCACGCCTACGAGAGGAACGGTGCTGCGTATTTCGCGACACCACCCGTTAACCTCATCATGCGTCGTTGCAGCAAATCATTCCAAGGACCCGTTCCGCTCCAGGACCGCTTCAAAGCGCACAAGGAGGCGAGCCGACGTGTCAAGAATGCTGCCGCAGCACTTGGTCTGAGATGTGTCCCCCTGAGTGGAGATGTTTCCGCAAACGGAATGACAGCTGTGGGTTTTGTCGTTGCATGGCCTTAGACTAAGGCCGGTCTAATGTCGTTTGCGTGGTTCATACTACAGATCTACTTCCCTGACGGCCTGGCAGCAAGTGACATCATGCCCCGCCTTTTGAAGAAGGACGTCGTAGTGGCAGGTGGTTTGCATGCTAGTATCAAAGGTTTGTTCATGTAACTCGTGTTATGCCGTGCGGTACGACTAATCATCATATCCCTCCCAGACAAGTACTTCCGGATCGGGTACGTCTTCTATTATTTGTTAGTTGGTAGTGTTTTATACGCAGAACGGCGCGATGCATGACCTTCCTGTCCTATGAAAATTCTGTAGTTACGGGTATTCGGTTTCTACGTCGAGCAGAACAAAGAGTCGGCGTCCTCTGCGGTTAGTGTTAAGGTTGCGCCGAGCGTGCGCTGAGGTCACGAAGTGACGCTGACACGGCCGTCCAATGCATTTTGTGGGTCGAGTCCATCGCGTGATAGGTAGACACTGTCGTTAACCCAGGCATGAGCAGACGCAAAAACGTAGCGACGGCCTCGGGCGACGAAATCGGCGAATTGCCCACATACAGAGAACGGATTCGTCGGTTCTGGATTAAGTTCCCATCAGGACGATACACTGTTTCAGGAATTTCCATCGCGTTGAAAACGAGAGAAAATCCCTCTACGTCTGGGCAATACTGAATAAGGGCCACGATCCCCCTGAAGGAGAGTCCAGTGGGCAGTTCCCACCCGGAGGCGTATATTTTCAGGTGAAGCTGTTTCAACAGTGGCCAACACTGAGCCATATGGATGAGGTCGTCATCTGTGAGGTGGGGGCTATATCTCGGAGATGCTAATGTAATATCGAGAACCTTGAGGTTGCGGAGGGAGAGGTAGGGCGTCAAGATCGACTTCGTCAGCCGCCAATGCCTCGGTTGACGAGGGAAAGCGAAGCCGCAATCAACCTTAATAGTCTCCAAGAAAATACCATGTTCTGGGATGAGAGTGAGAAGTTCTTCCAGGTCCTCCGAATAATCGTTACGAGCGAAATCCGCCGGCTTTATCGCCAAACCTCTGAGTTGACCGAGAGGCATCCAGCGGTAAAAACTCAACACTAGCTCCCAGGAAGTGATGTGCGTGTCCAAATAACAAAGCCCAGCGAACGCTTCGTTTGTCAGTGGGAGAGGCGAGTCAGGTAGTCCATGATAAGTTTCAAGAAAAAGTCGCTGTAACGTTTTTATTTGAGCGAGGGACGCTAGAAGGTCCCAAGAAAAATTGTATATGTTGGCCATCTCCAGGGATTGAAGGCTAGAGATGGTGGGTGCGAAGGTCACACGAGCGCCCTCCTGTGTCTCGAAAGTAGCGGTGCTCGTTTGCAGGACACGGAGATTGGGGCAAGACGCTAGAATGCCCGATGCATTCAGCAACGCATACAACCTTCCGTCGGGATATAACGCAAGCCAAGACAGTTGCGGACGAATCAATATACGAAGCAGGGTCAATACGTTATCTTGCCAGCAAACCGCCTCCAATGAAGGGAGGCCTTCACAATGGAATGTCAGATCTTGTACATTGGGAAAAAGAGATTCCAGAGACTCGTCCCCTGGAGGATGGAGGAGGAAAGAGAGTGACCCCGGGGTTATGGAGTAGCTATGAGGTCTCTGGGTAACAAAAACGCGTAGGTCGCGAACCCGCTGGGAGAGTCGCTTGACCATCGACCATTCTTCCAATGTGAGTGGGCGTGTAAGCACCTGATGAGACCAGAGTGCGCATGAGTCCATTTTGTTGGCATAGTAATCGACAGGGGGGTTAATACTTACTATGGGTGGTCCGGGTTCATGCTCGTCGCAGTCAGATTCGGACTCTCGAGATTCTGCCCAAGCTGTTCTGGTCGCCTCAGGCAGCAACCGCAAAATGGGCGAGAAATCTTCCAGCTTCTGCCAAATTATCGCTGCCGCAGGCTCGTAGAATGCGCGACACGTTCTAGCAAGGTTGCACAGTGTCGCCCCCGGCCCTAACCAAGAGAATATATTGTTCAAGACTTCGTCAATGAGCAGACAGTGATGCATGTCGTTGAATTAGTGTGCGCTCCCGAGCAACCAGCTGGAAACTTATACCGCTTCAAATACGTACACTCTGCGTAAAGGGACCGGGCATTATCCTCGGCCCGTTCGTACATCGAAGAACAAGAGAAGTGCGAACAGTCCCCATTGAACACCTGCCTGTCATAACGAAATCACAAGGCACACTGAAGTATCGACCTATCGGCAAGTTGCAAATGGAATGTTGTTCATAAAAAAGGTGGTCTACTGTGTACTCGTGGACATGTGCAAACGAAATTACTGAGCGGCTACTTCGCGGAATTTCCCCTCTCCACCCATTCTATCATACCAGTTCTTCCCGTCCGTGGTTGGCGCGATGTATCCAGCTCGAATAACAAAGTCTCCGAAGTGTTCGCCCTCTAGTCGTTCGACGGCGTAGCGTTTGATCATTGGCCTCAGGATAGCCAAAATCTCCGGCTCGCTAGGACACACTGGTAAGTATGTGCTGTCAATCGTAATTGTGAACGGTATCGTACCTTGGGCAGGTCGTCGTGGATGGCGTTTGCTCTGTAGCGAGCGAAGAAATCCGTACGGACGATTGGGGAATTGACGTCGTCTTGACTGCTAGTCAAAAGGGTCTTGGCACCCCACCAGGCTTGAGCATCCTCGTAGCCAGTCAAAGGGCGATCAAGGTGAGCCCATAAATTGCTCGCCTGAACACATACTCGAACACTATTTCTCAGGTTTATGCGAACAGAAAGACACTTGTCACATCATACTACGCCAGCTGGAAAAATTACATGACTGGAATATATTGGTCTTGGTGAAACTCACATCTGATTCAGGTGGCTTCCGATCATGCACGCCTACCATCTGGAAAAAACCACTTGGCTACATAGCACTATGTAGCCTATGTAGCACCCATAGCATGGTAGTTAAGTCCCTGATATGTAGTCACCAGTAGTAGCAGGGTTGGATACATAGTACTACATATCACTACCAGTTGGGTGTGGTAGGTGTCAAGCTACAGTAGTGCCACTGCTATGTAGGCTACCTAGCCTATGTAGCCCCACCATAAGCTTGATTGGTATGTGAACCAAAGCTTACTACTGCAGCAACAGAGTGCGACATAGAGTGCCATCTTACTACTAAATTCATTGTATTACAGAACTGGCAGTACATGGAACCCGGCAGTACACTAAAGCCGGCCATACACATACTACTAATAAAAATATTTATTCGGACTCGTCATCAGTAGTGGAGCCCTCTTGGTGTTCCTTGATAGCATCGGCAATGACCCGCGCAGTCACAGTAGATTGTGATTGCACGACAAGGGGGGCTGCCTGTAACGGCCCGTACTTTTTCACTACTAGTTGTAGCGTACTCTTAGCGTAGTTTACCTTATTTATCCACTCTCTGGTTAGGGTTACTTAGACGCGCTCATAGACACTTTACTTAGTCAGCTGCTTGGTCAGCGTTGCCGCCTTGACTCAGCGTGGAGTGCTGCAGCCAATGGCGTTTATCTCTCTTTGTTTGGTTTGTTCTATGACGTTCCACGGTACAAACACTCGTAGTAGTATAAATACCTGGCTCTCTTGTCGTAGACACTCCAATTGAGTTCATTTGTGCACTTGCACATTAACTCAGTTCCTTAACCTCAGCTCTATATCAGTCAAGGAGTGACCGACTATAGTCTTCGGATTATAAGCGTTACACTTGAACTCGATTCTCAATAGTCCCTTACTCCGCTTGCGCCCAGGCATATAGGGCAACCCATACCCGGACTCCAGGGTTAAGGAGCTTTGCGTTCTTCTTTTCACTTCGTTTACGAGACGACGCCTTTAGTCTCGTCCCCTTTACGGCAAGGGGTTGTGTCGAAGAAGACCCGTAGTTAGTAGTCCCGCTATCCGTCAAGGGTAGTGTGAAGGCGCAACCCACATTAGGGGGTGGAAGCGCATAGTTTAACAGTAGTGCCCCTACGTCACGGGAGGTAGAAACGTACTACCAGTATTCCCAGTTACATCGTACTATAGTTGAGACAGAGTACCGCCACTGAGGGCAGGGAAAATCTCTCTCAAAATTCCTCGCGTCAAGAAGTCGGAGTCTTTGGCTCCTCGTATCAGGTTCTCTCCTTACCTTAAAAAGGAAGAATCGCCCCCCCCCGCTCCTGTTCGCTCGGGAAGTTACTCCCCTTGAGCAACAAATTTTCGGTACCCCCGAACCCCTTCTCCCTCGCCTCTCACCGCTCCCTCTTCGCTCTCCCTCCCCCGACCCCAATCTACTTGGTTTCGTTCTGCACGTTCCGTACAGCTTACGGAATAGACGAACCATCCGCCCTCCTCCTCGTACCCCAGTAACTTTCACCGGTCATGGACCAGTTCAACCAAGACCAGCTGCAGTTCATGCAGCAAATGACCGCGTTAATCTCGGCGCAGGTCGCCAACCAAGTGGCGCAGCACGTCGCCAACGCAGTGGCCGGCGCGCAGCAGCAACAGGGCGGAGGGGCCGCCGCTAACCCCAACCAGAACGTTGACCCCACGAAACGGGGCGTCGCAGACCCAGGCATGTTCGACGGGTCAATCAGCAAATTTGAAGAATGGTGGGCCAAAATGAAGGCCTTCATCATAACGGCCCAGTCAACTAGTCCACGGGCGAGGACCTTGATGGTCTGGACTCGGATGACCGGACCAATTGCCGGAGCATACGTGCGGGCGCGTATTGACCAGTGCCTCCCCACCGGCATGTGGCCCTCTTACGACGACTTGGTGGCGGAAGTCGAAGCGCGCTTCAGGCCGCTTCACAACAAAGACTGGGCTAAGGATCAGCTCAGCAAAATCCGGCAAGGGTCGGCCAGAACAGAGGAGTTCCTGGCCAAATTCAATGCACTTAGGACCGCGTCCGGGGTATCCGACGACTACGCTATTTTCATGTTGGAGAGGGCTATCCGCCCCGAAATTCTTCAGCAAGTCTTTGTCCAGGGACGCCGCAAGGCTACTTGGGCAGAATACGATGTCGAGGTCAGGTGCCTCGGAGCTGCCCTGGAGGCAGTTAGGTTGAAAACTGGTGGTGCGTCCTCTCGATGGGGACAAGGTTTCTCACGACCCTCGCCCGGGGTTACGACAGGGCAAGGCGCACCTATGGACATTGGGGCTGCGCAGGGCGGTTCTGGGACCCGCCCCAAAAAGGACTTTTCTAATTATCAGTGTTACGCATGCGGCCAGAAAGGCCATATTCGCCCGCACTGCCCGCAGGCCAGGAACAAGGGCAAAGGGCGCCAGGTGCGCTCTGAAGGCGTTGATCCGCGGCTGGCCGCAATGGACGGTATGACGTTTGAGCAGATAGTTGCTCACGTCTCAAAGTTAAAAGAATTGGAGCTGCAGTGAAGTCGGGTCCTGCAGGCTCGGACAATGTTAGTACTGGACTAGTTTCTTTTCTTCCATATAGTTTTTCTTCTCGTTGTGTTTCGGTTCCGTTTTCCAAAAATAGTATAAAAACAGACACAAAAATAGATAATACAAAAACACAAAAAAAGGTTTCGTTCTCGGACATAGTTACTGAAAATAGGTTTTCTCTTCTCTCTGTAGATAGTATGGACGATGGTTCGAACTCTGTACCTACTCCGTCTGCTGAGGGGTCCCGAAAGGGCTCGGGACCGGACGTTAAACTGGCTCCGCTTAATTCTTCGGCATATAAAATCTCCAAAAATAGTGTTTCGGAAGGATCCGAGTCGGTTAGCGATGCTCAGGCGACAGTACCGCCAAAATCCCGAGTTCGCACGCTCAACTTAAAGGATCACGTCGCTGTACCTATTATTATTCACACCAGGAAGGGTGACGCACACGCTGTGCAGGCCTTGTTGGATTCCGGTGCCACAGGAGTTTTCATGGATGCTAAATTCGTTGATCGAAAGAAGCTTCCAAAGTTGTCTCTCCCACACGCTGTGGACGTATTTAATGTCGATGGTACTCTTAACTCCGCTGGAAGGATTACGCATCAAGTACCGCTTAGAGTCCAGTTCGGAGATCACTTCGAAGAGTTAGTAGCCGATGTCACGGATCTGGGATCTCACGACATGATTTTGGGTCACACGTGGCTTGCCACTCACAACCCAGAAGTCAATTGGAAAACCGGCGAAATCTCGATGAAGAGGTGTCCTCGTAGTTGCAGGCAACTCGTGCCGAAGCCGGCCTTCGTTAGACGTATCGAAAAGGAGGAGGTCCAGGCCCTCGAAGATTGGCATAATATATTCAGAGCCAACAAGCAGGAGGCTCCTAAAAAGGACAAAACCCCTGAGGAACTGGTTCCGAAGGAATATCACGAGTATTTAAGCGTCTTCTCTGTCCAGGAATCCGAACGCATGCCGCTTAGGAAACCATGGGACCACGCGATTGAACTAAAGGAGTCGTTTGTTCCGAAAAAGGGAAGGTTGATCCCCCTCAGCCCTGATGAGCAGACCGAAGTTAGCAACTTCGTTGATGGACAGCTTAAGAAGGGTTATATTCGGCCTAGTAAATCGCCGCAGACCTCTCCCGTGTTCTTTGTCCCTAAGAAGGATGGAAAGAAGCGAATGGTACAAGACTACCGCTATTTAAACGAGCATACAGTCAAGAACTCGTATCCGCTCCCGCTCATCTCGCAGCTTGTTGACAAATTGAAGGGATGTAAATTATTTACGAAAATGGACGTTAGGTGGGGATACAATAACATACGGATCAAGGAAGGTGACAAGTGGAAAGCTGCTTTCGTCTGTCACCGTGGAGCCTTTGAGCTGCTGGTCATGTTCTTTGGTTTATGTAATTCCCCCGCCACATTTCAAAACATGATGAACGACATCTTCGGTGATATGGAGGACGTTCTAGTAGTATATATAGACGATCTTATGATATTTACGAAAACGGACGATGAAAAGGAGCACGACAGGATCGTGTTAGAGGTGCTTAGAAGGTTGAAGGAGAACGACTTGTTCGTTAAGCCGGAGAAATGTTTATTTAAGCAAAAAGAGGTCGACTTCTTGGATATGATAGTTGGCACGAATGGAGTCAAGATGGATCCCGCTAAAGTCGCTGCTGTGCGCGATTGGCCGGTCCCTACTTCTGTTCGTGGAGTTTGAGGCTTCCTCGGCCTTGCGAACTTCTACCGACGCTTCATAAAGGATTTCGTGCAGGTCGCGCACCCCCTAAACGATCTCACTAAAAAGGACACTCCGTTTCTCTGGTCCGACAAGTGCCAAGTAGCGTTTGATACGTTAAGGGAAGCCTTCACGACCGCGCCTATTCTTATGTTCCCCGATCAGGATCGGAAATTCCGTTTAGAAACCGATGCCTCGGATTACGCAACCGGAGCTGTGCTCTCGGTAGAATGCGATGACGGGCTCTGGAGACCTGTTGCCTATTCGAGTCATTCGCTTGGTGGAGCAGAGCTTAATTATACGGTTCACGACAAAGAGATGCTAGCCATCATCCGTGCTCTAGAGCAATGGCGTCACTACCTCGAGGCTACTCCGTACCAATTCGAGATCTGGACGGATCACCACAACCTTAAATGGTTCATGACGTCACAAAAGCTTCAACCATGCCAGGCGCGTTGGGCGCAGTACTTCAGTCGTTTTAACTGTATTATCGTCCATAAACCAGGAGTTTCGATGGGACGACCGGACGCTCTCTCTCGTCGTGAGGACTTGGTAGAAAATCGCGAAAACGCTAAATCTGAGGAGTCGTTATTTATTAAGCCCGAACAAGTGTGCGCTGTGCGCTTAGAAAGTCCCTTTATAGAAGAACTGCGCAGTGTAACGGCCGAGGTTGACGCTGGAACGCTCGACCGACGCGATGGTTTGCTGTATGACGGAGATAGAGTTTTCGTGCCTGAGGCACTTAGGCAGAAGGTGCTCGCTGCTCTTCACGATTCGCCCCTAGCGGGTCATCGAGGCGTAAAAGGAACTCAGGAGTTGATCACACGCTGGTTCACGTGGTCTACCTTGAAGCCCAATGTCGAGGAGTACGTAAAGCATTGTCAGACGTGTCAAGCTAGCAAGCCTAGTAACAAGCCGCCGGCAGGCGAACTCAAGTCTTTACCTATCCCAGATGGGCCTTGGAAAGATCTTACGACCGACTTCATGGATATAGGAGTCAGGAGCTCCTCTGGAAAGTCCTATGTTTTAGTCGTCGTGGATCGGTTCTCTAAGGAAGCAGAGTTCATCCCCTGCACTGAAAAGGAAACTGCCGCTAGTACGGCGCGGCTTTATTTAACTCACGTCTGGAAGCACCATGGCCTTCCGCAGTCTCTTGTCTCGGATCACGGACCACAGTTCGCGTCTCAGTTCTCGAAGGAGTTATTTAAAATGTTGGGTGTCGAGCAGAAGCTCTCGACGGCATTTCATCCACAGACGGATGGTCAAACAGAGCGGTTGAACCGCGAAATTCAGCAGTATCTACGGATGTATGCAAACCATCAGCAGGAACAATGGGAGGATTGGCTACCCCTAGCCCAATTCGCGTATAACAACTCCAAGTCTTCTTCTACTGGCAAGTGCCCCTTTGAAGTTACCCGTTCTTACACACCACGGATGGGCGTCGAGCCGACGACTTCTAAGGTAGAAGCAGCGGAGGAGACCGCTAAAGACTGGTTCCAGGTGTTCCAGGAAGTGCGCGAAAGTCTGGGAAAAGCTAGGACTCGTCAGAAAACTCAGGCAGATAAACAACGATCCCCTTCCCCTGCTTACTCCATAGGATTGCAGGTTTGGCTGGCTACCGACCATCTATCGCTGAAAGATCGGCAGAGCCGAAAGTTGACCGAAAAGTGGATAGGCCCGTACGAGGTCTCGGACGTTTTGCCCAACGCCGTTAAATTAAAGTTGCCGCACTCGATGCGCATACACCCGGTAGTGAATGTTTCACAGGTGAAACCTTATCTCGGTGCTCTTGATGGGCAACCGGTTACTCGGCCCGGCCCACAACGGGTTATGGATGAAGGAGATGTCGAGTACGAAGTTGAAAAAGTGGTTGATTCCCACTTGAAGCGTGGTAATCTCCAGTTCCTAGTCCATTGGAGGGGATACCCGGAGGAAGATCGTACTTGGGAGCCTAGATCGGCCCTTAAGAATGCCCAGGAAGCGATAGACAATTTCTACAAACTCCACCCCGGTGCCCCCCGGAAACTTCGTTTGCTCTCAACCGAAGGTCTCTTTTTCTCCGCTGTACCCGACCCTTTGACTGCCGTGCAGCCTATCTGGTCTCGCCTGGAAGTCGAGCCATAGGAGGGGATAGTGTAACGGCCCGTACTTTTTCACTACTAGTTGTAGCGTACTCTTAGCGTAGTTTACCTTATTTATCCACTCTCTGGTTAGGGTTACTTAGACGCGCTCATAGACACTTTACTTAGTCAGCTGCTTGGTCAGCGTTGCCGCCTTGACTCAGCGTGGAGTGCTGCAGCCAATGGCGTTTATCTCTCTTTGTTTGGTTTGTTCTACGACGTTCCACGGTACAAACACTTGTAGTAGTATAAATACCTGGCTCTCTTGTCGTAGACACTCCAATCGAGTTCATTTGTGCACTTGCGCATTAACTCAGTTCCTTAACCTCAGCTCTATATCAGTCAAGGAGTGACCGACTATAGTCTTCGGATTATAAGCGTTACACTGCCCCCGAATGAATACTACAGGTAGCTGATGATTAGCTCTGGTGTCTGGCGCACGGGACATATACATACCGTCCGGCCTCATACAATTTCTTGCAGATGCCTGGGAGTACTCCGAACTCCTTCATTGCCTCCTCAAATTCCTGAAGACAGCTTAAATGCGACTCAAACATGCCACGATACTCCTGGATGGTGAAGGCAATATCCATCCGTGTACCTGTCGCCCACTCATCTATACAGCACTCGATCTGATCCGGTTGATCAGCATCGAGAGCCCCGCCAGGTTAGGAAGGCAGTCTACATACGGCAGTAAGCACCAAAGCTAGTGCAGGGTAGGGGAATGGATTGAAGTGATCTGCAAATGAAACGCCGTCGTCGTGCTTGTTTGCGAACCACATCATGTTGATGATCTTCTGAATGAGGGGGGCTTTGAGGAATCCACACCGTCCGTCCTCCTGAGCGGCCATATGCTACACTGCAGTAAGTACCTGAGGGCAATGACAATTGAAACCGAACCTTGAAAGCGAAGTTCATTCCTTCTTTGAGGTCCTCTGCCAAAGCTCGGTTCTTCTTGAGTGCAGATTTGCTCTGGCTACTATAAAAGCCATACACGGCCTCGACGAGTGGACAGAGCTTCGTCTTGAGCTGTCCTTGTACTTGTGAGCCCCGAATGGTAACCTACGAAGCGCCAAAATAGAGATGTGAGCAGGAAGAGAGAAGGCACAGGGTACTTGCAAGTTTCACGAGCTCAGGAGTGCGAGTCATGTTTATAGTTGTGACTTGACACGCTCTCGCCCAGGATGCACTCAGTAGCAATGTTTCTTGTGCGTGGTCTGGCATAGGTGCCTGCGCACACAGACGAGCGCGGTACTCCCTGATCATGGTCGCCATGAATTCTTGCATAACATCATCAAAGTCCCTCGCACGGGGGTGACCATCATGCGAAGTAAGCTTCTGTGCCTTCACCATGGCAGGCGCTAGGTCCTCCTCGGCAGCTCGCCGTTGCCTCGTTAGCTGGGTTGCATAATCCCTGCGACTATTCTACTGAATACTTATCGGAGTGAAATAAAGTCCGGTGACGCAGGCAGTGTCCTCTAGTTCCGGAGTTCTGCGGTCCACACGAACCCCCTTGCTCTTCTTCTGCTTGTCCAAGTGGCGGTCGGAGGCCACACAGTCCCTGCCATGGCGCTGGAACTGAGCAACTCACTCGTTTGATGTGCTGAGACGACGTACACTGTATCCTCTGCCTCCGATGTTCTGTGATCACCATGCCTCTCTTTGCTCCTCTTGTGCTTACTCGACTGGCAGTCGGACGAGCTTAGGTGGTCGGATGAGGTTTGAGTGGTCCGTGACATCGAGTGAGATTCCTCCTCAAGTTCCTCATCTGTAGTATCTGTCTGTCCACGAGTCTGTATCAAATCTATGTCAGTAATTACCAGTATCAGCAGGGAAATGTGGTCTACAGATAGGTTTACTGCATTGGAGGGTTTCGGAACTTTCCCCTCGCAATATGTGAGTCGCTCGTTTGTAGCCTCGCTAAGCTTCGTCAACACCTCATGGCTGGTAAACTGTAATAATGTAAGACTATGCTCTTAACTCGATACGTCTCGACTTACCCGGTTGTCTTCATTATCGGAGTCAGACTGCTCATCCTCGGCGAGCTCTTCATTTGTGTCATTTTCACTCCCCTCCTCGACCAGTTGACGATGGCGATCGCGCTCATGCATTTTCTGGACTTTGGCATTGTGGCGCCGATGTGTTGGAGATGGAATCACCCCTGTGTGATGTCCATTTTTGGTACGCTTTTTTACCTGCTTACATAAGCGCTTAGAGCGCACTTAGTAGTACACTTTGGTACTATTCCCTCAGTAGTTGAGTCACTACTGAGGGTAAGTCTAGGTATTCCTACCACTACACTACTTACTGATCTCCTGTAGCTGCCTACAGGTACATCTAATATGATAGTAGTTGAGTCACTACTGAGGCTGCCTACAGCCTTTCCAACAGGTTATGAGCCCCGCATAGCGCGGAGAAAATTTTATTGAAGGCAACTCGTACTCGACTCGAACAAGAGACTACTCAACAAAACTACTACTGTCCTTACTCGAAAGCTATTGGATACTACGACTGATGGATTACCTTCCCGAGCTCGCACACAATGGGCAAAATTGGACAGCTTATGGCAGCTTGGTCCTATGCGCCATTAATGACGAAGGCTTGATGGGGTTCCTAGTCGGGTCCGAGAGACGACCCATCCATCCAGCACAGCTCGAAGGTCATGGCGAGGGTTGGACACCCCAGACCGACGACGAACGAGACCAGGTGGCAGTATGGCAAACCGCCGACCGGTTGTGGACGCAACGAAACACGATGGTAAAATACACTATCATTAGTGGTATTCCAGATACCATTTTCAGCTCTATGCTACACCTGAAATCGCCACTCGAGAAGTGGGATTACCTCGAAAACCGCTTCGGCCAAATCCCGAGACCAGAAAGCTGGCTAGCTGCTGAGCAAGCTATGCAGCAAAGCGACTTGTCCTCCGAGCAAACTGCAACTGAAGAAACTGGTCAGGAAGCTCATGACACCGACATCGAACTCGAGAACTCACCTGATGGGGAGGACGACTCTCAAGACATCCCGGATGACTGTGCTGAGACCAAGGCTGGGCACCCGAAGCCCGAGCCCAACGTCGTAGACGCGCGGCATTTGGAACCTTACCTACTAGGGGTGGAGGTTGGGACCGGAGATTCGAAATGGTTAGATGAGGGCACGAATGCGCTCGAGGCACCTGACAAGGGTAGTCAGTGTGCAGGCGACAAGGTCGAAGAGGACGAGGACTTACCGAAGTTGAGCTCCGAGGCTCTCGAAACTCCCACAGACCTACCATTCACTACAAGCGAACGCGCCGAGACCTGGACTGGGCACAGGAAGCCCGAGGACAAGGTTGTAGACACGCGGCACATGGTGGATGTCCTACTCATGTTTGAGGTGGGGAGTACAGGCCAAGCATGGTATGGCAAACATGCGAAGGAACTCCAAGCACCTGACGAAGGTGGTCAGCGTGGAAGTGACAAAGTCGAGGAGAGCCAAGACTTACCAAAGTCAAGCTCCGAAGTTGTCGAGCCTGAGGTCGCGGACGTGCAGCAAGTCGAGGATCACCTACTGGTGGTTGAAGCTGGGGCTGTGGACTTGATACAGCCGGACGAACATGCAAACACGCTCAAAGCACCTGACGAGGGTTGTCAGTGTGCTATCGACAAGGTCGAGGAGAGGTGGGACTTACCAGGGTTGAGCTCGAAGGCTCTTGAACCCGAAGGTGACACCACCAGAAAGGCTGGTGGACATTCCATGGAAGATGTGCCACGAATACCTTTCGAAGAGGATCGGCACACCCGGATGAACGGCGACGAACCGATTCTCGACATCCCTGATCCACCCGGCACCCACACCGAACATCCTGTCCCACACATCAAATGCCCTACATCACAGAATAGGTCATTGGGACGAATGCGTAGTACTACGACTACACCGTATGCAGGGAAGAGTGACAAGCTGCAAGATGCGAGGTCTCTCGAACTCCACTGCAAGCAGGCATCGCGACGCCCACATGAAACCTACCAAGTACACCCCACATGCGAAACCCTGCCTGACGAGGCTCAGGGGATGGGGGTGCTTAGCTCTCCTGGAGTCAGGTGTGGGGATAGCATGGCAGTCGAGGCGACAGCAACAAGGTTGGAGATAAGGAACATCAGTGCACAAACCACCCAAGCACTGCCAAACTTACCACATCCGGAGACGCACCCGAAGGAGCCGGATAAAGGGAAGATCAGTAATGGGTATAATGATACAGTTAGCAGGGACATCACGACCCTGCGTAGCGTCCAGAGAGCGCTGCTAATTGACAGAGGGTGTCAGCACAGCGAGCGCGAGATGAACCAGCCAGATGACTTACCTGCGCTGCACAGATTACCTTCGAATGGCATCACGGACACTCCTAGGATGTCGAGGGTATCCTACCGACACAGTCGAATCAACACGAAGACTGTAAGCGTCAGTGCACCCCAAACGAGAGGCTACAGACACCTCATCCTCAACATTCCCATTTTGCTACCTTGCGAAGTCTCACAACACCTCTGGAATATCGCAGATACATTCCAGAGACAGGACGTGCCTTCTAGACGAAGTCGGAGCACCAACAAAGCTTTGACAGTCAAAATGGCAGTCTCGCAGCAGCGGCACGAGACTACGAGGCAGGACAGCGAGCATATGTGGCTCGAGCATCATGACACAGCTAGCAAGGACTTTGTCGACTCATGCGTAGTCGAGAAAATACCGCTAGCTATCAGCAGAAGTCAGCAGGGTGAACGAGATGCAAAATGGCGAAGCGGCTCACCTGCGCCACCTCCGACTGGCACCTACTATGGCCAAAAATCCTCCAAGGGCCTCCGACGTCGCGCAAGACTCAAGTCGAACGCCAAAAACGAGTCGCAGCAGGCCAAACGATCCATGGCTGTACAAAACCAGCCTACTTTGGGAAACTTGCCCAGTAGCGGGAGAACGGCAGTGGGGAGCATGGTGATGCAACTAGGAGTGGATACGCCGACTCGCATGGAGTCAGAGAAAGCGCTGCTAACTGACAGTGGAAGTCAGCACAGCGAGCACAAAGCGAAACGAGCAGGCAGCTCACCTGCACCACCTGCGCCATCTCCAAACGGCATACTGGACATGCCTACACTCTTCACGGACCTACGTCGACCTGGAAGAGTCAAAACAAGCGCTGAAAGTGTCAGTAAGGCTCGGACGAGGCAGGACGCCTACCTTACCCTCATGTGGCCACTTCCACCCCTCTCGACGCCCTCGAAACGACTTCGACACCCTACGGGAGGGTCATGGAGGATGAAGAGAGGCTATAGCAAGATTAGGCGTGCGAGACGAGTCGAAACGAGAGGGCACACGTACCGGATAGCTCGCATTCTCATGGGGCTGGTTCAACCCCTCTTCGCGCCTGTGAAACGCCTCAGATATCTTGTGGCAGGGACATGGATGGTAAGGGTAAACTGTAACATGATCAGGAGCACCAGAAAACCCGAAACGAGAGGACAAACGCACCGAATAGCTGGCATCCTCATGCCAGTGCTCCAACTCCTCTCAAACCCCTCGAAGCGACTCCGCAATGTCACCAGTACTTACTGGAGGCAGGGGGTGCCTCCTGGATCGATGCGAAGTGATGCGAAACGGCCTAGAAATCTTCGTATGGCCAAACAACTGCCTGTGAGCAGAGGTATGAGGCGAGATAACAAGCACAGGGCCGAAATGCCAAACGACTTACCTGCGCGGCTCAAACCACCTCGAAACGACCTCGAACATGCTCCTAGTACCTTCCCAGACCCACGCCGTCGTGGAAGACTGAAAGCGAAAGCTGAAAACGTCAGTAACATGCATACGAGGCAAAACGCCTGTCGTGCACGAGTGGTCCTCATGCGGCCACTTACACCGCTCCTCGCGCCCGCGAATCGAGCCCTAGACCCTTCCGGAGGGTTATGGACGATGAATACAGGCTATAGACAGGTCAGGCATGCGAAACGAGACGAAACGAGAAGTTACACGTACCGGGTAGCTCGCATCCTCATGCGGCTGCTTCGACTCTTCTCCTTACCCTCGAAATGGCTCCGATACCATACGGGAGGGTTACGGATGGTAAACATACGCTGTAACGAAGTCAGCAGTGCCAGAATCGTCCAAATGAGAGCATACCCGTACCTTGATAAGCACACACAAGCCTGTGTTGCTATACGACCATCTCGAACGCCCAAGAAATGCTTGAAACCCCCCCTGGGGTGTTCTCAAACCTTATCGACGGCAGGGGGTGCCTCCCGAACGCACACGCAACATCGACAAACCCTCGTTATTCAAAACGGCTGCCTCGCAGCAGCGGTACAAGGGAGAGGACAGCGCACAGCAAGAGTACTCCCGAAATGGAAGTTGCGACAACGCGGCGCGTCAAACACAACCAAACATCACCCGTACTCACATGGACTCGAAGCTCTACTAGCAGAAGCTTGCACACTCGTTTATTGAATTGATTATTGAGTATACATTCACTTGAGTTATATTTTCTGCAGTCTACTTATCACACAGTGGAGCTTCAGGGGGTGTGTTGGAGATGGAATCACCCCTGTGTGATGTCCATTTTTGGTACGCTTTTTTACCTGCTTACATAAGCGCTTAGAGCGCACTTAGTAGTACACTTTGGTACTATTCCCTCAGTAGTTGAGTCACTACTGAGGGTAAGTCTAGGTATTCCTACCACTACACTACTTACTGATCTCCTGTAGCTGCCTACAGGTACATCTAATATGATAGTAGTTGAGTCACTACTGAGGCTGCCCACAGCCTTTCCAACAGCCGAACCATCTCGCGTTGTTCGTACTCCAGCTGCTTCTGTTTTTCAGATGGACGGCGAGGCCGGCCACTGATCACCTCAGTGGCATGGTCACCTCAAGAGCTTGTGAGTACGGATGGTTCGAATTTTCTGAGGACTTACTGATGAAGTTTTCCTTATCAGACGCATGACGGACTCTAGTAGGTGGCATATGTGCAGGAGACTGTAAATCAAAAACAGGCTGGCATGAGTAGGGACAGAGCGATTCGTTTATACCTTTATACCTACATGCATGTTGGTCCTGTTTGTGAAGATCAACGAACACCGACGCGCCTCGTGCAAACGTTGACGTGGTCACGGGATGACAACTGTCATAAAAAATATAAAAAAAAAAAAAAAACGGAATATCAGGTGGATCATGCGATCATGCGATTGGCCCGCCGTTGACATTCCGACATTGTTGAGGCCTGTCAGATGTATTGGCTAGTCAGATTCGTCGAGAGAAATTGGGATAGCAGAAGAAAACGTACCATGTCCCCTCATCGTTGCAACTACTGCTTCAAGACCATAGCTACAGCGCCGGGCGTGAAGCGGCACATCGCTCAGTCAGCTCGCTGTCAGCTTCAGTGGAAAGAAGAGCTGAGGCAGCTCAGGTCTGTCATCGATGGTGTACATCACGAGCCAGCCGGAACACCTGAGGATGGGTTTTATGGATCAGATGGTGGAGACGATGCACCTGACCTTCACGAGGGTCCAATCGTACAGAGACATTGCGTCCATGCAGAGGCTGATGCAATCAGCCAACAAGCAGCAGCTACTAAACATGTTTCGGTTGGCGACGACATCGACGAAGAACCCAACCTTTCAAGTGGTGGGTGCTTTACCAGAGGGTTTGAGGGAGTTGCTGCGAAGATTATCGGGACAGGGAAGACCCGGTTCGAGTCATTAAAGGAGGTAGAAAGCGTTGATTGCAGCAACATGTGGGCTCCGTTCCGTGATGAGGAGGAATGGGAGTTGGCTCGCTTTTTGATGAAGAATCTAGGCCAGAACAAGACTGATGAGTTCTTAAAACTCGGCATCATAGGTCACGAATGACATACCAGCATGACATGAGCTAAGTAGAGCCCTCGTCACCTAGGTGCGCAACAACGGCGTTACATTTGACAGTGCGTGGTCATTCCTCAAAAAGGTCGATAAATTGCGTACAGGACCGGCTTGGACTTGCGAGATAATCGATGTAGTTGGCGACGTGGTTGGCGAGGACAGCACTGCGAAGCATGAGCAACTGGAACTGTGGCGACGGGATCCTGTGGAGTGTGTTGAGGAATTGATTGGGAATCCTGCATTTCGAGACCTGATGGCATATGAGCCAGAGCGTGCATACGCAGACAAGAAGGGAGAAAACCGCATCTACGACGAGATGTGGACGGGTGACTGGTGGTGGGACATGCAGGTAAGCGCCTACCTTAGCTCATAAGGGGCCGGATTGCTGATGCAGAACATGGGTTAGACACGACTGCCAGAGGGTGCTGTCGTTGCTCCCGTTATCCTATCCTCAGATAAAACCTGCCTGTCCCTGTTCAGTGGGGACAAGAAGGCATGGCCGGTTTATCTAACCATAGGAAATATATCGAAAGACATGAGATGGCAGGTCTCTGCACATGCGACGGTTCTCATAGGATACTTACCTGTCTCGAGTCTCGAGTGCTTCCAGAAGAAGACTCGGTCGCTGGCAGGATATCGACTCTTCCACCACGCTATGTCCCTGGTCCTCCAGCCTCTAGTTGATGCGGGTCGCCACGGCAGGGAGATGATCTGCGCTGATGGTTATCTGCGGAGGGTACATCCTATTCTTGCTGCCTACGTCGTCGACTTTCCCGAGCAATGTCTCGTTGCTTGCAACAAAGAGAGTCGTTGTCCTCGCTGCTTGGTTGAGACGGATAAGTGTGGAGACCTCGAGGAGTGCGCCTGGCGCAGTATGGCAGAGACCTTGCGGCGCAAACAAAAGAACAAACAATCGAGAAAGTTTGATGCACTAGGTTTGCGTGTGGTCTACAGACCGTTTTGGAAGGACCTTCCCTTCACCGATATCTTCGCTTGTATCACACCCGATATTCTCCATCAACTACACAAAGGCGTCTTCCACGACCATCTCGTCCAGTGGTGCCTCAGCCTAATGGGTGAGAAGGAGATTGATCTCCGCTTTCAATCGATGACTCGATTCCCTGCTCTTCGCCACTTCAAGAAGGGTATCTCGATGGTCTCCCAATGGATGGGCACAGAACAAAAGGAGATGCAACGAGTTTTCGTCGGTTTACTTTCAGGCATGTTGGACAATAGTGTTCTATTGCTGGCTCGTTCTCTACTTGATTTTATTTATTATGCACAGTTCCAGCAACACACGGACACGAGCCTCAAGGCTATGCAAGACAGCCTGAAAACGTTTCACGACTATAAGCATGTCCTCGTCGAGCTAGAAGTGCGTCAAGACTTCAACATTCCAAAACTACATTCGTTACAACACTACATCGCCTCCATTCGAGCTCTCGGCAGTGCCGATGGATACAACACCGAGTATCTGGAGCACTTACATATCGACTATGCTAAAGATGCATACCGGGCCAGCAACAAACGTGACTACGTAGAACAGATGGCGATGTGGCTTCAGCGCCAAGAAGCTATACATTACAAGAGTGCGTACCTGGCCTGCATCAGTAAATTCGCACATTACTTATTTCCGCTTTTGGCACTTGTACGAGTACAAAAATACAAAAAAGTGAAAAAAGTGGTAGCTTTTAAAAGTATCATCGTGCTTTTAATAGTAGATCCCTTTGCTCAAAAAAGGAGAAAAAGCATTGCTCTTCATGCTTTTCTTACTTTTCGGACTTTTCATCAACTTTTTTTACTTGATAAAATACAAAAACTTATAGTAGTACAGTGACTAGTGGCTCTCCGTGAAAACTAAGATGCACAAATCACAAGTACAAATACGACCACTTACCATCACGAATTCTGGTGGGCTCGAAGGTGGGTGGAAGCCTTCATCAAGAGGTATTTTCGAAGGGTGAGAGGCACAGCTTTGACCTGAGGAACGGCCTGGGCTGAGCGGACTTGGGAGGGGGGCAGACAAGGTCACTGGATGATGATTGAGGGGACAAAGGACGTGAAACTAATGGGTACAGTCAAGGATATCAGGGAAATCATGAAGAAAAAAGAATCAAAACGATAGACGTACCCAATTCCAAGTTATTTACCAAACTATCTTTTACCACCTGCATTCACGAAATCCCAGATATCTCCACAAGTACTGCACCAGTTACAATGTGACACACGTCACCCGAAAGCGCTAAATGAGTAGTATTGTTCCCTGGAGACACGAGAGTCCTGGCTAAGAACTGAGGGAGCTATGGTGAGTGCGAAGGGGTGGGGTGGCAGGGTGGGGGAGGAGAGGAGCGCACCGGATGACGACCACTGGGACAATCGATACAAAAACGTGGGTGGGGGCAGGGGTCACTTAGTAGAGCATGGAGAAAGAGGAATCGAAGGAATAGACGCACCCAATCACAAGATATTTATCAAACTAACCTATACCTTATGCATCCACAGAATTTTGGATATCTCCGCAAATACTACACCTATCATGAGGTGAGGTATGTCATCTGAAAGCCTTGAACGAGTAGTACCACACCTCAGAAAAGCGAGAGCCCCGGCTAAGAACTGCGGGAGATATAGCAAGTGCAAAAGTGTGGGACAGCAGGGTGGGAGGTGAGGAGACTGTCCAACAACAACTGCTGCAGTCGGGTGATTGACACAAAAATTTGGGTGGTAGTAGAGGACACCTGAATGAGCACGAATAACCAGACTGACACAGCACTTACCACATGTGATGGCCGGCAGCAGGTCTTGTCTTGCACGAAAGGGAGAACGTGTGGGAACTTGGGCATTTTTTTGAATCGTACGACACTTGTGAAATTCAACATGCTGACATAAGCATGCACGGAAAATTTCTTCTAAGTGCGTGCATTCCATTTCCAAGCTGTCCCTGTACAGATCCGCAGTGCAACTATGTTAGTGACTTCGATGGCGGCCGGCCATGACTCGGAGCTCATGCCCCCTTGCCATTATCCACTTACAGTGATAGCAATCCAAGTCATCACAGTCGTGGATAGATGAGATAATCCCAACTACAACTCTGCGCCTTACTACATGTGCCTGTAATAGTGTGGTACACCTCGACTCGGAAAGCTGGAAAAGTAGAAAAAGATTACTTTATTTACTTTGTTTACTTTTCATGCTTTGCAAAGTTCAGGAATTTGGAAAAGCTCCAAAAGAGGAAAAAAGTAATGTGCAAATTTACTGATGTGGAGGAAGGCTGGGAAGTCTGGTTTAGTTTCGGAGAGGGTCGCTCCAGGTATGTATTCAAATACTTCGAGTGGTGCGCACTTGAGGCGGCTTAATGCCCGCTACAGCCTACTACAAGGTGGCCAAGGTGCCTCCCCACCGCCAGGTGTCGGTCGATCGCATACGCAGTGAATACAACGCACATGATTTTATGGCCGCCCTCGAACATTTTCTTTGTGCTCAGTCCACTGGCCAACGTCAGGCAATACGACCCATCGAATCAGACCGGTTCGACGTGTACAACCAGCTCTACACCAAAACCGGCCCAAGTACCATCGCAGGACGTGGCCCATACCTTCAAAAAATCCGTGCGTCGCCGAAGGTTGTGGCTTGTGGCCGCAAGGCTGAAATTCCCGCACGGTTCGACACGGTATTCGTGCGGGAAGAGGGCCGTCAGCGTGTTACAGCGCTCGTACCGAATGGTACGTAGTGTTGCTCGAGTTCTATCTGTATTACTGACAAGCAGTTACTGTTAGCTATACGTGTTGCTCAAGTCCGCGTCATCTTCAACCTGCCAGACCACCTAGGGTCCTATCCGCATCCTCTCGCCTACATGGAATGGTTCACGGCCCTCCTTCGTCACGATCCCGTAACCGGGTTGTATGTGGTCAGTCGCTCCACGCGAAACCGCCGCCCCAACGTGTCGGTTGTTGGTGTCGACCGTTTCATACGGGCGTGCCATCTGCAGGCAATTTGTGGGAGGCAAGTTAGTACGGAGTGGACGTCAGATGACGTCCTAGAGAAGGCTTCCTCTTTTCACGTTAATTCGTACATCGACCTTGATACGTTTTCAGCTCTAGCGTACTCGTAGCTAAGTCATAGGGCTACATGGACTGTAACATCTGTGCTTCCGGTGCACCCGCCTCCAATTTTTGCATTCAATGATCCAGTTCTACTGATGCATGTGATAAAAGGCCTTGCCATAAAATCTATGTAGGCTATGTGGTCTCTGTAGTATTCATGGAATACTACCATGTCTACAACGTACTACCGGGGTGCAGTCCGTCGCTACGAAAGCTATGTCACACTTTGTGTCACTTGGTGACAGCTGTATACCAATATAGATCATGTACCTGACATTACATAGTGTCACGGAGGCTATGCACCGGTACATACCCGATGCACGTGGCTACCTGTCAAAATGTTTTTCCTGATGACGAGAGGAACGGTGCTGCGTATGTATTTCGCGACACCACCGGTTAACCTCATCTACGCCTATCATGCGTCGTTGCAGCAAATCATTCCAAGGACCCGTTCCGCTCGAGGACCGCTTCAAAGCGCACAAGGAGGCGAGCCGACGTGTCAAGAATGCTGCCGCAGCACTTCGTCTGAGATGTGTCCCCCTGAGTGAAGATGTTTCCGCAAACGGAATGACAGCTGTGGGTTTTGTCGTTGCATGGCCTTAGACTAAGGCCGATCTAATGTCGTTTGCGTGGTTCATACTACAGATCTACTTCCCTGACGGCCTGACAGCAAGCGACATCATGCCCCGCCTTTTGAAGAAGGACGTCGTAGTGGCAGGTGGTTTGCATGCTAGTATCAAAGGTTTGTTCATGTAACTCTTGTTATGCCGTGCGGTACGACTAATCATCATATCCCTCCCAGACAAGTACTTCCGGATCGGGTACGTCTTCTATTATTTGTTAGTTGGTAGTGTTTTATACGCAGAACGGCGCGATACATGACCTTCCTGTCCTATGAAAATTCTGTAGTTACGGGTATTCGGTTTCTACGTCGAGCAGAACAAAGAGTCGGCGTCCTCTGCGGTTAGTGTTAAGGTTGCGCCGAGCGTGCACTGAGGTCACGAAGTGACGCTGACACGGCCCTCCAATGCATTTTGTGGGTCCAGTCCATCGCGGGACCGGTAGACACTGTCGTTAACCCAGGCATGAGCAGACGCAAATACGTAGCGACGGCGTCAGGGGACGAAATCGGCGAATTGCCCACTTGCAGAGACCGGATTCGTCGGTTCTGGATTAAGTTCCCATCAGGACGATACACTGTTTTGGGGATTTCCATCGCGTTGAAAACGAGAGAAAATCCCTCTACGTCTGGGCAATACTGAATAAGGGCCACGATCCCCCTGAAGGAGAGTCCAGTGGGCAGTTCCCACCCGCGGGCGTATATATTCAGGTGAAGTTGTTTCAACAGTGGCCAACACTGAGCCATATGGATGAGGTCGTCATCTGTGAGCTGGGGGCTATAGCTCGGAGATGCTAATGTAATATCGAGAACCTTGAGGTTGCGGAGGGAGAGGTAGGGCGTCAAGATCGACTTCGTCAGCTGCCAATGCCTCGGTTGACGAGGGGGAGCGAAGCAGAAATCAATCTTAATAGTCTCCAAGAAAGGACCATGCTCTGGGATGAGAGTGAGAAGTTCTTCCAGGTCCTCCGAATAATCGTTACGATCGAAATCAATGGGCTCTATGGCCAAACCTCTGAGTTGACCGAGAGGCATCCAGCGGTAAAAACTCAACACTAGCTCCCAGGAAGTGAGGTGCGTGTCCAAATAACGAAGCCCAGCGAACGCTTCGTTTGTCAGTGGGAGAGGCGAGTCAGGTGGTCCATCATAAGTTTCAAGAAGAAGTCGCTGTAACGTTTTTATTTGAGCGAGGGACGCTAGAAGGTCCCAAGAAGCATCGAATATCCTGGCCGTCTCCAGGGATTGAAGGCTAGAGATGGTGGGTGCGACGGTCACACGATCGCCCTCCTGTGTCTCGAGAGTAGCGGGGCCCGTATATAGCATACGGAGATTGGGGCACGACGCTAGAATGCCCGATGCATTCAGCAACGCATACAACCTTCCGTCGAGATGTAACGAGAGTCGAGACAGTTGCGGAATCAATATGCGAAGTAGGGTGATTACGTTATCTTGCCAGCGAACCGCCTCCGTTGAATCTATCCCATCCCATTCCGTTGAAGGGAGGCCTTTACAATGGAATGTCAGATCTTGTACATTGGGAAAAAGAGATTCCAAAGACTCGTCCGCTGGAGGATGGAGGAGAAAAGAGAGTGACCCCGGGGTTATGGAGTAGCTATGCGGTCTCTGCTTAACAACAACGCGGAGGTTGCGAACCCGCTGGGAGAGTCGCTTGACCATCAACCATTCTTCCAATGTGAGTGGGCGTGTAAGCACCTGAGACCAGAGTGCACATGAGTCCATTTTGTTGGCATAGTAATCGACAGGGGGGTTGGTACTTACTATGGCTGGTCCGGGTTCATGCTCTCGAGGTTCTGTTCTGGTCGCCTCAGGCAGCAACCGCAAAATGGGCGAGAAATTTTCCAGCTTCTGCCAAATTATCGCTGCCGCAGGCTCGTGGAATGCCCGACACGTTCTAGCAAGGTTGCACAGTGTCGCACCCGGCCCTAACCAAGAGAATATATTGTTCAAGACTTCGTCAATGAGCAGACAGTGATGCATGTCGTTGAATTAGTGTGCCCTCCCGAGCAATAAGCTGGAAACTTATACCGCTTCAAATACGTACACTCTGCGTAAAGGGGCCGGGCATTATCCTCGGCCCGTTCGTACATCGAAGAACAAGAGAAGTGCGAACAGTCCCCATTGAACGTTGAACACCCGCCTGTCATAACGAAATCACAAGGCACACTGAAGTATCGACCTATCGGCAAGTTGCAAATGGAATGTTGTTCATAAAAAAGGTGGTCTACTGCGTACTCGTGGACATGTGCAAACGAAATTACTGAGCGGCTACTTCGCGGAATTTCCCCTCTCCACCCATTCTATCATACCAGTTCTTCCCTTCCGTGGTTGGCGCGATGTATCCAGCTCGAATAACAAAGTCTCCAAAGTGTTCGCCCTCTAGTCGTTCGAGGGCGTAGCGTTTGATCATTGGTCTCAGGATAGCCAAAATCTCCGGCTCGCTAACGCTTTCTCGGTAAATCTTATTTAGTCGTTGACCGTAATAACCTCCGCCAAGGAGCATGAGGTAGCTGCCAGGTGCTTTACCCACGAAAGCAACCTCTACAAAAAAATCGCTGAATATAACCTTACGGAGAAAAAAAGCAGTTGCACGTACCGGCAAGGTATGGACGTGCGCATCCATTCGGGCAACCTGTCATACGCATGACTATAGAGTCGTTACGCAAGCCATACTCCTCGCATATCTTCTCCACCTTGTCGATGAGGATGGGTAAGTACTGTAAGAGGGCAGCGTTTAATTCAGACAATAAAATGACACGCCTAGACCTACGCGTTCGGATTCAGCCATCGCAAGACCTATATGTTCCATCATCGGCAATGTTTCGGCTTCTGTGCGAGCATTGAAAACTTACCACACGTCGGGAATGCCACACAAGCTGATGAGGAGAGGCGTAATCCCGTGAAGTTAAGATTGTCCAGTTTGTACTCGGCAAGAAGCCTCTTGATATGGGGAACATCGTCCGTCTCAATGTCGGAGATAATGAGATGTTGGTTCGCAGTGAGTCTGAAGGTACCCTTGTGTATCTTGGCAATTTCGCGTAGGCCCTTCTTGAAATCCTGTCCAGGCTCGTCTTGGACACGGCCGTTCTCAATGAACAATGTCACATGGTGCTTGCCATCTTCACCAATAGTCCACCCGAAGTCGTCGACGTTGCGGTCGAAAGTGAAGGGCCGCGCAGGGCTGAGTTTATAGCCAAGGCGGGACTCCACCTCGGCCTTGAACACGTCGAGGCCCATACGATCGATAGTGTACTTTAATCGGGCATTCTTAAATCGAAGTCAGTATCACATCCTCAATCGGGGCGAGGCTGCACATTTACCTTACGATCCACGCGGTTACCGAAATCTCGTTGGGTCAACATCACCTTCTCAGCTACCAGAGGACCCTGCTCGACGGTGCAGAAACCAATTACGTCCGCAAGTCGCGGATAAGTTTTCTTGTTACCGTGCGTGACGCCCATTCCACCACCGACTGCTACGTTGAAGCCAATCAACTCTCCGTTTTTGTCTACGATTGCAATGAAACCAAGATCGTTCGCGAAGATGTCAACATCGTTTGTCGGAGGGACTACGACGGCAACTTTGAACTGCAGAAAGATGAGGGAGATAAACGAAACGGAAGCGCAGACGACTGACTTTACGAGGAAGGTAAAATTCGCCGTACAACGGCTCAAAGTCTTTGACCGCTTCGCCAGCAACCAATTTGTTGTCAAGCCAGATTTCATGGTATGCGGTCGTTCGAGGGAGTAAGTGGTTGCTAACCAACTTCGAAAATTCGTAGACACGAGCGTGCAGCTTGGACTTGGAGGGAATGGCAGAACAAATAACGTTTCTGACGACACGTCAGCTAGGCTCAATTAGCTAACGATTCTACTTACCGATTGACATCACCGCACGCGGCGAGCGTATCGAGAAGGACCTTGTTGATACCCTGGATGGTGGGCTTCAAATGACGTTTGATGACACCGTGGAACTGGAAAGTCGAGCGCGTGGTGATCTTAAACGTTCCGTTACCATGCTCGTCGGATATGCGGTCCATCTGTAACCACTGCTTGGGCGTACAGACACCTCCCGGCATGCGGACCCGAATCATGAAGCTGTAAGCAGGCTCAGCTCCTTGTGCTTGACGTTCGTCACGGATATCGCGGTCATCTTGCTGGTAGATACCGTGGAACTTGGTAAGCTGTGTGTCGCTGGGAGCGAGCGCACCGGTGCTCGTATCTTGAAGACCCTCTGCGATGGTGCCACGTAGGTACCTGGATGCCACCTTGATATGCTCGTTCGTGATCGGATCAGGCTCAGCCTCCAACACTTGGATGCTATCGACGCCAAGCGCTTTCCATACTAGTGGTTCCCAAACTTTGTAACCAGTCTCAGGCCCGTCCGCGTCTTGATCATCGCCGAGGCCAAGTGGTGCAAAACGCTCGCCACCCAACTGTTCCAGACGGGAGTCGAGTTCTTTACCAGGCCTGTTGTAGAAGTGTGCGTCCTCTGGCCGGGGCCAGTAGTGGCTATCGCCCAATGCAAAGACAGCGTAACGTAGCTTCGAGAATGGTCTGTCTCCACGTCCTGCGGCGGCGTTGAATGCCTTGAAGAGTGTTCTTCCGTTCTGTGGAGGCTCGCCCTGTCCAGCGGTGGAAGTCACGAATGCCACATACTCTTCGTTGGCAAGAGTCTCGATGGACATCGAATCCATCGTACCGATACTCGCAGACAAACCCCTTGCCTTGGCCCGATTCATCAACTTCTTGGCGTACTTTTCCGCCGTGCCACCGTCCGAAGCATACAAGACGACTAACGGCGGAGCGTCGAGTGCAACAAGTAAATCGCTGTACGCCTCTGCCGCCTTCTTTCTACGAGCCTCTTTCACGCTCTCTCCCAAACTGCTCACCAACTCGGTAGCGAGTTGGGGCTTCGAACGAACCAACTGCGACAAGTGATTCTGTCTGTCGAGGAATTGTTGAAGGTCATTTTTCACGGAGTCAGAATCTAGCGTGAAAGGCTCCTGTCCGCGAGCCTCCTTGACGGGGTCCCAGCGATAGAGTGGCCAGTATCCGGAGTCGACGGCAAGTTTAGTCTCCTTCAGTACGTCGAGGGCTGGGGTGTTCTCTGACTGATATGGCAGGTAGGCGAGTACGACGCTCGGACCCTTGTGCCTGTCAGCCTCCATGATGGCTTGGAGCACGTGAGCGTAGGAAGAGTACACAGCGACGCTGGCGACGTAGACATCACCATGATTCATTGCATAGAGACCAGCATCTTGCTTGCGACGGTGAGGGTCAGCGGAATGGCGGGAAGAATAGGGGACGCTGTCAAGAATGAGGATGTTGATGTCAAGACCAGACGCAATGGCGTGGTGCAAGCCAGAGGAGCCTAAATCGTAAGACCAAGCATCCGAACCGATGATCCATCTAGACCGGGCAGGAAGATGAGCTCGCAATGCAAGAATACGGTTGACGTGCGCATTTTGGAGGTTCGCCGACTTCAGTGTAGCAACAACCTGGTCGCTGACTGCACGGCTCTTGGAACGGTCATCTTTCACAAGGAGCCATTGACCGAGAGCTTTGTGTAGCTCGGGGCTAATACCTTCCACCTCCATCAGAGCCTGTACGGAGCTAATGAGCTGCGCCCGCTGCTCGAACTGTCCCCTCACACGCCCGAGCGCAAATTCGGGGCTAGTGGCAATCGCACCCTGGGTCGGAACGAAGGAAGGGGAATTGGAGATTTCTAGATGATCGCCAAAAATGTAGGAAAGTATCTTGGTGTACGAGACCTCGTGTTTAGGTACGTGAGGTACAGTCACGAGAGGTCCCGAGGGAGCGTCATTTCCAAGCTGCAGAGGTGAAGTACTCCTCAGATTCGACGTCGCGTTGAGTAGCTTGAACAGACTGGTTGCGTTAATTTGCTCAGTGTCCGTGAACCAAATATTTTGCACGAGTATTCGACGGCTGGTTTGGCGCTCTTGTAGGATGTTAACGATGTCTAAGAAGAGAGAAGTCCATTTCGTGTTCGACCGACGAAGCTGTTCAAGTAGGATAACGCGAGACGTGGAGGGTGGGATTACGTGCAATACTTTAGACGGCTCAAAGGGAGTCAGGAGGCTGATAGAGACGAAGGCAACACCGTCAAGTTCAAGATTGTGTGGCAGACTACCGAGTACGAAGGCGACGGTGTGTGGGTTGTCTACTCCGCGGAACGATAGCGGGCGGCAAGTGCGACGGGTACAAGAGACCGTCGAGAGTAGGGCAGCGTCGTAAAGCTCATAAAGGCTGGCGGGGACAGGCGAGGGTGCGTCTGCGATGTCACTGAAGCCGTTAGTGACACCGTTTGGGATGCCGGAGTCTGTAGGGCTTTCAGTGCCACTTGGGCTATGACTACCGTTGATGCCATTTGTCAAGTGCACATCGCCGTTGGTCACGCCCGCCTGTTCGATGTGCCCATTCGTCCCATTTTCTGGAGAAAAGCTTGCTCCTGGCGCGAGTTTCTCAGAGTGAAGTAATCGCCATATGTCGCCTTCCGTAGTCACGTCCGATACGTCATCGTTATGCTCATAAAATACGTGAATTACTGCCTTTTTCTCCACGCGAGCGAGTCGAAAAGCCAGGAGGGCGTTGTCATGCGCTTGCTGAGCGGTGTATGACACAAGGAAGAAAGGTACAGCGGATCGAAGTAAAATCACGTCCGAGAGGTCGTCGGTCACTGCGATGTGCAGAACAAGAGGCAGCGAAGATAAATCCGTGGCTTGGAGAACAAGCCGGACAGCTGTATGGGAGGTGGCCGAAGCGGTAAACGAGACCAAGGACGCGGTAGACCCGTTTCGGAGGATGGTCGAGGCTGGGTCGCCGCCTACGGGTACTTCGAACGTCAGTGGTTGGCGACCTGTCGTCTCCGCGAAAGACTGGAAATGCCTCGAGAACTGCGAGGTTGCAGGGTATGCAGGCTGTGAATCTACGAGCACGTCAGAGGCCAAGAAGGCTATCCGGGACACGGCTGCGATAGAATTCGACATGGTCGTCTTCGTCTGCGAGAGAGCTCAGAACATGTCGGACGGGCGTAGAGAAACGGGGCCCTCACCTGCAACAAGTGACGGTTCTGCTGGCTGCCCGGGGGGAAAAGGCTGAGTTGTTCATATGTGCGGGTCTCTTTTTGATATGCGACCGGATTGCAGCAAAGCACCTCATCTGTTTGTCCGCCAAACCCGAATTCCGAATTCAAGTTGCCACCGTACCCACGCCTGATATCAGCTTACAGCCTCAACCCAAGCACGTTAGAGCTAATCAGTTCGGACATGTTTCGTTTAACTATGTAGTTCGCATGTGGACTGAACGGACGACGTCGTGCAAGCTTGCCCGTATCGAATTGAGGGAGATAACAAATGTTAGGATATCGTGAAAATTGACACGTCAAGACTTCAATTTAAGCACTGCCGACTCCACGTTCTCTTTCCTCCAAGGCTTTGAGATACGCATGTGCCTTGCCAAGCATCCAGATAGGGAACGAGAACTTGAAGTTCGGGTAAGATATCGCACAATTCTTGTTGAATACACCTTCGATTGCTTCTTGAGGCCAAGAGCCATCCTACGTCACATCACATGTCAGCCATTGTCAAGCAAGGAACCATTTATTAAGGTCAGCTCTTACCGGAAGTTGCCTTGACATGACGAGTTTGACTGCGCGCTCTATGGGTTTGGGATCGGGATATCCCGCGTACATGAGAGCCATGGTCGCCCAGCAAGTTTGTACGACTTGAGTGTTTTCATGTTCGACCCAACTTGCCAATTCACAGGTCTACGAGTGGTTTAGGTCAATGAGTCCACCTAGGCAAGGCTTCACAGCACGGTCTGACCTTGTAGCTCTCTCCCCAACCCCCATCCTCTCTTTGATGTGATAGGAGAAATCTGCATGCGCGCTGTACGGACGAACTGTTGGAATAGTTCTCCCCCACCAGCGACAAACTCTCTAGCGCGAACTGTGCCGCGTAAGTAAAGCAAATACCCCACGATCCCACCCATCCGCCATCTGGTTTCTGCGCGGCGTGTAGATATTCGATTGCCCTCCGAATAGTCCGGCTGAGATAGTTTAATCAAAATAACAGACGCAAAAAAAGTGGTACACACTCAATTTCCGCCGAGCGATAGTTTGGATGGTGCTTTCTGAAAACGGACAAGGCCGTGATGACAGAAGTCGTACACTCGGGATAACAAAACTCGATCATGATATCCCCTACATGCATATCGGGTGAGCTCGGCCGAACCAAATTGACGAACGTTGCTTACCGAAAACCTCCGCAGGGTTAATCCATTCTAGCCACTGGGGGCCCCTGATGAGCTCGTAGCTGGCAAACCCACCATCCTCGTTCTGCATGGTGAGCATAGTATCGACAGCATCGCACAGCCGGTCATCCGAAATCAATTTCTCCACCCCCCTGGAAAATTATTGAGATAACGGCCCATTGGAAGAAGCAAGGACGCTAACTTGACATCGTTTTGGATGTAGAGAACGGACTTCAAACCTTCTCCGGTACAATCGCTGACCGTATAGCCTTGCTCTTTCGTACTGAAAGGCCATGCTCCCTTCGTCCTGTGCCGATAGGCAGTCTCATAGTGCTTTGGGTTTTCTCTGATCTGGCAAACGTCCAACCACTCAAGGGCTTTCCTCAGACTCTCCTTGTTTTCATCATCATTCGCAAGGCCCGTTTCCACGAGTGCCTGCGTGATGAAAACGATATCCCAGAGCTGGCTACCATTCGTTCCACACATCCTCATACCATCCGGTCCGAGCCACATGAAGTCGGCGCGCTTGATCGCGTGTTGTTTGTATACCTCGTTGTCAGCACCTTCAACCACGAACCGACAAACCAAGTTCATCATCTTTGAGACAGGACCGATAGTCTGGTAGTCCGTGTTTTCATCCTCATAAACGATAAGCTCATATGCACGTTTTAATGCCGCTTTGCGTGCAGTAGGGACGGCACAGCCTTCATACATGCTGAGGATGGCATTGAGAGTGTCCAGCACGGCGGTGTGAGGATAGTAAATGTCGACGGATGCAACGTTGTTGCGTTGCGCCGGCCAGTCGATGGAGTGATAATTTGTAGTATACAGCTCCTGGAGACACACGTCAGAATACGTCAAGCGGAAGAGAGTATCAGTTCACCTGACGAAGGGAACGGATCATGTCATTTTCTTCCATCTGGAAACGTATACCATATAGGTAGCTCATCGGAATGTAGACATTGCGGGTATGAATCCACCACTTGTGAGGGTGGAATGGAACCCAATCTGGAAGCAGCCTTGAGCGGTGAGCGAGTCAGCGGGGACTTCCCTTCCTAGAGAAGGATGGAAAAATAACCATAATTCTGGAGGGATAGGATTGACTCCCTCCCAATCGTATACGTTGAGTAATGCCAACCAGAATTTGCCCCACGCGGGAGTACCAGTTGCTCCACCTGCAAACGATCGATACGCAAGTAGACTCGGATGACGGACAGACAATTACCCAGTTTATGTAGGCATTCCCGAGCTTTGACGGCGACTGGGTGGTCAGCATCCATGCCGAGGATACGAAGAGCAACATAGTTGAGCGCCGTCCCAAACACCGTAGAGTGTCCCTCTATGTGGCTGAAACGACTCAGAAAGTGTGCCCCCGGGTGTCAGCGAGACATCTTACATTCCCCAACCACCGTCCTCGGGGTGTGCACGGTTCATAAGATAACGGATCATCTCGAGACGCTCCTCCAGTGTGAATGGCATACCAGCAATGTATGACCCGATAACCAAGCCAGGCAGTAAGAACATTGGGCCACCATACTCCCCAGGCCAATGACCATCGTGCGACTGGAGATGCTTGTAGAACGTGAACCCGTTCCGTGCTGCTTCCAGTGGGTCCTTTGCTTTTGGGAGCTCGGGCAAGTTCTGGCAGTGCGGTTAGCTTGGTCAACGGGGTCCACACTCACGGAATGCACGCACCAGAGGTATACCAAGCCAATATTTGTCCACGTCGTTCTGGGGCCAGTCCTGGCATTCCTCGTCGGTCCTCATATAACGCCACGTGTGCCGACCACCGTCGTTGACGAGGAGCCTCCAGCGGGAGTAATCCGTGAGTGGCTCCTTCGCAAACTCTGGGATGTCCAGGGGAGAATACAACTGCGCGAGTCTGCTTTGGTCCGTCGCCATGGCTTGTTAGAAGTAAAACCGTAGCTGTGCTTCGCGCTCGGTTTTATACTGGCATCACGCCATGCTGAATTAGTTCGGGGCCGTAGTAAAGGCGCACGCGCGTGATTTCATCGTCCTGATAGAACGCGTACCGACTCAACTCAAACAGTCATGGGCTCATTCAGAGACTCATCCATTCTCATCATCGAGACTGGGAGAACCACAATACGAGCAGGTCTAGGAGTCCATGAACTACTCAAGGCACCGGCCGTAGTCAGTATGTCTTTGTTGCTCAAAATCCTGACCCTCATATATCATCCGTGCACAGGAGATATTGGCTCGCGTTGGATTTCGACAGATTACGGGGGAATCGTCGAATGGGATCGATGCCAATGGAAAGCAACTCTCGAACCACTCCGATGTGTCGCGTGCACAATCCTCTCTGCCCTACCATCCGAACCCATCTGCCAAGGTCAACGATTACCTCGTTGGTACCCAACTGGACGAAGCTTTGGCGACAGGACAGGATATCTTGATCTCATGGCCATTTGCAGATGGCGATGTCCGTGACTGGACACAGGCAGAGGCACTCTGGTACGTCTTTTTAACACTGGGTTATGCAACTCACTCTTCTATCCGTTTCACTTTCAGGAAATACGTCATTTTTAACCAGCTGCAGATCAAACGCACTCAAAACGAATCGCCAGTCATACTTTCCATGCCAGCCGGTCTGTCTCGGGATCTCCTCGAACAAGTATGTCAGTTATTCTTCGAACGGTTTAACGTGGCTGGGTTTGCGGTTCTCGAGCGTCCAATGGCACAGATATACGCAACCGGACTGCTTAGCGGTGTTGTAGTGGATGTTGGGTACGAACAGTCGGATATTTCCCCGATATACGACGGCTTTATCTTGCAGAACATTCGCACTTCGACGGCGATAGGCATACGAGATTGCGAGAACTACCTTGCCAACATCTTGCGCTCGAATCAGTCTGTCATGGCTGCCGCTTCGCCACCGGGTTTCCCCGTCGACGCTCAAACTATCCAGCAGTTCCTGTTGGACTTTGCGCAACACATATGGAAAGAGGGTTTAGTCCGCGTTCCGTCTGACGGCCAAACAGTTGAAGTGCCCGAAGACGAGGGTGTCACGGACATTGCTGCAGTTTTGGTGGCAGGGAAAGAGAAAGCTGTCATCGAAACGGGAATGAAGAAGAAGGCCACTGCAAAAGCATCCGCTGCCGAGCAAGCACGAGCGAGGGAAATCGAGGCTCTCGACCTCGTCACGGTAGAGTTCCGTGGTCACTCAATAACAGTGGGGAAGGAGCGCCATCGCTTCTGTGAACCATTGTTTGACCCAATTTTACTGAAATCCATACAACAAATCCCTGTGAACGATACACAGGACCAACCACTACCTTTGCAAGATGCCGTTGGACTTGCTGTAAGGCAAGCGGACGTTGATCAGAGGCAGTATATTTGGCAGGGCTTGTTTCTCACCGGTGATCTCGGGAACCGTGTCAAGGGTAGGTTTTCGCAGTGAGAGTCTGCCCTTGCATTTATGTCAACTTGAACTGCTAGGTATCGGTATCGCTTTGCAGTCCCGACTGTCGCCTTATATCCTGAGTAACCCTGAGCAACCGACGGACGTGCAACCACGGTCGATCCGCGTTGCGAGCGTTCCCGAATACTTTGCGGAGTTCAGAGAAAAGGGCGATCGTCTGGCTGCTTTCCTTGGGACAAGCATTGTCGCCAAGGTAAGGGGTCCATGGCTTGCCTAGATGCCGACTGACGAACCGTTCATTCGACCAGATCATTTTCAACGAATCTCAAACGAAAAGTTTCGTGTCGAAGCCGGAGTATGACGAGAAGGGCCCACACGCTATCATAGAAACGTCTCCTGCATTATTTTGACTATGTTCAACTGTATCTCTATGCGAAAGCACATCGACGACGCCTGAAAGTCGAAGTGGAACGCAACTCTGCAAGGACGGATAGACTTGCAAGTGCAAATGGTGCAAAAAGAACCTCTAGACGACGGTGGACACAACTCCCCAAACGAATCCGGGGATAGGCACGCTATTGTTCACGTCTCTCGTTGATCTTGCGGCTCAGGTCTCAGGACCGAAGCTGGCAATGTTATTGCAGAGAGGGCCTACGTAGAATCGCCACTGACGTGCTGAGTTCTGGACGACCAGATGGGCATTGTGGAACTTGGGCTGATAAAAAAACGCCCGAGTGACTGATTGAGCGAAGGAGCGTGCGGTGACGCGTTGGAGTCAGACGATGGCTCGGCGATACGGAAGTATGTGCTGAAGTCAAATGGAAGCTACGAGTTGGCGAGCTTCGTGAATGGGTTTGACATGTCTGGCTAAGAAGATGCGAGAGCCGCGAAGAAAACCCAGCTTGAGATCGTTGAACGTTGAAGGATGGCTGATGGACGGTCGAATAGGAGTGGACTGAATTTGTCGACCCCTCTCAGGGGGGTGCACGGAGTGCCAAATTCTGATAAACTGTACAGTTGGTCTTCCACGCGGCCGTTCGAATCATCGTCGGGGGGAGAGTCAAGTCCTACCTGTGCCCATCGAGCCGCAAGACCTCCAAAACAATTACCGATGGCACCGACAAGCAAAACAAAAGCAGCTAAAACCAGCGAGTCGATTGCATCTCGTCTCTCGCTCGTCGTGAAGTCGGGCAAGTATACGCTCGGGTACAAATCTGCATTGAAGCAGATGCGCAATGGAAAGGGTGAGCACCTCGTCTTCGTACTTACGGGGACTGGAGCATAATGCTGAGAAGGTCCCTTTGCTGACCTTGTCATCCTCTTTTCTTGTAAACAGCCAAGTTGGTCTTGATTGCTGGTAATTGCCCACCGTTGCGCAAATCCGAGCTCGAGTACTATGCCATGTTGTCCAAGACGTCTGTGCACCACTTCAGTGGCACGAACGTTGCCCTCGGCACTGCTGCTGGAAAACTTTTCCGTGTCGGGTGAGTGGGATGGTTCGATTCGATACTGTGATTCGGCTGATCCAAGGGTCGTAGCGTTATGACCATCACCGACCCTGGTGACTCGGACTTGCTATCCTTCGCTGAAGGGAATACTGCATGAGAGTCTTGTACATAAAATCTATATGCTCTAGTTGCTACTTTGCTCTATGCAATCACCTGGTGACAGACATCCACTTCTGCAGTCGAACACTCGTATCAGGAGCCTGTCCGCATGAGAACTCCATGGCTCTGGCAAAGATGTCTGATTGTTCTGGACTCTTGTCGCGCTTGGCGGTCGCTTAACTGAGGGAGCACTGGGCAGTGGGCATACTTTAGAGCTGAACGCACGCACGGTCCGCGTTTGCAGATCAGGTAATCGTCAAAATCATCGTGTGCGACAAAAGCGAAAACTACGAAAGCAACATGCGACGCCATTGCAAGGCTCAGTCTACGAGTCCCATTGAATTTTTATCTACCTTTTGAGAATCCCGTCCACAACGAGTCTGTCCACCCTACGAGAGAAAATCGGATATAGAATGCTGTGGGCAACATCATCCGTGGAGATGGGCGGGTAAGCAACCGGTTGTGGTCGTGATAGTTGAGCCTGGATATCGACTGGTTTCTTGCTCACTTCCACCGTGACCGGCTCTACAGACCCTTTGGAAAGTTTAAGGGAGGGAAGGTCACCGAAAACAATATCATGATGGACTTCATCCTCGCCGTCTTGGGCATTGAGTCTGCTCCACTTGCGAGGGAGGCCACTCGTGCCGTCCGGTGACGTTTGGCTTGCGCGACGCTTGGAGGAGATAACGGAAACTGTCATGGTATGCGAGGGTACGTCGGAAGACGACAGTGGCGGCGGTGGCACAAGACTAGTGGGTATTGCAGGAGAAGCTTGAGGTATGATTGCGTGAGCGGGAACGTGATCGCCAAAATCTTTGCGATGGTTCTCTTCAAAATGAGTTTGTAGTTGCGGCACACGAACGAACACAGCGTCACAATCTGAAAGCAATTTGATCGAGAGGCGGATAACAAGAGTAAGTCACCACACACCTCGGATAGGGCACGGCAGTGAAACACGCGAGAGGTGGCTCAGTTCTACGTGTAATTTGAGAGCATGTAGTGAGCTGTGAAGTCGGCCTGAACAACGAGAGAACTGGCAGCGATACATCCCATCCTGTGTAGGTGAATATCCGAAACACACTTCCTCGCGATCATCCATACTCACCTGTTGTGAAACATGTGCACAATGTCTAAGCAGATGCTAAAAGCAAGCATCTGAAGTCAGCCACTGTCTGAAGTCCCCAAGAGACCAACATTCATCCTTGACAGCTATAAGCAATCCTGCAACTGGTGCACTGCATCGATTCTACCATGCATGAGTTGCAGGTTTACTCTAGCTTCCAAGGAGATAGAATGGAGGACTCTCCATGCTAATGAAGAATGACAATCACCTTGAGCAATGTTTGCCAGCTATTTAATAACGTCTGACAGCCCTCCCATTCACACGGTGTGGGCTTGATTGCATTGCATGCAAGGGCAAGCAAGTCATCCTTGGACAGTAAGCACCTCAGGGGTTCTACTAGTACCTCTGTGGATGTTGACATTTAGCCCATGAGAGAGAAGAAAAGAGTGGATCATTCACCAAACAAGTACAGAATCAATATATGTATGTTTAACAAGTGTTTGACACTGTTATGACACTTCTCCTTTCAGGGAAACATGACTCACTATCTGTAGTGTTTGTTGGACGCACGGACTTTCAGGTGTCCATTCCCGGCTTCAGATTACTTTGGACATCTTTGGTACTGCATTTTACTATAGATTATGTGTCCTGGATTCTTTCTATAGCCTTCCGCTTTTTCCGTATTACATAATCATGGTTGTAGAAAATTTCCATGCTTGTTCCTTTCACCTCAGTGACTTCCATTTGTCCTGAGGTGAGCATACTTACATTCCACTCATTACCTACTTCATACTGACCTACTGTAGACTCATTCCTGCATTAGGTACAGAATATAGTGACTTCCATTCGTCCTGAGACTCATTCCTGCATTAGGTTATGAGCCCTGGCTTTGCACCTTAATACTGGAAGAAAATTTGATCTGCACACCTCTTTGTATCACCACACATTCCCACTATGGCAAAAGACAACTACTCCCTGCAGGTACCCACCTTAAATGCAGATGGTAGCAACTGGCTATACTATAAGGCTTGAGTTGAATGGGCCATCGGCTCCAAAGGGCTAACAGGCCACCTAACCAGTGAAGGTTAAGTGATGGGAGACCTGGGGATATACCTGAGTCTCCTAGAATTGTAGGGGGTCTCAGTTCAACCCTAGGGGGCTAGAGTTGCTTGGCAGAGAGTCAAGGAGGAGAGGAAAAGACAAGAAACATGCCCTAATAGTCCCAGGAATGTTGGGATAACATCTAGAGGGTGTCTGATAAAGGAGAAATGATCTTCTGCAGCTTTTGGGCTCAGATTTCCATCCTCTCATCTATAGTGGCTCGTCTTGTTCCTGTTCTAAGTATGTACAACACTAGTCTAAGTGCGAGTCTGGCTTACATAAGCCAAATTCGTGCAAATACTAAGTAGAAAAAGAGGTAGAGTAAAGATAAAAAGAAAAACTAAAGTACAAACAATGAAATAAATGAAATCACCTAGTAGGGAGTTTACTCTCCCTACACCAGTCTGGAAGCCCAGCCAGAGGACCTGACACATGGAAAAGACCCCTCTTGGAAACCGACGACCACTGAGCAAAAACTTATCAGTGAATATCCAGAAAAGCTAAAACAGTGGATGAAAGACGACGGCTACATAAAACAAGTGATTCCAGCATCACTCCCAGAATCCCTCTTCCTCCAAGTCCAGAAAGAAGAGACAGGAAAAAGCATCTGGGATGTCCTCACCAACCTCTTCCAAAACTGCTCTTGAGTTGTCACAATTGACCTGTGAAGAAAACTCCAAGAGTCCCGCTGCACCAAAAAGGGTGATGTCCGAGCCCATTTTGACAAGCTGTGGAACTTCTGAGAGCAGCTAGCCACCCTTGGTCAATCCATCAGCGATGATGACTTCACAGCTATCATCCTCAGTTCCCTGCTGACTTCCTATGACTCCAACATTGCCGCCAAGTGACAATGCAGAGTTCCACGACCCTGCTCTTCAACCATAGCATAATACGCATCACAAACACCAAACAGACCTACCCCACGATTATATCTGACAATGATACGTAGAAAAGCATGTATTTGCTCATCAAATGCCACTGCGGCCACATCTGGATGTGAGGCTACGAAAACTGCATGATTGTAAGGTGACATTACACGCCATGTTTCCTCACTCACCCCTCCAAAATGTCCAACCAACACATTAGTTAAGTCATGTGGATTCAGTGTTATGAAAAGAGTGGGTGTGCCATACATTCAAATAAGAGAATGAATCTCATTTCTTTGACAAACCTTGTAACCTGAACTTCCGCGAACCTTTCTACTGACGACACTCATCTCCCTAAATAACTGTAAAATTTGCTGTTCTTCATCAGTGAAATTCTTGGGAAGGCCATTGCTCCACTTCATAGCAACCTCCGATAGCTGACTGGAAACAGAATAGAGTTCATTAATCAATGTATGCCGTCATTCAGAAGGAATGGCAAAGGAAGTATTCTCACTAACTTCCTTCTTTTGAATCATATTCCAGCAAACAAATGCGAAAGTAGGGTCACAACAGAATGGAGAATCCACCTGACGTAGCAAATTCCAGACCTGCCTCTCGAAAGAAATATATTGGCTAGACAATCTTTGAGGATGATTAAAACTGCTGATACCCCAAGGATCTAAATGAGGGAACAAAGAACTCATCAGTGCAGGATCTGCATCGGACATGAAAGAATTACCAGTAAGGCTAAGAAGAAACTTCTTATTATCCATAGCGTATGCTAATGCATGAGCTTTCATAGCATTGCGACTACATTCCGAATGATCTCCGTGAGTATATGCGACATTTTCCATTATGAGCTCTTGTTGAGCATTACTCCAATCAACCACGGACTCGCCATTATCATTGTCGGTAGAAGGTAAATGATGAATCTGGAGTCCTGGGAAAATGGCACTATCCCCCTCACCAGACAGTAAATTATCCAAATTTTGTTGACTGAACTGCATGCCTTCATGGCGATACCAAGAATTGTTACTGACCAAGAATTCGATCAAACAACATCCATTTGACTTTTTCACGAGCACAGGATGAAAAGACTGCAAACTCTCTATGGTTGGTTTAAACCTTCCCCCAGAGAAAACGACACAGACTGAATCTCTTAATTCGTCGAAGGAAGGCGGGAGCACTGTGTGTAAGTTGAAAGGATCTTGAGGTAAAACAGTGACATTTCCATGATTAAACCGTTGTACAGTCTCCTCAGGTACTCAAGCCCCACTCCTGCTTTTGGTAGAAAAATGGTGAGTAATAAGAGACGCTCTACACATGGACACCAACATAATGTTGAAAGTAGATGCGATCCTGAACACATCCGCAACCTCACATGGCAATTCAGCACACCCATAATACTGAAAATTAGCTATGGAGTCTCTGGGCTGTCGAGGAGGGGACGATTGCAGTGCACGGCAACACAATGGACAAAGTTGTAGAAAAGCAAGCTTTGAAATATCAGACATTCCCTTAGGACACAGTAAAGCACGTTTATAAACCTCACATGCATACATCCGAGGCAAGACATGCTCAGGCAGGCAATTGTTTTGAAGAACGAGCAACATCTCATCTGTAGGGAACACATTCTTCAACTCAGTTTTGGCGAAAATCTGGGCACACACTGCACACACAGATGTAACTAATGCAGAGGGGCACATGGTAGACTGCCATTCTCGAATGATATCAACATTGTCTTTGAAAGACCGCAAAAGAGGAAAAGATGGCATCTCCGGGGGCTGAAAAGAAATGTCATCGCCACGCTGGGAAGTGTTATCTGACCCTCGCTGTGAAAGAAAGGGTGAAAAATGACAGGCAGACATGGATAGACTTTCATGCAAATTCGACGAGGACATGTGCGAAGCTGCGCTGTGCACACGCAGTTTCCTGAGTGTATGGAACAAAAATGTATCAGTGGGACAAACCTCGCAACAGTCATGCAAGCATAGAACATCGCACATTTCGTAGTGACGATGAAGCTGTGAGAAAAAAATGCCATGTCTACGAGCGAGGTCACACAGATCATTTTTTGTCAGATAGACAGAGAACTGCTGCATGAACTCGCATAAAGAGGATGGTCGAGCCACTAGCCATGGACCATGTGGAAATACATGGAGAGGCTCCCCATCATTCATGAACACTCCATGGTATGCAAACATTTCCTGTAGAAAGCCATAATCTTCACACTGCTGCATAACTGTCCCGGGTGAGCAAGCGTTCACAAGTGTACACACCACTGAGGTGTCCTCCACCAACCCCACAGGGTCCAATACATCACCACAATTTGTGGGATCTAAGGGGGAATCACCAGCATGTCAGTCAGACGAACATGTAGACATGAATGGTGCAGTGTTCATGATGGTCCACCATAGAAACAGAAAGAATTACGATGAACACCGCTGACTAAACAACAAGGTGACTTTCCAATTTCCCTCAGTGATTTTTTCAGAGAAAGCCTGGCCCACCAGCATGTCACGGGAGAGTAGGTAGAAAATCACCCAAAACCAGGACTGCTTATGCATCCTGGAATTTTTTGCTAATAACACTAGTACACTTTTTTTCCTAATCCCACTACACTTTCAAGCTAATAGAACTATCACTCCATCACACAGAAATCAAATCAAATGTAGTAATATATTCAAATTCAAGTACTAGCACATAATAGCCTAATAGTACTATGCTTTTTTGCTAATAACAGTACCTACTACATTTTTTACTAATAGTACTACACTTTTTGCTAATAGTACTACCCTTTTGCCGAGCAGCACTACACTTTTTACTAATGGTACTATGCTTTTTGCTAATAGTACTCCGCTTTTTGCTAATACTACTATGCTTTTTCCTAATACTACTACATGTTTTACCAATACAGTAGATGTTCTCATAGTGCATCACATCAGGACGGGTCCTATCCTGATGCATTATTAAAAATATACAGTGACAGATGTTGTGACATTGTGTGACAAAAAGTAATGTTGTGACTATGACTAATCATAATGCATCGCACCACTGCCAAACCACTTGTCCAATGTTGCCTGCTTGAGCCAGGCACCCTCCATCTCTCTGATTGTGATTCTGAACTTTCGCAAACATCAAGAGAGGTCAATGGCAGTGTCTGGCATACCATAAGTGATGCAGACTCTTTCCATCCTCTCACATAACTGAATGACCTCCCCAAGGCCCATTTCTGTATCTGCATGTCCAGAATCCAAGCCCTCTTCATCAGATTCAATCTCCACAACATCTCCACATCTGATGGCCTCTTCATATCTCACCTGTGTGATGATGTCTTCATCCCCACTGTTACGATACGTACTCTTTTCTTTTTCTTTCTTTTCTTTTCATCTTATCTAATCTCTCTTATCTTATCTTGAGATCTTATCAGATCTTATCTCGTCTTATCTCTTCTCTTATCTATGGTCTCACCCAGACCTTGGCCATGTGCTTGCCATGTGGCTCAGGCCTAGGCCGGTCCAGACCATGATGTCATAGTGATGTCACTGTGATGTCATGCCTTATGTCCTCCTCATGTATGCCTCACCTCTACCTCATGTACAGTAGTATATATACCCAACACAATTGCCCAGCTAGCCCCAAGCTAGTTCATTTGGGTTTCGTCCCTACTTGCTTCTAAGCTCCCTTCTGCCTGCTATTCTCTCATCTTCGCCTTCATCTTCGTTCTCGTCTAGCTTCAGTGTAGCGAGCCCGTGACTTCAAGTCTAGGGTCGTAACACTTGAACTAGCTTCTATACTGTCACCCGCTCGCTGAGCAAACCCAGACTCCAGGGTCAAGGAGAGCGTCACAGCCGGACTCCAGGCTTTAAGGAGGTTTATTCACCATTCCATGCCACGCCTCGTTCTACCGCGAAGGTTCGATCTATCGACCTCTGCCTCCACGAAATACCCCTCCCTCGCCTACCCCTGAACTCGTTTACCCCTCTCGAACCCCATCCAAAGACCCCAACCTTGGGACCCCACCCCCGCTCCCTCCCAACTTCGGCCTTCCTGACGAAGAAGGAGCACGCCTCTTCGCACACCCCCTGATCCCGCCCCACAATCAACTTTACCAAGACATCTTCAATCCCGCTCCCCACCCTCGCTTCGACAACCTCGACGAGCAACTCTACGAAGACATCTTCGGTCACCCCGCTCCCCCGCCTCGTCGCTACAACCTTCATCCCCGCCACCTCATCAACAAACCCTACCGCCGCCCCGTCATAGTCAGCCGCTATGGACCAAGGTGGTAACCAACAACAACAACCCCCGCCCAACCCTCTCCTCGTGGACCCCGATGTCCAGGCGCTCATTGGCGCCATCACTGCCCACGTCACTACCTCTGTGGCCCAGAGTCTAATCCAGGCCAATGCACGTGCTGCCCGGGGCGATCCGGCAAAGAAGGGGGTGTCCGACCCCAGAAAGTATGATGGCTCCATCTCAAAGTTTGAGGAATGGTGGAGCAAAATGAAAGCGTACCTCCAGATAGCAGACTTCCCCTCGGCATCACAAGACTGTCTGGCAGTGTGGACCCGACTCGAAGGGCCAGTAGCAGGGGCATATGCTCGAGCGAGGATCAATGCCTGCAAGGCAGCGAACACGTACCCCAACATGGCGGCCCTCGAGGCCGAGATTGAGGCCAAGTTTAGGCCGATCAACAACAAGGACTGGGCCAAGGCCCAACTACAAAAGATTCGACAGGGAAGCATGCGAACCGAGGACTTCGTGGCCAAGTTCGGTGCATTAGCGATGTCTGCAGGGGCGTCTGATGACTATGCCATATTTATGTTCGAGCGGGCCATGCGCCCTGATATACTACAGCAAATCTTCGTGCAAGGAAAAAGGAAGGCTACCCTCGCCAAATATGTGGTTGAACTCCGGACCTTGGGTGGCGCCATCAAAGCCGCTCGAATGCACACCTCCTCTCATTTCGCTTTCCCGTCCTTGACCTCTCGCCCCTCCTCCTCGTCAGTCGGCACCTTTGGAGGCTCGGGTATCCCGATGGAAATCGGTGCCACCTCGACTTCTCGCCCTGTCCCCTCGCACATAAAGTGCTTCTCATGTGGGGGGAATCATTTCAAACGAGACTGTACGTGTCGATCTCAGCAGCGCCCTCCTCCCCGCTTCCCCGCTCCCCCTCGTACCCCTTTCTCGCCCCAGCCTGCTGCTCGTCAAGCAGCACCCCAAGAGGACCCTCAGCTTCACCAACTGCAGGGGATGACCTTCGAAGAGATGCAGGTGTTCTTTTACGATAAGCATATGAACGAGATGAAAGCACAGGGAAAAGAGTTCGGTCAGTAGAGGTTCGGGTACCTACTGGCCAGGCATGTAATCGGTTCTCGGTCTTGGACACTTACGACACACAGGAGTTATTTAATGTGTCTACTTCGTGCGCAGAGGAGTCCACTACTGGCTCGGCCCCGCATGTTAAAAATGGGGTGCTTAATTCCTCGTGCTATGAAAATACAAAAAAATGTGACCAACCAAAACCAGAAACCCCAAAGGACGCTAAAGTTAGGACCGTGGGCTGCAAGCCCGAGTTGGAGTTAGAAGTAACGTTGGAAGGGAGAAGTAGGAAGTGGCAGACAAGAGCGTTGGTGGACTCAGGGGCAACTGACACGTTCCTGGACAAGAAGTGGGCGGATGAAAACGAGATACCCCTCCTTCCCCTCGAAAGGACAGTCCCAGTCTACAACGTCGATGGCACCAAGAACCGAGATGGGGATATCACCCACGTAGCGCCTCTTGTAATGAACTTCGATGGACACAGAGAGCACATCTGGGCGCAGGTCACTACCCTCGGGTCTCACCCACTTGTCCTTGGCTATACGTGGCTTCGACAACACAACCCTGTAGTCTCGTGGGTTGACAAGACTGTTAAAATGACCCGATGTCCTCGAGAGTGCCATGACCTTGCCCCACTGTCGAAACAGGAGAAGAAGGAAGCAAATGACATGGAGTACTTACATCCGAAGCTCCGCTCGACGTGGTCTCGGTCCGGCACTGTCGAAGAACTTGTCCCAAAGGAGTACCATCGGTACCTAGAAGTGTTCTCGAAGGAGTCATCAGAACGCATGCCGCTGAGAAAACCCTGGGACCATGCCATCGATCTTAAAGACACGTTTACCCCCAGAAGAGGTCGGCTCATTCCCCTTTCCGTCGACGAACAAAAAGAGGTCTCGGATTTCATTGACGATCAGACCAAGAAGGGCTACATCCGACCCTCGAAGTCTCCCCAGACCTCCCCTGTCTTCTTTGTCCCCAAGAAGGATGGCCAAAAGCGTATGGTCCAGGACTACCGTTACCTCAATGAGCATACTGTGAAGAATGCATACCCCCTTCCCCTCATATCGCAGCTTGTTGATAAACTCAAGGGGTGCAAGCTTTTCACAAAGATGGACCTACAGTGGGGATATAACAATGTTCGAATCAAGGAAGGTGATGAGTGGAAGGCGGCTTTCGTCACTCACAAAGGATCCTTCGAACCTCTCGTCATGTACTTCGGTCTCTGCAACTCCCCCTCGACCTTCCAAAACATGATGAACAATATCTTTGGGGACATGGAGGATGTGGTTGTTGTCTATATCGATGACATCATGATCTTCACAAAGACAGATGATGAGGCCGAGCACGATCGGATTGTGTTGGAGGTCCTTCGACGCCTCGAGGAGAATGATCTCTTCATAAAACCGGAGAAATGCTTCTTCAAGAAGAAAGAGGTCGAGTTCCTGGGGATGATCGTAGGGGTCGATGGGATAAAGATGGATGAGTCCAAGGTGAAGGCTATCAGGGAATGGCCAGTCCCCACCAAGGTCAAGTCGGTCAGAGCCTTCCTTGGCACTGCAAGCATTCCTCAGTTTTTTTGCTGAAAACATCTTTAAAAAAGAGAAGAAACTGATACTGTTTAATTTGGGATGTTTTTGCCAAAGTTATTTGAGAAAAATACAGGATTTTTATTGTCAATTATGCCTCAAAAAATGGTATAGAATCATCTTAAATCTTTTCAGTCAAAATCATCATGAATTTTTTTTCAGGATGATTTTGAGTACAATATGTGTTAAAGATTGTAAATAGATCTTCAATATATTTCACATGGTTTGCAATTTAGTAATCTACTTTTTTCTTAGCAAAAAGCTTAAAAAATAACCAATATATACGTAGCCAAAACACTGAATTATAAATGATGAATTGCATGCTGCCCATCACATGAAAAATATTCTGTCTTTTTTATGGCTGAATATGCAATATGCAGCAGAATGTTTTTGGCCCAAAAATCAAACAAAAAATGATGTATTTTCACACCAAAATCATCAATAAAAAATCCAAAGTTATTCTGGATGAAATATTCAGAATATTATTACAGTGGAGAGCCCACAAAATGGTCCCAGCCACACACAAGGCTGGTATCTAGCATGGGGTGAACTCTCAGCACACAATTCAAGGATGGAGGGGTATTATTTTTTGAAAGTCAAGCCAGAGTTCTAGAGTACACATGTTTCATAGGAGTTAAAGTCATGCAGCTAAGGGGAGACACTACCTGATTGGCCTCAGCTTACACACTGTGCCCTTGGACAAGTCTGGGTATGGAAGAATGGGGAGAGTGGGAACTGAGTGCTGGGATGGCAACTCAGGTCCCAGACTGTAGTCTTGGATGACAAGAGACCAGAACTGCATCAGGATCTCAGGTGTTAAGTTGATTATCAGACTGTGGACTACAGTACAAAACTAAGCAGGTATATATACAGAGAGTCAGGAGGGAAGACTACCAGAAGCTCACCAGTTTCAGTAGCTAATTGTATAATTCTTTATGTTTTTTTTTCATGTGGCAATATGGGACCACAGTCAGAGATACTTATTAGCTGACTAAGCAGCTCCATCCCTCTTGGTTTCCAAACCAACACTAACTGGAGTACACAATGTATGAGTGTTGGTAAGGGAGTGACAGACACAGGTCTGACAAATGCAAAACATAAAGGAATAACAGTGGGTACTAATTAAAGAGGGAACAAAGGCATGGGGCAGTGTACTGGTGTCCAGGTACTGGAGTAAGGTCAGAATCCATGGATATGACAAACTTTAACAGCAATGCTGTGTTTGATATCTAACAAGCATGAGTAATGGTGAAGATTGATGAAAAGATGAGTCCAGATGAACCACTTCCTCCCCTCACTGAGCTTCCTGACTTGACCTGCAATGTTTCCTGAATTCAGATTATATCTATCCCCTGCCCCATCTGCTTGTATGCCAACACTATCAATTGGCCTGGGCTGAGCTGATCCCTGAGGAGCCTGTGGCAGCTCCAGGCCCAGCCCATGTTTTCAATGGTCATCAGCAAACCACCCTTTTCGGGACAGTGTGACAGTGGCCACAGTGTCACACAGCAGCACAGTGCAAACTTACAGGCCACACAGCACTTTAATTAGGGCTTATACTGCTGTACTAATGACATAGACTGATTGCTTAGCCAAAGTAGATCCTAATTGAAAAAAAAATTGTACTCTAAGTCATGGTATTTCACAACTTTTTGGTCACTGTACAGTGGGGGACCTATCTGTGGCACTGTGGCCACTGTGGGTGGCTGTACAGCCCTGCACAGTAAATAAGTGATTTGCTGATGCAGCATGTCATTGTCTGCAATCTCTTCCAGTTCTGTCTCTGTCAGGCAGCCTTGTGTGATCATTTTCACAAAGTGTCGTGGTTCTCATCTAATTGATGGGTGGACCCCCCACCACCAGGATTAAAGAGGTCAGCTAACACCATGTCCAAAAGGTCAGCCCATCATTCCCAAAGAAGGTTGGCAGGTTGGTCCAACCACCAGTGACGTCCACCCACAATGATGATTCTATGTTTGAGTGCAATACCCAGTCCCAACTTCACTCAATTGCCCTTAATCAGCCCTTCTTCAATCCCCCTTCAATCCCTCTTTGAGCTGTTTAGGAGGACATAATACTGCCAAGGGGGGCTTGAAAATTTCACCATCCACAGTCATCTCTGTGTGGCTGGGACCATTTTGTGGGCTCTCCATTGTAATAATATTCTGAATATTTCATCCAGAATGACTTTGGATTTTTTACTGATGATTTTGGTGCAAAAATACATTATTTTTTGTTTGATGTTTGGGCCAAAAACATTCTGCTGCAAATTGCATGTTCAGCCATAAAAAAGACAGAATATTTTTCATGTGATGGGCAGCATGCAATTCATCATTTATAATTCAGTGTTTTGGCTACATATATATTGGTTATTTTTTAAGCTTCTTGCTAAGAAAAAAGTAGATTACTAAATTGCAAACCATGTGAAATATATTGAAGATCTATTTACAATTTTTAATGTGTATTGTACTCAAAATCATCCTGAAAAAAAATTCACGATGATTTTGACTGAAAAGATTTAAGATGAGTCTATACCATTTTTTGAGGCATAATTGACAATAAAAATCCTGTATTTTTCTCAAATAACTTTGGCAAAAACATCCCAAATTAAACAGTATCAGTTTCTTCTCTTTTTTTAAGATGTTTTCAGCAAAAAAACTGAGGAATGCTTGCAGTGTGGCCTGGCAAACTTCTACCGTCGCTTCATCAAGGACTTCGCTCGCATCGCCTGCCCTCTCAATGACCTTACAAGGAAGGACCAGCCCTGGACCTGGCAGGAGGAGCAACAATGGTCTTTCGATGCCCTGAAGGCAGCATTCACCTCGGCCCCCATCCTTGCATTTCCTGACCAAGACAGGAGGTTCCGCCTGGAAACAGATGCGTCCGACTTTGCGACTGGAGCAGTCCTCTCGGTCGAGGCCCCTGATGGCCTCTGGCACCCGGTTGCGTATTACTCCCATTCCATGACTCCTCCCGAGCAGAATTATCAGGTCTTCGACAAGGAGATGCTTGCCATTATCCGTGCATTGGAAACCTGGCGCCACTATCTAGAGGCCACCCCTTATGAGTTTGAGATCTGGACGGTGAAGAGTTTTAAAAAGAGATGGTGGGGGGAGTGACCAGAGGGGTCTCCCATTGGAATTGGGGTCAGTTCGACCCAAGGGGACTGGAGCTGCCTGGTAGGAGAGTCAGGGAGTGGTGAAAGGAGTAGATACGTGCCCAGAAGTCTAAAGGAGGGTCGAGATATCATCTAATGGAAGTCTGATAGTGGAGAAATATTAAACCGAGGGCTCCGGCCTTCAAATTCCGTCCTGCTTCATCTGGGATCAAGTCTTGTTATGTTACTAAGCAAGTACAATGTACAGTAAGTGCAAGGGTTGGCTTACATAAGCAAAAATGCGTCCAAATACTAAGTAAAAAGAGGTAAGGTAAAGATAAAAACCAAAACTGTAAGTAGGAACAAAGAAATATACCTATTATCCTAGTAGGGAGGATTCCCTCCCTACATCCGAGGGTGGCTTTAGATACTGACTGTCCCCAGTCATCACATACCAAGATATATCCTAAGATGAGGGGAGGGGTATCATCCTCGAAACAAAAGTCTAAGTAGAAACTCAAAAATGCGAACTCAAAACGAAAGAGACCATGAAAAGGAAACAAAAATCACTACTCAGCTCATGGGGCAGGCAGCTCGAAGGTAAATCGAAGGTCTTCGAGGGGAAGAGGAGGCTCGGGGGTGGCTCGAAGTGGTCTCGAGGGGACTCGAAGGTGTATCGAGATGGTTCGAGGGCGAAAGATAGCTCGGGGGTGGCTCGAAGGGGCCTGGCTGACTCTCGAAGGGGCCTGGCTGACTCTCGAAGGGGAGAGGCTCACTTTCGAAGGGGGCGGGCTCACTCTCGAGCTTGAAGGGTGCTCAGGGGTAGTCTCGAGATCGCCTCGAGGGCAGACAAGGGGTGGGGATGCCTCGGAACTTGAAGGGAGAGAGGGTACCTGTTCAGCTAGCCTGTCTGGGCCACGAGCGAGCACCCAGAAGTCGAGTCAAGCTTGGAGGGTGTGTCCGAGTGCCTCTCGAGGGATCTCCTCACCTGTAGGTAGCACGACTCGTCCTCGAAGTATCTTGCACCTACCCGCAGCTAGGTATGAACTGCAGACTCTGCACTGGGCTCGAACATGCCCTTCTCGACCACAAAAGAAACAAAAACTATGCCTCCGAGGCTGCACTTGGTGCCTCGAGCCTCGAAAAGCTGGGGATACCTTGCTCGAACCCACATACTCACGAAGGGGTGATACCCTACTGGGCACTCTCGAATGCGACTCGAAAGCAGTGGGGGCAGGCTTCGCCATTGAAGTTGGAGCCTCTCGAAGGAGGAACGAGGTGGGGTGGGGTGGCTCGCAGTCCGAGGGTGGCTTCGAAGGAATGCTCGGAGGGGACTCGAGACGAGGGTAAGCCTTACCGAAGGACGTTGAAGATGCTTCGAAGCATGAGTACCACTTCGCAGGGGTACTCGAGGGCTCGTGAGGTCGAAGGGGGTGAGTCGAGGTCGAGCTGAGTTCACGAGGCTTGCTCGAAGCAGTTTCGAGGCGAGGAGGACAAACCTTCGAGTGCTCTAAACCACCTACTGTGTGCGAGTGCGACTGCTCAAACGAGGCACTCCAACCTGGAGGAACAGGGTGTCTCGAGCCTGCGTTAGTGACTCGAAGGGGGAAAGAGCTGCTCGAAGCGAGCTCGGGAGGGCGAGGGGTGTTCTTCGAAGTTCGAGGAGCGGCCTCGAAGGGGGGATGTGAAGGGGACTTCGAGCTCGAGCTTCCCTTGGAGCATCTTCTAGAAAGAGACCGAGAATACTCCACAGGGGCGTCCAGCCTGTAACTGATCGAGGGTGAGTGCGAATGGTGAGGGGGTTCCTTGGGTGGCTCGAGACTGGACGAGGGCTTCTTCAAAGCCAGACAAGGGGGTAAGTGGCCTACCCGGTCCTCGATAACCTCCTTCGTAATGCGAACAATGACCTCGATAGGCCATAGGTGGCCTGACATAAAGAGAGGGTACCTCGAAGCGAGCCTCCTCGAGACTTCAAGCTCGATGTGGGGTGGGAGGCCTCGAAGGAAGAGTTGGGCTCGATGGCTCAACTCGAGGGCATTCCGAGTCACCATGGCCAAGAACAGTACCTGAAATTGACGAAGATAAGCCCCTAGGGCTGGGACTGAGCTTAGCTCGCTGTGACGACTCTCTTCGAGGAAGGCATAGAACTCATCGAAGTAGTCACGAACGTCCTCGATTGGCTCGAGCTCGGGGTACTGAAGGGTTACGAGGGTCTTGAAGTAGTCCCAATCCAGTCCCTCGAAGATCGAGGCACTGGCCATAAGGTAGGTCCAGAGCCTCCCAACACGAGGAGGGGCTCCATCGATCGCCATCTGGCTGAGGGACAGGACATCTGTTACCCCCTGGGCCTTACCATGCTCTACTACCTCTTTGAGATAACCTGGTAGGTCCTGTGCTTGCCCCGAGAACTTCGGGTGGGGCTCGAGTGGGGCTCGAGACTGTCTGTGAGCTTCTTCCATCACGAGCAGTACTTATGAAACTCGAATGAATATATTTCACAGTTAGATGATTACTGGTAGTATTATTGAGGGTGAGCACGAGCTTCGAATGTCCGCTGTCGATCTCAAAGGTAATCGAAGGGGGGAAGGGTCACCTCGATGCGACCTTGAACGTCTATGGGGAGAGGTGGGGGTGGATCCTGTACACAAAACGAGAGGGGAGGTTCTTGTATACATGACACGAGTGGTTACGACCACTGAAACGAAGAGAAAACGAAATTAGTCGCCGTGTGTGACTCGAAGGCTCGACTTAACTTGCAGCCTCGCTCGACTGCAAAACGTGCAAAGAAAATGAATGATATTTGTCTCGATACGTCTCAGAATGACTGCGGGTGCATCTAAAGGAGCGTCTTTGAGCCTTTTCGAGACGCTTTCGAGACATAGTTCGTCTGGGGGATCTCGAAAGCGTCTCGAATGTCTGGGATCTCGAAGCGACTGGGGGGTCTCAAAGCAGCTTCCAACTGACTCTAAGCAGGTGGGGGAGTGGTTCCTACGACACGAAATGGTGTGAAAATGCGAGGGGTGGTGCCAGGGAGTTCAGCTGTGGCAGGAGGGGGAGGACGGCAGCACGTTGGTGAAGAACCGCTGGACGGAATGATACGAAACCTTCGTGTGTGGTAGCAGGGACCTATAGGAACTGGGAGAACGAGGAATTACGAAAATCCGTGCACCCAATCCTGAAATATTCGCAAAATGGTCCAATACAGCACTTCGGCACGAAATGCGCGATATCTCCGGAAGTAATGAAGCGGACACGACGAGAATGGCACCTCCAGGGAGGTCTCGACAGGCCCTACTATACCTGAGGTTTGCGAGAGGAGCGGCGCGTCGGTTCTCAAGAAAACGTGTGTGCAGCTGGCAGGGGGGGGGGAACAGTAGCGTGTTGCTGGACAACTGCAGGGCCAAGCGCCACGAAACTGGGGGACGTCGTAGAGGGAGTCTGGGGGCGCTGGGAGATCAAAGAAACGACAGGATTGGCGCACCCAATCCCGAGTTATGCCCAAAACCGTCTTACTGTGCCTTTCTCCACAAAATGCGCGATATCTCCTGAACCACTGAACCTAACACGACGAAAAGGGCGTCGTTCGAGAGCTCTCGTCGAGTAGGACTGGATTCTCGAAAAGCGAGAGGGTGGGCGCGTCAGGTCTTGAGAAATCGTGTGTACGAGCTCGGAGGTAGGAGGAGAAGTTGATTACCAAGCAATGCAGCCCCCTCGCGGTGGGCTCCAGATGAAGAGTTTTAAAAAGAGATGGTGGGGGGAGTGACCAGAGGGGTCTCCCGTTGGAATTGGGGTCAGTTCGACCCAAGGGGACTGGAGCTGCCTGGTAGGAGAGTCAGGGAGTGGTGAAAGGAGTAGATACGCGCCCAGAAGTCTAAAGGAGGGTCGAGATATCGTCTAACGGAAGTCTGATAGTGGAGAAATATTAAACCGAGGGCTCCGGCCTTCAAATTCCGTCCTGCTTCATCTGGGATCAAGTCTTGTTATGTTACTAAGCAAGTACAATGTACAGTAAGTGCAAGGGTTGGCTTACATAAGCAAAAATGCGTCCAAATACTAAGTAAAAAGAGGTAAGGTAAAGATAAAAACCAAAACTGTAAGTAGGAACAAAGAAATATACCTATTATCCTAGTAGGGAGGATTCCCTCCCTACAATGGATCACTCCAACCTCCAATACTTTAAGACAGCTCAGAACCTTGATCGCAGGCAGGCTCGATGGGCACAGTACCTTTCGAGGTTCAACTACAAGCTCGTCTATAAGCCAGGTGCCTCTATGGCGAAGGCCAATGCTCTGTCTCGAAGGGAAGATCATGAGGTCAAGGGGGACAATCAGGAGGTCACCCTCATCGACCCAGCCCAGGTGGCAGCGCTCTCTGTAGGGATGGATGGAACCCTCGGGGCTATCCTAAAGGGGGCGACCTCAGCCACGACCCCGCCCGAAGGATATGAGCTTAGGGATGGCCTCTATGTCAGGGATGGTCGGGTCTATGTTCCCCCTTCAGCAGTTCTCCCAGTAATCGAGGCACATCATGACACCCCTGTCGCTGGCCACCCAGGATGGTCTAAAACCCTTGAGTTGATCTCCCGCCATTATGTCTGGCCAGCCATGTCTCAGTCGGTAAGGGAGTATGTTTCGTCCTGCCACCATTGCCAGATGGCCAAGGGATCCCAGAAACCCCCTGCTGGAAAACTTCACCCAAACCCGGTCCCCGAGGCACCTTGGACAGACATATCTGTGGACTTCATGGACGCACCTGAGGCCGGTGGGTATGACAACATCATGGTGGTAGTGGATCGATTCTCGAAGGAGGCAGTCTTCATACCAACGATGAAGACCGTCTCGGCACTCGGTACCGCAGAACTCTTTCGAGATCATGTGTGGACCCAGCATGGACTCCCCTCTACAGTCATCTCGGATAGAGGCCCCCAGTTTGCCAGCACTTTCATGACAGATCTCTCAAAGATGCTTGGCATTAAACCCAAACTCTCCACTGCTTTCCACCCCCAGACCAATGGTCAGACCGAGCGACTCAATCAGGACATCCAACAGTACCTCCGGCTTTTTATAAACGATCAACAACATACCTGGCCCTCCTGGCTGAAAATCGCTCAGTTCTCATATAACTCTAAAAGGCAGGATTCTACAGGTCGCTTCCCATTCTCTGTCACCTGCACTTATACCCCTCGCATGGGTGTGGAGCCAGCATTCTCCAAAGCCGAGGCTGCCACGAACTGCGCCTCCAATATCCAGTCAGTCATTGAGGCCACAAAAAGGGCCCTTCAGCGCACAGCAGAGAGGATGGTTCAAAGTTCCGAGGCCTCACGGTCTGAAGCACCAGGATACTCAGTGGGCCAGGAGGTCTGGCTTGACACCACCCATGTCCGGGTCGATGGGCGCCCCTCGCGAAAACTCACCGAGAAGTGGATCGGTCCCTACAAGGTCCTCTCGGTCAAGCCCAACGCTGTGGAGCTCCGTCTCCCAAAGACCCTTCGCATTCACCCTGTTGTCAACGTCTCTTGGGTAAAGCCATACAAGGGACCTCTTGAGGGCCAGAAGGTTACTTGCCCTGGACCGGTGGTGGGTGTTGAGGACCGTGACGAGGAGTTTGAGGTCGAGTACATCATGGACAGCTGCCTGAAGCACAACAGACTAGAGTTCCTCGTCCACTGGAGGGGTTATGGGGATGAGGATCACACTTGGGAACCTGAGTCAAATCTGAAGGGTTCCCCTGAGGTGTTACAGGACTTTTACAAATCCCACCCCTCAGCCCCTCGCAAACTTCGTGGTATCGACTCTGCCCACTTTGCTTCGCTCTTCTCCCCATATGAAAACCTCACCACATGCTGCTCTGTCTTCTGTCGCCTGGAAGTCGACCCCTAAGGAGGGGATAGTGTTACAATATGTACTCTTTTCTTTTTCTTTCTTTTCTTTTCATCTTATCTAATCTCTCTTATCTTATCTTGAGATCTTATCAGATCTTATCTCGTCTTATCTCTTCTCTTATCTATGGTCTCACCCAGACCTTGGCCATGTGCTTGCCATGTGGCTCAGGCCTAGGCCGGTCCAGACCATGATGTCATAGTGATGTCACTGTGATGTCATGCCTTATGTCCTCCTCATGTATGCCTCACCTCTACCTCATGTACAGTAGTATATATACCCAACACAATAGCCCAGCTAGCTTGGGGATCATCCCTACTTGCTTCTAAGCTCCCTTCTGCCCACTATTCTCTCATCTTCGCCTTCATCTTTGTTCTCGTCTAGCTTCAGTGTAGCGAGCCCGTGACTTCAAGTCTAGGGTCGTAACACCCACCTTCAAATCTGTAGTCTGTGCACCCCACTTCCTCCTCCTCAACTGGGTTGAGCATTTCATCCAATGTGAGTGGCATCCCTATGATCCATCTACATTGTTTAAGGTTATCAACAGCCACCAAAAAAGGTCTTGCTCCACATTGGAGAGTTGCATGGGTGTAGCAGGTACTTGGGGTGTGTGAGAGTGTGTGAGCTGAGTGAGATTGCAGCCAAAAATCTGGAGAGTGAACACCTGATGTTCCCACATAATGCCTTTTATTAGACTTACTGTCACAAAGGGTGTGTCAGTCTAATTCGGCCTGTTTGGCCCCATTTCCTGCCAGTACGAATAAATACAGACAATTGTAAGCTCCAGTACGAATAAAAATGAAAAGAGAGGGGTACAAAAAGACAAGTGATTAGTCAACTAGTCTGGTGCGAATAACCACCAATAATTGTGCTGTCCCTGTCGTGATGACTGATGCCGGCGGGGTGGCTGTGCATGCCCTCCCGCCCCATGGTCGCTCTTCCACCATATGACACGAATAATTGTAGATAATATACAATGTTTCCGCCCCTCGCTGATGTAATATAGTGTGTCCCCTGTCAAGTATGAATAACTCTCAGTATCACCGTGAATAATTGTAGATAATATACATTGTTTCTGCCCCTCGCTGATGTAATATGGTATGTCCCCTCGTGGCTGTGCGAGCCCTCATACTGTGGTATGAATAATTCTGGATAATGTGTGACTACTCTCCATCTCCCGTCCTAAGTATGATATGAATAATTCTAGATAATTCAACACTTTCCGTACCTCTGCTGATTATCACATGACATCTGCCTGCCCTTCTGTTCCATGATGAATAATTCTAGATAACAAAACACTTCTCCATCCCTCTGCTGACATAATATGGTATTTCTCCCGCAGCCCAAGGTCGAGAGTACGAATAATTACCGATACTTCCCCCCGTTAATTGAGGTGAAGAAAAGCGAGGTCATCACGTATTGCTAAGTACATCCATGCTAGGTCAATGTTACTCCTGTGCCGCATAACTGTCCGATGATATACGAATAATTTCCTGCAGTGTGAGGGCACTTTCGTCATCCCCATACTCATCTTCGTCCGCTTCATATTCATCCAGCTCAAAATCACCATCACCGGACTCGGGAGTTTCAGGAAGAGATGTAGGAGCAGTCGCAATAGAGAGGGCTGCGGGAATTATGACCCCGGGGTGACTTACGCTATCTCCAGGACTTGTCTTCGTTGATTCTCCTGGAAGGGGAGTGCCTGTGAACCCGGGGAGGTGGACGGTTTCAGTGAGGATACGTAAATGATGGTTAGTAAATTTGGCTCGAACGTTGTGATAGAGCTGTACTTGATGGGCGAGGGGAGGATGGCTAACTTGAAGTTCGGCGATACAAGCCCTCATGTAGCGGTCTTCGTCGTGCAGATACGTGATGATACGACGAATCTCGACATTGAGGCATCTGATCTCCTCTTCTGCATGGCAAACCTTAAAATACTGGTCCATTGCCGCACGTGCAGCAGGAGAGGCCCACGGGCGCTGAGAAATGTCCTCACGGGTAGCGTTACGAAGGAGATCGAAGTCAGCGAGGAATGTATACTCCACAACTTCTTCGAAGGTGAGCTGGGGGTGCGGGGGGGAACAAGCGCGAGCGGCGGTGTTGAACCGATCGAGCGCAGTGCGGATCGCCAAAGAGCGTGCCTTGAGAGCTTTCGCAATATGCTTGCGTAGTTTGTACCCTGTTAGGTTGAAATATGTCAACTACACAGGGGATAGAATTGTAATCAGTTTACCCGTTCCCGCCTGGTTCATCTTCGACAACTCAAATATCCGGGCAACGACGAGAGATTTGAGTTGGTGGAGGCAACGCTGATACTTGCGATTAGCCACTAGGTGGCCAGCAGTCTGCCATTCCTCATCTTCAGGTACCCAACGCTTCGTAACACCGAGCTTGATTTCAATTTCGTGCACTATCTTCAGATCCTTCTCGAAGTTCTCCAAAGCATGGCGGCGCATCGTTTCCTTGCGTTTTGTGGCTGTAATATCCTTCTGGATAAATGTCGAGGTTGCGGCGGAAGAGGGGGTGGCCACGTTCCAGGCGAGGTCACTGACATGTTTCCTAGCATGGTGTGAGCCGCGCACTACGTGCTAAATACTGACTTACCGGCTTGCATCCAGATTGACAAGCTTCTGCCAATATTCCATCTGCAGCATCTCCTCTTCAGGCTCACGTGAACGGGCAGCCAGGTAATCATTCTCCTCCGAAAGCCATACACCGAATACTGATATGTCCGTGATACCAAGGTCATTCATGATGTGCGGGAGGGTGGACCTTCCTTCTTCAATAATGCGAAGGGCCTGTTTATAATTGTTGAGGAGCATTGTAGCTACAAGATATGAGCTCGTTATACCTTCAGCCTAGAAAAATGACTTACTGAGGTTCTGGTAAACGTCATGTTCGTCGTTGTGCACTATGTACCCTCCGATCGCTTGACAGCGGTGAAACGGGCTCGCATAACGCACAGTCGATGCCAGCCCATTAGTTTTTGAAAAAGTGCGCTCACACCCTTCAAGGTCCTCGAGTCCTAGGCCATCAACATATCTTGCCAAAAAGCGAAGCTGGCATAAGCGATGGTGTGCATAGCCATGGAACGCCGGCATGAGGGACGTATAGTTGAGCGCTTGTGCCCGTGGTCCGATCGTACTGTGATTGAGGGTGGTCTGGAACTTACACCCAATGTCATAACCGCCTGCGATATTGCTTCCGAATACTTCCAATAATTTTGAGACAACGGCAATCGGATACTTGGCCCTAATTTTCTGTTAGGCTAAGTAATACATACACACGAGATGCAGCTTACTGTTCACCGCTCTGAACTATATCCGCAATCACAAGTGAAAAGCCATGCCTGCATATGGCCATGAAGATGCCAGCTTCATCAAATATACCCCACATTCTCGACGTAGCATCTTCTCTCATATTCTTCCACCTTCCAGCGCACGGGTTGTCGTTGTCGGTCTGTAGGTTAGAGAGGGTAAAGCAATAATACAGGCTGAAAGTCAGCGAGGACATACCATTGGCTGTGTCAAAGATTCATCACCGCATCCCACTCCAAACTGGTCGACGAATGACCGAGCCAAGTAGTGGTCATCTCCCAGAAACCGCTCTCCAAGGCCTTTTGCAGTACATTCGTAGCCGCCGATTGCCTCCCTTGAGATGCGTTTAAGCGAGTCATTACCGTCCATTGCAAACAGCATTTTGAACTTGAGATCAGGCTCGTCCTTCAGAGTATAGGTGCAAGCGGGGCAAGCGTTCTTGAGGCGCCAGTCTGGTGTATCACGACGAAGAGCCTGGAGGACAAGATTGTTAACTGCGAGGCGTATTTGGAGGTAAACATCGAGAGCAATGCTAAATAGGCGAGCAAGGTAAGGACGATATTGAACCTAAGTCAATGTAAGCGTGCAACTTGGCGGGAGAACAAACGAAACCTACACCCTGAAGATCGGAGATAGCCTTCACAAATGCCTGTACAGAAAGATGGGGACTGCGATTTCGAGCTACACGGAAAAGCTCCAAAGCATCTATCATGATGGCGGTATGAGGACGCAATGGGGCACACGGAATAACTCCTTGGAAGACAAGTGCGGATGAGACCGAGTAATCCTTGGCCTGAACGTGCAGAGCACGTTTCTCAGCACCTGATTGGGTAGATTCAGCGTGAGGGATGAGTTGGATAAACAAGGACCCACAAAAAATACCAACCACGTAAAGTTGCACCTGGCCAACATTGGAATCCGTCGACGGCCGAGTGTTCCTACACCGGCCGGTTTCGCTGCAAAGCTTACCAACACTGTTCGCACTCCATTCCAAATACGCCCGCACCAACTCGGGCATCTGCCTTGCAAATGCATCTGTCCGACGTTGTGCACGGTCCCGACGCGTCCTATAATCTATGCGGCGCTTCCGCAAGCTCTCGTTTCCTCTGTTACATTGTACACTATCAGTCTTGCCAGTTTTAAAATGATGTTCTACTCACATATTCTTCATGTCACTGAACAGGTCCCTTGCGAGGTCACGGAGCTTGCCGCCACCGTGACTGAGGTCGATGGTCTTCGATCCGTCCAAGATGTTAGCGATATCATACCCGTCGTCTGTCTCTGTATGGAAGAAATCCTCGTGTCCCTCGTGAAGTGCTTGGAGGTCACGTCGTTCTTGGGGTGTCATCGCTATACACATTTCAAGACATTGGTGAGTCTGTAGTTCATCGTTATCAGATCTTCATTAACCTTCCAAACGTGCCCTTTGGCGGTCCTTCGCTTCCATCGCCCTCGCCTCGATTTTCTTCGGCCCAAGCATTTCATTGACTGTCCGAGCGGCTCCCCCGGAAAATTTGCGAGAAACGAGGATGTGGTGGACCCTGCTTGTGGAGAGTTTACCTCTCCTGTTTGCTTGTGGGTGGCTTGTACCAACGGGCATTTTAGATTTATTGGCTTGCGACTGAGTGTCAGTATCGGTACATATTGCTCACTTGTCCACATGATGTGGGCAGTAGGTTCGACAATCTATCTGTGATTGCAAGCTCGCACAATGTCAAACAATATCGAGACGCCTCTTAGTGGTGAGTCAAATATCACAAATATCACATATTCTGACTCGGATTCTGATCGGTTTTAGGAGCTGCAGGACCATTGTCCTGTAGAAAAATAGTTGAAACTGAGTCGATCACCGAGGAGACCACCACTACGACAACAACAACATCTGGGACGGAGACTGTAAACATTACCGTTACGAAGGTTCGCACATGCACTACAAAGACCACCGAAACCACTTCCCAGCAGCCCGCATCACCGCTTTCATCCTCGCGGGTCTTCAGCTATTCCCCAGCACCGTCTCTAACAGGCGGCCAAACTCCAGCATCCAACTCTTCTCCCGCTCCTGCTATGCCAACTCGTGTCCGAGCAGCGCTCCCCCACACCTCGGTCAGATCCCCTCAATTGTTATCCGGAAAGTCTCGAGTGCCTGCTAGTACCAACGCTCTCCAAACTGCCAGTTCCGTGCCAACTCCATCTAGATTTCCACCCACGCCTAAGTATCGCTCAGCGCACCCCATTCATCCCGACAATATCAAGGCGCCCACCACCCCCGTCAATGAGTTTTACGTGGTGGTTGTTGGCCAAGAACCGGGAATCTTCTACAGCTGGTAAGTATTATCTCCCTGCCGTATACTTTCTCTGATCCAAGTCTCGCTGTGCAGGAACGATGCAGCCACAAGAGTTCTTGGTGTTTCCAAAAATGTCCATTTCAAATGCTCCACGTTTCAAGAAGCATTATGACGTTACAAGGATGCGTACTATTGCAACGAGGTTAAATGCGTACCAAACCCGGGAACGCGCTTTCACAGTCAGGGTACAGCTAGTTCTCGTTCCACTCCCTGCGAAGAGTCGGCATCAGACGTGGAGTATTGGCGGGATGTGGACGACTTATCTGAGGAGATCAGTAGAATCCAGGTTACATACTTAGCATAAATCATTTCAAGCGTCGTTTACCTCCCCTGTCCTGTACCCACAAAAATGTGGGATCTGATGGAATATGAACTACTATGCCCCTCTCGCAGCGGTGTGAATGAGGAAGTGAGTGCGCCGTGTAGATAAACTGTACGGGCGCTACACTAGCTATGGCAAGAATGCACGACCATTCAACTTGTGCATTGTACGATATAGCCAAAACATATTGTACCACCTCATTCGCACCACAATGTGTTACGGTCTCGGTCTGGTACCAGTAGACTCTAGATCAATGAAAGGCATCCTATGCCAATCTACTCCTTGTCCGGTGCAGTTGCCATCCATGCTGAAGTGATTTCATGCCTGATAGCGAACGGTTCGCTATCAGACTTCGCTATAGATGGTTCAAGCTTCAAGGCTAGTAGTACGTCTCGGAACAATGTAACTACAACCCACTGTAATATCTAGCGTCCGAAACCTTGCTGTATGGTACAGCAGGTGCATACTCATCTACTTTTATTTCAAAAAATTTCACCTCTGCCAAGACAACTTCTAGCAAGTCAAAAATCTGCAAACAAGTATCCAGTTGACGACCCCCTTGCTGGCTGCGTGTAGTACTAGCAACCCGTCGTAAAAGATGGAGGAAGTGGCGCCCGTCGCATGCGTGGATCTCACACTCCTTAAAGAAACGGTCTGTGCTCGCTAACCCCTTCTCGCGCGCCTTGCGAAGAGACTCATCAAATTTCTTCAGCCATCCGCTTTCTGGGCCCCAGTCCGATTTCCATTCATCAATGGACAGCCGCAGTTCCAGGAGGGTTGGGGTTCGACTGGCCATACTTGAACGAAGGAACGAAGTAAACGGCTCCATGTCGCTATCCAGGTCATATTGATCCGGAGTGTTATCGATAGGTCCATCAGTATGAACGTTCACTTCTGTGAGAGCTTCGGTTTTCTTCCTATAAAACTCCAATCAACAGACCGAGTAACAAGATCAGTATAATGGTTTAAATGGATACCTTTCACGGTTCCTGGTTCGCCCGTAGTTGGTCAGGTTGGTGGGAGAAGCGTTGTTCATAGGCTCTTACCGAGCTGCGCGTAGACGCGCCTTCTCCCGCTGCGCTTCCAAAACACTACATGGACTCAGGGTCTCTGTGCGAAGGGTGCAGCAAGGAGGACTCACCCGGGTTTGTTAAGCCATCGTGTGGTCGCTTCGCGCTGTTTCGAAGTTTTGAAAGACGATGGTATCATCGACAGGTAGTTTCTGGAGTAAACTCTAAGCGTTAATAGTGGAGAAGGTCATAGGACAGATAGACTTACAGCAGTTACTCGTAACCCTTGCTTCCATCGAGTACTTGGATCCGGACCTGAGCACATCGACTCAATAATAGATGTCACGTGACCATATCATGGGGATGGCTTAATCAGGCACTCGGTGGTCGGCGCTCGTTAAGTACAGCTTTACTGCAGGACGCAGAAAGGCCACGACACTGTATCGAATTCTATCACAGATTCTCGACGACGGCTACTCGCAGGTGGGGAGAACAATTGGACTTCCGTGAGGTACGTGAGAAGCCTCGTTTCCTGGCTGAGACCCGGTAGTACAAGCCAGTGTTTCTGCATGGTACTGGAGTACGTATCCCTCAGGAACTGGCGGGTTGGTGTCCATATTTTCTGTCCTTTTACTTTACATTATTGACTGTCGTTCTGGTGTTCTGCAGCTACTACCGGTGGATCGTGAAATGTTCACAGGCTGCGAGACGCTGCTGGTCGGCAGCGATGATGATATGCTGGGCCTGCACAGGTGGGTATTCGTTCACATCCATGATGCATTCGTTTCTCATCCACAGCCTCCCAGCATAGTACTCATATGGAAGGTTAGTCTTGATCTATTAAGTAAGGGTCGGTTCCACTGATCCCAGTACATAGGAGCCAATCTGCGCTGGCCTGTCAAATGGAACATCCTTGCACGTGATTGATAAGGTGAAGATGTAGTGTCGCTCGGCTGATTTTCGTTTTCTCTTAAACTAGATATTATATAGGGATCTGGCAGGTTGACATCACGACGTCATGCGCTCGTGTCCCCGCTGTCATCAACGCCATCACTGTTTTTTTTCGTTAGTTTCGTGTCTTGGTCTTTCCCTGTTCTCACTACACATCAACCTACTCTGCGCATCCTCCCACAAAATATTTTCAAGCATATGGATGAGTCTTCTGTACGAGACGCTGACCAATCAGGTGGCCAAGGTAAACACGTCGAGTTCGAATAGAAGGCGCCTCTATTAACTGTTTATTTAGGTAAAAATCCTTGTCTGCTACAACCAGTTCCAAGGTTCTACATTCCCCCCACACCTGGTTGTCGTCCCGACCCTCCCTATCCCCTTGATGGCACCTCCGCCACCACCGGCGTGTCTGGAACTCCCGACATCAATGATCCACCCTGGGGGTTCTCTTCCCATTCTATTCGCCCTACTTCATTCACGGATCTTCTCCAAAGCTCACTCGATGATGTTTATGACAGTCCCGATGGGCTAGCCACCTTTAGTCTTCCCCTGCCAACAACCAACTCCCCCACCATTCCCAATCAGGGCGTCCTGGTCCCTGGCGACGTAACAGCCGCGCCCGGACAACAAGCCATTGGCACTGTTACCCCGCGTGGAGAGGGTGCAAAGCCACGCGGAGAAACCAGTGTTGGCTTGCCAACTGATCACATTCCTGAGGCTCTGTCAGTGGCGGGTGGGGTCCCTCCTGAGCCTGACCGTGCTGTCGTTTCGCGTGAAGAATGTACGAACACCGGCGACGATAGCACTCAAGGTGCAGCTCTGTCGGACGCTCGTATGTCTCGACTGCCGACTGGAGCGGGAGAGGCGCCTCACGCCCTCAACAATGCAAGCTGGATGTCCCGTAACCCTGGGCACCCGGTTATCCCACCTCGTACCTCAGAGAAGTTGGATGCGGCTCAAAGGGCAGTTAGGAAAGTGGCCGCGGAGCAGCGGCGAGTGAAACAGGAGGCCGTAAGTCACGCGGTAGCTGAGCTTCTGGAGGAACAGGACACTTGAATCAATGAAATTGCGAAGGCCCACTGCATTCTGCCCGAGAAAGTGAAACTTTTGATCACTGGGGAGACCCATTACAGGAACAGACGGGAAGAATCACTAGCGAACGCTCTCGTTCGCATCAAGGCACGTCAAGTGAATGCCGGTAAGTCAAACAGGTTTACATGTTCGGTATTAGCTACACGGATCTAGATCGTCCATGCGGTCAAAAAATCCAACTGAAGGAGTTGCAAGAGATGGTCGCAAATGACCCAGAAATGCAAAACCTTGATGAAGAGACGAAGCAAAAGTATCTCGGTGAGCTTAAGGAAACCCGCAGCCACAAGGCAAAAGGTGTTCGAAGCACCAACACCGCGGCATCTCGTGATGTCCAGGCTACTCTGAAGAATATTTACGAGGAGGTACGTCCAACAACGTGCGGATACTCATGCCTTACTGACAGTGATGACGAGCATAGCTTCAAGCTCTCGCATATCGTACCGGTATCTACGCTTGCCTGTTCGTCACTCGTGGTCATGTCTATGACACACATGCTGCAACTTGGTTCGGAACCGACAACATCATGGACTTTTGGGAGGATCGAATGAACCTTAGCCCTGACTATATCATTAAGCAGCTGGAGCTGTGGGCATGCAACGAAGAAAAGAGTGAGCCGTTTCTTTCAATTCACTTCAGCTTATGACATTGTTATCTGTTATCTAGATATTGATGCACGCGACTCCCTTGAGAACATGCAGAAGCAGGCGAAGAGTGGGCTCGACTCTGGCTTTAGTAAGTCCCTCGTCGTGTGCACTACTAATCATTTATTAAGCTGTGACTATAGGTACTATCACCAAGCATCTTCGTCAAGAGAAGCCCATCCGTCTCCGATTCGCAAATTTTGAGCAGATCAAGTACAAGTTCGGGATCGACTACGAAGGCTGGCCTGACGGGATCCCCTTCAGCAGCCCCTACAAAATACAAACAATCGATGAAATCTGCCGCTTGCGAGACGCGATAAGGGAGAATTCCTTTCAATGAATCAAAATGACACCGAGCCAGCACCAGGAATATCGCAAACAGGTGGATGCGAGACGCAAAGCTGGCGAGACGGTCGGTGTACCTCGTCAGGGCCGCTCGGACAAGGGTAAGAAGCGCAAGATCCTCAGCGAGAATGATTCGCAGCCATCGAAGAAAGTACGCAGGACGAGAGCCGCACAAAAGAGCCGGGAGATCATCGAGACATCGGACGAGGACTCAGATGGTGGTGGTGATCGTTTCTGATTCGATGATGTGGCCTGATCTACGTGTCTATACTATCCCTTTGTGCTTCCATACTCATGTACTTAGAATTATCCGCGCTCGTCTTATTCATACTTGACTTTGTACTGCGGGAGAAATAGGATGTCACGTGATAATCTGCAGAGGTGTGGAAGTGTCGAATTATCGAGAATTATTGATATCATACTCAGGATGGGAGGCAGAAATGCCACACAGTATCTAGAAACATTCGTACCATAGTACAGGAGGGCACACACAGCCGTGAGGATGCCATCGCAATACTGAGATTTATTCATACTCAACTGGGGACATATGGCATTACATCAACACGGGGTGCAGGTGTCATGTATTATCTACAATTATTTGTATCATGTGTTGGAATAGCAGCCAATTATCAGGAATTATTCATATCGTACTTGGGATGGGAGACGGAGACATCACATATTCATACCATGGTACTATGCGACTCGGGGCGTGCACAGCCACATAGATGTCATGGTGATACTGATATTTATTGGTATTACATCAGCGAGGGGCGGAAACATTGTGAATTATCTACAGTTATTTGTGTCATATGGAGGCGCGAGGGCACGCACAGCCACGTGGACGTCACGGTGATACTCATACTCGAGAGGGGACATACCATATTACATCAGCGAGGGGCGGAAACATTGTGAATTATCTACAGTTATTCGTGTCATATGGAGGCGCGAGGGCGCGCACAGCCACGTGGACGTCACGGTGATACTCATACTCGAGAGGGGACATACCATATTACATCAGCGAGGGGCGGAAACAATGTATATTATCTACAATTATTCACGGTGATACTGAGAGTTATTCATACTTGACAGGGGACACACTATATTACATCAGTGAGGGGCGGAAACATTGTATATTATCTACAATTATTCGTGTCATATGGTGGAAGAGCGACCATGGGGCGGGAGGGCATGCACAGCCACCCCGCCGGCATCAGTCATCACGACAGGGACAGCACAATTATTGGTGGTTATTCGCACCAGACTAGTTGACTAATCACTTGTCTTTTTGTACCCCTCTCTTTTCATTTTTATTCGTACTGGAGCTTACAATTGTCTGTATTTATTCGTACTGGCAGGAAATGGGACCAAACAGGCCGAATTAGACTGACACACCCTTTGTGACAGTAAGTCTAATAAAAGGCATTATGTGGGAACATCAGGTGAGAGTGAAGGTGTCAAGTCCTTCCAAACCCTCATTATATCGTTTTCTGCATCCATAACAACTTTGAGTACTGGGTCCCAGTTGGTTGCAAGGTAACGGTTGCTGGGAATGTTGTGAAGCTGACACTCAGCACCAGGCAGTGAAAGTTCGTCTGACATGATGAACATATGTATGACCATCCAGGCATTTATGTCTGCCATAGGTGAAGGATGAGGAGTTGTAATATGGTGAGCAGAGCTGTGAATGTCATTGGTTTCAGGCTGAATCTTTGTGTGATTCCAGCAGTTTGCATTTGTCATTGACTGAACATTATTCCATGCCTCTGTTACCAACATCATGGCCTTGAGTAGGTTGATCTTGTAGATCCCTGCCTCTCCTGCTTCATCTATGTCAATTGCCCAGAGCCAGAAGGCTTTCCAGTAGAGCGCCTTCAATGTTCAGATGATGCCTGCATTGTCAGGCTGGATATGCAAAGTAAGTTTAGGTTCAAAGTATTCAAGCTTGACATTCTGGGGCATGTAGTCAACATAATGTCCTGCAAAGTCATCAAGGAGCAAGCAAATGAACCTGCTCTGATGGTGCATGTTTGTGTCAAGTGATTTGATCCACCTGTAACAGCAAGTTAAGACATCTGACCACTAATTTTGTTTTAAGTGACCATACTCCCCAAATATTTCTTTTGTCATCCAAGCATTCTTGTTGTGATGGTAGTAAAGACCACAGGATTGTGGAGAAGCCTGTTTGAAGGAGCGAGGGTTCTTGTACTTTACGATGAAGAGAAGGGAGAGTTTCTCGCTGCCATCTGCATTGCAAGCAACTCCAAGAGTGATTTGAAATTTATCTCCTTTTTTCCCACTCATCTGCTGTGTGGAAAGGCCACAGTCTGGTGGTGCACTGCAACCAGTAGTGAGAACTCATCGTCTATTGGTAAGAACTCAGAGTTGACCTACAAAGCAAAGAGACCTGTCTCATCAAAATTGAAGTGGTCTCTTGGTGCATACTGGGCCAAGACTTTTCAGAGGCGGGCTCTCCATCAGTAAATTTACATGCATCTTATTCTGACTTAATCAGAGCTTATTTACACTTATTTGGCTTATGGCACCTCATAAGATGCCCAAGTTCTCGAAGTCAAAAAGATGCCTACAGTGTTGAGCAGTGGTCCGTGGCACAGAGGCCAGCTCCACTGGACTCACCTTAGGTTGAGAGTAAACAAGTTGAGGTATGAGTTAGAGGGCAAAAGTGATTAGGTTTTAGGGTGCCATAGGCTGCCTTTATATACTACAGGGAAGTGTGATGTGACATGTGACAACTACCTAAATAGTCATAGCTATTGTCTACCATATTTGGAGTAAGTATTGTTCTACCTATGTAGTAACTACTTCCCATGCTGCACTCTGTAGGCACGTGTTCAACATACAGCACTAGCTTTTGCCAACCTGCCAAGCTTACCAGTCTAAACTATGATTTCAGGCTAAGTCAGTCAGAACAAAAAGCTCATAAGACAAAAAAAGCATGTATTGCTGATATAGTACATGGTAACAAGTAGACTAGTTATGAAGCTAGTTCAAAAGCATGATGATCAGCAAAATGGTTGACATAGAAACTGCAGTACATGTCCAATGAATTATGAGCATTGATATATGGCAGTACTTGTTCCTGCCCAAAGATCAGAAGTAGATGAGTGTTGCGGATGATACTGTCAACATGAATCATGGAAAGATGTTTTCGATGAAAGATGGCTTCACCATCCACATCCCTGTTAGCTCATCAGGTTTATCTGCTATGCAATCAAACCAATGTATGAGGGCACAGGGATAACTGTAACCGTTCATGTAAACAAATGAGAAGAAAGAAAGAACCCAAGCGACCTCCATACTGAGCATTCCATTGGCTGTATCATCCATGCTCATGAATATTGTGTCATATCGTGCTGGGCCACCGTGCTATGTTGGAATTGCACAGATCATTTCGCATTGCATACTACCAATTCCACTTGGATCACTTGGCAACATGAACATCAGCAAACCACCCTTTTTGGGACAGTGTGACAGTGGCCACAGTGTCACACAGCAGCACAGTGCAAACTTACAGGCCACACAGCACTTTAATTAGGGCTTATACCACCGTACTAATGACATAGACTGATTGCTTAGCCAAAGTAGATCCTAATTGAAAAAAAATTGTACTCTAAATCATGGTATTTCACAAGTTTTTGGTCACTGTACAGTGGGGGACCTATCCGTGACACTGTGGCCACTGTGGGTGGCTGTACAGCCCTGCACAGTAAATAAGTGTTTTGCTGATGAAGGTTGCATATGTAGCCAGGTGAAAGACTTTGAGGGGTCCAGTGAACACAGGAAGATGGCAAGGATGGGTTGGGGATGAGACAGGTTCATGGTGTAGTTGTTCATATAAAAATTGACCAATAAGCCTCGAAAGCATTGGAATACCAAGCTCGATGGCAAGCACAGGAACACTCCTAGCACAGCCACGAGCTTGAAAGAAAATTAAAAACCTCAAAGGCTGAATAGAGATGGCACTTACCATGGCATCGAGCCAGCTTCATGTCCGAATGAGCAAGTACAGGGCACTTGTCCACAATACCAGTTCATTCATCCTCGTCCTCCCCATCATTGAGGCCTTGGGTTGTGCGACTGGTCTCCCTCTTGGACGAGAGAACAGTATGTTGTCGAGGGTCTGAAAGCATCGTTATTTAGTCAATCAACAAAGGAGACTCAGTATTACCTTGTGAAGTGATGGTGTCTCTTGGATGCAACAACAGTGGCATCCCACGAGTGTCATAATCAGCACGATGTGGGCAACTATTCTTGTGAGAGCACAAGGGGAAAGGGGGGGAAAGCTGTAGGCTATGCCTAGGCTCGTCCCAAGGGGTCGTGAGTCAGAAGGGGGTGTCAGAAAGGCTATGGGAGACGAGGGAAAAGATCCCCTAAGGTCTGGGAGTAGTTGGTGATGAAGAACTCGAATTACCGCCACCAGGCGGGCAAATATGGCAGCTCTGAAGGTCTGCAATGGCTGGTAAGGGCTGGGACTTGAATGGCAGTGGTTTAGACTCTGGAAATTGGCAGGAATGACTCCAAAACACTGCAGAACTTTGGAAGTGGTGGAAGGACTTGAAGGGCAGTGGTTTCTCGAAGGGGTGGCTCTGGGAACTCAAAGTAGACTCTGGAACTCAAAGTGGACTCTCTGGGGACTTATAGAAGACTCTGTAGACTCGGAGAACTCTGTGGACTCAGCAAGGACTCATAGGACTCAAAAATACTCAAGGGACTTGACTCTGGGAGCTCAGAAACACAGATGGTGACTGCAAAAGGTGGGGTTTTTTTTTTCTAAGTGAAGCAGTGATACTTGTAATGTAGAGGCAGTGGTAGCTATGTGAAAATTGGCAGTTTTTGGAGCTGTCAAACGTCGAAAAAAGTGACAGAAAAGGGCTGATGTATGGTAAATCACATGCATCGCACTAAGGGAAAGGCAAGCAAAGTAAAACTGACCAGAAAAATATGTAAGTAAGGAGAGAGGGTATGGACAACATGCCTGGACAGCAAGGAAGTGCAGGGAAAGCTGCAGAAACTCTGGGAGATGAAACATGGGGTCTGGAAGCGGAATGGTGGTGGAACATGCATTGGAGTGGGTGGTGGGTCACAGGATTGACAGCTGGCACTTCAGAAGGGGTTTCCGACAGCCAATGGACGGGTTTCACGTGTCCAGGGGCTGAGGCAGTCGGAATAGACAAGGCTAGGCCCTCACCTGGAAGTGAAGCAGGATTTTCGTGGTGGTGATAGGGGCATGTGAGGCGGTGGGAAGGTACAAGGGTGGGCGGAGCTATTTTTGGATGGCAGAGGCAGTCGTTCTGGCTGTATTGGCAGTGGAAAGGCAGCAGAATCCCTTAGACGACAATGGGGATGATTAGAGAAGTTGTAGCAGTCAGGAATTGCTGCAATATGGTGGTCTGAGGCCCTGAGGACTGTCTGAGCATTGTGGTGGCAAAGGAATGCCAAAAAGCGGTGGGTTTCAGCCCTAGGGAGTGCACACTCCCTACAACGAGCAGCAGCTAATTGGGTAAGGCATTGGTTAGTCTGTAGGATTTGACCAAGCGCATTGTGTTTGCTTGACTGCTGCCATGGCTTCTTGACTGCTGTGATGTGCTTTGATTCTGTAATTGAGGTGCATAGACCATTTGGTGCACCAAAGAGATGAATTAAGGCACCATAATGGACGAGAGAATGTTGATGAGGGAGGGAGAATCCATCAATGTGCACACCAACATCCTGGAAAATTTCACGATGCTGATGAAAGTGGTCCAGAGCCATCTTGAGGTCACTGAGGGTGTCTTTGGTGATGACATTCTGTCGAACGATGTAGCAAAACTCCAAGACAGTGTGAAACGTCTGCATGATCTCGGTTGGAACATGCCCCTCAATGGCAGGAAGATACACCAAAGGGTACCCAGTATAAGATAGGGCAAGGATGGGAACAGCAGGCTCACCTTCATCAATGCTTTTGAGTCATCACCAGTCCACTGTGAGAACCCCCACCCATCAGGAAATCTCCACAGTCCTGGAAATGGTGGTGCAGCGGCAATACTGGTGGGTGATTGTATGTCAGTCAAGCTGACACTGGATAGCGCTGAACTTACTGACGGTCGATATCTGCCAACCGTTCCTTTGCACCAGCTTTCCTGTACACAAGTTCTAAATACTTTCCTACCCACTCCACGAGATGATCCTTGAAACCACCTTTTATCAACTGATGGAGAATGTCCAGTTCCAGGAGCTGGTAAATGTCAGCATGGGGAAAATCTTCCATGAAAGGCTAAAAAGGAGCTATTGACATCATTAGAAAAATTGAGAGAGAACCTACCACAATGTTCAATGGCATCAATGCCCCATTCATCCCAAGTGGCACTTGCTTGTAGTTCCTCGATCAGCGCTCTCATCAGTTGAGCCATGCATGTGGGCCCGCCAGCATCGAGGTCATTGGGAGATGCAGTACATCTTGGATAATACATGTTAGTTCAGGTTACGCAGATGTGTCAGTATGAACCTGCCACACCATTTCTGGACAATTCCAGATATCAGAACTTGCTCCAGATAGTCTGCAATATATGGGCCAATACTGCAGATGGCATGATGAAAATGGCTGTCAGGGCACTTCATCACCTGTGGTACTGTCATGCAAGCCTTGAGTGAACCTAGAATCTTCGACATTGCAATGTAGAAGAGCTGCTTTTTGAAGCACCAGAATGTGGGGTTGTCTGTATATTTCTTCGCCACTAAGAAAATCCCAGTGAGTATGCATAATATGAGAGAAAGCTTCTACTACCTTTGGGGATTGCAAGGAATGCGAGTAGTTCAACACCATTGTGGTGCACACACTGCACATTGTTGTGAATGTTCCCAACAGAAAGGTATACTGGCCAGTAGTCATTCTGGCTGGTTGCTACCGAGACCATCGTCTTGTCACTCCCAAGAATGATTGGGACAAAGGTTGCCCCATGTGTCGATGGATCTCTAGCAATTGTGTCCTAATGTAGGCACATCAGTGGTGGATGTGGGACAACAAAAAAGAAAATGTACTGCTTGCAACCTTGCCCAGTCTCCCAACATGAAGTGTTCAAACCTTCTCTTCAATGCTGTTGCCTGTTGTAAAATCCTGGTATGGGCCATAGTCGAATTCACCATGAAATTCTGAGTTAGAGAGTATGTTTTCTACCAAGGGAAGGGGACCACAGAACCAGTACTCATATGGCTTGTCCATCCAAGGTGGAATATTGTCAGCAGGTCGCTCTCCATTGAACTTGAGCTTGAAGGAGTTCCATCAAATGTCACCGAGTTCTGTAGCATTGATTGTCTTGTATAGTTCCTTGTGGTCCAAAAAGGGTGGTTGGCTGCTGCTGGATGAACACCCCCAGAGGTAACACAGTTTGTCAATTTTCAATGCTGACATCTCTGCTCTCCATCTGCAAATCCCAGATTCACTGTGCAATGCTGTACAGCCAACCACAGCAAGCGACAGCGACGACAGTGTGACAGATAGGTCCCTACCTGTGCAGCCGAGGTACAGACCTGTCACATTACCGTACAGCTTTACATATATTTTTAATTCCATTGATCTGCCGCATTTAGACACATGTATATATATTCGCTAGTCTCGGCATTGCCGAGAAGCTTCTCGAAGCTGTCACAACACTCGGCTGGGTTAGCGAGCCTTGACAGCACTGTACAGTGATCAATGCCGCCACAGCGCTGTACAGTGCTACCCGGACCAGTACATGGGCGAGTTTGTTGGACAGTTCCATACAGTGCACGGAGTTACTACAATACTGGACAGTGCTGAGTAGAGGGTGGGGATCTGGCAAGCCCTCGACAGTACCTTGTAGTGCTCGAATTCGGGCTACAACTACATACTCGTGCTCAATCAACTGCAGAAATCAAACTGGATATCATTAGAAACGCGGGTGTAAAATACGTAGTCTACAGAAGAGGACACTATCGTATCTTGACTCAGTCCAGGATGGGAGCGAATTCATTCCTCGTACGCTCCGTCGGTTTATGTTTCGTAACATAACCAGTCCTAACGGATGCGAGTTAGATACTAGTAGTCAATTCGAACAGATACATACATTCCTGATTGAGCCCAGTCTGTGAGCATCGCATTCAGTTTCGGACCGTGGTGGGGGTGATCGAGAACATCTAATATCGTTTCGTTTAGCGCAGTATATGCATCATCAACGTCCTGCGAATTGACTTGTGCTGAGTTGTCAATTCCATGTTTTCTGAACGACGACAGCAATGCATGGACCTGCAAAACCATCAGCAATGGGTTAAGCTTCGGCCGGTGGCTTACCATTGCGGCAACAAGTGCCAACGCTCTGTACGGGACATATTCCTGGAATTCCGTGAACTGGCGGAGGCATTTAGACGAATTACTATAGTAGAATGCGAGGCATATGTTTTTAAGAGCCCTGTGGGCGAAGTTGCTTGCTCTGCCCTGCTGTCTGGGTTAGGTTATCAAAGAAGAGAGACGACAATTGGCTTACCTGGCCGTCAGGCTCCCCACGCAGATATCTCGCCGTATTTAAGAGATCATCGGCCTTCTTCTTCACTGCTGCGATACGTTGCTCCTCCGTCTTGGCAGTTGTTGGTGGGTAGAGGTCATAGTCAGCACGTAGGCTCTTGATCGCCACCTTCTTGAGGTCGCTGCGAAAGGTCAGAATATCGTTGAAGAGCTTACGTTCTATTATCAGCCCTAATTGCGCTTCCTGAGACTTGCACTCACCAGCCTGCACATGTCGAGTTTGTGAGTCGGATAGTAGCCTACAAATTATCAGTAATATTTTCACAAACGGAAAGATACTTTACCAGCTTCGACCTCCCAGCCCTGGGCTTCGAAATGGGCAATCACCTCCATGAGAACCTCCCGGCACTGGCCACCCACCGCATCCTCAAGTCGGGGGAATGCGTTTTCAACAGCGACATACAGTCGCATGCGAGCCTTGGCGAGATCGAGAAGCTTCGCCCAGAGAGGTGGATAGAATGCTATGAGCATAGGTTTAATAGGAACGGTGCCTTTTGCATTCCTAGAGTATCTCCCACGATGCAGTTGATCCTTGGTGCTATCACCCTTGGGATCGATCACGTCTTCTTCCGGCTGTTCTGGTGGTTCCAGGCATTGCCTCTTCGACGATTGAAAATCTTGTGAATCGCCAGTACCTGCCAGGAAATTTGGGGAGGGGGAGCGACAACGACGATTGGTGGTGTGATGATGTTCAAGCAGATCATAACTTACTCCGGCCTGCAGTGAGGTTAGCCAACTGGAAACGTTGAGAAGATTAGGGACTCCCCCTCTCATCCCCAACACGGTGCGAAAGTTTCTCTGAGTTGCTACGGGGGAGATGGGGCGATGTTGGAAAGGGTTCACTAGGGGGGGGAGCTGCAGCGGCTTGGACCTGTGCACAGGAAACATGGGGAGTAACCCCGCGTTTCTGAGGGGGGGGCTGCTGACGGGAACTAGTGGCCGTCACTCGCTGGGAGCTAGGCGGTTGAAGTGGACGGATGGTCGACTGTTGGAAGCCAGATGGCGCGGCACGATTCCGGACGACAAATGTTTGGATTGGTTGGATTGCCTTCTGCTGGATGTAGGAAGATCGGGGGGGTGTTGAGTGGTACAGAGTGGTGCGTTGGGTCGTTTCAGGAACAGAAGCTGCTGCCCTCTCATCAACGTATTCTTGGAATCCATTCGCAGTAGAGTCACCACTGCGAGAATGCAAGCTGGCATTCTCAGTATCTAGTATGTCTTCTAGTTAGTATGTAACTTATCCTATTCAACAACATGTACCAGACCAAAAACCAATGTCATCACCATCTAGTAGGTTGGTATCACGATCGACATCATGAAAATGGAAGGTGACCTTTTGCTTACCTTCCCTTGCACGACGGTAGTGTAACGCTTATAATCACAAGGACTATACTCGGTTACTCCTTGACTGATAGAGAGTAGAGGACTTGGAAAGAGTTAATGCGACAGTGCACAAATGAACTCGATTGGAGTGTCTACGACAAGAGAGACGGTATTTATACTACTACGAGTGTTTGTACCGTGGAACGTCGTAGAACAAACCAAACAAGCAAGAGATAAACGCTATTGGCTACAGCGCTCCACGCTGAGTCAATGCAGCTATGCTGACGAATCAGCTGACTAAATAAAGCGTCTATGAGCGCGCCTAAGTAACCCTAACCAGAGAGTGGATAAATATGGTGAACTACGCTAAGACTACGCTACAACTAGTAGTGAAAAAGTACGGGCCGTTACACTATCCCCTCCTACGGCTCGACTTCCAGGCGAGACCAGATAGGCTGCACAGCAGTCAAAGGGTCGGGTACAGCGGAGAAAAAGAGACCTTCGGTCGAGAGCAGACGAAGTTTCCGGGGGGCACCGGGGTGGAGTTTGTAGAAATCGTCTATCGCCTCCTGGGCGTTCTTAAGAGCGGATCTGGGCTCCCAAGTGCGATCTTCCTCCGGGTATCCCCTCCAATGAACGAGGAACTGAAGATTGCCACGCTTCAAGCGGGAATCAACAACTTTCTCAACTTCAAACTCGACATCTCCTTCATCCGTAACCCGTTGTGGACCGGGCCGAGTAACTGGTTGCCCATCGAGAGCACCGAGATAAGGTTTCACCCGTGAAACGTTCACCACCGGGTGTATGCGCATTGAGCGCGGCAACTTTAATTTAATGGCGTTGGGTAAAACGTCCGAGACCTCGTACGGGCCTATCCACTTTTCGGTTAACTTTCGGCTCTGCCGATCTTTCAGCGATAAGTGGTCGGTAGCCAGCCAGACCTGCGAGCCTACGGAGTAAGCAGGGGAAGGGGATCGTCGTTTATCTGCCTGAGTTTTCTGACGAGTCCTAGCTTTTCCCAAACTTTCGCGCACTTCCTGGAACACTTGGAACCAGTCTTTAGCGGTCTCCTCTGCTGCTTCTACCTTAGAAGTCGTCGGCTCGACGCCCATTCGTGGTGTATACGAACGAGTAACTTCAAAGGGGCACTTGCCAGTAGAAGAAGACTTGGAGTTGTTGTACGCGAATTGAGCTAGGGGAAGCCAATCCTCCCATCGTTCCTGCTGATGGTTTGCATACATCCGTAAATACTGCTGAATTTCGCAGTTCAACCGCTCTGTTTGACCATCCATCTGTGGATGAAACGCCGTTGAGAGCTTCTGCTCGACACCCAACATTTTAAATAGCTCCTTCGAGAACTGGGATGCGAACTGTGGTCTGCGGTCCAAGACGAGAGACTGGGGAAGGCCGTGATGCTTCCAGACGTGAGTCAAATAAAGCCGAGCCGTGCTAGCGGCAGTTTCCTTTTCAGTGCAGGGGATGAACTCTGCTTCCTTAGAGAACCGATCAACGATGACTAAGACGTAAGACTTTCCAGAGGAGCTCCTGACTCCTATATCCATAAAGTCGGTCGTAAGATCCTTCCAAGGCCCATCAGGGACGGGTAAAGACTTAAGTTCGCCTGCCGGCGGCTTGTTACTAGGCTTGCTAGCTTGACACGTCTGACAATGCTTAACGTACTCCTCGACATCGGGCTTCAAGGTAGACCACGTGAACCAGCGTGTGATCAACTCCTGAGTTCCTTTTATGCCTCGATGACCCGCTAGGGGCGAATCGTGAAGAGCAGCGAGTAGCCTCTGCCTTAGTGCCTCAGGCACGAAAACTTTATCTCCGTCATGCAGCAAACCGTCGCGTCGGTCGAGCATTCCAGCGTCAACCTCGGCCGTTACACTGCGCAGTTCTTCTACGAAGGGACTTTCTAAGCACACAGCGCGCACTTGCTCTGGTTTAATAAATAACGACTCCTCAGATTTAGCGTTTTTGCGATTTTCTACTAAGTCTTCGCGGCGAGAGAGAGCGTCCGGTCATCCCATCGAAACACCTGGTTTGTGGACGATAACACAGTTGAAACGACTAAAATACTGTGCCCAACGCGCCTGGCGTGGTTGAAGCTTCTGCGACGTCATGAACCACTTAAGGTTATGGTGATCCGTCCAAATCTCGAACTGGTACGGAGTAGCCTCAAGGTAGTGACGCCATTGCTCTAAAGCGCGGATGATGGCTAGCATCTCTTTGTCGTGAACCGTATAATTAAGCTCTGCTCCACTAAGCGAGTGACTCGAATAGGCAACTGGTCTCCAGAGACCGTCATCGCATTCCACCGAGAGCACGGCTCCGGTTGCGTAATCCGAGGCATCGGTTTCTAGACGGAACCTCCGATCCTGATCGGGGAACATAAGAATAGGCACGGTCGTGAAGGCCTCCTTTAACGTATCAAACGCTACTTGGCACTTGTCGGACCAGAGAAACGGAGTGTCCTTTTTAGTGAGATCATTAAGGGGGCGCGCAACCTGCGCGAAATCCTTTATGAAACATCGGTAGAAGTTCGCAAGGCCAAGGAAGCCTCGAACTCCACGAACAGAAGTAGGGACCGGCCAATCGCGCACAGCAGCGACTTTAGCGGGATCCATCTTAACTCCATTCGTGCCAACTATCATACCCAGAAAGTCGACCTCTTTTTGCTTAAATAAACATTTCTCCGGTTTGACGAACAAGTCGTTTTCCTTCAACCTCCTTAGCACCTCTAGCATGATCCTGTCATGCTCCTTTTCATCGTCCGTTTTCGTGAATATCATAAGATCGTCTATATATACAACTAGAACGTCCTCCATATCACCGAAGATGTCGTTCATCATATTCTGGAATGTGGCGGGGGAATTACATAAACCAAAGAACATAACCAGCGGCTCGAAGGCTCCACGGTGACAGACAAAAGCGGCTTTCCACTCGTCACCTTCCTTGATCCGGATGTTGTTATACCCCCACCTAAGGTCCATTTTCGTAAATAATTTACACCCTTTCAACTTGTCAACAAGCTGTGAGATGAGCGGGAGCGGATACGAGTTCTTGACTGTATGCTCGTTTAAATAACGGTAGTCCTGTACCATACGCTTCTTTCCATCCTTCTTGGGGACGAAGAACATGGGAGAAGTCTGCGGCGATTTACTAGGCCGAATATAACCCTTCTTGAGTTGTCCATCAACGAAGTTACTAACTTCGGTTTGCTCATCAGGGCTGAGAGGGATCAACCTTCCCTTTTTCGGAACAAACGACTCCTTTAGTTCTATCGCGTGGTCCCATGGTTTCCTAAGCAGCATGCGCTCGGATTCCTGAACAGAAAAGACGCTTAAATACTCGTGGTATTCCTTCGGAACCAGTTCCTCAGGGGTTTTATCCCTTTTAGGAGCCTCCTGCTTGTCGGCTCTGAATATATTATGCCAGTCTTCGAGGGCCTGGACCTCCTCCTTTTCGACACGTCTAACGAAGGCCGGCTTCGGCGCGAGTTGCCTGCAACCACGAGGGCACCTCTTCATCGAGATTTCACCGGTTTTCCAATTGACTTCCGGGTTGTGGGTGGCAAGCCACGTGTGACCCAAAATCATGTCGTGAGATCCCAGATCTGTGACATCGGCTACTAACTCTTCGAAGTGATTTCCGAACTGAACTCTAAGCGGAACTTGATGAGTAATCCTTCCAGCGGAGTTAAGAGTTCCATCGACATTAAATACGTCCACAGCGTGTGGGAGAGACAGCTTTGGAAGCTTCTTTCGATCAACGAATTTGGCGTCCACGAAAACACCTGTAGCACCGGAATCCAACAAGGCTTGCACAGCGTGTGCGTCACCCTTCCTAGTGCGAATAATGATAGGTACAGCAACATGATCCTTTAAGTTGAGCGTGCGAACTCGGGATTTCGGCGGTACTGTCGCCTGAGCATCGCTAACCGACTCGGATCCTTCCGAAATGCTATTTTTAGAGGTTTTATTGCTTGGAGAATTAAGCGGTGCCAGTTTAACGTCCGGTCCCGAGCCCTTTCGGGACCCTCCAACAGACGGTGTAGGTACAAAGTCCGAATCGTCGTCCATACTATCTACCGAGAGAGAAGAAAACCTATTTACAGTAACTATGTCCGAGAATGAAACCTTTTTTTGTGTTTTTGTATTTTCTATTTTTGTGTTTTCTTTTATACTATTTTTAGAAGAGACCGAAACGCAACGAGAAGAGAAACTATACGGAAGAAAGGAAACAAGTCCAGTACTAACATTGTCCGAGCCTGCAGGACCCGACTTCACTGCAGCTCTGATTCTTTTAACTTAGAAACATGGGTGACAATCTGCTCGAAAGTCATCCCATCCATAGCGGCCAGCCGCAGGTCAACACCTTCAGAGCGCACCTGGCACCCTTTGCCTTTGTTCCCACCCTGCGGGCAATGCGGACGAATGTGGCCCTTCTGGCCACAAGCGTAACATTGGTAATTCGAGAAGTCCTTTTGGGGGCGGCTTCCCGATCCACCCTGTGCAGCCCCTATGTCCATGGGCGTGCCTTGCCCTGACGTCACCCCGGGCGAGGGTCATGAGAAACTTTGTCCCCATCGAGAGGACGCACCACCTGTTTTGATCCTAACTGCCTCCAGGGCAGCACCGAGGCACCTGGCCTCAACGTCGTACTCTGCCCAGGTGTCCTTGCGACGTCCCTGAACAAAGATTTGGTGAACGATCTCCGGGCGGAGTGCCCTTTCCAACATGAAGATCGCATAATCATCGGATACCCCGGATGCAGTCCTTAGTGCATTAAACTTGGCCAAGAACTCCTCTGTTCTGGCCGTTCCTTGGCGGATTTTGGCGAGCTGGTCCCACGCCCAGTCCTTGTTGTGAAGTGGCCTGAAGCGCGCCTCTACTTCAGCCACCAACTCGTCGTAGGTGGGCCACGTGCCCGTTGGAAGGCATTGGTCGATACGCGCCCGCGCGTATGCTCCGGCCACTGGGCCAGTCATCCTGGACCAGACCATCAAGGTCCTTGCCCGAGGACTGGTCGACTGGGCTGTGACAATGAAGGCCTTCATCTTGGCCCACCATTCTTCGAATTTACTGATTGACCCATCAAACATGCCGGGGTCAGCGATGCCCCGTTTCGTGGGGTCAACGTTTTGGTTGGGGTTAACGGCGGCCCCTCCGCCTTGCTGCTGCGGCTGCATGCCTGCCACGGCGTTGGCGACGTGCTGCGCCACCTGGTTGGCGACCTGCGCTGTGATCAAAGTGGTCATCTGCTGCATAAACTGCAGCTGGTCCTGGGTAAACTGGTCCATGTTGATAAGCTGTTAGGACCACGGGGAGACGGGGAGGAGGGATAACGGTTTGTCTGTTCCGTAAGTTGTACGGTACGTGCAGGACGAAACCTAGGAGATTTGGATCGGGAGAGGGGGAGCGAAGAGGGAGAGGCGAAAGACGAGGGAGAAGGGGTTCGGGGGTACCAAAGATTTGTTGCTCGAGGGGTGTTACTTCCCGAGCGAACAGGAGCGGGGGAGCGGGTGACTCTTCCTTTTTCAGGTAAGGAGAGAACCTAATACGAGGAGCCAAAGACTCCGACTTCTTGACTCGAGGAATGTTGACGAGATTTTCCCTGCCCTCAGTGGCGGTACTCTGTCTCAACTATCGTAAGGCTAGTAGGGATACGGTAGTACGCTTTCTACCTCCCTTGACGTAGGGGAACTACTTTAAACTATGCGTTTCCACCCCCTAATGTGGGTTACGCCTTCACACTACCCTTGACGGATAGCGGGACTACTAACTACGGGTCTTCTTCGACACAACCCCTTGCCGTAAAGGGGACGAGACCAAAGGCGTCGTCTCGTAAACGAAGTGAAAAGAAGAACGCAAAGCTCCTTAACCCTGGAGTCCGGGTATACGTTGCCCTATATGCCTGGGCGCAAGCGGAGTAAGGGAGTATTGGGAATCGAGTTCAAGTGTAACGCTTATAATCACAAGGACTATACTCGGTTACTCCTTGACTGATAGAGAGTAGAGGACTTGGAAAGAGTTAATGCGACAGTGCACAAATGAACTCGATTGGAGTGTCTACGACAAGAGAGACGGTATTTATACTACTACGAGTGTTTGTACCGTGGAACGTCGTAGAACAAACCAAACAAGCAAGAGATAAACGCTATTGGCTACAGCGCTCCACGCTGAGTCAATGCAGCTACGCTGACGAATCAGCTGACTAAATAAAGCGTCTATGAGCGCGCCTAAGTAACCCTAACCAGAGAGTGGATAAATATGGTGAACTACGCTAAGACTACGCTACAACTAGTAGTGAAAAAGTACGGGCCGTTACAGGTAGAGTTTCTCTGACTCTGATTCAGATAGGAATCCCTCCGGTTGACGAGGCGAATCAGGGGAGGGTGAGTTGCTGGGTTTCCGAATTTGAGGAGGTGAGCTGTTGACTATTTCCATCTCTCCGTCGTCCTCCTGACTCAGCACAGACAGAGGGCTTCCTGAAGGTCATGCCGGCGAATGTTGAATTCCTTCAGCTGGTTGTGAGTTGACAACTGAGACAACACTTCATACACAGACCTTTCCTGGTAGTCACACTGGAATTCGTTTGATGGCCTTGGAAGGTATCGAGAGACTGGGAGCCAACATATGTAGGACGGGGAGGATCCCTCAGCTGAAAGCCGAAACGACCACCCTGCTCTGCCTGAACAGAAATCCGGGCTGGTTCTACTACGTTGTTATCCCTTGCACTGGCAGGCGCTGTAGTCGATCCCTAAGTAAAGTAGAGGTTAGCCTACGAGACGTATAAGATGACAAATTCCTCGCCTCCAAATTAGCACATGCCGGTGTGTTGGGCACTTTCTTCTTCCTTGGGCGACGTGGGGTTGGTGCCATAACATTGACCGGCTCATCGTCCGGAAGATTGACGGCCTGCTCCCTGTGCCGGAAGGGCGTCTCAATGGCTTGACTAACCTTCTCTAGTTGCTCCAGCCAGCCGCCAGTCCCGGCATTGGTCCGCTTTGAACGTTGCCTAAGAGTTTCCTCTGGGCGAACACGAGCGGCTGAATCGTCATCCTGCGCATCCGTAGGGTCTGTCGGAGCACATGTTTCGGGGATGGAAGGGAGAGGGTTACGACCAGAACGATGACAGCTACGAGCAACAGTCTCGGCGGCTGCGCTTTTCCCCCGAGCTTTGGGGCGTTGCTTCGAGGGCATGTTAGCTTAAGGAAACGTCCGGCCACCGCTTACTTACATTTCAATTGTCACGAGTGGCCAAAGCTTGGCCATAACATCACATACTCCACACCCGGACGGATAAGCCAGATGTAAATACCCACCAAAATCTGTAGGTCCAACATCAGGTGGTTGGCTGCGGGAGATGAAGGGATCTTTCAGTTCCAGCCTGGAAGATTGCGGGAAGTTCCGAGTCATAGCGTGAGTCATATTAAACCCGATTGGCACAAAGTTACACCAAACACTACAAGTACTATCATACTTCATCTGCCTGTACCAGGTTCATCACCCACTTATTCACTGCCCTGTAGTTATTTTACGATCTTCAGGATTAAAGGTCCAGTGCATTCATTACATACGCTGGCATATGATAGCTACTACTCGCAATGCGATGCATTTCAAATCGCTACCTTGAGGAGCACGGGATCCTTCCTGAAAATGGTGGTACAGGTTGCTTGAGAAAGACACAACATTATGGTGAATGTGAGCACTATTTGAAAGATCCGGTAAATTGTCACCCACATCTTGGAGAATACGCAAGAAACTCGTAGCATTGAAGAAGATCTGGGTAGTTAGCAAGCCAGATTGGATGAACTAATCACGGTTTACAATATTTTGCGCACAACGGACAAAACGGATGTAGTACTCGGTGATGGACGAGGGGGGAGTGCTGAATTCCTCTGTGGCGAACTTGCTATGTTGGTAACTCCGTGAGACTTCATACCGGACATGGATGACAGGAATATCGAAAACTTGCCAGTTGATGTCCTCGAACGGTCCTTTCCTTGTCATCATGGAAATGCAGGTCAAATGTATCCTGTTTTCTGGACTCGTATTTCATACTGAGCCACTTCGTACTGTCAGCTACCATCTCAACTGCATTGATTTTGGGTTTGAGCGCCTGCTTAGAATGGTCATCTTCTGTGTTCAATCGGGAGTATGCCACGAAGAGGGCATTACAATGCTCTACAAGAGAACGGTATTTCTGGCCCAAAACATGTATCCTCCACAGTTCTGGGAGACTGATAACGTCGATTTGAGTGCGTACTTCTTGGGGGTTGAAATGGGATATATAGTCACGCTTGTGGGTCCATGTGCAGGGAACCTCGGAGTCTTCAACAAAGAGAAAACAGAGATCACACGAGACCGCCAAAACCAGTGCGGCGCGATATCGACGGTAGGACTCGTTTCCGGAGATGAAGTCCATGGTCTTTCTGTCAGATAAACGGGGTGGGATCCAGGCAACGGCACCTTCGTTGACGCCCAGCTCGGTAAGATTTTGGTGAAATGAAAGGGTGGAGGATGTAAAAACGAAGGGATGACTATGTGCTGTGAAGAGGTCATTATGCCGCTCCAAAGAATGGAGTTTCTGGCGCAACATACATATCCTCCACAGCTTGCAAGGCTGATGCGCATCGTGGGAGTCAAAATAAGAAGGATCGTAGCGCTTGCGCATTTATGCATAGAACTTCAAATTATTGAACGAAGAGAAATAAAGAGTTAACGGACAGCATACAAGACTACTGAAACCAGCAATATGAGCCAATCATCGGAGATGAAATCCCTGGTCTTCTCGGCAGGAAAAGGGACGTGTTCCAGGCAGCGGCACAGAAATCTCGCTCAGTAAGACTTCGAAAGTGTGGAAAAATAGGAAAACGAAGACGTGACTGGTCGCTGCCCTACAGGGAGACGTCGGGCATGAATAAAATCATTGGCTTCCATCAGCATGCGGGCGCGATTTGAGAGGATCCAAATACCTGGGTAGTCACCAGATACTTTGTTCCTGCTTCCGAGTCTCTTCATCCAGTTCGACCTCATCGTCTCGCACTCGGGTCCAAGCACGTCCGTGGCCATCGACGAAGACTTGTACATCGCATACCATGCACCATGAATACTGTGGAACAGTGGGGAGTTGCATTGTACTCACTAGCGTTAATTCCAGAAAACCGATCTGTGTCAGAACAGCAGGCTGGAGCTGGACAGTACAAGGCAGGCAGATCATCGGTCATGACTTCGTCATGAGTGACCTTAGCAAGCTGAGTAAAAAAGGACTGTGACGAGTGTATGCAGTTATCTGAAGTAAGGCGATTGTCTGCCTTCCGACCGAAGCGTGGAACGATGTGAGCATAAGACCTGAGCTGATCCAACGGAAAGATTTCCCCAAGCTCGGACCCTGATGCGCGCATCGCTCTTTTGAGTACATGCAGCCCCGTCGTTCGTTCAACCGAGCTGTTCCCTTGAGGGACGATGTCGAAGCGCTGGGCATACATCAAAAAACGGCTTGAAAAGTGGTTGATACCATTGCTTCCTCTCGGCGCAGCGGGGCACATAATGAGACGGACTTGCACGACGGTGTGACCTTGTAATCCACTGGATGGCCACTGCCAACGGTCGTCTATGTTCATTATCGCTGCGTCGTACCGACCATACTTCAATGAACGATCTGGCGGGTGTGCGTGAATGGTGAACGTAGGAGTAATTTCGGATGAATCGTGGTAAGTTTTCTGCTGGAGACGGACCTTATACCATACATCAAGTTCTTTGAACGGAAGGTGTACGTCTGGCGGAGATCTTCTCTGGCCCCCAAAGGTATGGAAGTTCTGGGCAACGTCCCCCTCGCGATTTAGGTAGTCACCTAAGGCCCCACGCAGATCAGGCAAGCCGAACTGTTCCCCGACAGTGTCAATAGGAACGCGCTTCAACGACGGGTCATAGTTGAGGTGGATAGCAGTAGATCCAGCTATGAAAGTACGAGGCGGCCTGGGGACAGAGCCAGGGAGAGCAGCCAACAACTGTGCGGCAACATCGAAAAAGTTGGTGACCTTTTGTTTCGGAGTCCATATATCATCTAATATATTCCTGCATTCATCCCCGTCATAGGTGTCCGAATCATTGCCATCGGCGTCTTGACCAACTGGCGGAACAGGTATGGACTCGGTCGTCGACCCATGCAGTGCCAATGCAGTGTCAAAAAGTCAACACTTCTCGTAGCAATCGAGACATCGGCAGATTTGAGAGTCGTAGTTGTGATTATTAGTAGTCGAAGCGGGGTCTTTGATGACTTCAATATGCGCATGCTCCGTCGTGTCTGCTGACCACTGTAGTATAGAGCCGACCCGTTCGACACTGGGAACGACACTTTGCATCAGCTCGAGCTTGGGGATATGCCAATGCTTAAGAACATGTTTCATTTTCTCACCACGCCGCAAACCGTTTTCGATGAGAGCATCCTTGTGGTCATGGAACTCTTGCAAGGAAGCTCGGATTTTGTCGTGTGTCGTCAAAGTTATAGCGGTAGCTTGGGAAAGATATCGGAACTCCATGAGGGCGCGAATTGCAATGATAACATCCGGATCTGTTGCACCAGCGATGACAACGATGATGTATCGTTGGACATCCCTTTGGACCCTTCCACCCACTTGCTTCAATTTCGTGATGCTGTTAGAAAAATGGGGGATACCGGTGATACGTGGAATGATAGAAAATCGGAAGTCCAACTCAGCAGCCCCGAGAGCTTGCTTGCACCAGCGAACGTCATGGTCCCAGAATTGGCGATGCCACTCGTGTAGACTTTCAGGTGTGAGGAACTCAGAAGGTTCAGCAAGCAGCCAATCCCTCCAAAATGGGTGTGATATGCCGCTAAGTCGAAATGGTTCGCATGCTGCAAAATACTGATCGACATCGAGTACGTCACACTCGATAGAAGACAACTGTGCGAGTGTAGTTGTTGCAGTACGAGGCGGGTGGTGATATGGGTCACCAAAGTCCTTATACATGGCAGTTGTGATGGGCGAAGTGTTGCCGCGCACACATGCCAACATGCGTGCCTCAGGTGTGTCGACAATATACGACACCAAGTGGGTAAAGCAGTACCGCAGGTTTCCGACAGGGTCGGACATCATTCAACCGAAATGTGCAGCCTGTTTCAGAGGTTCGAGAACGATGTCGAGGCACTGGTGAAAAAGGCGCTCTTGAAGGACCGAGCACATTCTTGGGACCGGATGAATGAATTGAGGGATTGGCATCAAGGCCAAGAGAAGAAACGCGTGCGACGATGCCTTGTTCCTCACTTTCATTTTGATATTTGCAAGACTGATCAACAATGGGTGTGCGACCCTACCGCCACACATATTGGTAATGTTCGTCTTGTCGGAGGATAGGATGACACCACAAACCGTACTGCCCTCAGGTATCTTAGACTACGAAGGTCCGTGAATTGATACCACGTAGTGTCTCGATGCTTACCTGCATGTCCCAGGCACCATCGCTACTCATCCATTCGGTAAAAACTCGCACGACACGCTCAGCTGTGGTAAATAATCGAAAGGGTGTGAAGTCCATCTTGTCCTCAAAAAATGGGTGATTGAAGAGTGCCTCGACACAATCGAGAGCGTCCCGGAAGTATAGTTGAATGGGCTCCTTCGTAGAATGCATAGTAGGAACGATCTGAAATTTCCATCGTGGACCAGATGGGAGGAGTTCCGCACGTGCATGTAGATCCTTTGCAGTCCAAAAGGACAGTGGCATGTTCTTTGTCTAAGTAGATTATCGGTTGCATGCATCTGAATAATCGTACCGACTTACTGCTTGTAAAGACAGGAACTCGTCGAGAGCCCTCATGCTAAGCCCCGAGGTCAATAAAAAGTTTGCTACTCTCCAGTCGTCGAGATTTGCGAAAGGGTAGAAAGGAACGAGACGACGGCATACCGAATATGGATCCAACTCAAAACGAGTTAGGAATGTTTCCCTGCCTTCAAAAATCTCGGCAGCACGAGGGAAAGTAACCAAGACTCTTCCCAGGGAGTCCACTGGCACGGAGATGGGGGGAGAGAGTGATCGACGGTTATCGTTACCTTCCCAGGCGAGGCCAGGATCGAAGTCCATCGCATGCCCAGAGTCGGATGGAAAAGAGGCTACTGGTACATCGTCTACATCGTGATTGTTTCGTTCGTTGGCAGGGGTGGTCGAGACAATCTCCATGTCCCAGCCGTCGTGCACATTGCAGGCAGCTCGCAGTTGTGCTCGGTGAAACGTAAGGCTCCTCGCAGTCTCAAAGTACTTGAGACACTTGGGACAGACTGGCATTGAGCTGGTTGAAAGATCTGGATGGAAAGTAGGACGGCTTACCGCTTGTCGTCGAACGTGCCTACCACTGTTTGTGAAGAGGGTGAGTCGTGGCTCAGCAGTCTTATCGCATCCATGTCACACCCTGTGTATGTACGTCAGCATCACTAAAAACTGTTTTGCGTCTCGTTAGTATCAACAGTTTTTGCCCTTCATATCGTATATCCATGGCAAGTTCTGACCAGCCACAATCCCCGGCTGGCAACGACTCGATAGTCCCTTTTCAACAGGTCGATGTTCCATCTGCTCTTCCAAATCACTCTGAGTTTCCTCACCAATCTACGCACGTGCCACTCACCACCCAGTATAATACGAGTACGGTTCCAGAAACGCCGGGCGCTGACTTGTCCATTTCTTTTCCTTCAATCAAAGTGGAGCCAGCCTCCTCTCATCGGGCTGAACCGGGTATGCCACTGAAAGGAACCCCCTCTGCCGTTGGAGCTCTCTGCATATGGAGATCTATGGTCAACCTTCCATTTGCTGGGACGCCACTCCGGAATGCCTGGTTTGGACCGACGCCCGGAAGAATGCACGACCCGACCGCTCAGGTTCACGCTGTCCTTGGAAAGCGACAGAAGGTATTCACATTTTGTAATCATCATGCGCTTTACGATTAACTGATTTTCTGAAAGACTGAACCGGATTTCTCGGACTCCGTTGACGAAGACCGCGAAGAATTCAATCAGCAAGAAGCATATCTACTCCTGGACATTGCGAGGGCACAGGCAACTGTCCGTCGCCTCGAGCGGCAGCTAGTGCATGCGAAGTTGGATGAAAACATTGCCCTAGGTAACCTCTACAAATGTCGAGCCCAAGAATCCGAAAGAAGATTGGAGAATGCAGAAGCTGAGCTTGGGTGCATCCGTAATTCCATTTGGACAAGTGGAGGTAAACTTTGTGATGATTCTGCATGCAAGCGTCGTCGTCGCGTCTCAGGCTCGAGTTCTGATGCCGGTACGTACTTCATTTATTGCTGATATTCCCTTCGATCTCACTTGTTACCCCCTGCCAAGGCATTTTACCTGGCGTTTGATTCTGCACTGACATGTATGTTGTAGTTCTCCTGTTCGTTTTACTCGTGTCATTCGCGCATACAATAGCATCCCCCTGCCCCGTTTTCCCTCGAGTTTGCTCGTTCCCGCTGCTTCAACTCCGTTGCCTGTTCGGCCGCTGTTTACAGAAAGTGTTGCCATGAGGGCATTGGCGATGAAGACGGGGACTAAGTCCATAAGATCATTACAAGCAGCGTGTCGAGTGCGAGCAGATGCGTCGTGTAGGGCATTGGGATGGTCACCACCAACTCGAGGATACTTTTGCAGCTCCAGACCATAAGTCGAGCAAGGTTTCTCTCTATGCCAATTTTTTGTCTATTCTCCTAGTATGCCACTTTCTGACCAAACTCCCCCTGCAGATGTTTCCACGCATTCCGTACCACACACATTGGCAAGGTATGCTTTGCATTTTCTTATCAGTACTTCCATGTCAATGTATTTATCTAGCTGTTGCTCGTTCCCTCGTTAGTGCTAGCAATTTCTATCTTATGGTTGACATCTCCGCAGGCGTGAGACTGCTCTCTGGTCCCACCGCCTCGACCCCATTGCCCCTCCTGTACGCGCTTAGCAACCAAGTTTGCTGAAGCCTTGATAACATCCAGAAGGAAACGGCGAGTCTTTACCCTGTTATTCTGCCCAGCTGTGCTGCATCCTGGACTCCCCCATTGTCATGAGTCGGGAAGTCTTGCGTGCCATGAGTCACTCATGCCATCCCCGATGTCACCTCATTCCACCCTCGATCTCCCTGATTCGAAATGTACATTCCACCGAGAAAGGCACCGAAGGCTCGGACCGCGACTTTAATCTGGCCAAGCTCTTTCGTCGCCCGTCTATTTCACCATCTAACACAGCCTTCGATCCAGCTAATCTGTGCCCTTCATTCATAGGTGACGTACGTTCGCTACTAGAAAATGAAAGTTCTCATTCCAGTAATACAATTTCAGGCCTGTCTTCCACGCCTGGCGATGGAGCATCCTTGCTCCTCGAGATTGATGAGGTCCGCCATAGAGGTGCACTGTTCACGGTACGATATTCAGTTCAATCCCACCCATCAAGAACGCAGCACCGAGTGTGGCCTCCATACAGTCCTGTAGACTACGACGAGGGAATGACCTCTGCACGGCATGGTACGAGTTTAACATGTGTGACAACACATCTTCTCCTTCGGGTACCGTGTACCGCCATACGTGTACGTTCTGTCCCTCCGAAGTCAGGAACCGCTCAATCTCTGTAGCACGCGCGAGAAGGGCTCGGTTCGACATACTGCTCTGTCGCAATTGCGAGAGTTGTCCTTCGTGGCGGTGGGGACACTTGTTCGTGATACGCACCGTGGTGATGAGCTTCAACACCGAGTCACCCAACGTTTCTAGGTTCCAATTCGCATTCGTTGTCGGCAAGGCGGTGCTTTTGATAAGGAGATCGTCAGCGATAGGAGGCAGGCCAAGTTGGAAGCGAGCCTCGTGGGCAGGTAGACGTCCGTTGCATGTCTGCACAAGCGTGGAAGGAAGAGAAATGCCCGATACACTCCCTCCGAAAAATGCGTCCGTCTACAAGCACCTTGGGGGATGATTGAGCCAACGGGAGCAGTTCGCGTCCTGATAGCATCTACGTCCAGCAGTCGGCCCTCAGGCCTCAGGGCGGTATAAACCCGACGGACGTCGCAGGAGACTATGAACTTCAATCAGCGGGCAGTCAGTGAGGACATATGCCTCGCGGTTCTTGCGCGTCCAATGTTCCACAAAATAGTCCTCATAAGTCACATGCGTCGCCTCGCGCGAACCGGGAGGGGGTACAGAACGTGCAGTGAGATCCTTTCGAATATTGTGCAATATCAATGCTCGTCCGTACTGGTTACAGTTCATCACCATCAGGTGGCCATAGTTATCCTTGGATAGAGCCCATACTCCATATGTACCATCTCTGTTACTGTATGTGATGATCAGGAGATTTTATCCTCTCGACTGGCTCGTCACATGTCCCTCCTTAATGTGTGTACTTGTAATATTTTTGATACCCTCCAAGTTTATTCAGGCCGGGCCAAGTTCTGCATATGACGGATTCTCACACACATTTTACTTATCAATATGCGGCATTCTATGCCGCTGTAGGCTGCTGCGAGTCTGTACTGTGGCATTGTATGCTGCTGTGAGCCTGTACCCGACTGGGTGGCTGTGCCAATGCAGCACTGTATGCCGCCGTGAGCCTGTACCCGACTGGGTGGCTGTGCCAATGTGGCACTGTATGCCACTGTGAGCCTGTACCCGACTGGGTGGCTGTGCCAATGCGGCACTGTATGCTGCTGCGGGCTGCCATGGGCCTGTACCCAACTGGGTGGCTGTGCCAATGTAGGTCTGTGACTCCTGTGACACGCTGTGTGGCTGAGGGCCTGGGGCCTTGCCAAGCTGTCATGCTGTAAGATAATGTAATATGCTGTCACGTTGCTGTAGTTACTGTCGGTACTGTTCCGAAAACAGGGATTTGCAGATGTCAAAAAATGAATTCTGCAGTTTCAAAACATGGCCAGCTACCATATGGACCCCAGTCATCTGAGCTCCTTTCGAAGAGAGGTGGTGGGGGAGTGTTGGGATCGATGTACCATCCATTCGAGTCGCATTTCAGGCCTAATGTGGTGGTCAATGTGGCAGGAGAACAAATTAGATTCAGCCTTGTTACAATACGTACTCTTCTCTTTTCTTTCCCTTTCTTTTCATCTTATCTAATCTCTCTTTATCTTATCTTGAGATCTTATCAGATCTTATCTTGTCTTATCTCTCCTCTTATCTATGGACTCACCCAGACCTTGGCCATGTGCTTGCCATGTGGCTCAGGCCTAGGCCGGTCTGGACCATGATGTCATAGTGATGTCACTGTGGTGTCATGCCTTATGTCTTCCTCATGTATGCCTCACCTCTACCTCATGTACAGTAGTATATATACCCAGCACAATAGCCCAGCTAGCCCCAAGCTAGTTCATTTGGGTTTCACCCTCACTTGCTTCTAAATTCTCCTCTGCTCTCTCTTCTCTTGTCTTCATGCTCGTCTTCATCTAGCTTCGGTGTAGCAAGCCCGTGACTTCGAGTCTAGGGTCATAACAAGCCTGGCTTACCTGTCATCTTTTCATGGTAATCATGGATCATACCCTCAGCTGGCCCTGCTGGTGGTGAGTGTACTGGCAAGCCCAAGTTGTGAAATGAGTAGTTGTGGAAAGATGACTTGTGGTGTTTCAGCCTGGAAGCTGTCTTGAACCAATGATGACAGCCGCTATGCAGACATGGAATCTGGGGTGCACTGAGTGCTCATCTGGCCAACTGAGAATGAGACTGGAACATTATGCAGGTGCTATCACAAACTCAATGAAATGGCAGAGTGTGAATGCATCACTACTGTGGTGGGAATGTGTAGCATCGTGTGTCAGCAAGGTTAAATGGCAGTGCAGATGTAGCATACCTGGATGTAAGGCAATAGAGTTCCCTACCTTACATGACTTTTTTTTTCCCACTACATGCTGCTTTCCCTGCACACCTTCCCCCTCCCAAAGTCTCAACAATGTCCCACCTTACCACCCATGCCAAGAACACCAAACAGCACCCTGGACATATTCTCCTGGAAGGGAAACAAAAGTGACATACCTCCGAGCAGAAGCAAGCTGATGACATGGAAGCTGAATGCACATGGGAGGAACAGGAGGCCACCTGGTGTGGGCAACTCTTCTTGTGAGAGCGCAAGGGGAAAGGGGGGGAAAGCTGTAGGCTATGCCTAGGCTCGTCCCAAGGGGTCGTGAGTCAGAAGGGGGTGTCAGAAAGGCTATGGGAGACGAGGGAAAAGATCCCCTAAGGTCTGGGAGTGGTTGGCGATGAAGAACTCGAATTACCGCCACCAGGCAGGCAAATAGGGCGGCTCTGAAGGGCTACGAAGGCTAGTAATCACTGGGACTCGACTGGCAGCAGCTTAGACTCTGTAAATTGGCAGGAATGACTCCAAAACACTGCAGAACTTTGAAGCAGCAGAAGGACTTGAAGGGCGGCGGTTTAGACTCTGTAAATTGGTGGGAATGACTCTGAAACACTGCGGAACTTTGGAAGCGGTGGAAGGACTTGAAGGGTGGCGGTTTCTCGAAGGGGTGGCTCTGGGAACTCGAAGTAGACTCTGGAACTCGAAGCGGACTCTCTGGGGACTCGTAGAAGACTCTGTAGACTCGAAGAACTCTGTGGACTCAGCAAGGACTCATAGGACTCGAAAATACTCAAGGGACTCGACTCTGGGGACACTGGGACGCTCAGAAACACAGATGGTGACCGCAAAAAGGTGGGGTTTTTTTTTTCTAAGTGAAGCGGTGATACTTGTAACGTAGAGGCAGTGGTAGCTATGTGAAAATCGGCGGTTTTCGGAGCTGTCAAATGTCAAAAAAAAAGTGACAGAAAAGGGCCGATGTATGGTAAATCACATGTATCACAGTAAAGGAAGGGAAAGCGAAGTGAAACTGTTCGGAAAAATATGTAAACAAAGGGAGAGGGTATAGACGACATGCCTGGACAGCAAGGAAGTGCAGGGAAAGCTGCGGAAACTCTGGGGGACGAAACATGGGGTCTGGAAGCGGAATGGCGGCGGAACATGCGTCGGAGTGGGCAGTGGGTCACAGGATTGACACCTGGCACTTCAGAAAGGGTTTCCGACAGCCAACGGACAGGTTTCCCATGTGTCTAGGGGCTGAGGCGGTCGGAAAAGACATGGCTAGGCCCTCGGAATGGAACCTGGAAGCGAAGCGGCATTTTTGTGGCGGTGATAGGGGCATGTGAGGCGGTGGTAAGGCACAAGGGTGGGCGGAGCTATTTTTAGATGGCGGAGGCGGTCATTCTGGCTGTATTGGCGGCCGAAAGGCAGCGGAATCCCATAGATGACAGTGGGGATGATTACGGGAGTCGTAGCAGTCGGGAATTGCCGCAATATGGCAGTCTGAGGCCCTGAGGACTGTCAGAGCATTGTGGTGGCAAAGGAATGCCGAAAAGCGGCGGGTTTCAGCCCTAGGGAGAGTACACTCCCTACACCAGGAATGTGGTATCCAACAACTAGCAAATATCATTGATAGCTCCATACAAGAGGAGGAGAGCCAACTTACCAATCTGCCAAAACCAAAACCAAGACTCCACCTTATCATCAAGGATCCATCACAAGATTCTGCAGACATGACAAAGAGTGTCTTTGGAGATGATGACAGGGTGGAGAGTGACATGACAGGTATGGATCTGAGTGGTGGACCACTCATGGATTTACAAGGTGGTGGGGAGCAGCTGGTTGATGGTGGTGGGGAGGAATTGGATGATGAGCTGGAAGGGAGTCTTAATGAAATGGCTCAGAAGCGAAAATGCACCCAGAAGGCATCATCTCGTGATGCGGTCCTTGTGGCACAAGGCAAACTTGTTGGAGCTGATGAGGCCAATAGGATCGCAGACCAGCACAGCATGGACGGCCAGAAACAGAAGCTAGATTTTTCTCAGTACGAAATTTTCCCATCTCTCAACATGTTGACGATGATGATTTTACTCACCAAGACCATTCTTTTCTACTGGGATTGCATTGACTCCAGCTTAGAGGCAGATAAAAGCAAGTACTCTGGCATTGGAGATGTTGTTGACTGGGCCGACAAACTTGCATCTTCTAAACCACTCCACACTCTCCTCTCTCAGTGCTCAGCCAGCAACTCTCACTATGCGTGGTCAGTCTCCAGCATGGGCACAGGCTCTCAGATCTGGGGTTCGAGCTCCCCCTACAAGTACTTGCTCAAGCAACCACCCACCCACTCCTATGACCAACAACATTCCTGATGCAGATATCTGCAATGATGACTCTCCATACATCCAAGGTAGTGACACTGGGGAGTGCCTGGCTGTGTCTCATCCATCCACAAAGACAGTTCATCGTAGGATGAATGCCATGGTGTGTATGATTAATAGTATCTACTTACATCAAAGTAATTTTTTTTACAGGCTATTACCGATGTTGTCCGTCACTTGTCAGTGACTCTGAGCTCGATGAGTCCACACCATCTCCCCCACCTCCTTCACAGTACACCCATTCTCAGTGGGGCCATTCCAGTAGCAATGCCCAGAAGGCCTTGAGGACTGAAGACGATGATGTTGAACTCTCAGGCGACGAGATAGATGATGGTGATATTTTACTGGTAGAGACCAAGAGGGGGACTAAGCACGACCCATGCAGCCAAGTAAGTCAACTATTGTCAATATTGTGGACTCGCTCAAATGTCTATGCAGACAGACACAAGTACCTCCAGTGCCCCACCATCCAAGTGAACAAAGACTCAGCGCACATCGTCCAGTCAAGGTTCTCAGCTGTCAGCACTCAGGCAGTGGTGCAAACAAGAAATTTATCAACAGCGATCTTCCCCTTGGTGCTACGAATGACAATGCCTGGTGGTGCCTCTTTATTTCTGCCCTCGCCTACTTCACAGCTGGCTATGACAACCTGTGGACTATCCCAGATTACAAGCTGCAGCATGTACTACAGGAGATTTGGGATACCATGTACTGGGACAAAGTTGTGTATACAGTGGTCATTGGAGGGTGGGTTTACAGCCTCGTAAGTGTAGTTACTGTCTATTCTTTAGCTTTACCATTCTCATGGCAACAGGCTAAGCAGGGACTCAGCAACTGGCATGCTGGATTTGCAGCTGCCACTGTAGCAGTAATCACCACCTTCTTCGCCCATGATATAGATTTTGAAGATTCGACGGTGTGCATGAATTTTGCCAATGCAATGCTGAAGAAGAACCAGTTTTTGTTTGGTCAGAATAGAGGGACTGACAATAAGGTGTGTGGCATTTTTTGTTTATTTATTTTTATGATTAGTGACATTCTGTCAAGTTCGGGCCTCACTCCGAGGGTTCTCAGGGGCGAAAGGGTCCCAAAAGGATACTAGAAGGTAGACCAACATCGGAGATTGAAAGTCCGACGCTAGTCCGATTGGTAGGGACCGAGATAGAGGCCTTCCGAAGGAGGCCAATGAAATTCGGACTGGTGGAGGTTTGGAGCAGAGCGGGGATTGGCCAAAAGGGCCGACAGAGGTTCCAGCTAGCGGAGTGGAGCGGAGGTCAGAGGAGGGAATCGGGTTCAGCTCATGTGCTGCCCCCTTGTACAAGCTTGGCCCTCATATTTCGGAGGCGGGCTAAGTATGGAGAGGTCGGAGGGACTTAGAGGAGAGAGATGGAGACTCGGAGTGGGGAACTTATGTCGATATTTGTACTGAGGGGACATCGGGGTACTGTACAGGTATTTATACACTACAGCAGAACTGAGGCGGTACAGTATCGGGATGTCAGAACTAACATATGGAGGTACAGAAATTTTCAAGGGGAAGTAAGTGTCAGAAAACATCACGACGGAATGAAGGCTAACAGCGGGAGAAATGGACGAGACAAAGGATGTATCTACAAGCGGATAAGATTGTGACGGAGCACTCACCAACAGCCCATCACAGGCCAGGCCGAAATCCCGGAAAGCGGTGCGACCCTTCAGAGTGCCATGCAGTGCCTAATCGGCCCGGTGGCCCCAAACAGATAAAACCCCCTAAGATGATCACATGACCCACAGGGGGTCAACCCAATATAGACCAATGGTGGTTACGAGTCAAGACTGACAGCGGCTGACAGCGGCAATCGCTCAGATGCAGCAGCAGAGTGGTCGGCAAGCTTATTAAGCATCGGACTTGGTCAGGAATGGGTCGGAGGGTGTCAGAGAGGTGGGCAGAGGTGTCGGAAAGGGTGCGGAGGCGTGGGAAAAGGTTGGGCAAGGCATGGTCGTGACAGTATCCCCCCCTTAGTGTAACACTTATAATCTGAAGACTATACTCGGTCACTCCAAGAACTGACAAGAGTAGAGGATGAGGGAAAGGAGTTAATGCGACGATGCACAAATGAACTTGATTGGAGTGTCTATGACAAGAGAGATGGTATTTATACTACTACAAGTGTTTGTACTGTGGAACATCATAGAACAAACCAAACAAGGAGAGATAAATGCTATTGGCTGCAGCAATCCACACTGAGTCAATGTGGCAACACTGACGAAGCAGCTGACTAAGTAAAGCGTCTATGAGCACATCTAAGGTAACCCTAACCAGAGAGAAGATAAATAAGGAAAACTATGCTAGACTACGCTACAACAAGTAGTGAAAAAGCATGGGCCATTACACTTAGGGCCTGAACCCCTGAAGGCCATGGTAGGAATTGCCTTACTGACATCAGAGCTGCACGTATGAGTTGTTTTAGTGATGCAGTCAGTAACCTGCATGACCTGGAGATGACGGATAGTGGTGTTTGCGGTCTGCAGAGGATAGACCGACGATAGGTAGGCAGATTGGCGGTCAGTGGTGGAGCGGTGATAGCGGCCTTCGGAGCAGGGAGTGGCGGAGGGTAGCGGATAGTGGTCAGAAACTAGGTTGGAGGCTGTGGATGTAACGGCCCGTACTTTTTCACTACTAGTTGTAGCGTAGTCTTAGCGTAGTTTACCATATTTATCCACTCTCTGGTTAGGGTTACTTAGACGTGCTCATAGACGCTTTACTTAGTCAGCTGATTCGTCAGCATAGCCGCATTGACTCAGCGTGGAATGCTGCAGCCAATAGCGTTTATCTCTCGCTTGTTTGGTTTGTTCTATGACGTTCCTCGGTACAAACACTCGTAGTAGTATAAATACTGTCTCGCTTGTCGTAGACACTCCAATCGAGTTCATTTGTGCACTGTCGCATTAACTCATTCCCTCAGCCTCTACTCTCTATCAGTCAAGGAGTAACCGAGTATAGTCTTCGGATTATAAGCGTTACACTTGAACTCGATTCTCACATACTCCCTTACTCCGCTTGTGCCCAGGCATATAGGGCAACGTATACCCAGACTCCAGGGTTAAGGAGCTTTACCTTCTTCTCTTCACTTCGTTTACAGGGCGACGCCTTTAGTCCCATCCACCTATCGGCTGGTGGTTGTGTTTGAAGAAGAAACGTAGTTAGTAGTCCCGCTATCCGTCAAGGGTAGTGTGAAGGCGTAACCCACATTAGGGGGTGGAAACGCATAGCTTAACAGTAGTTCCCCTACGTCACAGGAGGTAGAAAGTGTACTACCAGTATCCCTAGCTACATCGTACGATAGTTGAGACGGAGTCCCGCCACTGAGGGCAGGGAAAATCTCTTTTCAAGATTCCTCGCGTAAAAAAGTCGGAGTCGTTGGCTCCTCGCATCAGGTTTTCTCCTTACCTTAAAAAGGAAGAATCGCCCGTTCCCCCGCTCCTGTTCGCTTGGGAAGCTACTCCCCTCGAGCAACAAATCTTCGGCACTCCCGAACCTCTTCTCCCTCGTCTCTCCCCACTCCCTCTTCGTTCTCCCTCTCCCGACCTGAACCTACTGGGCTTCGTCCTGCACGTACCGTACAACTTACGGAACAGACGTACCATCCGCCCTCCCCCACACACCCCCGTAACGTTCACTGGTCATGGACCAGTTCACCCAGGACCAGCTGCACTTCATGCAGCAAATGACCGCTATGATCACGGTGCAGGTCGCCAACCAGGTCACGCAGCACATTGCCGGCGCAATGGCAAACGTGCAGCAGCAGCAACAAGGCGGAGGGGCCGCCGCTGCCAACCCCACTCAGAACGTTGACCCCACGAAACGGGGCGTCGCCGACCCAGGGATGTTCGATGGGTCGATTAGCAAGTTCGAAGAATGGTGGGCCAAGATGAAGGCCTTTATCATTACAGCTCAATCAACTAGCCCTCGGGCAAGGACCCTGATGGTCTGGTCCAGGATGACTGGACCGATCGCCGGAGCATATGCACGGGCGCGTATCGATCAATGCCTCCCAACAGGCATGTGGCCGACCTACGATGAGTTGGTAGCAGAGGTAGAAGCACGCTTCAGGCCGCTTCACAACAAGGACTGGGCTAAGGAACAGCTCAGTAAAGTTCGCCAAGGATCGGCTAGGACAGAGGAGTTCCTGGCCAAGTTCAACGCACTGAGGACCGCATCTGGGGTATCCGATGATTACGCTATCTTCATGCTGGAAAGGGCACTCCGCCCTGAAATCGTTCAGCAAATCTTCGTTCAGGGCTGTCGCAAAGACACCTGGGCGGAATACGACGTTGAGGCCAGATGCCTCGGTGCTGCCCTGGAGGCAGTAAGAATCAAGACTGGCGGTGCGTCCTCTCGATGGGGACAAAATTTCTCATGACCCTCGCCTGGAGTGACGTCAGGGCAAGGTGCACCCATGGACATTGGGGCTGCGCAAGGCAGATTGGGAAGCCGCCCTAAAAAGGACTTCTCAAATTACCAATGCTACGCTTGCGGCCAGAAGGGCCATATTCGTCCACATTGCCCGCAGGCCAGGAACAAAGGCAAAGGGTGCCAGGTGCGCTCTGAAGGTGTTGATCTGCGGCTGGCCGCCATGGATGGGATGACGTTCGAACAGGTCGTCGCCCATATCAGTAAATTAAAAGAGTCGGAGCTGCAGTGAAGTCGGGTCCTGCAAGCTTGGACAATGTTAGTACTGGACTAGTTTCTTTTTCTCCTTTTAGTTTTTCTTCTCGTTGCGCTTCGGTTTCCTCTTCTAAAAATAGTATAAAAGAAAACACAAAAATAGATAATACAAAAACACAAAAAAAAGTTTCGTTTTCGGACATAGTTACTGTAAATAGGTTTTCTTCTCTCTCTGTGGATAGTATGGATGATGATTCGGACTTTGTACCTACACCGTCTGTTGGAGGGTCCCGAAAGGGCTCGGGACCGGACGTTAAACTGGCACCGCTTAATTCTCCAAGCAATAAAACTCCCAAAAATAGTGTTTCGGAAGGATCCGAGTCGGTTAGCGATGCTCAGGTGACAGTACCGCCGAAATCCCGAGTTCGCACGCTCAACTTAAAGGATCACGTTGCAGTACCTATTATTATTCGCACTAGGAAGGGTGACACACACGCTGTGCAGGCCTTGTTGGATTCCGGTGCAACAGGTGTTTTCGTGGACGCTAAATTCGTTGATCGAAAGAAGCTTCCCAAGTTGTCTCTCCCACATGCTGTGGACGTATTTAATGTTGATGGTACTCTCAACTCCGCTGGAAGGATTACGCACCAGGTACCACTTAGAGTTCAGTTCGGAGATCACTTCGAAGAGTTAGTAGCCGATGTCATGGATCTGGGATCTCATGACATGATTTTGGGTCACACGTGGCTTGCCACTCACAACCCGGAAGTTAATTGGAAAACCGGTGAAATCTCAATGAAGAGGTGTCCTCGTAGTTGCAGGCAACTCGCGCCGAAGCCGGCCTTCGTCAGACGTATCGAAAAGGAGGAGGTCCAGGCCCTCGAAGACTGGCATAATATATTCAGAGCCGACAAGCAGGAGGCTCCTAAAAAGGATAAAACCCCTGAGGAACTGGTTCCGAAGGAATACCACGATTATTTAAGCATCTTTTCTGTTCAGGAATCTGAGCGCATGCCGCTTAGGAAACCTTGGGACCATGCGATAGAACTAAAGGAGTCGTTTGTTCCGAAAAAGGGAAGGTTGATTCCTCTCAGCCCTGATGAGCAAACCGAAGTTAGCAACTTCGTTGATGGACAGCTTAAGAAGGGTTATATTCGGCCAAGTAAATCGCCACAGACTTCTCCCGTGTTCTTCGTCCCTAAAAAGGATGGAAAGAAGCGAATGGTACAGGACTACCGCTATTTAAACGAGCATACAGTCAAGAACTCGTATCCGCTCCCGCTTATCTCGCAGCTTGTTGACAAGTTAAAAGGCTGTAAATTATTTACGAAAATGGACCTTAGGTGGGGATACAATAACATCCGGATCAAGGAAGGTGACGAGTGGAAAGCCACTTTCGTCTGTCACTGTGGAGCCTTCAAACCGCTGGTGATGTTCTTTGGTTTATGTAATTCCCCCGCCACGTTTCAGAACATGATGAACGACATCTTCGGTGACATGGAGGACGTTCTAGTTGTATATATAGATGATCTTATGATATTCACGAAAACGGACGATGAAAAGGATCATGACAGGATCGTGCTAGAGGTGCTTAGAAGGTTGAAGGAGAACGACTTGTTCGTCAAGCCAGAGGAGTGTCTATTTAAGCAAAAAGAGGTCGACTTCTTGGGTATGATAGTTGGCATGAATGGAGTTAAGATGGATCCCGCCAAAGTCACTGCTGTGCGTGATTGGCCGGTCCCCACTTCTGTTCGTGGAGTTCGAGGCTTCCTCCTGGCCTTGCGAACTTCTACCGACATTTCATAAAAGATTTCGTGCAGGTCGCGTGCCCCCTTAATGATCTCACTAAAAAGGACACTCCGTTTCTCTGGTCCAACAAGTGCCAAGTAGCGTTTGACACGTTAAAAGAAGCCTTCACGACCGCGCCTATACTTATGTTCCCCGATCAGGACCGGAGGTTCCGCTTAGAAACCGATGCCTCGGATTACGCAACCGGAGCCGTGCTCTCGGTAGAATGCGATGACAGTCTCTGGAGACCTGTTGCCTATTCGAGTCACTCGCTTAGTGGAGCAGAGCTTAATTATATGGTTCACGACAAAGAGATGCTAGCCATCATTCGCGCTCTAGAGCAATGGCGTCACTACCTTGAGGCTACTCCGTACCAGTTTGAGATTTGGACGGATCACCATAACCTTAAGTGGTTCATGACGTCCCAGAAGCTTCAACCATGCCAGGCGCGTTGGGCGCAGTATTTTAGTCGTTTCAACTGTGTTATCGTCCACAAACCAGGAGTTTCGATGGGACGACCGGACGCTCTCTCTCGCCGCGAAGACTTAGTAGAAAATCGCGAAAATGCTAAATCTGAGGAGTCATTGTTTATTAAACACGAGCAAGTGTGCGCTGTGCATTTAGAAAACCCCTTCATAGAAGAACTGCGCAGTGTAACAGCCGAGGTTGACGCTGGAATGCTTGACCGATGCGACGGTTTGCTGTATGACAGAGATAAAGTTTTCGTGCCTGAGGCACTTAGACAGAAGGTTCTCACTGCTCTTCACGATTCGCCCCTAGCGGGCCATCGAGGCATAAAAGGAACTCAAGAGTTGATCACACGCTGGTTCACGTGGTCTACCATGAAGCCCGATGTCGAGGAGTACGTAAAGCACTGTCAGACGTGTCAAGCTAGCAAGCCTAGTAACAAGCCGCCGGCAGGCGAACTCAAGTCTTTACCTGTCCCTGATGGGCCTTGGAAGGATCTTACGACCGACTTTATGGATATAGGAGTCAGGAGCTCCTCTGGAAAGTCTTACGTCTTAGTTGTCGTTGATCGGTTCTCTAAGGAAGCAGAGTTCGTCCCCTGCACCGAAAAGGAAACTGCTGCTAGTATGGCACGGCTTTATTTAACTCACGTCTGGAAGCATCACGGCCTTCCCCAGTCTCTCATCTCGGATCGCAGACCGCAGTTCGCATCCCAGTTCTCGAAAGAATTATTTAAAATGTTGGGTGTCGAGCAGAAGCTCTCGACGGCGTTTCATCCACAGACGGATGGTCAAACAGAGCGGTTGAACTGCGAAATTCAGCAGTATTTACGGATGTATGCAAACCATCAGCAGGAACGATGGGAGGATTGGCTCCCCCTAGCTCAATTCGCGTATAACAACTCCAAGTCTTCTTCTACTGGCAAGTGCCCCTTTGAAGTTACCCGTTCATACACACCATGAATGGGCGTCGAGCCAACGACTTCTAAGGTAGAAGCAGCGGAGGAGACTGCTAAAGACTGGTTCCAGGTGTTCCAGGAAGTACACGAAAGTTTGGGAAAAGCTAGGGCTCGTCAGAAAACTCAGGCAGATAAATGACGATCCCCTTCCCCTGCTTACTCCGTAGGCTCACAGGTTTGGCTGGCTACCGACCATTTATCGCTGAAGGATCGGCAGAGCCGAAAGTTGACCGAAAAATGGATAGGCCCGTACGAGGTCTCAGACGTGTTACCCAATGCCATTAAATTAAAGTTACCGCACTCAATGCGCATACACCCGGTAGTGAACGTTTCACGGGTGAAACCTTATCTCGGTGCTCTTGATGGGCAACCGGTTACTTGGCCCGGCCCACAATGGGTTACGGATGAAGGAGATGTCAAATACGAAGTCGAAAAGGTTGTTGATTCCCACTTGAAGCGTGGTAACCTTCAGTTTCTCGTCCATTGGAGGGGATACCCGGAGGAAGATCGCACTTGGGAGCCCAGATCTGCTCTTAAGAACGCCCAGGAGGCGATAGACGATTTTTACAAACTCCACCCCGGTGCCCCCCGAAAACTTCGTGCACTCTCGACCGAAGGTCTCTTTTTCTCCGCTGTACCTGACCCTTTGACTGCTGTGCAGCCTATCTGGTCTCGCCTGGAAGTCGAGCCATAGGAGGGGATAGTGTAACGGCCCGTACTTTTTCACTACTAGTTGTAGCGTAGTCTTAGCGTAGTTTACCATATTTATCCACTCTCTGGTTAGGGTTACTTAGACGTGCTCATAGACGCTTTACTTAGTCAGCTGATTCGTCAGCGTAGCCGCATTGACTCAGCATGGAACGCTGCAGCCAATAGCGTTTATCTCTCGCTTGTTTGGTTTGTTCTACGACGTTCCTCGGTACAAACACTCGTAGTAGGATAAATACCATCTCGCTTGTCGTAGACACTCCAATCAAGTTCATTTGTGCACTGTCGCATTAACTCATTCCCTCAGCCTCTACTCTCTGTCAGTCAAGGAGTAACCGAGTATAGTCTTCGGATTATAAGCATTACAGTGGACTGTGGCGGCGGCATCTTAACTAAGCGAGAAAGAAGGAACTACATAAAACAGAAAGAAAAAATCACAGAAAAGGGATCGGAAAAGCAAAGCAGAGGCTAAGTTGGAGCGGAATAGGGGCCCGGCTTGTGGGGGTAGTGACTGTGGAAGGAAGCCACAAGGTCCGAGGCATTCTCGAGTTCGGTGGCCAGCAGCCATGAAGTTTCTTCATCAGTACCCTCATAACCAGCCCAGCGGATGAGATACAGCAGTTGGCAGTGTCGGTGGTGGCGATCTATTTTTGAGTCAAGGATCTCCGATACCTCATACTCGAGTTCACCTTCAACTTCAACTGGTGGAGGCGGGGGTTGGTGCCGATTCGGAAAGGGGTTGGCTGCCACAGGCTCTAGTTGCAACACATGGCTGGATGGATGGAGCGCATACTGTTGGGCAGTTTCAGGGTGACCGAGTGAGTGCTGGGTCAGGCAATGATGTCGAATGGGCCTAAGTATTTTTTGGCGAGCTTGACCGAAGGTCGGTGTGAGTTGATGTGTGGATCTATGGCAAAAACACCAAAAAAACCCAACACAAAGACAAATGCCGAGTCAGTGGTTTACCTCCATGGACTTTGGCTCGAGGGATCGGTTACAGTGAAATGGGGGAGGGGTTCTGCACACCTAGATGACTAGGGCAGAAGGGAAGGTGCTCCTGACAAGAGGGGAGCAGGGGGAGACTGAGAAAAGCGAAGTAATATAGGCTACTCGGAGCCTAGAAGCGATGTAAAGATGATGAAGAAGGACAGTAAATAGACCCTTAATGGAGCCTCAGATACTGCAAGGATAAAGAAGATAATGAAGGGCCTTAAAGCGACGACAATAAGGCAGATAACGTTGATAATGATTGGGCAATAGTCTCTCTACAAAGGGGATGGTATCCTATGCAGGGGGGCTACTTGCTTCTTGCTTGCTGTGATGTATTGGTACTTATATACAAAAGGTAGCACAGCCTGAAGTAAATAGAGGGAAACACTTTGTAAGGGGTTTGTAAGCGATTGGTAAGAGGATTGGTAAAGGATTGGTAAGGCCGAGCAAGGCTGAGTAAGGACAGTAAGCGATTGGTAAGTAAAATCAGTCAGCATGACGAAGAATATCACAAATCATTTGAAATAGAAATGAGTCATTAAGGAACGGATGAATAATGCGACAGAAAGGGGGATGAGTAAGCGCACTGGTCACTGCTGAATAAGGGGTATGACTGCAAATGAGTCACTCTGACTCCTAGATCTGAGATCCAGATTCATTGGGGCAATATGCTGTGCGTCCGAAAGAAGAACTGTGGGGATTTCTGCCAGGGGCAAATTTTGGGGGTCTCCAGGGTAGTCAGGGCTTAGGATTTCGCAACTTTCCCCCCTCTCTCCTCTCTGCAAAGCGACCTGTACCAGGTGCAACTAGTGCTCTGGAGGGCATGAGGAGGAGGAGGGGCCATCTTCTCCAATGAGGGCAGGGAGAAGTGCCTCAAAATCGTCATGAATGCGATCAGATAGTGTAGATGATAGTAATTGGTACTGGAGCTGTCGCAATTTTGGGAGAACAAAAGACGAGATTGAGAGATAGACGTTGCAGGGGGCAGGAAGGAAAAATCCGTAATCCTTTTCGACTGGAGAGACTGAAACAACCACATAAGACCTCTCAAGCCTGACGACAGACTTGAGGCGACCAAAGAATGTCTTCCTTGACATCAGACTGACGAGAAGAATGCGCTGTCCCAGAGCGATAGGATGGGAGGTCATGGACGAGGGAGGGATGAACCAGGAGGCTTCAGGGCAAGAGCTAGTGGGGATTCTCGGCAAGTACTCATAGTTATTCTCCCTGGCAAAGGACACGAGTGAAGAGACGGTCGAGGAGGTGGCCATTATGATAAATATTGGCGAAATGGGTGTTTGTTGGTAGAAATGATGCAGAAAATCGTGGAGTGCACGGATCGTTACCAAATTTGGTAGGCAGGATGGCGTGGTCGAGAGTTTCCTGTGAGCGTGGGAATGGTGTCGATATCTTTAGAATTGACGGAGATATTCGAAAAATCGGAATGCCATAAACTAGCGCTCAAAAAGTTTTTTCGGGCGCTCGAGCAGTTTCTTCCCTATCGTTAAGGATGGTTCTCATGCGATGGATGACTGCTGGCAATATCAGTCATTCTTCGCATTAGGGCTAGGCTTCTTCGTTCTTCATCATTCAGCTTCTGAGTCCATGCTCACGTCGCCAAACACCTTTGGTGCGTGACATCGGGTGGAGCAGAAATGCTTCGCCTTGACATAGGCTTGATCACCGACATCAAATTTTGGTGGCAGAAGGTGCTTGGCATCGGTGGGTCCCTGATAGCGCTCTTGGGTGGTGGCCATTTCAGCTGGGAGGAAGTTGTGGAGGGTGGAGAGCTCCATAACATAGTCATGGGCTTTCGGAGAGGTGAGGTCATGGTCGGTAGTGACTGACAGGTTCGGATGGTAGCCCTTATTAGTGAAGAAGGGCGAGATACCGGTGGTAGCACTAGGCGCATTGTTACAGCAGTTTTCAAATGTTCATGGAAAAGCCAAAAATCAAAAGTCGCGCATCGCACTTTGCCGAGAGGGACCCTGGAAGTAGCCCTAGACAGAATTAGGAATTACTTGTAATCATGCTACTGCCTTCTGCAGCCACCATGTCGTCCCCACCTCCAGAGGACGATGTTCTGCTACAATCCTTCTCTGTCTCACTGACAGTCTATTCCAAGGTCAAAAAAGTATTGTTGAAGGGGAAGAAATCTTCGAAGGAAGAAAAATCTACGAAGATGAAAGAACTTCTATTTGCTCTTGATGACTCCAACTACACCGAATTTCTGCAGGCGATACTCCGCAAGCATGGCCTGGATGGCTACACAGTGACCGAGAAGAGGCACTTCCCAATAAAGTATATTCCACCCAAAGCACAGGGGTACGTACATTCTCTTTCGTGTTTCCACTACTAGCTGTCCTGGAAGACAACGGATCTCCAACGCAATTGATGTTGATGATATTGCTGATTACAGGGAGATGGTGAAGAAAATAGCTGAAGAAACCCCACCTGTGGTGAAGGTCTTTGTGGATATGCGACATGTCGATAAGCTTGCTCGAGTCTCGAAGTCCAAAGGGTCAGGGAGTTCCGAGGATGACTCTGACTCTGGCAGTGCTGGCATATGTATTTTATGGATTCATTGAACATAGCTCATTTTTCGGGCTACAGGGAACTCCTCATCATACTAAAAAAGCGGATCTCGATAACTGCCTTGCATGGTGGCGGTTGAAACTGCAAAAGGTGTACAAGAACAAATACGATGAAGGAATGACTTATGTCGGACCCCTTGGTCCAATTCCCCTGACACCTGCCATGGTCTGTGACTGGTGCATTTTCGGGGATGATACATCTATGTAATGTGGTCAGTAATTATGTCTCTAGGAGGATGGCAAGGCCACAATAGCCGTTCCACCAAATATCGAGTCGTTCAACATGGCGAACAAGGCTCCAGTTCTCCACCATGCGCACAAGACCTCTACTCAAGCAGCCCTGCCCCCCCCCCTCCTACAGCAGATCTAAACACGCTCGCTTCCACTATCTTGATATGCACGCTTGCTCAACTCGACTCCAGTATTCTCCGCTCTCCAACCACTGCTCCCTCTGGGTCAATCACATGTATCCCCTCAGCCCCACAGACTCCCACTCAGCGTCATGTGGTGGAGAGTGGGAATACTCCATCGTCGCACCCAATCCCATCTCCCAGTCAATTGTCACGCTACCTTCAGTATGCCGAGTCCCACCTGGGTGTGCGCAATGCTCTCTCGTACAAGTCTGCTCTCGAAATGAATGGAATCAGGCCAGATATTCTCCCTGACGTCGACAACCAACTTTTAGCCAGTCTTGGTATCTCAACGGGCAATGCAATCCGCCTGAAAAAAGGTAGTACTGCATGGTGGAATGGACCTGAGGCGAAACGCAAGCAAAGTAATACCACAACCTCAGAAATTCAGGATTTACATGCGCCGAAACGAGGAGCCTATGATGACAATGCTCACTCAGAAGTTGCAGGGAATTAGAGATACTTACATTTGTCTCATGTCGTAGTTTTCAAATTTTCAAGTGTTGCATTGTTGAACTTTCCCCTTCACACTCACAGGCTCAGTGTCGAAGATGCATAAAAATTTTTGTGTACACAGCGAGTGTACAGGGTGAGATACATGACGATACGAGGGACACAGCTAAGATACTACACAATATACCCAGCAGCCTTGAAGTAGCCTTCCGCCTTGTCAGGCGTGATACTCTGGCACGCATGAATGATAGACATCAACGAGGTGTCATGGTAGTGGCATTGCAAGTATGCTTTGATGGCAGAAAACGCTTGCTCGATTGGGTTATAGTCTGGGCTGTATGGCAGGAGATAAATGAGCCTGCACACTACCAAGTCATTAGTTGAGATATTGTAAACACGCTGGAAGACTTACAATGATTGTCTTCAACCAAATGGTGAACCTCTTCACCGTGGTGGATGTGGCAATTATCCATTATGAGTATGCTGCATGGGCCAGGATATGGGTTGGTAAACGGCATCTGTTGCTAGCTTTTCTATCAATGAAACCAGGAATATACGTGAGATGTACCACTTGTTCCTTGAGAAACTTGAGGAATCTCTCCATATCAACAGCGCCCTCCACAATGTCGTATGCGATAATTCCATCAAGGGTGATAGCCGGAATGATTGAGTATCGTGTTCCCCTGACAAACCGCCTCTGAATGGCACAGCGAGTGCCCCTCCCTGAGTGCCCACATCTCCTCGATATGGTACGTTCATCCCTTGCTGCCTCATCCACAAACACCAACATATTCGGGTCAGGGGCTTCCTCACCAATTTTGTTCATGTAGAGTGCCCTTGACAACTCGTTTCACTTGTAGGCACGGGCGGAGACAGCCTTGCAAGTGAACTGAGTTGCTGGAGAGCACGAGAGAGTGTCGGCAGAGTACCACTGCAAGCATTTCACAATTTTTCATGCCAAAATATGTTGAAAAAATTGAAAGAAGAGATACTCTGTTATTTGGGCTATTTTCAAAGAGAAAATGCAAATATAATATTTTGTTTTATTTGTCTTTTCCGTGTAAAAACATGAATTGATGGTAGTGCTGATTACCTTCTAAGCTAATGGGTATTACCATCAATCAATGTTTTGTGGCAAGTCATACAAAGAAAATGAAATATAATTTTTTGCCTTTTCTCTTTGAAAACACCTGTCAAAAAAGAGTATCACTTTCTTCAATTTTTTCAGCATGTTTTCTGAAGAAAAATTGTGAAATGCTTGCAGTGTAGTGGCATGGACATTGCATTTGAGCCGCAGCTCATCTTGCAGTTCATCGAGGTATACTGATGGGCGATGATTGATGACAGCAGAAATAAAGGCGAGATCAGCTTGATTGAGGATGTGGGGGCAGCCCACAGCACAGGAGTACATGAGGGAATTCGAGACGTCGCCGAACTGCTGATACCGGTTGAGAACGTTGTAGACCAAAGATTTCTTGACACCGAGCAGACGGCAGATAGTTTTCACAGGGTAACCCTCATGGTACAGGATGGGAATGCGAGCCTTGAGATCATTCGATGCACCTCGCTGTGGCATGGAAGTGGTTGATGGTTGATGGTTGATAGATGATCAGTCATGGGAACTAAAATTTGCAGTAAACAGACATTGATTAGCTGGTTGAGAGTACTACTAGTAATTCCTAATTCTGTCTAGGGCTACTTCTGGGGTCCCTCTCCACAAAGCGTGACACGCGACTTTTGATTTTTGGCTTTTCCACGAACATTCGAAAACCGCTGTAATGGATGGTTGGTGTTCGTACGTGAGGGCTGGATATGGGCTGATAATTTCATGGGATGATTCTGACGACCTTCTGCAGGTAGACAAACAAGTTTTCGGTGGTCATGCAATCATCATTAGGTGCACATGTGTTTACTTTTAAGTCATCTGACATACCCTGCCACAAGGGCTTAAAATCCATTGCAAGTCTCACCACTTATAATCGCAGTGCGTCCAATTGGTGTATTCTTACTCTACCATTATGATGTTTCGTAAGGCCTTGGCAATGTAAACCGTTCCGGAGTTTGGTGGCCACAAACAATCTACTTGTCCTTACACTGCCAATCGACCGCCTGACTGAATCGGTAATCGTGCGAAAGATATCTAACCCTTGTGGAAATGGTATCACATCCATAACTGGTTGACATGAATGTGGTAACATGAGTAATCATGTGATCCATGCCGCTATGTCAGTATTGGATCGGTACTGTAGAGTGGTTACCAAGTATGTATGTCGGCAGGCTCGACCCGATATCCTTGGCCTACAGCTACTATACTGTTATGTTTGTACTGGCTTGGTGAGCCTGCCAATACCAATACCATACTGCTGTCCAGTATCGTAACAACATCGACCCAGTATGTAACCTATACAGATGGTAAGTACTAATATCCGTGTGAAAGGCTGATGTAATTGTATGTGTATCGTCTTTTTTTTTTTTTCCAAGTGCATTTTGTGTTGTACGCTTCGCTTTACTCACTGGCACCAACATCCACAGCCGCTACCACCACCATTAACAACTACGCCCAGCACCATTGACGATGATGACCACCACCACCACATCAACAGTTATGCACCACCAGCGTCGGATGGTCACGAGATAGGCATCCACAATGTCAGCCTTTTTTTTCTCCTTTTGAGTCTGTTGACTTCTCCACTACCAGCATCTGCCAGCCCCACCACTGGCCAGTGTCAACAGTCACTGGCACAGATCATCAACATCAAGGATGTATACCATTAATTACATTGTACAATCCTGTAGTGGTCATTGAATAGAAAATGCTAGTCTTTTTGAGTCTAAAGCAAAGTCGAGAAAATTGAGCAATTCAAATTGGCTGCAGCTCTAAGTGCATTGCCTATATACTGAGCAAACAATATCAGGTATGCCATCTGGCCTTGGTATGGAAGCCATACCAACAGTTGATATCGTTCCGATACTGCTTTCTGTATTGGTTCAGTATGGATCCCATCACCACATCGTATCTGCCGCTGGGTATATAAACTGACATAATTTACAATACCAATTGGGTATTGTGAGAATGTTAGTGTCCTAATATGGGTTTCATACCGGACAGATACCGTGATTTTTCAGTATAGGATCAATACCATGGTCAATTGGTGGTGTATCCTACAATCAAGAGTAAGACCATGTATGTACACCGCCAATTGACCATGGTATTGATCCTATACTGAAAAATCACGGTATCTGTCCAGTATGAAACCCATATTAGGACACTAACATTCTCACAATACCCAATTGGTATTGTAAATTATGTCAGTTTATATACCCAGCGGCAGATACGATGTGGTGATGGGATCCATACTGAACCAATACAGAAAGCAGTATCGGAACGACATCAACTGTTGGTATGGCTTCCATACCAAGGTCAGATGGCATACCTGATATTGTTTGCTCAGTATATAGGCAATGCACTTAGAGCTGCAGCCAATTTGAATTGCTCAATTTTCTCGACTTTGCTTTAGACTCAAAAAGACTAGCATTTTCTATTCAATGACCACTACTGTTACGACCCTAGACTCGAAGTCACGGGCTCGCTACACCGAAGCTAGACGAAGACGGAGGCGAGGACGAAGACGAGAGGATAGAAGAGGACTTAGAAGCAAGTAGGATCGAAACCCAAATGAACTAGCTTGGGGCTAGCTGGGCTATTGTGTTGGGTATATATACTACTGTACATGAGGTAGAGGTGAGGCATACATGAGGAAGACACAAGGCATGACATCACAGTGACATCACTATGACATCATGGTCCGGACCGGCCTAGGCCTGAGCCACATGGCAGGCACATGGCCAAGGTCTGGGTGAGTCCATAGATAAGACGAGAGATAAGACGAGATAAGATCTGATAAGATCTCAAGATAAGATAAGAGAGATTAGATAAGATGAGAAGAGAAGAAAGAAAAAGAAAAGAGTACGTATCGTAACACTATCCCCTCCTTAGGGGTCGACTTCCAGGCGACTGAAAACAGAGCGGCAGGTGGTGAAATTCTCGTAGGGCGAAAAGAGGGAAGCGAAGTGGAGAGAGTCAATGCCACGGAGTTTGCGGGGGGCCGAAGGGTGGGACTTGTAGAAGTCGTGTAGGACGTCAGGGGAGCCTTTTAAGTTTGACTCGGGCTCCCAAGTGCAGTCCTCCTCACCATAGCCCCTCCATTGGACGAGGAACTCCAGTTTGTTGCGCTTCAGGCGGCTGTCCACGATGTACTCGACCTCGAACTCCTCATCACGGTCCTCAATACCCACCACTGGCCCAGGACGAGTGACCTTCTGGCCCTCAAGAGGTCCCTTGTATGGCTTCACCCGAGAGATGTTGACAACAGGGTGGATGCGAAGGGTCTTTGGGAGACGGAGCTCCACAGCGTTGGGCTTGACCACAAGGACCTTGTAGGGACCGATCCACTTCTCGGTGAGTTTTCGCGAGGGGCGCCCATCGACTCGAACATGGGTGGTATCTAACCAAACCTCCTGGCCCACTGAGTACTCAGGGGCTTCCGAGCGCGATGGCCCTGCATTCTGGACCATCCTTTCCGCCGTTCGCTGGAGGGCCTTTCTTGTGGACTCAAGGATCGACTGGATGTTGGAGGCACAAGTGGTGGCAGCCTCGGCCTTAGAAGTGGCTGGCTCCACTCCCAAGCGAGGGGTATAAGTGCAAGTGATGGAGAATGGGGAGCGGCCGGTGGAATCCTGTCTTTTCAAGTTATAGGAGAACTGAGCGATCTTCAACCAGGAGGGCCAGGTATGCTGTTGATCATTTATAAAAAGCCGGAGGTACTGTTGGATCTCCTGATTGAGTCGCTCGGTCTGACCATCGGTCTGGGGGTGGAAAGCAGTGGAGAGTTTGGGTTTAATGCCAAGCATCTTTGAGAGATCTGTCATGAAAGTGCTGGCAAACTGGGGTCCTCTATCCGAGATGACTGTAGAGGGGAGTCCATGCTGGGTCCACACATGGTCTCGAAAGAGTTCCGCTGTACCGAGTGCCGAGACGGTCTTCATCGTCGGTATGAAGACTGCCTCCTTTGAGAATCGATCCACTACCACCATGATGTTGTCATACCCACTGGCCTCAGGTGCGTCCATAAAATCCACAGATATGTCTGTCCAAGGTGCCTCGGGGACCGGGTTTGGGTGAAGTTTTCCAGCAGGAGGTCTCCGGGATCCCTTGGCCATCTGGCAACGATGGCAGGACGAGACATACTCCTTCACCGATCGAGACATGGCCGGCCAGACATAATGACGGGAGATCAACTCGAGGGTTTTAGACCATCCTGGGTGACCAGCGACAGGGGTGATGATGTGCCTCAATCACTGGGAGGACTGCTGAAGGGGGAACATAGACCCGACCATCCCTGACATAGAGGCCATCCCTAAGCTCATATCCTTCGGGCGGGGTCGTGGCTGAGGTCGCCCCCTTTAGGATAGCCCCGAGGGTTCCATCCATCCCTACAGAGAGCGCTGCCACCCGGGTTGGGTCGATGAGGGTGACCTCCTGATTGTCCCCTTTGACCTCATGATCTTCCCTTCGAGACAGAGCATCGGCCTTCGCCATGGAGGCACCTGGCTTATAGACGAGCTTGTAGTTGAACCTCGAAAGGTACTGTGCCCATCGAGCCTGCCTGCGATCGAGGTTCTGAGCCGTTTTAAAGTACTGGAGGTTAGAGTGATCCGTCCAGATTTCGAACTCGTAGGGGGTGGCCTCCAGATAGTGACGCCAGGTCTCCAACGCACGGATGATGGCAAGCATTTCCTTATCGAAGACCTGATAGTTCCGTTCTGGTGGGGTCATGGAGTGCGAGTAGTAAGCTACAGGGTGCCAAAGCCCGTCAGGGGCCTCTACCGAGAGCACTGCACCAGTTGCAAAGTCGGACGCATCTGTCTCGAGACGGAACTTCCTATTTTGGTCGGGGAACGCAAGGATGGGGGCCGATGTGAAGGCTTCTTTTAATGCATCGAAGGAGCGCTGCTGCTCCTCTTGCCAGGTCCAGGGTTGGTCCTTTCTTGTAAGGTCATTAAGTGGGCGAGCGATGCGGGCGAAGTCCTTGATGAAGCGACGGTAGAAGTTTGCCAGGCCAAGGAAGGCCCTGACCGACTTAACCTTGGTAGGGGTCGGCCATTCTCGGATGGCTTTCACCTTGGACTCGTCCATCTTGATCCCATCAACCCCTACAACCATCCCCAGGAACTCGACCTCTTTCTTCTTGAAGAAGCATTTCTCCGGTTTTATGAAGAGATCATTCTCCTCGAGGCGTCGAAGGACCTCCAACACAATTCGATCGTGCTCGGCCTCATCATCTGTCTTTGTGAAGATCATGATGTCATCGATATAGACAACAACCACATCCTCCATGTCCCCAAAGATATCGTTCATCATGTTTTGAAAGGTCGAGGGGGAGTTGCAGAGACCGAAGTACATGACGAGAGGTTCGAAGGATCCTTTGTGAGTGACAAAAGCCACCTTCCACTCATCACCTTCCTTGATGCGAACATTGTTATATCCCCACCGTAGGTCCATCTTCGTGAAAAGCTTGCACCCCTTGAGTTTATCAACAAGCTGCGATATGAGTGGAAGGGGGTATGCATTCTTCACAGTATGCTCATTGAGGTAACGGTAGTCCTGGACCATACGCTTTCGGCCATCCTTCTTGGGGACAAAGAAGACAGGGGAGGTCTGAGGAGACTTCGAGGGTCGGATGTAGCCCTTCTTGGTCTGATCATCAATGAAATCCGAGACCTCTTTTTGTTTGTCGACGGAAAGGGGAATGAGGCGACCTCTCCTGGGGGTAAACGTGTCTTTGAGATCGATGGCATGATCCCAGGGTTTTCTCAGCAGCATGCGTTCTGACGACTCCTTCGAGAACACTTCTAGGTACCGATGGTACTCCTTTGGGACAAGTTCTTCGACAGTGCCAGACCGAGACCATGTCGAGCGGAGCTTCGGATGTAAGTACTCCATGTCATTTGCTTCCTTCTTCTCCTGCTTCGACAGTGGGGCAAGGTCATGGCATTCTCGAGGACATCGGGTCATTTTAACAGTCTTGTCAACCCACGAGACTACGGGGTTGTGTCGTCGAAGCCACGTATAGCCGAGGACAAGTGGGTGAGAACCGAGGGTAGTGACCTGTGCCCAGATGTGCTCTCTGTGTCCATCGAAGTTCATTACGAGAGGCGCTACGTGGGTGATATCCCCATCTCGGTTCTTGGTGCCATCGACGTTGTAGACCGGGACTGTCCTTTCGAGGGGGAGGAGGGGTATCTTGTTTTCATCTGCCCACTTCTTGTCCAGGAACGTGTCAGTTGCCCCTGAGTCCACCAACGCTCTTGTCTGCCACTTCCTACTTCTCCCTTCCAACGTTACTTCTAACTCCAATTCGGGCTTGCAGCCCACGGTTCTAACTTTAGCGTCCTTTGGGGTTTCTGGTTTCGGTTGGTCACATTTTTTTGTATTTTCATAGCACGAGGAATTAAGCACCCCATTTTTAACGTGCGGGGCCGAGCCAGTAGTGGACTCCTCTGCACACGAAGTAGACACATTAAATAACTCCTGTGTGTCGTAAGTGTCCAAGACTGAGAACCGATTACATGCCTGGCCAGTAGGTACCCGAACCTCTACTGACCGAACTCTTTTCCCTGCGCTTTCATCTCGTTCGTATGCTTATCGTAAAAGAACACCTGCATTTCTTCGAAGGTCATCCCCTGCAGTTGGCAAAGCTGAGGGTCCTCTTGGGGTGCTGCTTGACGAGCAGCAGGCTGGGGCAAGAAAGGGGTACGAGGGGGAGCGGGGAAGCGGGGAGGAGGGCGCTGCTGAGACCGAGACGTACAGTCTCGTTTGAAATGATTACCCCCACACGAGAAGCACTTGATGTGCGAGGGGACGGGGCGAGAAGTCGAGGTGGCACCGATTTCCATTGGGATACCAGAGCCTCCGAAGGTGCCAACTGACGAGGGAGAGGGGCGAGAGGTCGAGGATGGGACAGTGAAGCGGGAGGAGGTGTGCATTCGAGCGGCTTCGATGGTGCCACCCAAGGTCCGGAGTTCGACTACGTACTCGGCGAGGGTAGCCTTCCTTTTTCCTTGCACGAAGATTTGCTGTAATATGTCAGGGTGCATGGCCCGTTCGAGCATAAAGATGGCGTAGTCGTCAGACGCCCCTGCAGACATTGCTAACGCACCGAACTTGGCCACGAAGTCCTCAGTCCGCATGCTTCCTTGTCGGATCTTTTGTAGTTGGGCCTTCGCCCAGTCCTTGTTGTTGATCGGCCTGAACTTGGCCTCGATCTCGGCCTCGAGGGCCGCCATATTGGGGTACGTGTTTGCTGCCTTGCAGGCATCGATTCTTGCTCGGGCATACGCCCCTGCTACTGGCCCTTCGAGTCGGGTCCACACTGCCAGGCAGTCCTGCGAGGCCGATGGAAAGTCCGCTATCTGGAGATACGCCTTCATCTTGCTCCACCATTCCTCGAATCTCGAGATGGAGCCATCATACTTTCCGGGGTCGGACGCCCCTTTCTTTGCTGGATCGCCCCGGGCAGCACGTGCATTGGCCTGGATTAGACTCTGGGCCACAGAGGTAGTGACGTGGGCGGTGATAGTGCCGATGAGCGCCTGGACATCGGGGTCGACGAGGAGAGGGTTGGGCAGGGGTTGCTGTTGTTGGTTACCACCTTGGTCCATAGCGGCTGACTATGACGGGGCGGCGGTAGGGTTTGTTGATGAGGTGGCGGGGGCGGAGGTTGTAGCGGCGAGGCGGGGGAGCGGGATGACCGAAGATGTCTTCGTAGAGTTGCTCGTCGAGGTTGTCGAAGCGAGGGTGGGGAGCGGGGTCGAAGATGTCTTGGTAAAGTTGATTGTGGGGCGGGATCAGGGGGTGTGCGAAGAGGCGTGCTCCTTCTTCGTCGGGAAGACCGAAGTTGGCAGGGAGCGGGGGTGGGGTCCCGAGGTTGGGGTCTTCGGATGGGGTTCGAGAGGGGTAGATGAGTTCGGGGGTAGGCGAGGGAGGGGTATTTCGTGGAGGCAGAGGTCGATAGATCGAACCTTCGCGGTGGAACGAGGTGTGGCGTGGAATGGTGAACAAACCTCCTTAAAGCCTGGAGTCCGGCTGTGACGCTCTCCTTGACCCTGGAGTCCGGGTTTGCTCAGCGAGCGGGTGACGGTATAGAAGCTAGTTCAAGTGTTACGACCCTAGACTCGAAGTCACGGGCTCGCTACACCGAAGCTAGACGAAGACGGAGGCGAGGACGAAGACGAGAGGATAGAAGAGGACTTAGAAGCAAGTAGGATCGAAACCCAAATGAACTAGCTTGGGGCTAGCTGGGCTATTGTGTTGGGTATATATACTACTGTACATGAGGTAGAGGTGAGGCATACATGAGGAAGACACAAGGCATGACATCACAGTGACATCACTATGACATCATGGTCCGGACCGGCCTAGGCCTGAGCCACATGGCAGGCACATGGCCAAGGTCTGGGTGAGTCCATATATAAGACGAGAGATAAGACGAGATAAGATCTGATAAGATCTCAAGATAAGATAAGAGAGATTAGATAAGATGAGAAGAGAAGAAAGAAAAAGAAAAGAGTACGTATCGTAACAACTACAGGATTGTACAATGTAATTAATGGTATACATCCTTGATGTTGATGATCTGTGCCAGTGACTGTTGACACTGGCCAGTGGTGGGGCTGGCAGATGCTGGTAGTGGAGAAGTCAACAGACTCAAAAGGAGAAAAAAAAGGCTGACATTGTGGATGCCTATGTCGTGACCATCCGACGCTGGTGGTGCATAACTGTTGATGTGGTGGTGGTGGTCATCATCGTCAATGGTGCTGGGCGTAGTTGTTAATGGTGGTGGTAGCAGCTGTGGATGTTGGTGCCAGTGAGTAAAGCGAAGCGTACAACACAAAATGCACTTGGAAAAAAAAAAAAAAGACGATACACATACAATTACATCAGCCTTTCACACGGATATTAGTACTTACCATCTGTATAGGTTACATACTGGGTCGATGTTGTTACGATACTGGACAGCAGTATGGTATTGGTATTGGCAGGCTCACCAAGCCAGTACAAACATAACAGTATAGTAGCTGTAGGCCAAGGATATCGGGTCGAGCCTGCCGACATACATACTTGGTAACCACTCTACAGTACCGATCCAATACTGACATAGCGGCATGGATCACATGATTACTCATGTTACCACATTCATGTCAACCAGTTATGGATGTGATACCATTTCCACAAGGGTTAGATATCTTTCGCACAATTACCGATTCAGTCAGGCGGTCGATTGGCAGTGTAACCCATGCCGCCCACGAAAATTTTTGTTGCTGATTAATCACGATTAAAATGACATGACACGAAACTGAGGTTTCAGTGATGCATACGAGTCAGCAGAACCTATATATACTCCAACACAAACCTCAGACTGACTTTTTTGGTCGATTTACTGACACAACGCGGCCACCAATATTTAAGATGGGGGAAAATGTAGTGGAAAATGCGAAGCAAAATTTTAAGATTATGATCGAATTCTAACGTGGACAGAGTTCAAAGTCTTGCCAGTAGTGAGATTGTTTGTGATAACTACAAATTATGACGACCATGCAATAAAGTCCCAAATGTTGGTCTAATTATTAAGTACTGAAACTGACAACACGCTCGTCAAAACTTTGAGTTTTATGTCCACATTTGAGCCATGGGGGAATTTATTGTATTGTTGTTGCCTAGACGATGGCTTGGACTTCAAATTTTCGCAATCATAGAAACCCGGTTTTATTGTTAAAGTGAAAACAGGTGGGAATATGTTATCCGAAACTCTGAATTTCGTCCTGGACTAAACTGGTTGCCCGATCATCGCCCGACTGTCACCCCGATCATCGCCACACATGTTGTAGAGTCCGTGCCCGACATATCATGTAGGGAGTAACACGGGCAAGGGTACACGGCATGAGCAAGTTCTAGTAGTACATTCAAGAAAATACTATAGTTCGCGAGAGCACTAGATGTTGTTTGCCGGGTATTCTAGTCCACTGTAGCAATGGAATCGGTCAAGACTCACAGAAATTGTGAGCGGGAAAGACGTACTAGGATCAAGTTGCAACAATCTTCATCCACGGGAATGGCTCCTGCGAGACCTTGAGTGACTCCCTCCGACGTTCAGTGAGTTGCGAGATCCACTCTTCATTATACAACGCCACAGGTAAAGCCGGTACTGGGTCCCTAGACGACGTTGGATTGTCAGGCGCACGCTTTCTAGGGAGCGGTTTTGCGCCCTGTGGGCAAAAGATATCCTTGTCGAGGATCCGCTGGAGGTCTATGATATCTAGTTCTTTGTCAATATTCCTCCGCCATTCCATTCTTTTCACTCGGAGTACATTCTCGATACCGTTTTCCACAGAGCTCTCTTCCGAGCTCATACCATGCTCGCCTAATGAGTTGATGAGACGCTGAAGCCACTGCCAGCTGCGTAGATCATCATCAGGAACTTCTGATTTCGTGGCGACAATGTGATCGAGGATAGCTTTCCTCCGAGAGTATTTCTACCCAAGCATCAGTAGGTGTATCGGTGTTTGAATACACGATGCCTACATTTCGGCGGCGCGTGGCCTGTCTACTCTCCTTCCCTTGTAACAAGTTCTCTTCCACTAGCCGAGCCTCCTGTTCAGCAGGTGTCTCCATTAGCCCCTTGGCCATCAGCTTGGGTCGTGCATTCTTCCACAGAGTTCGCAGTCGCTTGTAACGTTCATGTAGTGCCTCTTCAATATAGTCATCATTTTTTTTGATGGGCCAGGCTTCTTGCACACAGCGGGCTTGAAATTCGCGAAGGAGGAAACTAAGTATGAAGGAATTCCATGGTGACGAGTGATTCTGCGTCAAATCGAATGCGACATTGTCCGTGTCAGGGCTGGGCCCATCTTCGTACTCATAGGCACGGACATCGGCAGCTTTGGCTGGTTCGTGCGTTATGAATTCGACGTCCTGTGCGATCCCAAGCTTGTCCTTGAAGAGACGACGCACTTCAGCCTGATAGGAGGGTTAACGGGTCAGCAAGAGCACGAGGGTTTTCTTACCAGGATAAAGTCGCGATGGTAGTTGGGTTCCATTGCCTTTTCGAGTTGGAGTTTGTGGTTCTGCTGCCTTTTCCGCCGTGGAGTTTGCCTTGGACTCCGTGGAACAGCACCAGCTGAAAAATGGCCCCCACTCTCCAAAAGAGGTCGGAGAGCCATCTCGACACTTTTGGTGACGGCTTCCATCACTGCAGACATTGGCGGTGGGTCGTCCTGAGCGTTGAGTGTTGCCTCTCCTCCTATCTCTTCTCGTCCCTCAGGCAACGCGGATCCGGGGTCGAGGCCATTGTCCTTGTAAGGACTAGAATTAATTTATTCGCCAACAACAGGGATGGTCTTACATTTATTTCAACTCCAATGAGCCGTGTTCGCTTTGAGATCCCTCGACTTTTCCTGATTCGCTTAATCGCATCCAGATTCGGGGTAGACAGCGTGTTGACCTGAGGACAGGATGGAAGTGGTCCTGCCGGGGAGTCCATTTCAGCGTCGAGGTGTTTTGCAACAGGAGCCTGTCATACGTAGTACTTGAGTAACATTACACTATCTCATACAGGGAGTACTCACAGGTCTCCTGAACCGCGCATAGCGCTGCTCGATGTTGGCAAGTTCCCTCTCTTTTTCTGCCTACTTTTTACCTTAGCGTTGAGCAGAGAACATTTAAGTTTGACATACCTGCAGCGTGGAACTCAGCCTGGTGACCTCTTCTCGTACACGGGCGTCAATTTCCGTCATTCTAGTGGCTTGCAGGCTCTCAAACTGAGATCGCATGTTAAGCTAGGGGGCGGCGCATAAATACCTGGTGACGGGTAATGATTTATGTTAGTTTTTCACCTCAAATTGTTTTCGCAACTCCTCGAACTGCATTTCATACTGTCGAATGCTTTGCTCCTGGCCCCTCTGGATCTGCTACTCCGATGTTAGTGGGCGTGGAGGGAGCACACATCGGAGAGTTACATCAAGCGCCTGCTGAAGCCCTAATAACTCGCGTTCCTTTTGCTTTAGATCGGATTGCAGACTAGTAACAGTATCATTCTGCTTGCTATCGTCAGTGGCAGGGAGTGTATCTTTAACGGTTGGCCATACCTTTCCCTGCTGCCGAACCTTCTTTCGGAGTTTGTTGATAATCTCCTCCTTCTCGTACAGCTCTTGTCGCAATGATTGGGAGAAATCGACTTCCTCATAACGGCACTTGGATGATGGTAACGGTACAGCCTAGTGATCAAATGAGCAGATAAAACAATGTTTCGAGCTCGCACATACGGTGGCTTCTCCTGATGTGACCGGGTCCAGGGGAGTGTCCGGTTCCAATCATTTTCCGGTGGCTGCATGGGGTATTGGCATCTGTCCTGGGTTCGGGTTGATCTGGTGACTGGGAGCGCTTGGCCTCCAAACATCGCGTTCTGATTCTAGGGCTTCGGGGGTGATACGGTGATTGGCACCGCACAGATTCAATCCATCGACCTGGTGTTCCGATTCTCGAGCTTCACGCTGACCGGCAACATGAAGGGTCGGATTGAAAGAAATGACCAACGCTGGTGCTTGTGCTTGTGCGTGGGCGGAAGGCGAAGAGGTGTCCAACCGATTGGGAACGGCAGAGCTATCAATATGGTCAGTAGGATCACCGGTGGATGACTTGTCATCATCAAAAAGATCATTTTGGCGGATCGTCTGGACATCCTCCTGCTGGCCGGGGGAGCGCCATGTGTGCCAAGGGTTGTTGAACAGTCCACTTTGGAACATTTTAGGCGACGTGGGGGCGTTCTCTGCCTAGGGGCATTTCGGTGCGACTTCTCTGTCCTATATATTAGAAGCGTTAGAGTTGTTCGCAAAATAGAACAACTTCCACATTACAATTAGAAGCTATTGGCTTGACAATACCATCGCCCAACAATAATACAAGAACACTTCGCTTGGCGATTGCCAGGCGCCTATAAATTAACACAATGGCACATCTCAACAAATATTAAGACGTTGCTAAGGTGACACCCTTGACAATAACGGCGAGATGAGCAAGAGAAGGGTAAAAGGACACTTAAATCTGTCGCCCCTGTGGTGACCTTTGCGACATCCTTGTTCCTCAAACTTCCAATCATGCCAGCGTCGGAATCGTGACCAGTCCCCGCATTCTACGATGGCAAGCCCGTCCTATTACCTATGTTGTCCTCTCAGGTGGAAATAGCATTTCTGCCAGAGAGGCGTGTGCGCGTCAGCGCATCTGAATCGATGACTGTGTTTGAGTTAAACTTCCTCTCGCAGACAAGTGTGGAAGCCAGAGCAAAAACTCCCAGCGCCACGACCTCGAGGGCGACGACCCCCAGAGCCACGACCCTTAGAGCGAAAACGCCTAGGGCTGCAACTCCTAGAGCACGAAGTCCCAGCGGACAAACATCCGCGCCCGCCGTCAGAGGAAAATCGGTTGCCATCAACGCCCCTTCCTCTGATTCCGAGCATTCAGAAAGCTCACCTGCGCCATCAGAGTCAAGCCTGTCATCTCTTGAATCCGAGCTGGGCGGAAGCGACAAGATTTCTAAGCCGAGTGGGGAGGCAGGTCGACCTGGCCGGGGAGGTTACAACTTGGAGGAGCAGTTAGGCTGGGGTGACAGCGGCTTCAAAAGCCTAAAGGTGAGCCATATACAGACCTGATGACACAGGCACTCATCTGAAATCAACCAGCGATTTGTGAACAAGGCCATTAAAAAACACTTGGATGTCACAAAATGCCGAAGCCAACAAGATCGCAAAGCACTCGATACTGTGTGCGATCTGGTGAGCTCACTTCCCATTGGGATGATAATTACTCACCGCCGAATGCATAGGCTATTGCAGAGTTTCCAGACCTAAGCACTTTCGAAAACTGTTGGCCCGTTCTCGACCTGATTCAGATGCGCTTGAAATATTTGTCTTCAAGAGCCCGGCAGGAGAAGAGAATCGCTGATGCTTCGAACGAGGTTGCAAAGGGTGGAAAGAGCATTTGGGGCAGGTCGTCGAAATCGAAGTCACCCGGACCACTAAAGAAATAGTGTCGAACGATGGAGTGTAGCGGGGCCGCGAAGCTTGGATGATATCGAGGGCCGACGCCTGAAGCACCAGAGTGCTACTTCTGCTCGCGGGTGGGGAAATATTAATCCTGTTCATCTCAATAGATACATTGTCTTCCATACCGCGTCGTGTTCTTGCATTGATCAATGCAATATATTCTAGCACCCACTCACTGGTAGCGCGTACAACACCTCACTATGAAACAGTGTGAGTAGTGGCAAAAACGAAGTACGGATGTCGCGCCCCTTACTTTTGGTAGTAGCACATTCACCTGTGAACAGAGTGAGACATAGCAAAGACATAACACGGATACCACACCTGCTGATTTATCTTTTGCAAGACGCGACTGGTACTACAGTCTTAGCGTTTACGATGCGAACACTTTCGTACTGGTTTCGCGACGACTAACTAAACTTTCGTATTAATTTCGCGACGACTAACTAAACTATTACTACTACTACTACTACTATGACACCGACGACCGGCTACCTTAGACTGTGGTGGTGATAAAAAAAAGAAGAAGAGATTCCGTGAGAAAGTAATAATGCGCTTGATAAAGTGAACTGTTTGGCTGAGCACGTGCAGGAGTGTGCACGTGATGCTGAATTCGTTTCACTTTATATACTTTCCGAGCTCCGCTAAAATTTTCCTTTTTCCTTTCATACTTTCCTTCACGACGACTCAGTAGTAACTCAGTAGTAATGTTAGTTGGTAGTAACTCAGTAGAAAGTTTCGTTCTTCGGCGGGCAAGCCAATGAACGTGCGAAGTCCAATCTTCCAAGTGAAGGCGTGAGGAATGATGAAGATGGCCATGGCATTAAAATACAACTGATTTGAGATGGCGGGCATGTGCACTCTGTTTGGGTATTAAAAGGCTTCACTAAAAATCGAGTCCCATAGGCTTCGACTTGCCACTCCAATTCACACCGATACAATATCGTCCGACAACATCCGCCCGAAAATGTCCAGCCACGGAACGTTCAATATCACGCCGAAAATGATTCACCTACAAGCATTTTCCTGGCTCAAACAATTCGCGGAGGGTTCCATCTTGCTGGACACGGCACTAAACAGCATCGAGTTCGCCCTTGGCTCGAACTTTGACCCCGACGAGTGGATGGAACTTACCCACCATATTGTGATGGATCGGGATTGTTGGCCCGCTATCGAGAAGATATTTATGCAGGAGTTGGGTATTGCGGGGTCGTCCTCTGGTATGTTTTTATCTATATGTAAAGTCCTATTTTCCGAATCTTTCGCCAGAGTCGCATTCCCAACCGCCTCGAGTACTGAATATGTCGGGTATGCAGGGGCCTTCCTTTTCCACTGGTACGTATGACTGTTTTACTATTGACACTGTCCCTGAGGTATCCACCTAGAAGCATGAGTGCCGCTGCCCTCAGCGTTAAGTCCATCAGGTGAGACCATTCCTAACGTCTACCCCAGATTCCATGGAATGATCCGATGTTCCCTCCCATAGCCGTACCTTTGTTGAAAGACCCATCCGCCTGGCGCCTCATGATGGATTGGGCGCAGGACAAGATTGGGTTCGGCGAGCTTGATGATAGGATGCGAGCACATGGACCTCGTTATATCCCTGAGGAGTGGAAGACCATTATTGACGAGGTGTTTATGCTGTCAGATCCAGGAGTTGAAAGTGCGGGACCCGCATCCCTTGTCGTTGAAAGAGCGATGAAGTCGCAGGGCGTTACTTTGTCGACTGCTCCTGCCACCGCACCGTCCTGTTTGGCCCCCACTCCTGCCGCTGCACCGTCCTCTCCGTCCTCTTGGGTCCCCATTCCTGAAGTGACCTTTTGGGGCCCCCCTCCTGTACTGTCCTCTGATCCTGGACCGTACACATTTGCCCCCTTTTCCTACCCCACTTTAGCCTCTCAATATGCTACCCGTCGTCCTGGTAAATCACCTTGTGGAGCTACTCGGAAAGAGCGCCGTAAATCATCAGGAGCTACTCAGGAAAAGCGCCGTAAATCATCTCGTGGAACTACTCAGAAGAAGTGCCGTAAGCTGAATACGAGCATTTTCCTTGACATAGACGCTGAAGACGAGGACGAGGACGAGGAGGAAGACGGGGGAGACGAAAGAGGTGGGCCCATTCGTCGTCCTCAGGAGGTGGGACCCTCGGGAAAGGGTTCTTACCTACAGTCAATCGACGCCCTTTCTGAACGGTTTAAGCGTGGTGTACGGGAGGGGACGGTCTCCAACAGTCCTCTCGACATGCAACTCCCGACTAGCATTTTCCCCCCTCCCCGCAAAAATATCTATATAGTTGAATTTTATTCAGGTGTGCTCGGTATTCTTAGCCGTGTATCTTTTTTTGACAAGATTATCATCAGCCAGTGCGAGAACGTTTGCTTTTGAATACATCAAGGTGCGAGGGTTCGAGGCTACGACGTTACCGTGGCTCCCTCACCGGCTGTACGTGGAGGCTTCTTGTCCCCTCGATGTGCAACAAAGTCTCCCTCCGTCTCACTGCCGAAGTCATAAAGACATCGTTCTTCTGCCCCCGCAGGAAGGCACGTCGATCTTGGCATACAAAGCTCGGCAAGTACTCCCAACCCGAAACTGGGTTCGGATCAAGCAGTCAGCATACAAGGGCAATATTGGGTATGTCGAGGAGAGCGCTGAAACTCATGCGGTTGTACTTGTTGCACCCCGTCAGCTTCCCTATGATGTTCCCGAGGAATCAGGCGAAAGGATGATGTTTGACGTTGAACTGGCCAGGCTCGCTGGCCTTGATTCCATTCCTATCATATCTCCCTCTGGTGCCGAGATCGGATATAGTTGTGGTGGGCAACAATTCGTACGCGGACTGCTTAGGCTGACGTTACCGGTGAACGCTTTGGAGTTAGTCGAACTACCGCATCCTGACGACATCAGATTTCACGTGGCCACTGGTGTCGATCCTCCTTTTGTCGAAGAAACGCTCAATATTTTTTCAGCGCAATTTTGGCGAGAGCATGACAGCGTTGAGATACAGGAGGGGGACCTCCGGGGAAAGAGGGGAATGCTTGCTGACGTAGATTTGCACAAACGATCCGCCGTCGTGTTGTGTGACGGTGATGATACTTTCGAATGCAACTTGCGGGAGCTACGCAGAGTATTCAAGATAGGGGATACAGTAAGGGTTATAGCAGGTCCGTTTTGTGGAGAAACGGGCTATGTTATCGTTCTGCATGAGCGTACGCTTGTCCTCGCTGTCATGCAATCCGACAAATCCTCAGCTAATGTGAGTTCTCATCATCTCCGCCACCTATGTCCTGACAAGTTCGCAGATTGAAGTGTCGAAGTTCGCCGTGCAGAGCCAATTGCCAGAACACGTTTTATCTGTTGTCCCTGAAGACAATGAACTTCAGTCAGTTCGCCCACTTCCGGGAGACGAAGCCCTCCCAGGTGACGTGGTACGAGCGTATCGTGGCCCATATATTGGCGAGTCGGGGATCATCGAGTGGATTAGTTCTGACAGTAAAGTCTGGATTTTTAAGCATGGGAAGGGTAAGGGAAAAGAGGATGCACGGGAAGACAAGGGAAAAGAGGATGCACCGGCAGACAAGGGAAAAGAGGCTGCACCGGCAGACAAGGGAAAAGAGGCTGCACCGGCAGACGGGGAAAATCCAGCTCCCAGTCTGACTGTGGTCGCTATAGATATAGCTGACCTCATTATCGAGCGAGCTCCGAATACCCTCACGTTTTCAAAGGACAAGGGCTATAACGTTGCTGTGGGCGATACTGTGGAGGTGGTGAGGGGGCAGTGGCGTCATTCCCAAGGCACAGTGAAGGCAGTGGACTTGACGAAAGCTAGTCTTGATTTTGTGCATCCAACGGATGGAGTTCAGGTGAGCTACCTTTTGTTCATCTCGATGCCCATCTCAATCTCACTCACCCTTTTGCCTAGATTACTGTTCCCATTACCTTTTGCCGCAAGATCAAGGAGCGTTTTGACCACGGATTATCGAAGTTTGTCGGTCGTGATGTCTGGGTTATAGCTGGCGACAAGAAAGGCACTCGGGCTACGCTGCGTACCATCGGAAGGATGTCCAGTTGGGTGGAGCTATACGGTCAACTGACGCAGCTGAAAAATAATCAAATCGCAACACCGTAAGTCATCTTTTGTCGAGGGCTAGTTCTTCTGATTCCTGATTCCTGTCTTAGAGCGGGTATGCTACTCGACGGCACACTGCTTCCCCCGCAGTTGCAGCGCGGCCTGAAGGCCCTGCACAGCCGATCCTTCATTGCACCTGTTGTGCCCCGTAGTGTCACCCCGCCACCTTCTCCTGGCCCTTCAAATGCGGGCCCTTCAGATGCGGGCCCTTTAGATGCGTGGTCAATTACCCCTGCCGACATCGCCCAGATGCAGACTCCCCAGATGCAGACTCCCGATTATGGTATGACATTTCGTTATCGTACTACAATTACTCAAGTGCCTATAGGTGATGTTCCATGGCTTTTCCAACCCGACTTCTGTGACTTCAAATCTTTCCATCTTGGATTCAACGTTAGCGTTGGTTTCACCCAAGTGTCACTAGGCAAGCGCGTTGTCCGGACAGTGTGCCCCGACCGATTTATGGGTCAGAATGGCCCTGCGCTTCCCGGCTCTGTCTGCGTTACAGTGACCGGGCACAATTTGGGTTCGGCCATCCAACATCTCACGATCCCTGCTCGGTACCTTATGCCAGCGAACCCCACTGGAAAGAATCAGTTATGTTTGGTATTAAAGGGACCACAAGCAGGACAAGTCGTGCATATAAAGAAGTGCCAGAGGAACTCCAAATCGGTTGTGACGGAGCATGGTGTTACTCTCAATTTTTCTGATGTATGTGTCGCATTTGAGTACAATCGTGCGTAGTCGAGGGGGTTTTAATTTACGATGACAATAATACTGTTGCCGGTTGAATTCCCGCCTTAAGTCCTGGGCCTTATGCTTTACAACGATGATTGCATTTCAACACCAATCATTCATAGGCACTTTATTGTGGTGGCTCATCGGTGATGGTTTTGGGGATTCTCACCGCCAAAGTCTTTTGTCCGGCGGCGGTGTCTCTAGGCAAGTGCTCTGTTTTCTATCAGATGATGATTTAATAGTTAACTGAGATGCAAGGTTATTGTTCGCGGGGTTCTTGCAACTGAGAATTTCGTTCGTTATTGTCGGGCGACAACATGGTAATGGCATGTTTTAATAATTGCCTAACACGCGCGGGCGACAACATTGCAAAGACATGATTTAATAGTTACCTATAGGCGAGTTATTGTTTGCTATAGGATTCATGCAACTGAGCATTTCGTTATTGTCAGGCGACAACTCGGCAATGACATGAACGTGTCTAATGTGACCCGTCGCATCAGTAGAAATAACTCGTCCATCCTAACAGTCCCCACAAACCATCGACTTTGGACACTCTTCGAACACCAATCATCGACTTCTGCGAACTCCAATTATGGGCCTCGTCCAAAGTCACTTTGCAGGGATGCTGGCCGTCCCCCCGAAAGGTGACGCTCGTGAGGGAAGTCCTATCTCCGGCGATCCTGCTCCCACCGCACAGGTAAGAATCCAATGACTTTGACAATTGGTCATTCAGAACATCCTTGTCATCCCAGAATTTCTGTACGGCTACACTGGTTGAAGTTGCTCAGAAGCGTAAATTTTGTGAAGATCAGGACTCGGCCCTTGGCCCCCCTACCAAGATCCCGCGTGGTACCTCGCTGGTCTTGAAGACGTCTTCTGTTAGTGTTCAGGTAAGGATCCCGACATGATCAAGTGCGCTACTTATAAGCATTCAGCAAATTCCATTGACCACCCCGTCTTTGAAGCGCAAAAGTAGCGAGGATCAAGATTTGTCGCTTGGCCCTCCTGCCAAGGTTCCTCATACTTCTTCGTTGATCTCCCCCAGAGGGTACAGCTGCTTCATCTGGCGACTTCCCAATGAACTTCTTGGGCATATCACAACTTTTCTTCCCCCGAATTCCCTTCTGGCGCTGACCCAGGTGTGCCAGCTACTCAAGGAGATAGCTGCTCCGCGTTATTTCCTGCTCCTTGGGTTTGATACCCCCCAAAGTAATTATTTATCCCTGGACGACAGGGGCTGTGAGGCCCTGTTACTGTGGCGGCGGACTAGGGCATTTGCTGTCCCGAATTCCCTTTACTTTTCTGTTTCCTGGACAACAACTGACGACCATTTGTATGCCCTGCGAACCTTCTTCGAGTCGCTGACTGGTAGCAAGATAATCCGTCGAGTGCACCTGCTTCTATTCTCTGGTCCCGACAAGCCAAGTCATTTGTTCTTGCGCCTGCTGGAATGTATCCGAGGGTCAGGCTGCAAAGAATTGACCTGCCATGGCTTGCCTTGGGGAGAAGGGCCGCGGATCTGCCGTGGTAAAGGGGCTTTTGTTTGCAATACTGAGATCGAGTCCTTAGAGCTCTTGTCATCACTTTTCTTCACCTCCATGTCCATCGCCTTCACACTGAGTACCTTGCGCAGTGCACCACTAGTCAACCTTAGACTCACCAACACGGCACTTACAGCTGTGCAGTGGACAAAGTTCCTTGGGGATTTACGACTCAGGTCCCTTCGCTCACTCGAGATAGAGGCTACTTGTCCTGCCCGCAGCCTTGTAGAGTTCCTGTCACGCCATCAAGTGAAGACCCTCACTATCATTAGCGGTACAGCTCGATGCAGCTCACTTCCCCGCAGTCCACTGCGACGTGCTCGCCCAACGGCCTTACTCTCGTCGCTGACCAGACTGGATGGTCCCCCTTCCTACATACTCTCTCTATTGCGTTATGCTTATATACCTGGTACTCTGGAATATCTTGGGCTTCGACTTGGGGCGTCAAGCTTCACGGACTGTTTCCTATCAGATGTATTGTTATGCACCGAACTCTTGCCTGGAGTAAACGAGCTTTCCGTTAGAATTCCTGCTGAGGCAGATCTCCGTGCGCTGGCTTTACCGGAGAATCGTGCCCGAACTTGTCTTGTCAGAGTCAAGGATCTCACTCTTTGGATCCTGAACTCCGAATCAGATGTCAACGCAATCATATGTAGGTTTCGCCCAATGTGACTATGACTAACGAGCTTTCCAGTTACAGTGTGCCCGGTGGTTACCCACTTTCCCCGAAATCGAGGACCTCTATCTATGTGCAGGGACTTCTAGGTCTGACGATGAATTGGCCCACCTGTTCCGATCGTTTTCTCCATCTAGCAGCCTCGGGATAACAGTTTTGAGGGTGTAGATTGATCGATGTCGTCGATGTCTTCTCGACAGGCCATGTGTATGTGCTTTATTGGTATTCCCATTCTCCCATCACTCATGGTGGCACGGTGGCTGGTTTTGCATCTGCACCATTTACAGTTAACCGACGAGCCTCAAGTTGGTTGTCGTTGCTGTTGTATCGCTCGAATAGTCCATACTTACTAAATGGTACTCTGAATGTGTGCTCTCGTACTGGGATGCGTCCTTGGGAATGATGGGTGCTTTGTTCCAGCGCAGGAGATCCTGCTTCGTCCCATGAGAAAGTACCTGCAGAAGTGAAGTGCATTCGCGTAACTTAAACCACCGTGTCTGTGCTCCGCGACGGCACGATCTGTGGACTCCTCAAATTTACACCTCCGTCTGCTGACTCCTCAAATTACGCCTCGGTCATTCACATTTTCTAGGCACGCTTAGATTTCAAACTCTCTCATCTACCTAAAGCTCCCATACCTCGCATTTTCTACCTCTTTGGACGACATGGACGGCGGAAGACTCCCTTGTTACAAGCTATCGCACCAGTTTAGGTTCCACCCGTACGCGAGGGTCAAACCCTCTGCTCGTGAAATTGTGATGGTGAGTTTTCGCGTGAGTACCTCGAGACTTCAAAACATTGATGATTTCTAGGCTGCGTTATACGACGATACGTCCGACGAAGAACTCTTCGTCCCCTCGTCCGCCATCGCTGACTCTAACGCACCACCGTACGCTGGAAGGCTTCCTCGCGACAAGTTGTCGTGCCAGTTCAGGTTCCACCCGTACGCGAGGGTCAAACCCTCTGCTCGTGAAATCGTGACGGTGAGTTTTCGAATTTGAATCCCTCAAGACCTCAGAATAGTAACTATGACCAGGCTGCATTATACACCGAGTGATATGCAACGTTGAGTGGGAATGGGGAGATGAAACCGCTATTTAGTAGATCTTGTTCTGCATACGTATCGTTTTCCTCGATGTCTTTCTCATCTGTTCTGCGATTCGGCGCTCCGGTCTTCAATTTGGGCCGCCGGAAATACTTGCGTGTGCGACGGTGCGACAAACTGCTCGTATTTAGGCGGGTGACCGGACGTGTACTAGTCAAAACTCGGTATCAGTATCTCACAGCCCGCATAAACAATATCAAAACTTCTGTGCACTTTACTGGCACGTTGGGTCATTCACGAAGGGCAGCGAGTCTTGTTACTCGCGGCTACGTTGGGACCACGTGATCGTGTTTAGACGCGGATTCGGCATTTCCCGGCTGAGTTCGTTTCACCTTAAAAGCTGTCAGGCTCGCTTATTGTACTTCTTTCTTCTTTTCATCACTCTTTTTTTTCGTTGGCTAGGTAGTACACTGTACTTCTTTCTTCTTTTTGTCACTCTTTTGCGTTGGCTAGGTAGTACATTGGAATTTGTATGGTAGTCTCGGAACTCATATGGCGCACTGCATACTGGTGTTAGAGTACCACAACAGAGTGAGAACCTAGTTAGAATCAGTCCTAATTCATACTCGCGGCGTCGTCGCCAACTATTCCAGGACGCATAAGCAGTCCGGGTTTGGGTGAATGATCTACCCAAAGTCTATATCGATGTATCCTGTTTTCCGTAGCAGCAGTAAGTCCGCAGCATCCGATCTATGGACACTTCTGACTATCCACAGGCGATACCATTGTACCCTTACTCCTTCCGTTCAAACCATAAATTATCGCAACGGTAAGCATGAGTTTCCTACAGCTTTTGACCTACGAGGACTCATTATTCGTATTCCCCCGTGTCACCGCCACACTCCGTGCACCCTTCCTCAACCTTAAGCTCTGCATGGGCATCGCCGTACCCTGCGCTCCTTTCCTCGACGATACTCTCCCCTTGGAACTTGTATAGGATTCCCGTTGACCGTACTGAGTAGGCTGGCGTTGGGTTACCTTTCCATGACAAGGGATTTACAATGTGCCCCTTTCCCTGCGTCCTTGTGTAACCTTCACTGCTCACCCTCATTTGCAGCGCGAACATCACGATGGCAGCCAGCGCCGTAAGGTGTGGAATCATCTGCCAAACTAACCGGAAAATAGATAATGCAGTAGGCTGCCCCTTCTTTTTGTGATGACGCTTAGAAGATGATGCTGGTTTTTTCCATATAGATATGGAGATATTGTTTTCGTTGCTCGATGTTGCTGCGAGGATAAAGTGAACATCGCCTGCGTCGTGTGTCTTGGTATGTACAGTGGCTCAAAAAAGTGTCCCAATGTAGGGTCATTCTGGAAAGATCTTGCTGTTGTGAGGGAACCAGTAAGAATCAAGTCATGGGCTTGCAGAGGGCATGAAAGCATTAGGCCTTGGCTTCAAAATGACATTTTTGTCATGTGATTCTGTTGGGATGGAGGCAAGATATGATCATTTTAAAACAGCGACTCATTGGGACACTTTTTTGAGCATGTGTCCAATATCTGGTTTTGGATTCAGCATGCCCTCCAGCCTGTTTGTTTGGTTGCACAAACAAAGCCTTACTGTGTCACATGATCTGACAAGTGGTTTACAAGTGTGCAAACAATGCCAAACATTGAATTTAGGGCATTAACCCTGAGTCTTTTGCCACAACTCAAGAAATCATCTTTCTAGCTCATCAGGGTCAGTCTCTCAGGGGAATCATGGTGAATTTCTGTACAAGCCATGGTATCATCCTTATGACATATTCCAAGCACCATTGGTGTCTTCAGAATGCCATTGAAAGGCATCTATGTGCTGTTTTCCCCACATGTGCCTGGGCTGTCCTGCCACTCATCAGCACTGGGACAGCCAGAAATGCCCAGAAGGTCAAGCTATCACTTATGGATATGAAGGACCACCCCATCCCTTCCCAATCCATGTATCCAAACCAAAAACAAGCTCACAAAAACCCTGGGGTGAAGGAATGACCCCTTTTTTGGTGAAAGTACCATATGAGAATTGACTAGATTGTGCCCTGAGTGACTTGTGAATGACTGGGCATGGAGGATTGGGTCATCAGTGGCCAGGGGAAATATCCAGGGTCAGATGGAAGGAAAGTATCAGCACCTTTGCTGCCTAGTGGCCTATCCCTCCAATAAACCTGGAGCATAAAGAAGGATTTGGCTCCACCTTGGTGTTTGTTTTTGGTACAAATGCATGGGTTGGGAGGGGATGGGGTGGTCCTTCATATCCATAAGTGATAGCTTGACCTTCTGGGCATTTCTGGCTGTCCCAGTGCTGATGAGTGGCAGGACAGCCCAGGCACATGTGGGGAAAACAGCACATAGATGCCTTTCAATGGCATTCTGAAGACACCAATGGTGCTTGGAATATGTCATAAGGATGATACCATGGCTTGTACAGAAATTCACCATGATTCCCCTGAGAGACTGACCCTGATGAGCTAGAAAGATGATTTCTTGAGTTGTGGCAAAAGACTCAGGGTTAATGCCCTAAATTCAATGTTTGGCATTGTTTGCACACTTGTAAACCACTTGTCAGATCATGTGACACAGTAAGGCTTTGTTTGTGCAACCAAACAAACAGGCTGGAGGGCATGCTGAATCCAAAACCAGATATTGGACACATGCTCAAAAAAGTGTCCCAATGAGTCGCTGTTTTAAAATGATCATATCTTGCCTCCATCCCAACAGAATCACATGACAAAAATGTCATTTTGAAGCCAAGGCCTAATGCTTTCATGCCCTCTGCAAGCCCATGACTTGATTCTTACTGGTTCCCTCACAACAGCAAGATCTTTCCAGAATGACCCTACATTGGGACACTTTTTTGAGCCACTGTACGTCAGTTGCTGTCCATGGAAAAAGACTCATCTTACGGTGACGGTTTGCACTCGTCCACTGGTGGAGTGCCGCAGCGTTTGAACTAGTTCACTGGTCCCCTTATCAAACACGTAGACCAATCCGTCGTCCCCTCCACCTACGACCGCCGATTCCCTCTCTGCAATGGCCACTTGCTTTGGGAATCCTTTGTTGGGATTTGTATTGTATGTTCTAGTACATACACCACCCTCCATTTTGTGAAGACTGAATCCATTCACAGCATTGTCGATGACGAAGCTCGTGTGACTGCTATCAATAGCAGTGTTTCCTCTGAAGGTACTCTTCAGATTTGTGTATGTAACCGTATACCTGTACTCACATCAATCTTCCGATAGTTTTCGTTGCCAGAACTACACCATCTTTTCCGTGTAGCGTGTGTCTATAGTCCCGATAACCCTGAGTCATCTTTTATTCACGTTCGCGCTGATTACTCACATTTCTCCATCGTACATTCCAAACACCAGGATGTCAGTGCCGTGGAAATACACGGCACGCGGAACAGTAGCCGACAGTTCAACACTGAAGATGTTGGTCAGCGTATATTTTGCGCCCACTGTCCAAAGCTGGACTCATCTGTCGTAAGTCGCAGTGACCAGCTGATCACTTTTTTTGCACCAGCTAATCGACATGACTTCTTGACCCGTCCCTACCCGTCTCGCTAGGGTTTCCTCGAATTCAGGTGTTGCCGAGGTCAAACCTTGCTTCCAGAGCAAGAGATACCCAAGCCCAGTGCCACAGCAGAGTATGTCGTTTCTCTCATCTTCGAGAGTTAACCACACCGCGCAGGTGATGGGGTCCCGCGCATTACGCGTCTGGCAGGGCCTGCGGAGCTCCACCTTAGTATGTAGGTCCCACATTCGTAGGCCGTCGAAACCTATAGTTGTAAGTATTTTCTTTGGGCTGTATAATTATCGCTCACCTCCGCTTGCTAGGAGTCTACCGTCATTCGAGACCGCTAGACAAAGTATACCATCCCGATGGGCCGTAAGGCGTCCCCCCAGGACGTACTTTGGAACTGACTTGACCGGCAGCATGGTTTTCGTGACTTTGGCCGCCCTCTGCCATCTATTTAACAAGTAGCCATAGGCTTGGGCTGCGTTGTAATTGTTGATCGTTATGTTCCTCTTTTCTGATCCAACCCAGTTCATTCACCATTTTTGTTCGACTCAACAACGTCGTCGTCAGCGCCTTGTCGGTACCCGGCTTTTTTTTGTTGATGCACTGGTGAGTGCAACCGTTACCAGCCGTCGACTCGAATTAATTAATGTACAGGGAGATGATCGGCCGTAACGGGGCTATCTCGTCGTATGAATTTATTGTCGGGCGATGGATATTTGTTACGGATCAATGCCCAAAACTGCGTGAACGTATTCTCGGGTGGCAACTATTTTCATTCAGTGAATGAACGTATTGTTGGGCGGTGACCGAATTAGCGCTTTTGTCATTGACACTAGTGAGTTTATGCGTGGATGTATTGTCGGGCGGCGACTGATTTTCATTCAGAGCGTGAACGTATTGTTGGGTGGTGACCGATTTAGTGCTTTTGTCATCGACACTGGTGAGTTTATGTTCCCCTTATAACACTGACGTCTACACTCCCCTCTCCTCACCAGACAATGAAATCCGATTCCAGCTCCCTCCGTACAAAGCGCTTGCATACCGTTTCTAGATTTCAACCCTACATGTCAGGGGACCGTAGTCCTCCTACCACTTCGTCTACCCGCCTCACGCGTAGCAGGGCTACAGTTTGGGACAAATCCCGCTCAACGAACGAGGTATGTAGGTGGTCAGAATCGCAGTTCTTTCGCCCAGACTTGTTCACAGAGCTTCCACACTGCTGTGGACCACTTTCTACCTATGGAACCCGATCATGCACAGTTGATAGGTCCGTTGTATTTTGTCTTCGCCCTCCATATCTTACAACTCATAATTTAGGTGGAAATGACTCAATCAAGCTCATATCCACCGCCTCATCTTCCCTGCCTATTTCTCAAACTTCCTCCAGTCCCTCCCGCCTTACTCGTCAAGGTGCGGTGATTTTGGACACCCCTGGGGAGGTCGATTGTTCACTGCCTTTGGAGCCCACAGGTAAGAGGCTTATATCTCTTTCACCTCGTGTATATGATCTGAGGAACAATGCGATCAATGGCTTCCAGCTCCTCAATCAATCTCCGAAAATAGTTCCCCAGTTCCGGCTTTACGCCCATTGTCGGGTTCTCGCATCCCTCTTGGATTGAAGGAGAGCCTTCATAGAGCGATCCGATACCACGTGAAGAAGTATGCTTGCCAGCTGGAAGCTGGTCTTTGTGACCAGGTAGAAGTTGGGCTTTCCGAGGCCATCGACTTCACTCTAAAGATCATAGAACGGCCGCTTGAAGAGATGTATTCCGTAAGTTTTGTTTTCTTCCAGCTGTTAACACCGTTTGATGCACCCCGAGATCCCGAATAACACCTGCATTGTCGCACCCGGAGCTGGCCACTCTAATCAGCCCTCTAAGCTCATGCCTGGCGCGTGGGAGCAATCCAAATCTCAGTTGTAAAGCTCAAAATTTTTTTCTTGGTCGATATTGTTAGTTATATGAGAGCCGCCATTGTTGCCTGTCGTTACTCTTGTTACCCTTACGGGAGCCGCCTATCATTACTCTTGTTGTTACTTTTATTACCCGCAAGTTACCCGAACAACAAAATACATCGTCGCCATCACTACGCGCCCTCGTCAGTCTATTAAACTAGAGATCGAAGCGTCTCTCAGCCTGCAGACCATGCTGCAAAGGACGAATGTGAGTCTCAGTAGTGAGGGTGGACGCAAGTTTGACATTTTTATAGGTTACTCTCCGCTCGCGCTCGCACAAGGACAAGTATCGGGCGCAAAACCAACCTAAGTACCGCGCACCAGCTCCATCGCTGCTTTGCGTGGTTGTCGTTCTCTTACTCAGTATCATAATGCTACTGGGCCTTGCAGCTGTAATTGACATTGCACACCAACTTCTCCCTCTCGACTCCATCTTGGGTGTAGCTGTTATCGTAGCTTGCGGATCCGTCATAGTTGCCATTTTGCAGAGCTGGGAGGCTCTGGTGAAGGGGGAGGGGCAAGCAGCATGTGATTGATAGGTAGCGCTAGTCGATATTTCTGTGACCATCGATCTGATATGAGCCTGAATTCGTGTTCGGATGAATCGTGCAGACTCCTAGTCGCGCTAGTTGGTCGTCCAGTTCTCGCGGTGCGCTGCCTTGGATAAGCGAATCTTGTAATGGGACATACAAATCGAGGTCTGTCGTAAATGCCTGCTAGGACAAGTAGGTCTTGTAGTGGGACGTACAAATCAAGGTCCGTTGGAAATGCCTTCTATGATCACCTTAACCTAACCGTTCTTGTTATGTTCAAGGGCTTTGTTGTCGCTCTATGACAATCGTAGCAGGGCCTTCACAAATTGCATCAATTGTAATTGTCTTTGTACGAGAACAAGGTCTACAAAAGGCATCCCTTGTGAGTCCGTCTTCATGTTTTAATACACGGGCTCAGGTTATTTTCTGGTGACCTTGGTCAGCTGTCTTTGTATGAGAACAAGGTCTACAAAAGGCATCCCTTGTGAGTCCGTCTTCATGTTTTAATACACGGGCTCAGGTTATTTTCTGGTGACCTTGGTCAGCCGCCGACCCAGAACATGCCTCCGTCATACGCCAAATACAAACGATGTCAATGTGAAGAGTGCATTCAGAGAGATGCCAGTGGTGTCTCGATGGATTCGCAGCTGATACCTGCCCACTTGAAACGTGTCCAAGAGGAAAAGTCCAATCTCGGGCAGTCCCTTGCCGCTACTGGAAAGGCCTTCACTGCCTGCAATACCCATCCCGATGACCTGGCTAGCCACCTCCTTGCCCTAACGCTTACCGATGATGGGCCAGATCCGAAATCCCCTGCCAACAAACTCTGGAACTCACGGTCTGAATACCAGGAATCAAGTCCAAGCAGGGATGTCGTCGCTGGGTCATTGGATCCCCTTCCTTTTGCCGACATCGCTGAGAGCCTCAGCCGTCTCAGTCTAACTTCCCGCACGTCCGCACTACTTTCTGCCGCCCTCCCCGCTTCTCAGATCGCAGGCCGCCGAGTATCCAGGAGGGACGGCCATGTACGCTCCATCAACTCATTGAAACTATTGTCCAACATTGAGGGCCGTGCCAACCGGTGTCTTCGTCTCTTACTGGATCCTTCGGACGATTCCATTGCTGAGGTGACCAACGACCTCCGGTGTCTACGTCTTTCCTGGGAAAATATCAAAGGAAAGACCGATTTCGTCAAGGCCCGCAAGAGGGAGGTCGCAGCTACTCTGGATAAGCTTGAGCTTGAGGTCAAGGCAAGGCCGTCCCCCTCTCCTTCCTCAGGAAATTTGGAGCCGATAAATATTGATACCGGTAAGCATCATCTTCACTAGAAATATTAAATTGTTCACTCCGTGATAGAGAATCAAAATACCCCACCAATAGAGCATATGGACATAGTTGCTCAGGTTGCGGTCCTCATTGGCGTAGTCTGCAGCGTCCTGATGGGAGTCAGCCAGCGCCATGGCAACTTCCTCATGGGTACCTTGTCTCTGCTGCTCTTTCTAGCGTTCCAACGGTCCGATGGCACACTTAGCGCATCTCAGGAAAATATCATTCGACAGCTTCCACCTACCATTGAGACGGCACTCAGCAAATTCAATATTACGTCCAAGACAGTGACTTATGCACTGTGCAATTGTCACTGTACTTATGCACCATCGTATTCAGCAGGTTCGGCAACCCCTACCTATCCGAACTATTGTACACACTACCCAAATCCCGAAACACAGTGTGGCGAGCCGCTGCTAAATGTTCAACCCGATGGTACCCACCGGCCAAGGAAGACATTCGTTTACCACGACTTCAATGACTACCTTGCCAGTCTGTTATCGAGGAGTGACCTCGAGACGATGATGGATGCATCATGTGATGAGCTCACTGCGTCCCTCACCTCTCCTCAGCCCCGTTTTGTCAAGACCCCTTTCGAAGCAAAATTCTTACGGGAATTTGGCGGTCCAAAGGGCGGGCGACTTTTCGTTGATAGGGGTGATGAAGGTCGATATGTGTTTGCTTTACACGTCGACTTTTTCAACCCAGAGGGTATGAGCTTGCGCGGTGCTAGCACTTCGTCGGGTATCATTTCAATGGCGTGCCTCAACCTTCCCCTTGACGTGAGGTACAAACCCGAAAATATGTATCTTGCTGGCATCATTCCTGGTCCAAAGCAACCTTCGTTGGAAAACCTCAACCACTACATACGCCCGCTTATCACCCAACTCGCTACTTCCTGGGAGCAAGGGGTCCGCTACTCGAGAACTGCGAATCACCGTAATGGAAGGGTCACACGAAGTGCCATTGCACTCGTTGTTTGCGATCTGCCAGCTGCCCGCCATCTTGCTGCTCTTGCCGGTACTGGCAGTCACTTTTTCTGCAGCGCATGCAATTGTTACCACAAAACTAACTATGGCAGAACGGATTTCGAAAAGTGGGTGCCCAGGGACAAGGACAAGCTACATTACTATGCCGAACAGTGGAGAGACGCCCAGACAACTGCTGAGCATGAAAGGCTCTTCAAAGAGCATGGTATTCGCTATTCCGAGCTCTGGCGACTGTCTTACTGGGATCCTACACGACAGCTTGTCGTTGATTCCATGCACTGTATCCTCGAAGGTCTTGTACAGCACCATGTACGCAATCTCCTTGGCCTCACAGGTGAAAATACTGCCCCGTCTCAAGCAAATATCCCTGCGTTCCAGCATAACTTCGAGCAGCTTGATCCCGAAACAGCAGCAATGCTACGCATGACTACAAAGGAGGCTGCCCAGGTCTCTGCTATCCATGCGCTTCTAGTCGCGCGAGTGCCCTCTGTGGACAATGATGCTGACGTTACAACCTTCATGGGTCATCTGAAAGAAGTCCTCCTCAGGAAGAATATAGCCGCTTTGAAATACGTATGCCGGACATTAGACTGTGTTCCGGAGAAGCAAACAAGGTTGTACAAAGCTGACTACGCAAAAGCACTCGTGCAATGGGTACGCAAACTTACGGTCCGCAAAGATTTGTGCTGAAAACTTTTGTAGCGCCGTGAGCGACCCTTGTTTACAGTTGACAAAGGTACCCCCAAGCTTGGCCAAGTGAAAGTCCTGGCACGCATACGTGATGTCGTCCGCGACACCTCTGTACCATCGTGGGTCGGATCGGTGCCCAAAAATTTTGGAGAGCAGGCTGCAGGAACAGTCAAAGCAGACGAGTGGCGATTGCTCATCACTGTCTATATACCGATCGCGCTCATCAGTCTCTGGGGACTCGGTGATTCTGGGTCAGACCTCCAGCTCATCCTCGACCATACTATGGACCTCGTTTCCGTAGTTTATCTTGCATGTTCCCAGACAATGACCACCGAGCGAGCGCTTGCATATCGTTCATGCATCGCCCGCTATGTAGGGAATCTAACTAACGCCCACCCTAGCTTCAGCCTTTGGCCAAACCATCACGCTGCATTCCACATCTACGACTACCTTGTTCTCTTCGGTCCGGTGCATTCCTGGTGGACATTCCCATTCGAACGGTTAATTGGAATACTACAACGTCTTCCCAGTAATCATAAGTCTGGTGAGTACTTATATCTCTCCGTATCAATTTGTCCTCAACCCCCCGTAGGTGAACAGGAAAATACCATGCTGCACTCGTATCTCAAGGGAGCGAAACTACGGGCCTGGCTATCTCGCCCAAACTGTCCCCCCACCATACAGGAGTGCAAAATACTCCTCGACAGAGCCTACAATACGAGTGGCCATATGGGTCCAGACGACATCGATGATGTCAAGGTCAAGGTGCCGGAGACATGGAGTGCTACTCATGTTCCACAGGACCTGGAAGAACTCATTCATCGGCGCAAAACTGTGTTGCGTGCCAACATCAAGACCCCCGATGGGATTACTTACAGCCGATGCTCGACGCATCTCGGCAACTCACTTATCCTCTATTATCCAAATGGGAATCGGGCTTCACCTGCCATCCCCGGATGCATCATATATATATACGAGCACAACCACTCACTCCACTTTGCAGTTCGGAGGCAGTGTGCTCTGCCTACCAGTATGTCTGACCCATACGCTGCTTACCCTCATTTCCCAGCAAAAATGTACTCGTCTGCCCTCAGCGAGAGATTGGAACACGTGGAAACTTCGTGGGTTGTTAGCCACTATGCACGATGGCCAGTCTCCAAGGATGCTGTAGTTGTACTTTCGTTGTGTCGGGTGGGTCACATTCATAGTCCGGTGTACAGGTTTTCACTCTGAATCTTCACAGGACTAGGCATTTGAACAAGTGAGGGGTCATCCCTGATCTCGGAGGAGCCATTCCCAGGAAGATTGTTAAATGCTGATCTGGGTACGTCTTTTCTGGGTACGTCCTTGCCACTTGCAGTTTCTCTGAGAACTGACCTGTTTCTTTGCTACAGCTTCTAGCGCCGTCGCGAACTACATATAGTATGTACTACTAGAATGTACTACTAGAACTTGCTCAGGTCGGACATGGCATGTCGGGCACGGACTCTACAATATGTGTGACGATGATCGGGCAACCAGTTTAGTCCAGGACGAAATTCAGAGTTTCGGATAACATATTCCCACCTGTTTTCACTTTAACAATAAAACCGGGTTTCTATGATTGCGAAAATTTGAAGTCCAAGCCATCGTCTAGGCAACAACAATACAATAAATTCCCCCATGGCTCAAATGTGGACATAAAACTCAAAGTTTTGACGAGCGTGTTGTCAGTTTCAGTACTTAATAATTAGACCAACATTTGGGACCTTATTGCATGGTCGTCATAATTTGTAGTTATCACAAACAATCTCACTACTGGCAAGACTTTGAACTCCGTCCACGTTAGAATTTGATCATAATCTTAAAATTTTGCTTCGCATTTTCCACTACATTTTCCCCCATCTTAAATATTGGTGGCCGCGTTGTGTGATGTCATGTGGTTGTCACGCAAGCCTCTTGGCAAAGTACACACTTGTTGGATCCTCTTTGATTCATAGTGTACCCTCCACTGCCCAGCCAAATGGCAACCCACCTATCGCTCAAGTACTCGGAGACCCTGCCAGTCCACACTTGCCTACTGAAAATGCGTTGCCCATGCAATGACATGCCAAAATACAACCCATTGTACATTTAGTTTAACGGAGAGACGACAACGAGTAATCGAAACCTTGGCTAGTTGGCCCCAGCCCATGCCTTTACTGTGCTGATGCTGGGAACAAAATAGTACTCCCCACCATGTGAGGTGACAAAAAACTTCTCCACGACGGTCGTCGCCGAAGTATCCAGCTTTTGCGCGACACCAGTCACTTCGAACTTTACACCAGCTCTATTGATGACCTCGAGTGTGACGTGACCCTCTTGAGATATATCGGTCTGACCGGAAGACTGTTGTCTAGGCTGAGGTCCACCAATGATAGGATCCTGACCTGTTCAGAAGCGTTAATAAACCCAGCTCGGGGAATGAAATGTTTTACGGACCAATCTTTTTGGGTGCGAGGCCAGTGATTGGGAAAAAGTCGTTATTAGCAAACCCAGTAGTTTGGCGAAAGAACCCGTTGTCGATGGAGGACTGGTAGCATACGAAGAGAAGACCGCGATCGCACACGGCATTCTCCTTCTGATCCTCCGTCATTTTTTTCCACTGCTCACGTTCTTGGGCTGAGATCTACATAGTTTATCAACGATCAGAGCCCCACCAAGGAAACTCCCGGAGGCGAACCTCAGCACCGTAAGGAAGACCCGCGCGAATGATCACGGAGGCGTCGAGGTAGTTTTTATCCACAATGGGTTCTAAGTTCCGGGGTTCTGTTTTGCGGATATGTGCAGCGAATGGACATCCGCCATTTGTCTCGGTGTAGTCGAAGTTGTTGATCCTCTCGGGTCTTAGGTTAATCGGGTCTTCGATGTATGGACTGCGGGCAAGCGGAACACCCTGTTGTAATTGGCATTGATGAACTGGAAATCCCTAGAGGCTATAATATCTCACCGACTTGAATCTGCCAACCAATCGCGCTCCGAACAGGAGTTTCCTCTGCTCAGTGTTCAGTTGGACACCTGTCTCAGGTTGAGCTGGAATAGATGGCCAGTTTTTATTGACATAATCTTCGAAAAACAGTACGTTTTGCTCGAGCTTGCGAAAGACCATGAAGGTACCATCCTTAGTGAAGCTAGGTCGTGCAGGTCGTCGTGGGTCATCATAGACAGGGTCTCCTGGGTACCCCATTATAATCACACCTGGCTTCACGACATGCTGACCAGGCTTGGGAATACCCCACTTACAGCTGCGCATATTATTGAGAGAAGGGTGAATCACGACAAGAAACTACGCACTCCATGGCTGGCTGGGAAATACCATCTCTCCATCCGAAGTGTTCACCGTCGCCTACCCGCACACGGCCCTCGTAGACCGTCACAACTTCGATTGAATTACTAAATATGGTTTTAATCTCATTCATTTTCTCCTGGCATGTCTTTTGTTCTAATTGCAAGGGACGGATCAGAAGTAAAATCGAGAATTCTAGCGAGGACAAGCTTTACCTCTGGCGGTGAGCAGGATAACACCATGACTCTTCCCGTCACCATCGAAAACTGGGTCATACTGAGCCATATCGCCCAGTTCCTTCTTCTCGAGGAAGAGTGACCCCTTGTCGAAGTGAGGGTCCCCCAGCTTCCGGTTGATGTCCAGCAAATTCAATCCAGCTCTTGCGAATGCGATACCGGACGAAACAATGTCTTTGTGAGCTCCTCCATAAGTATGGATATCAAGGAGGTCTTGAGCAGTTCGCCTGGAGCTGGTTATATGCGGAGCATATTTGTCGAGATCCTTCCGGAACTGGGCAGTGTCGGTGATCTTAAAGAAGAGGAATTGTTCCCATTTCTGCCCAAGCCGTCAGTCGAGCGGTGGCCAACCGAGTGATCTCCTTACCTTTGGAAACATGAAGTACACATCACCTTGGACGTTATCAAGGTTAGGAGTCTTCGAATCGGTCGGGATAGCATCTTCATTCCTGCCCAGAGCTACGAATTCTCGATGAGGGACAATCGCACGCCTTTCACAAAACGATAACTTGGGTCGCTGAGACATGTTACCGAGTATGAGTGAGTGAACCCGATGATCAACTCGCAGCGCCTTGTCCTCCGGATACTTATACTATCAGGGGTCCGATTCGGTGACAGCCAGCTTGATTGCTCACGCTTGTGTATCACGGCACAACGAAGTTGGTGGAGATAGTGCTATCCGGCTGCATCAGATGATCAGTGGTGGTGAAGGGTTGAAAGTCCACGGTGATCCTACGGGCCAAGATTCATCACATCCATAACCATTTCTGACCGAACTCGACGTACGGATGCACGACGGAGCGAGGCGTTAGCGTGGCAATGTGCGGGACGGCGTTCCTCTCCTGGGTTATTCGTAACACCTGTTTGGGACCTCATTTTCCGGCGACGTCGTACCTTCCAACTCCTCCATATGGACTGTATGCGACCTTCCATTCAATCAAGGAATACCTACTAACTTATGCCAACGTGCGCCATTTCCAAGGTCCGATGGAGTAGGGATACAATCCAGATTACCTCTTGCCTATCCCAGAACTGCCCCATGGAATCAGTCAGATGTTTTATCCGGAGTTTAGGCGGTTTATGACAGCTTGAGCGCGCTCGCAGTTCAGGTAGAGTTCCCAGCGCAGATAGTTGTTTATGGATGCTAGCCTTCATTTTGAAATGTCGATGCCGTATGACGTCGTGGCGTCGAAGATGTGTAGCTGGCTTCCCCACAGCCAGGGGAGTGGGTTCGAAGCACGGGGGTGGCTCGATCATCCTTTACTGGGAGGACACCTATGGCAGTCGTGGTGTGGGTGCCAACTATCTCTCGATCTAGCAAGTTCCTTTGTGATCGAACGCAGGGGATACCTTATGTATGGTGGAACAGGGGGTCGACGAGAAATTCCCATCTATGGTAGATCATAACCACAAGTTTTGTAAACGAGGCAGCGCTGAATGTGTGCGCCTCACATTGCCGTATGTGTATCGGTCACCTTCGCAGTGTCACCGTCTCCAGGAATTGAAATACACTTTCTTTCATAAGTGGCCAATGAATGAGATCCGAAGTCGCAAATCGTGGTGTGAGCTTTCTGTTATGTGAACGCACATGTATACAGCCAAGCTCACCACGTTCCACTGTGGAAAAATCCAGATTTTGATTGAATTGGGCATTACATTGCGCTTTACGCTTATTGGATGGAAGTGCCTGCGGACAAACGTTGGCAGCGTCAACTCCGAGATGATTGGGGCACTAAATGTAGTAATCGACCATCGATTCATCAACTCCTTTTGGTGTGTTTGCTGTTCTGACGTGATCGCTTGCCAGTGTTTGAGATGAGACAACGACAGACATACGTTACAAAATCACAGAACAAACACTTCGCAGGCGGTAGGTTATACTATTACACACGATCGTCCAAAGGTTACGCTGAAAAGAACAATAGTCCTTTCGAAATCTGGCTCAGTTGTAATGTTTCACAACAATGCCACCGATGACCTCCTCTTCGGTGTTGTCATCTGTCCCTTTCTTCAGTTCCGTCCGACCATAAGAAATTGTCCTCTCCCTCCTCCACACGTCCGAGAGTGGCGCGTCCTCGTCAGAAAAACGTCTCTCAATCCCGACTCTCTCCAGAACGGGGCTGTGTGCAAGGGGCAAGAGTCTCACGTCGTCATCCGGCATGGCAAAGTAGAAGGCACCAAGTCGGTCATAGGCGCGTTGGTCGCTCGGTGGCTGGACGACACGGTGGATGGTGGGCTTGTAAAACCCCCCTGTCAAAAATTCCATCATGTCGCCAGTATTAATTACCTGTCACTCCAATGGTCAGAAATCCACGAAGGCGCCGAGGTGGAAAACAATAAAGGTATCTCACCAGCGCATTGTCAATGTGTCTCACCCAGCGCCATTTCCCATCGGGGGATAGGATCTGTAGCCCACCGACAGGCTGGCTCCAGAGGATTGTCACACTGCCAATGTCTACTGTTATAAGCGCACAAGCCCACATCTGCCCCTTGGTGGTGCAGCCTACCTGTATGGCCCTTCATCCAGACATTCTTCGACTTTTCCTCTTCTTCCTCCGTGCGTCTGTAACTGACAATCAGATGATCACGCGTATTAGTTGCTGGCATCAATTATTCAAAGAGTACATACTATTTCAGGAATGTAACTGTGGTACAGTCGATCACCACTGAAGAATAGAATGCAGAAAGTGGAAGGACACACTCGCTGTTTTTCCCACCCTGTCGAAATTATGTTTCTCTACCAGGATTTCTTCAGGCAACTCGAGACTCAGCGCGATGAGCCTGAAGGAATCGCCTAATGAAAGGTAAAATCGAGAGAAAATGAGGACCCCTCACCTTAGGATAGGATGCAAGACGTTGAAATGGTTGTGGCGAGCAAACGCATCAAGCTCCGGTAAGAAAGGTCGAAGCGCCTGAGGGTGAGGACGTTGGGTAACGTCGCGGTTCACTGAATCTGCATCAGACGGCGTCGGCGATAGGTTACATTTTGCTGTACGCACGGCCATAGTGTTCAATCTCGTCCATGATTCCACTTTCCGTGTCTACCTTCTGCCTCGGACATGTCAAGAGAAGGGGAGGCGGTGCAGGATAAAATTTACTTGCCCAGTACTTGCGAGGCTTGTACCCAGCGTAGTACCCGGCCTTGTCAATACTCGCGGTGTAGATCTTCATTTCCTCAGGAGGCACAGCCGTAAAAGGCACATCTGCTATGTCGAAAATCCGATCGCACTGGCCCCCAAGATTATCAAGCGATGCGGACAAGGATCACACCCGGTATCATACCTCGGCTTGACTATAGCCATGATTGATAGCATAGACGAATCCATGCGTACGAAAGCCGTCGCGAAGTTGTGGGACTAGCTCCGCTCGTCCCTCCGGTGTATTTGCACGAGCAAGATCGATGACCACAAGATCGGCAAAATCCACTGGAAGACGATCAGGATAAGCTGTAGGCTAGGTGAACACCTACGATCCAACTGAGTGGGCGGAGGCGCAATGTACCGAGGACACTCTGTGAGGGTGATGTTTGGCATGGATGCAGGTCGCAAAACCGAACCGACGATAGGACTAGATTTTTTATGAGTATGCAAAGACGCTTGTTGGAGCGAGCCTTCAAAGCGCCCAAGTAACGTGATAAGCACCACCGCCGAGAACTCCAAGACGGGCTTTAGCTACCAGCTGTTGCATATAGTTGCAAGCTCTAGAAGAGGCGGTGTCTGCACCGCGGAGACTGTTGCAAATAGATTCGACACCGAACCTAGTGCCGTAGTGAGTACGAAACCGGGCATACATTTTCTACCAACATAGCTCGGAGGATTGATTGCGTCCTCGGAGTTCGCAGCGACGTAGCTTCAAACAAACGCGGACGTGGTCCAAAACGGGCTCCGCAGAGGCACAATTTGGCATTTCCCTCTGACATAACGCGGCGAGCAGAATTTAGACCAGGTGTTGTCGCTTCTGATGTGGCTGATGGCACAGAGGTTGGCGAGGTTAGTTCAGTGCTCAATTGGAGTTTGGACGTGTGTGCGGGGTGACGAGTAGGCTTCTCCGGTCTCGGTCTTGTGAGCGTGCGCCATCACTCGCTATTAGCTAGTTGTCGCCCTTGTTCGGCACTTAAGGCGTGCTCAATTTCTGTTCGTCGTCGATTTGTTCAAACTTGTATTGAGGCACCTGTCAATCCAAGCGAGACAGGTGCGACCGTGTGAGGTAACACCGTTAGGTAAGAGGACGGTTTTGTGGCTGCAGGACCAGTCGACGACTACGAAGACAGGATCTAGCTATGTAGCAAGTACTAGCAACCCGCAGTACTTGTGTCGAGTTCTGCCCATGCAGGATGCTAGCCAAGTCACTAGTCAAGGTTCAATGGGATCTTCCTAGCCTGTTGCTCATTTTCAGCTGGGATCCGGAGGATAAGGTTGTTTTGTTTTAGTGAGATAAGGAGCTAGAATATCGTAATCTGGGTAGAAGTTTGTGTTCATCCCTAGTCCTCCGAAACGAAGATGTCCACATTCTTTTCCATAGTACAAGCTTTACTACTAGCAAACCTCTACTGTAATAGCCATCACAGAACATCACTTGACAAGTATGCCTGTGGCATGGGCAAAACACAACACAAGTAGGTTGCTAGGATCCTGTCTTCGTAGTCGGCCTGCTTGAGCCTCAGACTCTGGGTTCATTGATAGCGGCCCACAACCTCTTACCTAACAGTATTACCTCACACGGTCGCACATGTCTCGCTTGGATTGACAGGTGCCTCAATACAAGTTTGAACAAATCGACGACGAACAGAAATTGAGCACGCCTTTAAGCACGTTGCGCTGCTCGCTCATTCACTTCCCTCTCTACCCCTGCTGTTGTCGTCACTCACAACTTGAAATTGCACTCACTCGTCATTGCCGTCAGCCGTCGTCGCTTTTATCTGGCGAGTGCATGACAGCACTCGTTCCCTCGTTCCCTCGCTTTCTGTCACCATCACCGCGTGCCCACGCTGCATGAGCAGGAGAACTGTGGGATATACCATACCTAATTCACTGAGATTCCCTGATGTGTTTAATTTCTGTCAGCAAAAATCTTATATATGGCATGAAGAGGTTCGTGACGCCTTGTGAATGACCTCCTGAAACCTCCTGAAGCTCCTACAAACCACTTTATCAGGAATTCTAACTAATTGGGTGGTTGGGACGAAGTGCGGTGGAATACCCACCAGGTTGGCAGGTCTGGACTGCACATGTTCAGAAAGCCGCTCGGTTCTTTTTACAATAAGTGGAACCCGAATAATGAGGGTCTGAAGGTAACTTTCACAGTCACAGGCCTGGCTCTGAAGCCCCCGAGAATGTTCTTGGCTCTGTGGCCTTGAGACTTGCCGCCAACGGCTACATTCGATGATCAACCCGACCAAATCCCACTTACTGAGAACCAAGGAACTCATAATTTCATGCCCTCCTGTATTTCTATCAAACTTTGAGAACACGCACCCCTTTGCACCCCAATTCCGGGTGCGAACTTCAGTAGTCTCGAAAACCAGCCATTTTAGGATGCTTCCGGGTTGACACCCGACTTTGCCGCAGCCTAAAACCGAAAGATCCCGAGGTCTTGCAGGGAGAAGACAAAAACGTCTGGTGCCGAGACTCGAACTTCAGGACCTTAGTAAACTCCGGATAAAACATCTGACTGATTCCATGGGGCAGTTCTGGGATAGGCAAGAGGTAATCTGGATTGTATCCCTACTCCGATCGGACCTTGGCAATGGCGCACGTTGGCATAAGTTAGTAGGTATTCCTTGATTGAACGGAAGGTCGCATACAGTCCATATGGAGGAGTTGGAAGGTACGACGTCGCCGGAAAAGTCCCAAACAGGTATTACAAATAACCCAGGAGAGGAACGCCGTCCCGCACATTGCCCGTACGACGCTAAGTCACCTTAGTGCGAGAAAGGTGACTTATGTATGGTGGAACAGGAGGTCGACGATAAATTCCCATCTATTTAGTAAGGCCGCCAAATTGAGCAACGACGATCCCTATTTACTATAATAGGATCCTCAACTTCCATACCAACTTATTGTCAAATTCTCGTTTTGAATTGGGGAGTCTTCTAAGACTCTACTCTAACCAAACCTCCGGAACACACCCAAAAGTTCAGATGCCTGCCGTTCCAGTAATATGCGGTATTTTCTTCAGGATTATCCCCCGGAAACCATGAAAGAATAATAATCGCAACTATCATACGGTCGTCCAATCAAAACTTGAGAACCCACGGCTATCAGTACCCCGTTCTAGCAATAGATATGTCTCTTCCTCTTCAAGAATATCGCTATCTAGAGCAACTTGGAGCACTCGCAGCCAAATTTACATACCATCAAGCTTCGAGGGCACGCACCGGTCAGTACCCCAATTCCAGCTGTACGTATCTATTCCATCTTTGAAGCCTCGGGTCAAATGGTTGTTTTGCAAGGCCTCGCTCCATGGGATGGTCTGGTGATCGGAACTATGGTCGTCAGCTGACCAGTGTGACTGGCCTAAGGAGGAAAGCCCCGAGTTTGTGTTTGCATTATCCGCACAAAATAAAAGGCCACACTCATCGTAGTTTCGTCCAACCTGTAGTTCTGCATCATGGTATACCAACCTCAGCCCACGGCATCCGGGACCTACCGCGTCAAAGTGTTCAACGGCAACGATGATACCTATTGGAAGTATATTCCCGACAGAGACCTTTGGGTTCAGCTCGCAAAAGTCGACAAATCCGACAAACCATCCAGTGTCCAGTTCAAGGTAACTTCATCTTATTCCACTGTCAAACCGGCGACCGGCTGATTGTGCCTACAGTGGAACATCTCCCCTGTCGCTGGAGCGTCAGATACCTTCACAATCCACCCCGCATACGACGTAGATGTTGGCCTCGTCTTCTCCACGAACAACCCAGACAAATACTGGGGTTACGGTTTCGTTCAAGGGCAGGTAGGCTCTTCTGCCAGATGGAAGATCACGACGAACGGACAATATTCAAAGTATGGATCTTGTATCTGCTGTTATAGCCCTGACACAATTGCTCTAGGATCAAGATCGAGAATACTTCTAATGTACTTGACTGTCGCGATACCAGTGCGAATGTGAGTTTCACCATACCTCTCCAGTCCCGGAATCCCGTCTGACCATGTCTACCGTCACGTCAGTGCATCCATTTTTACCAAGACCAATCCGTAAATTTTTCCCAATTTCGTTCAGTAAAGACGGCAATCTAAAACTCATATTTAGACGAACAGTGCCAAGAACCAATGTTTTGTCTTCGAACTCGTTGAAAGTCCTCCACCGCTACCTCCGCTGCCAGTCTCCAGCAGCAAAACATTTGAGCAGCTGTGGTTCCAGCTTACTCCGGAAAAGGCATCTGAGCAGCAATACGACGTCATCATTGTCGGCACAGGGATGGGTGGAGGAGTTATAGCTGGTGACTTCTTCGATACCAACTCTAGGCTTGGACGGAGTGCAAAGAATGTGTTGGTCATCGAGAAAGGCGGTCTAACTTTCCATTCCCACTGTTTGAACACGTCACGTCCCACTGGCTTCGGAGAGGATCGTGGCCAGCAGAATGACTCGTTCTTCTCCCTTTTCAAGGAGGACTATAAGTTTAAGGACCCAAAGCAGGCCGATGAATGGAAAGCCGGTCCCATGTTCAATGTCGGTGGACGAGGTGCTACCTGGGGTCTCTTTATCCCGCGTATCCATGACGACAGTTTGAACGATGAACTTGGGCCTGGGCTCTTCCAGCAACTCGTCAGCGATCATTCCTGGTACAGAATGGCGGAGAATCTCATGAAACTGTACCTGCCCAAGACAAACGCCATCCACCTGGATCTCATGGAGCGTCTAAACATCCGGACTTCTGGTAGCCAATGTCAATGGCAGTGGGGACGTATCGCTTCCGAATTCGACGAATCCAACAACTTTGACTTCGCTGTCGGTGCTTATAGTCCCATTGACAAGTTGCTGGAAATTGCTATGAGCAAGGACAGAGATGCCGATAAGAAATGCATCGAGCATCCGAACTGGAAGATCCTTATCAACACTGAAGTTCGCCGCATCATCTGGCAAGGTACCCGAGCTGCGGGCATCGTCGTTCGAGACCGAAGTGGCAAGGAGACCCAAATCTTCCTCAAGAAAGATACTCAAGGAAAAACCCTTACTGACACCCAGGTCATTTTGGGTGCTGGGAGTGTCGGCTCCCCCGCGATCTTAATGCGCAGTGGTATGACAGAGGAGCTCCAGGAAAATAACGGGCTTCATCTCACCGACCACGATATTTTTGCCAAGTCGTTTACTTACCAGTACACCGATCCTACCATGCGCGAGAAAGTGGGATCGATGAAGATCCAGAGTTACACTCGTCTCGGATCTGGAAAGATCTCCCTTGTCAACGTCGCTATCGACACTTCCTCCTTCCTTCCTCGCCAGCCAGATCGTGCCCAGTCCTTTACCAACCAAGACTTCCCTCAGTTGGTCGTCGCCCATATCTTGCCCTCTCCTCTCGACCAACAAAATACCATTGAACTGGATAGCAAGGGGGAGCCGGTTGTCATCGCAGGACGACATCCTCCGTTCTCGAATTCCGACAGAGACGTTAAGGAGCTGCGGGAACTCACCAAGGGCATCATCAGGGTTATCAAGAAGAGATTGAAGATAACACTCCGTCCCACTGATCCGGATGAGACAAACGAGTGGGACGACGAATCCTTCTTCAAGCCTCTTGAATTGGGCGGTGTAGGTCATGAGCTGGGCACCATCCCGCTCCAAAGCTTCACCAAGTCTCGTCCTCAGGTTCGATTCCTCCTGGACCAAGACCTCAAGCTTCGAGAGCGAGAGGGAGTCTACGTATGCGATCTTTCTATCTTCCCATACTCTCCCGAAGTCAACCCTACTTTGACCCTTGTCGCTCTCGCTCTCCGACTCTCGAGGTTTATTCACCCTCGTACTCCGGTCTTAACCAAGGACGATGATACGGTCTATGTGATGAACCAAACTGGGGACAAGGTCAAAGTTTTTGTCTCGAACCGTGCAGGGGTGCCAGAGACTACGGATGAGATTGCCGAAAATGTGAAAGGGAGGATTTTGCTCCCTGGGGAGATCCTGTCTCGCAAGCGTTCTAGAACGATAGACGAGACTGCGATGGTCTATCAGCTGGACTTCAACAGCAAGGATAACTACCAGCCTCGGCCTGTGCTGTATCTCGCATCCCCTGGCGCTCTTTGTGTCGTAGATTAGCTGTGGACAATCCTGGTTCGTTTCGCCGTTTCTTCCTTGCTCTCTCGGATGTACATGCCGAAAAAAACTGATCATTGTGTACTATTACTATCATCCCCTGTGAGACTTACAAATCGGTCATTGTATGACTATATCGGAATTTCAACGTCACTTACATGATGTATTGTCTTTGCCTGATGTGATTCTTTGTCGACCATCCGATTTCTTGTCAGTCTCCCTCTTGTTGCCCAGCGGTGCCGCCGGAGCTATGTACATCAGACAATGGCGGGTAGTAAACGACACAAACAACTTTTGCGCTCCCTCGCGCGGTGCGGGTCACTCACCAGCCTCTGTAACGGATCCACTGTCAATTGGGCAGGAGCCTGTTGTTGGGTTACAGCGAGGCGACTGCGAGAACATCACGCAAATTCTCTGCTTAAGACGTTCTTAGCCCTGAGTACGCCCTCTGGTAACCGATTCCTACTCGGTATGCAGTGGTTGTGACGCACAGGCGCACCAACAACCCACCTACATGATAGTGTTCAATATTCGGTGCTTACGCTTCGGTGCGTGCTACACTCGTGCATGACCGCTTCACCCGGCGTGGCTTGTGTTCCACAGGGTAAGTGAAGGAGGTGTGTAAAATTTGGAAGTCACTAGGACCGAAAGTATGGGAATGCACCTCTCCGGTTTGTAGAGGCTGGAACAGAGAAATGCTCAGCCCGTATGATAATGTGCTACCCTACACATGCATGCTGACCTGGAACAGAGAAATGCTACCGTAAACTGTCAGTTCTGACATGCATCTGTAAAAAATGTATGTGCAATGTAGCACTAAGTAGTCAACATAGTGTCCGTAGTGATTGTAGTCTTCTCACCCTTACATAGTTCCAGGACGCGTAAGCAGTCCTGGTATGGGTGACAATCTACGGACCTCCCGTGACGCGCCGGCGGGCCGTGCTTCCCGTGATGGAATTAGTCATGTGTGCACTGCATTTGTAATGGCTGTGACGTCTGCACGCTGCCTCGTTCTCGTAGCTGTTCTTGTATTGCTACCATGATGGCGTTGCACAACAATTTGCCGACCTGGCGTTCATCAGATCCCACCGATAGTGGTGATGTTGGACTTCCCCAAGGAAGTATACAGGCTAGTTCGCAGTACGAACTTGTGATGGGCATCACTGCAGAAACAGATGTACGGCGCTGCGTGGAATATTCGCTTTTGTGGCAGATGTTTTCTTATAAAGGAATGGAAACTACAGTCGTTCACGCTGGCAATTGCTATCCACGAGGACCATGGTTGGTTGCACGGGCTTCTAGTGTATGAGAGTTCGTTGAACAGTTCTCTCTTCATCTGACTAAGGCTGACATGGCTGCTATCGCTCGTTGTCATGGCGTGTACCTCCCTCGAACACTCTCGCATTATCAGAGACACCACGTTCTCACTGTGCACAAATGTATGCCGTCTTGTCCTTCTCCCATTTTCTTGTTTCACATGTTGAAGAAAGCTCGGGTTCATCCCGCAGGACCTCGTCGCTGTCTGTCGCCATTGAATGTTGACTCTTTCTCTCCTGATGTAAACACGTCTCCTTGCACTGAAGGTGATGGTTATGAGGGGGAGGTGGATGATTCTACTGCTGCCAGTTTCCCTTTCTTACGGTCCTTTCATGAGAATCTGGAAATAATACGGGAGTGGCAGACCTCTGTATCTCCTACATGCTTACCAATGTCTGCGTGTGCTGCGTGTGCTCAGACCTTCAAGGAGTCCACTTTGCAGCTCGTTTTTCCCACTGATGAAATGCTCTGTGTTTTACAGAACAATTGTCTGCCGCATTGGGTTTTGCCTCGCACTTATGACTTTGCCGCTTATAATCGCGCTATATTGTGTCCGGAAGGCATGCTTGATACGCGCACTTTGGCAGTTCTGCGTTTGTGTCCTTTATGTTGTTCTGCCTTGCGATCTCATCCTCCTCGTCAGCCGAAGGATTCCCTTGCGAATTTTCAGTATTACGCGCACTCCCAGCTGCCTGCCCATGTTCGACAGGCCATCTGTAACGCGTCTCCTTTCGATATCATGCTTGTTTCCATGTGCAGAGCGTCCGTGATTACTCATCATTTTTCCTCAGTATCTCGAGGAGGTGGCCGAGTCCCGGAGGAGGCTGTGCAACGCTATAATCGTGGAAACGTTGCTGTTTTACCTCAGGATCCCGGTAGGTTGTGTACCATCCTGCCTCCCACTTACGATGAATTGAGAGATTCCATCTGCGTGGTATTTTGCAGGGGGAAGAACTCTCCAACGCAGGAAACTCTACGGCGATTTCGACCAGTGCTTGTGTCGAAGTCCAATGTGAAATTATTGATTGAATTCTTCATCACAAATAATGGTTGGTACCAGAGCAAAGGCGTACGCTTCAGCAACGACAATCTCGAAGACGTTATTTCTGGAGTTGGAGACACTGGGGTCTTCCGTGGCATCGAAATTCATCATCTACCTGGGGATGATGATCACGACGGAACGTCGACCACAGATTGGGAGGCTGCTCAAGTCGACATGGTAGTAGAAAACGTGGCTTATACTCAAGGGGATCACTCCGAACGAAGTCACAATGCAATGAAAGCGCGAGCTTTGGCGTATGCTTTGGACCACCATAAATTCCTCGTAAGCAGAGTTGGTAGTTCATTTGTTTCCGATGCAGACCCTGCTATGATGACTTACCTTTTCCCACATCTAGATCCATGGGGAATAGGTGGTTTCAATAATCCTGCCTGTTCGCCTGAGCAACGCATTTCTTTCGAACGTCAAGTGAGGAACTTGCTTTTACAAGTCAACTCTCCTTTTGCTCGTGATGCAAGCTTCCCTTTCGTTTGCTGGAATATGATTCAAAAGAAAGAAGTAAGTGACAATACATCTTTCGCAATTCCCACCCAGCGTCGTCACACTCTTATAAATGAATTGTATGCGTTGTCCTCCACGTTGACGGAAGTGGCTATGAAATGGTCAGACGGTGTTCCTCGTGATGTTACTGACGACGAAAAACGAGCTTTGAGTTTATTTAGGGAGATGAGTGTCGTCAGTAGAAAGGTCCGAGGCAGTGCAGGTTACAAGGTGTGTCGTAGGAATGAGATTCGCTCTCTTATTAGACTGCATGGAACACCTGCACTTTTTATAACATTAAACCCACACGATTTGTCGTCTGTGCTGGTGGGTCATTTCGGTGGAATCCCTGAGGATGTTTGGCGATTGATGACCCCTTATGATCGGGCAGTATTCGTTGCATCTCATCCCGACGCCGCCGCACTAGCTTTTCATGAACAAATCCAGGCATTCTTCCACATCATCATCCGCTTCAATCGCGGCGCCAGCCTGTTCGGACTGTGCGACGCATATTATGCTACTGTTGAAGAGCAGGGTCGCGGAACTTTGCACTGTCATATGTTATTGTGGTTGAAAGGTAATCTCAACCCTGAGCGACTGAGGGCAAGGATGAATTCTTCCCCTCGTTTTCAAAAAAACATGTTTGCATGGTTGGAAAGCATCATCAAGTGTGAGCCTCCTAGTATGTCAAGTATGTGTAACTGTGATGTTGACAGGCCTCGTGAAGACGTCGACATGGATGAATGTGACCCTCGCATTGAGCTCCCCCCCAACGTAGATCATTTCGACATGGAAACGTTTAGAATAGAATTCGACAGCTTTCTGGAACGTGTCGTGATGAAGTGCAATTGGCACGAACATACTTCGACCTGTTTTAAACACCTTAAACCTGGAGAGCAGGGGGGAGATCACAATTGCAGAATGCGCATAGATGGCAGTGTGCAACCGGAAACTTTCCTGGATGGTGAGACACAGTCTATACTATTGTGCCGCTGGCATCCCCGAATTAATAACTACAACCCCATCATTTCTTTCTTGTTGCAATGTAATATGGACATTAAATATATTGGGTCCGGTCCGGCCGCAAAGGCGTTGGTATACTACATCAGTGATTATATTACAAAAAGTGACCTGAAAGTGAATGTCGGCTTGGAGTCACTGCGATCTGCACTTCGTAATCATGAAAGTCGATTCGAAGGAGATCAGTCATCCACGTTGCAATTTCGAGAAAAAAATTTACTAACTAAAAGCGTGAATGCTATGATGGGGAGACACGAAATCTCCCATCAACGTGTTATGAGTTATTTGATTGGTGGGGGAGATTACTACACTTCACATGACTTCCAGACCATGCGCTTTCATGAGTTTTTGAACGTAGTTGATCAATTTGAAGATAACGAATCTGTGGAGTGTCAATGTGGTTGTGTCGATAAAGAACAGTGTATAACGTTTTTGTGTGGTGCGACTTGCACAGCGACCATTCAGTCGGGCAGCATGATGGTCAGCAACGACTGCCTTGATTACTTGCTCCGCCCACGATGCCTATGTTTCGAGCACATGTCTCTTTGGGAGTTTGTAGAACACTGTCAGAAAGTTCGCAAACGCTTTCGTGCTGACGACGTTCCCTCAGTACATGATGTGGAGGAAGATGATGAAGAGGTTGTCTTTGAAGAACAACATGCTCACTCACATCGAGTGCGGGGCAACTTTTCTGATAAACTGCATCCACAGTTTTCCACGCATGACATTTGTTTACGGAACAAAGCTGTCGTACCTGTCATCATTAGCAGCGCAATCCCTCATCCTGATACGAGTATGATTCACAGAGAACAATTTTGTCTGTCGATGTTGGTACTTTTTCGACCGTGGTGGCATCCATCCCAACTGCTTGATGGTGGTAGTTGTTGGATGGAAAGATTTGATAATTACACATTTCCTCAACACCTCTCCGATATCATTTCCAACTTCACTGTAGAAATGGAATGCAAGGACGCTCGCAATGTCTTTTCTTCCGAAATAACGAAAGGAAAAACTGCACCTTTTTTTCCCGAGAACTCTGACAGCATGGCTGATGTTGATGTTTTGCGAAGTACCCTCACAGATGATGATGACTTGCAAAGTTCAGCAGATGAAGACGATCTGTGTAGCGAAGATGACAATTACTCTCCCATGGAAAAAATGCCCGATGACGAACGGGAAATTGTGGACATAGTGAACCTTTACCAAAGCACACTACCAATGAATAAAGGTAAACATCGCAGTTTGGGGAATTCCATACAAACCACTGAGGAGATGGAGAGTGAATTAGCTTGTCATCAATCGATTATGGCTGTTGAAAAGAAGAAAAAACGACCTACCATCTCTCACCACAATGAGGTCTCTCTTACTCAAACAGGTCCCGTCAGTGAAGAAGCATCCATTTGGATTCATACTTTGCCTGCTTCTCCCTATTCTCCTTCACATGTGAACCTGCAGAGTGATAATACATACTATCAAAACGTGTACTCTTCCATAGTATCGTGGTTTAACTTAGACGAAAATTTCGAGCAGCTGAAAGCATTCACCATCATCTGTGATCACCTCCTCCATGATAACCACAAACAGATGTTGATGTTTCTAACTGGAGTAGGGGGCACTGGTAAAAGCCACATAATCCATGCAATACGATCTTTGTTTACGCTGTGCTCACGTGATCAAGAGATCATGTTCACCGCTCCCACCGGAAGTGCAGCTTGTGTCATTGATGGATACACTATTCATGCGCTATCATTTCTGGGCATAAAGTCTACGAAAAGAAACACAGAAGAGTTGGAAGACATGTGGCGTAATGTAAAGTATTTGATCATAGATGAAGTATCCATGATTTCTGCAGAGTTATTGGATCACATCTCCGAACAATTATCAAAGGCTAAAGTAGGTGATCCGTCAGTGAAAGACATGCCTTTTGGTGGTGTGAACATTATCTTCGCTGGAGACATGGGTCAATTACGACCTGTCAATGGCACTGCACTGTATGCCTACAATTTAGTTAAAGACCTCCACAGATATTCATTTGAAACCACAAGAGCACAACATAAATTATTTGGAACATTTCTGTGGCGCAACCTCACACATGTGGTACAGTTACAAAAAAATGTGAGAGCAGAAACTGACCAGGACTTCGTGTCATTACTAGATCGTGTGCGATGTGGAAAAGCTACTACAATTGATGCAGGAGGCAGGTCCGACTTCGACGTTCTCAAAATGCGCCAGTTATCATATCTTAAACAGCATGACAGCGAAAGTTTCGAAAAGTTCCGTGATGCTCCCATTATTTTTGGTAGGCGGTGTCTTCGTGATCGATACAATGTCGAAAAAGCTAAGGAATTCGCCATTCGTTGTGGGGAAAAGTATACTACATACAACGCTTGCCACTTCCTTTCTGGCCATCCTTTATCCAAGTGTGAAAATGAGAGGTTAGCATGGTATCAGCCTACAGGCTCCGTTGATTCACAGGGATCATTACCACTCATATCTGGCATGCCTGTTATGATCACTGAGAATCTCGCTATTGGATCTAAGGTCGTTAATGGTGCAAGGGGCACATTGAAAGATGTGTTTTATAGTGTAGAAGATGAACAAAAGTTTGTACGTTGTGCCTACATTAAAATCCCTTCCTCCACACTGCAACTACCGGATGAAGAGGAACATGCGGTCCCCATATCCCCACAACCAACTTACATTTCATACAAAGCTCAGCGTGGACGAAGCTTTAAAATTAGTCGTCACCAAGTGCCCCTCATTCCTGCTTGGGCTTTCACTGACTATAAAGTTCAGGGTGCTTCCTTACAGACTGTTATTGTTGACTTAGCCAGCGCAGGAGGTGTACAGAATGCTTACGTGATGTTGTCTAGAGCATGCAGACTTAGTAATCTCGCCGTTCTTCGCGCATTCACTCCACATCGCCCATTTGGACGATTACAACAAGATCTGCGCAATGAATTTGAAAGACTATCCAGGCTCGATCACACGACGTCACAACAGTTTCAGCATGAACATGCCCAGCAGCCATTGCTCCTAGGTCGTACGTGAGTACCATCCCACATCTCCTTTACACCAGTCCAACTTCTTCATGGCATTTATTCCTTCCAAGGACAACAAGCTCGCCATGGATTTATGGCCTGCCCCTCACTGTGAGGTGATTGTGGCACGCGCAGGTCCGCATGACTTGCAACCTTGGGAAAAGTATCCTTGCGAACTGGAAGACATGTGCAAATGGGCAGTCGTCGCAAAAGATAAGTCTTCCATGGACAAGAGTCGAGAAAACATTATAATATATCGAAACCCTCCCGACACCACTTCAAATGCATTGTACCCGGTGTCTGTACGTCTTTATGGATGCCTGCAAAAATTCACTGTCGGTAAATTCGGTAACTGGGATGGGTAAGTCCTCCATCTTTGATGGGCAGGACGAGTTCAAACCACCCCTAGAAATCCTGTCACTGCAAAACGAGCCATTCAATCGCTTATTCTCACGTCTGGAGGGCATCGTGATGCGTGGCAAAACCAGTTGAATGCTTTGAATGTAGCTGCTGCATTTGCTAGTCGAACTCTCCAATTCCCCCTTCATCGACCCCACTTCCCCAGTCAGTTATATCTTCAACGAAAGGTATTTCGACAGGTACAAGTCAAAACTGCCCTTCGCTCCTATCTCCTCTTCTTACACATTACAGGCAGATGACACATCCCCCACTGCCACAAACGACTTTCCTGCAGACACTGCCTCGAAATCACAATTACGTTCACAAGACTCTCCATTGGGATTGTTTCGCACTAATGCCAGTTGGGAGTGGAACGATGCCCTGCCCATTCTACAGCTCACTGCGAGGCATGAATGTGTACCACTTCATGAAATTCGCTTGAATAACTTTGACTTCATTGAAATCGACGCAGAGTTTAATGTCGTCATTTCCCGAGGAAAGGAAGGCATGCCCGTCGTCAAAGTTTACTTATCCTTCAAGCATATCGTGAGGTTACTCGACGCAACTTCTATGAAGGTTCCCTACTTTCTCAAACTCATTTCCTATGCCATTGATCGTCCTACAGGTCACCTCCACTTCACAAAAGCATGCTTTGGAGACTTCCAATGTAACAGACGATACGCCCACTATTAAACGTTTGTGCGCAGTAACTCGTACCCGGTCTCCTCCTGTCTCCTCCTTCAACACTACAGAAAGTTCCTAATCTACAATGTGTAAATTTCTGTTGATTGTACTCTGCAAACACAAAATTCCATACTGTGCCTTTCTCCCTTCCATTTCCCCGTGCATAAGACATACATTCAACTTCCCTGAAACCTTCGTGGTACGTTCTACATCAGTGAATAAAGGCGACTCCCCTTTTCGGCAGCAACCAAACTCACAATTTCAAGGCATGCACCCAATGACGTCGGCAACGCGTCACCTTCTGCGCAAAATGGCAGTTTAAAAAGCATGCCTGTTCTGTGTACGGCCATCGACTTTCATGCCTCTCAAACGAGAGATCGAGCATACCGAGGGATCATCCTCAGCCAAACGAGTATGGTGCAAAAGCCAAACCCACTTAACCACACTTCATAAATTGTTATTCTTTTTCTAGGTTTGATGAAGAACACTCTCCCCCCTCCCCTCTGACATCCACCAATTCACAAGACTGCAAAAGCCTTCCCAGTCCCTCCCAATCTACGAGTCTTCCTGCAATGCAATCAGCAAAGACTTCCAAAGGAAAGCGACCGTCGTCCATCCCCCTTCCAACTGTTAAGAGTGTCGCTCCTAACCAACCCACTTCCGTGATGGATGACGAAGAAATAAACAGCTACTCCCCTGCACTACTACGGTACGTGCAATTTCCACCACGACCCAAACCCCTCTTTCATTGTTTGACTGCATAGCCGCCTGGAAACTCTATCCGTATATGAAAACCCAAGTGCAAATGTTTACTCCCTAGCTCGCATCCCTCCGTCTTCATGCTGGGGGAAGAACGACCCATATACGAATCACAGCAAGATTTTATGCAACCCTACCACTGATGAACTGATTCTTATTTGGCTTGTCAGACATATTTCGTCCATGTGGTTCATGAGGAATGGGGAGCCTGATCGGCAGTGCTCAGTGACCGTTGTTCCTCTTTCGAAGGATTTGAGCCACTACGCTAATCGCCTAATATGTGGATTTTCATCCCCTCCTCTATGTACGTCTACGCTGTTGTTTAATTGCTCCTTCGCATTCATGCTGGGCATAGCTCTTTTAGAAGATTCAGCACTTCTCGTACGATCAACACGTTGGCAGAGTTCAAAGCAAGGCGAAACAGTAAGCCATTGTTCATATTAAACGAATGAACTTCTTATCAGGGTGAATGACCAGCCTACGCTCTTCTCTTCCGTGTATGACGCTCGAGACATCTTTTGTGCCAAAAACGAAATGATGCCCTACTCTGCCATGGAGCTAAAAAGGAAAGATGTCGTCTTAATGGGAATGCGTTTATGCCGCTATTTCACGAAGGACGACAGCAACCGCTACTCTCACCACCGTGCGCAATTTGAACTTCAAGCCCTTTCTCTTTTACACTCGGCTGATGATGACGATTGCGAGGAAAAAGTGGAGAATGATATTGGCGGATTTCGCATCTAAACTTATCCTACATTTTCTCCCACGTGTACGTTGCTAGCTCGTATGACAAACACCCTTGCCGATGCGCACTACGCTCGCCAATTGCGAAGTGAAAACGTCTACATTTCTCCTCCACCCACAACATTGCTATGAGCGACAACAGTTGATTGGCTGTAATCATGCACGAAAGCATAACTGCCTAGCCAACGCCACCCACCCCAGCTATGACTGTTCTCAAAACCTGATCGCACGACAGACAACGAACTGAAGTGTTATTACAAGAACGACTACCAAGGTGGGCCTCACACTGACGTCCACTTCACACTCTCCAAAACGCCCGCTCACATTCCCACATACAACGAAGTCTTCCCCTACATATGACCTCCCTGATAACAAACATGACCAGCCATCTGTCGAACTGCTCGATGTCTACCGCACCTCACAACTGCCTCTGTCAATATTACCACACCGACGACTAACCCCCCCACTTCAACAGTTACTCGCATAGACCTCTCTTGCTACGGGGAGAATATCGAATGTAAGACATCACTATAGCTCTCCCGGGCTCGCACTGACTTCCTCCCAATCTCCATGCAATGCAATCACGGTCCCCTTTTAAAATTCCCCTCCCTATACGACTCAATCTCACATCTTCCAAATTAACGCACATACCGTACTCGTCGTCTGTACGCCGACCTTGCAGATTACAAGGTTCCCCCCTGCCATGCAGCGATGCACAAGGAACGGTTTGGATTCCCCTACTTCGACATTTATTGAAATACACTTCGGCGGCTTCCTTCACCTTCCCTCCGACAACAACGCGTGGATTTTCTGCAGCTGTCCGTTGATGTGTCATGGATGTGTATGCACAGAACAGCGTTTTCCGAGTGAGAAAGTTCATTGCAATTGTTGAGAAAGATTCGAAGATGGGCAAGATAGCACATTTGCCCCGTGCAATAAACAAGTGCACCGTCAGGTGACCACGACGAAAGCGCACAACAGCGTGAATCTGCGTTGTGGATGAAGGATTGTATGGGTTTTCCTGTCCACGTTGCTCTTCAAATCCATCCTCTTCTAAGCTGCACTTCAGGGAGTATGCGTTCGTCGCTCCCACATAAATGTCAAGAGTCGACGGTACCCAATCTGCACAACGGTTGCCAAAGATGAATCTCAAGACAGTAGATCCACCCAAGACAGCGTCATGGACATCGAGGAGATGCAACAACCTCTCCGAATCGGGAACCATCTCCCCAATCATGCCATGCAAGCGTGAGTGTACAAAGTGGGATGCGGTGCGGGACATGAATGGGAATGCCTCCACGAACATAACCAGACCATGCATGTCCAGGTAAGAGAAAATCGACTGAAACAACTCAGGCGGTAACGCCCACAAACCTGCTAAACCTTCAGATTCCTCACAGTGCACGTACATAGGACATGTCACCTCTGTTACCCTCCATCGTGTTCCGCAAATGTGGATGTTATGCAAAATGATGTGCGTTTGTGATGTCACTGCATCCTCCCCTATGACGTCCCGATTAAGCACACACTACCACGCACTTTGCCGAATGCAACCTCATCACGGACATCGTCGTCAGCGATGCCTTGTAATACACCTGAGCTATACTCTGTAACCACTATCATCGTGGGCAACAACGTAAACTCCGGCCCTCGCATCGTCCCTGTTCAATGTCCTCCCGACCGTGAATTCACTCTGTGCAGTGTTAGCTCCACATTCGCCAATGTGAACGATGTCACCTCATGCGAAATAATCACCCCCCATAAACGTCTCCTCGTTTTCTTCAAAGACGGACTACACAGGTCTCGTCCTGCAGATGCCACCTACATTTTCATCTCCATCGATGCACATAACACACGGGTCAGCCTTCATGCAGAGAACGACCTCCTTCTCGTGGCAGAGGCGCTTCATATGTATACCATTTTCAACTCCACAATCACCTCCCTTCGCTAACCGCAATCTAAATAGGATCGATGTTTGCATGCCTCCCACCTACTGACGAGTTCCCTACGTAATTTCTCTACGTTACCAAGGATGTACACTACGATGATGATTAATTGAAAACCCCGCTCCCGCAAATGCCCTCCCACACCATCACTACTCCATGGCACTAACACACTCAAAACTACCCATTGAATTATGGAACTACATGTTCGCATTTCTCTCTCTCCCCGACGTCTACCGCTTTGCACGTACGAGCAAAGACTTCTCCAGCATAGCACACGCATATATCACCTACCGCCGTCGAATTCTCACCCAACCCTTCTTCGACAGAGCTGATGATGCGTATGATCTTTTAGCGATACACCATGCCATAATATCTGGTTCCTGTGCTCTTCGACTTCTCCTTCCTCAGAAAGACGTTTTCTGGAAACCTGATGACCTCGACATATACGTGTGCGAGAGAGAAGCACCACAGCTACTTAACACTCTCCTGGCAAAGGGATATAGACTCATATCACAGACGGCAAAGAACGGTGCCCAATACCCCCCATCCCACGTACACTCCATTCGCACTCTCCGTCGACACACAACCCAAATCGATGTTATCGTATCTAACTCAACTACGGCCATTTCCCCTATCTTTGAGTTTCACAGCACAATTCTCATGAACTTCGTAACCGCGCATTCAGTATTCTGTGCCTACCCACACTTGACCCTCCGGGAACTCTCCATTATCAATCCCTTTGTCGCTTACAGGCAACCCCTGCAACGATCTACGTTGGCCGCACTCGTGAAATACACCAAACGAAATATTCAGTACATCACGTGCCAACACTGCACGAGGAACGCCAATGCTGGAAAAACCACATGCGCTGTACTACCGATCAATCAAGCATGTGGCTTCCCTGCCCTACTAACGAAAACTGCCCTCCCAACCAAGAGCCCCCAATGCCGGTGATAAAATGGTGCCTGGGAGGATCAATATGTGGCAGCTTACCTCCTTATGCCTATCCTTCCATCATCGTCGAACATCGTAACCAGTAAATCGCTGCAACATCTCCGTAATGCACCTATTCACACTCTTACAGGTCATAAATCGTGTCGTTCTTCATACAGTAGTTTTTGTACTTGTTTCATTAAAAATACTACAAACACCGCGTCCTGGGATGCCCGGAGGGCCGGTGTATACTATGTAGTGAACAGCGCCGATGCTACAGCACTATGTCACACTACATAGTGACCTACACTGATACTGTGACATGACATTGTACTATGTAACAGGCCATGAATAAGCTGTCACACCTTTCGTCACACTATATAGTGAGAAGTAGACAACCAAAAAGATTGATTTCTATGGACCCGAGTTACAAACATAGTAGGATAGTCTAGCACGAATCATTATCGTCGGCCATCTGATACTCACGGATGGCATTCAAAAACGCGCGGCTCGGAATAGCTTTCTTCTGATCCCTGGTATTTTTCACCGTGACACCGGCATGGATGCTGGAGCAAAAAAAATTGGATAAGCCCTTTCCAATTGCGAGAGGGTCGTACTCACCACCCGGTGCTGTAGACTTGCTCAAGGAGCTTCTTGAGCAGGTCTAGCTTACCCGCCGCCTTGCTGAATTCGTCCAGGGATGCAAGGTGACTATTGAAAACTCCCGAATAGTCGTCCTCCTTGAATGAAATCAATTCGCATGAACCCAATGCCCACTCGATCTGAACATGGAAGTCAATATGGTAAAATTCGTAAGCATGAAACCTACCGCCATGAGCACGAGCACGAATGCCACCCGAGGGAATGGATTGTAGTACTTTCCCCACTTGACAGCATCGTCTGATTCATCTTTGAATAAAACCTCATTGATGATTTGTTGGATTGCGGGATTGGTGTATAAACCGGAATGTTCATCGACAGAAGACCCACACACCTGGGAAGTATTGGGTCAGTGCACCAGCATGGCATGCGAGGTAGCGACTTACATGGAATATGAACGCTGAATCCTGCTTCAGCTCACTGACAAGAAGGCGATTCCTCATCTGCACTCCTTTATCGGCACTGGTTTTGAAGCCAAACGTAGTTGCAACAATGGGTCGAGCCCTCGATTTGAACTGCCCACATATGTGCGTGCTCCGTGCTGTAATCTGCTTCGTAGTTGAGTTAAACCACTGGAATGCTCCTGAATGCTCACCAATTTTAAAATTCCACCATTGTGAGCGAGCTTAGTGTTGTGATGATGTGTGGCAAGAGTCCAAGCTTTCTTCGCCCAATCGACTTCCTGGCTGCTCATAGGAAATGGATTCTCCATAAGGAGGATTGCACAGTAAATTTCAATTGCTGTTTCGAGAACAGCACGGTGTAAAGTTTGAGGAGAGAGGGTGAGGGAAGAGGTCCAAGGAGTCTCCCTCTGGATTTTCAGGTCCTAGTTCGACCCAGGGGGCTTGGATTGCCTGGAAGGGAGTCAAAAGAGGTGGTGAAAGACTGAAAACGCGCCCTAATGGTCCCAAGAATGACCAAGATAACCTCTAATCACTGTCTGATATTGGAGAGACAATCTCCCGAGCTTCGGCGTCTTATTTCCATCTTCTTTTGTCTCTGGTAAAGCGGCTGTTATTGTTCTAAGTAAGTACAGTACATGCTAAGTACGAGTCTGGCTTACATAAGCCAAACTCGTCCAAACACTAAGTAAAAGAATAGAAACAGAAACTAAGATGAAAACAAAGAAATATAGTAATTACCATGGTAGGGAGGATGCCCTCCCTACATCCGAGGGTGGCTTTAGATAGTGACTGTCCCCAGTCATCACGTACCAAGATATCATAAAGCAAGGCAAGGGGTATCATCCTCGAAACAAAACTCTAGGTAGAAACTCAAAATGCGAACTCGAAACAAAATAGACCATGAAAAAGAAACAGAAATGGCTACTCAGCTGGGAGGGGACATAGTTCGAAGGTAAATCGAAGGTCTTCGAGGGGAAGAGGTGGCTCGAGGGTGGCTCGAAGCGGTCTCGAGGGGTTCGAAGGGGTTCGAGGGTCTCTTGAAGGTGCTCGAAGGTGCTCAACATCACCTGGATGTACTGCGAGGTTGCCCGAAGGTATTCCGAGGGGCGTCAAAGGTAGATCGAGGGCGATTCGAGAGTCTCGAGAGGGAGTCGAAGGTGGATTGGGGCTCGGGCTTCGGAGGCGAGGCCGGTCTCGAGCCTCGACAGGCCTTGGATGGTGACTCGAGGGTGGAGCTCGACTTGAAGGGGAAGGGGGGACTCGAGATGGGGAAACAGACCTTCCAGGGGCTGTAACGAGCCTCAGGGTTTGACTCGGACTTGGTTCGAAGCTTCGAGACTTCCTATCGAGGGTTTGGGAGGCGCTCGAAGGGGGATGACTTACTCTCGAAGGGAACTGGTTCCCTTTCGAAGGGGGCTGACTCACTCTCGAACTCGAAGGGTGCTTGGCAGTAGGCTCGGGGTCGACTTGAAGGGATGAGGGGGGTTGGAATGACTTCAAACTCGAGCGAGAGGGTGGTACCTTGTCAATGAAGCTTCCTGGGCCTCGAGCGAGGGCCCAGAAATCCAAACGGGCCTGTAGAGTGTGTCCAAGAGCCTCTCGAGGGATCTCCTCGCCTGTGGGCAGTGTAACCCATCCTCGGACGATCCTACATTTCCCTGCAGCTAGATACGAACTGCAGACCTCGCAGCGAGCTCGGATATGCCCATCTCAACCACAAAAGAAGCAAAAGGAATACCTTCGAGGCTGTACTCGATGCCTCGATGCCTCTTGAATGCAAGGGGATGGCTCACTTGAGCCCACATACTCTCGAAGGGGCAACAACCCACTTGATGCTCTTGAACGCGACTCGAAAGAGGCAGGGGCAGGCTTCGACGTCGAAGTTGAGGCTTCTCGAACGAGGCATGAGGTACCTCGGGGTGGCTCGAGGGATGAGGGTGGCTTTGATCGAGTCCCGAGGGAAAAGGAAGGCTTTGAGGAGGCCTTCGAAGGCCTTTCGAGGCGAGGTGAGAGGTTCGAGGCAGCTACTGAAGGCTCACTAGGTCGAACGAACAGACTCGAGACCAAACCCGAACCACGAGATGGTCGCCAACACGAATCTCGATCTTCTCTCGAGCTACGAAGCTGGTTCGAAGGCAAGTCACTGGCCTGCTCAAATGAGACATGCCTAGCTGAATGTGCCACAGGATGCCTCGAGCTGGCATTAGTGACCCGAAGAGGGGTTGAGCTGCTCGAAGCGAGCTTGGAGGGGTGAGAGGGGTTCTTCGAAGTTCGAGGGGCGACCTCGAAGGGGACACAAGAGGGGGACTTCGAGCTCGAGCTTCCCTGGGAGTGTCTTCTAGAACGAGACCGAGAGCACTCCACAGGGGAAATTGACTGGTACCTGAATGAGGGCGAGTGTGGGTGCTGAGAGGGTGACTCGAGAGTAGACGAGGACTTCTTCGAAGCTAGATGAGGAGATGCATGGCTTACCCCATCCTCGATAACCTCCTTCGTAATGCGAACGACGACCTCGATAGGCCATAGCTTCCCTGACCTAAACAGGGGGAACCTGGACTCAAGCCTCCTCGAGACCTCGAGCTCGACATGGGGTGGAAGGCCTCGAAGGAAGAGCTGGGACTGGTGGCTTGCTTCGACTGCATTCCCTCTTACCATTCCCAAGAACCAGATTTGGAATATACGAAGGTAGTCGCCCAGGGCTTCAACAGAGCTGAGCTCATTGCAACGAGTCTCTTCGAGGTTTGACTGGAACTCCTCGAAACCCTCGAGGATATCCTCGACTGGTTCGATCTCGGGGTACTGAAGTGTTATGAGCACCTTAAAACTGTCCCAATGCCTAATAGCTGGGGCATTAGCAATGATGAGGCACCAGAGCAACTTATGGAGGGATGGGGCGCCTGAAATTGTGATGTTCATCCAGGCCAAGTCCCCTGACCTTCCCTGGGCTTTACCGTACTCCATGACCTCTTCGAAGTAAGCTGGGAGGTCATGTCCCTCCCCTGAGAACTCCGGATGTGACTCGATTGGGGCTCGAGACAGTCTGCGAGTGGCTTCCATTATGAATGGTATATACAAAGCTTGAACAAGCTGTATTTCACTTGTAGCTGATTATTGACAGTAGTATCAAGGGCAGTGACGAGCCTCGAGCGTTCGCAGTCAGTCTCGAAGGGTATAACGAAGGGGAGTGGGGTCGCCTCGATGCGACCTCGAATGTCTATGGGGGGTTGGTAGATGCCTTGTAAACAGTTACGAAGTGGACTCGGCCACTGAAAATGACAAGGAAACGAAATATAGTCACCGTGTGTGACTCAAAGACTCGACTCTCAGATTGCAGCCTCACTCGACTGCAAGAATGCACAGAAAACGAATAATATTCGTCTGGATACATCGGGGTACATCTGGATATGTCTACGAATGAAAGCGGATGCTTCTAAACAATTGGCTATGTCTCGAAGGCGTCTCGAAGGGGGGCTCGATACTCGTCTGGGGTCTCGAAGTGTCTGGGGATCTCGAAGGGACTGGGGGTCTCGAAGGGTGCTCTAAAACGACTCTCGGAGGTGGGGAGAGGGTTCCTACAACTCGAAATGGCCCAAAAATGCGAAGGGAGGAGCCAGGGAGCTCAGCTGTGGCAGGAGGGGGAGGATGGCAGTGCGTCAGGGGAGAACCACTGGGCAAGACAGTACGAAACTTCGGGACGTGGTAGAAGACGTCCAGGGGCGCTGGGCGATCGAAGAAATGAGAGAATATGCGCACCCAATCCCAAGTTATGCCAATTTTCGTCCTACTAAGCCTTTCTCCAGAAAAAGCGAGATATCTCCAGAACCGCTGGAGCGAACGCGTCGAAAATGGTATCGTCTGAAAGCCCTCGTCGAGTATATTCAGTACCTCGAAAAGCGAGAGGGTAGGCGCGTCGGTTCTTGAGAAATCGCGTGTCTGAGCTCAAAGGTAGGAGGAGGAGAGGGATTACCAAGCAAAACAGCCCCCTCACGGTGGGCTCCAGATGTAAAGTTTGAGGAGAGAGGGTGAGGGAAGAGGTCCAAGGAGTCTCCCTCTGGATTTTCAGGTCCTAGTTCGACCCAGGGGGCTTGGATTGCCTGGTAGGGAGTCAAAAGAGGTGGTGAAAGACTGAAAACGCGCCCTAATGGTCCCAAGAATGACCAAGATAACCTCTAATCACTGTCTGATATTGGAGAAACAATCTCCCGAGCTTCGGCGTCTTATTTCCATCTTCTTTTGTCTCTGGTAAAGCGGCTGTTATTGTTCTAAGTAAGTACAGTACATGCTAAGTACGAGTCTGGCTTACATAAGCCAAACTCGTCCAAACACTAAGTAAAAGAATAAGGTAGGCGACATGCGGATTCGACGAATGTCACGTGCAAAAAGCGTTACTTTGAGTGACAATACACTGTAAATGGGTTAACAATTCGAGATGACCAGATCTCGAAAAAGTGTTACATAGATCGATGTAGGATATGCAAAGGTAGATTACTGTTTTCTTGGTTTTTGGTTTCTGGGAGTCTATGAATTATTAACTTATTTTTCTTCCGAACATGGGTGAAAACCTGAATATTAGATTGGTCTCCGCCAGCACAGCCACCGCTAGGCAATGGATCGGGTGTCAGTGCTTCAGTGCCAGCTGCTGGGTGGACTCAGCGATGCTATTAGTGCACTAGGGAAAGGGCTTCACTCGCTCAAGAGTCTGAAAGTCTTGACTCTCACAAAATGGAGAGTCTAATTTCATATCTATGGCTTCGGAAACAAATCTACTTGCTTTATAAGTGCTTATTGACTAGGTCTGAATGAAATGCAGGTGGCATGAGCAGTAAAGAAATATCGAGGGGAATCAGGTTCTTCCCAAGAGCATTATGAGGGAGTTTGATGAAGCACAAAAGGAGTCTATGCGCAAGCACATCTCATAGATCATTCAAGTACTATAAGCACTTGGTGATTAGCAGCTGCCATCGGCAAACCCTTATCTGCACCGCGTCACAGGCTTGTCACACGCTGAGGGGTTCGTCGAATCCGCATGTCGTCTACCTTAGAAACAGAAACTAAGATGAAAACAAAGAAATATAGTAATTACCATGGTAGGGAGGATGCCCTCCCTACAACGGACATCTAACTCGTAGTCGGCCGCTGTGGGCAACTCTTCTTGTGAGAGCGCAAGGGGAAAAGGGGGAAAGCTGTAGGCTAGGCCTAGGCTCGTCCCGAGGGGTCGTGAGTCTGAAAGGAAGTGGGGGGGGTGACTAGGCGGCGAAAGGGAAGGTTTCCCTGCGTCGGAAGGGTACTGGCGGGGTAGAACTCGAACTGCCGCCGCAGAAAGGCGGGAGGGGATTAGTTTCGGTGGTTGGATAGTCGGAGGGGCTCAGAGCTCGATAGGCGGCGGTATAGGACTCGTGTAGGCTGTCGGAGGGCTGGTAGACTCGAAGGGGTGACTCTGAAGGCAGCAGAAAATTTTATATCGCAAGGGGACTCGAATTTGGGCGGTGGGACTCGGTGGGGATCTCTGTGGATGCGAAGGGGACTCAAAAGACTCGAAGAAACGCAAGAAATCGACTCTGGGGACTCAAGGGGACTCTCAGACACACAGATGGTGACGCCAGAAAAGTGGGTATATTTTTCCTAAGTACAGCGGTGTTTTGTATCGTAGAGGCGGCTGTCACAAAGGAACATTTCGGCGAATTTCGGAGATGTCATGTGTCAGGAAAAAAAGTGACAGAAAGGTGCCGAAGTATGGCACTACAGGCCGTAGGTACGCAAAGTAGGCAAAGGAAAGCAAAGGAAAGGCAAAGAAAGGGTAAAGCGGCGAAGGGGGACGTGCCTAAGGTCTCTGGACTACTGGCCGACGCTGCGGGGACTCTTGGGGGGCGGTCTGGTGCGGTGCGGCGGTACTACTGGCGGCGGTGAGCGTCGGTGTCTCGAGTGGGGCCTATAGGTGCCGAGTAACCGACGTCACAAGTGACGGAGTGTGCCGCCGACAGACAGTAGACACTTGATAGGCGTGCAAAAGACCAAGGCCGACGCAGATATGGGGCGGACAATGACTGGGGGTCGGGGACAGGGGCCAGCGGTGACTTGGGCGGTGGTGAATGTCGGTGACAGGGGGATACTTCCCGATTGGGCGGCGGCGGCGTTGGCAAGCGAGAGAAGCGGTCGTCTTAACCGAGGTAATCGATGGTGAGGCGGCGGTGACATTTCCGAAGGACGGTGGAGCTGCGGGAACTGGCTAGGGCGATAGGGAAATTGGTACATGGTTATGATGTTCAGCCCTAGGGAGTATGGGCTCCCTACACCTCCCGGGGTCTTCGAATACTGACCGTCCTCGGTCAGGGGTACGCGGTGACAGGGATCGGTGACGAGATACTGTTGACAGGTGGCTGTGCTCGGATCAATGTCAAGCGGGACGGGAACTTCGGTCACGTGCTGTGGCAAAAATGCTTCCGCGTCAACAAAGAGTCGCCAAACATACCAAACAAGTCGCCGCCACTTTGTCTTTCTTTCCCTAAGTCCCACCACCACCGCTACTCATCTCCTGCTCACAACACTCTGCAACCCCCCAGCCGAAATGTCAACCTCCAAGACCGCTACCCGCAGACAGCCCGTCTACGTCCCCCCCGACATCATTCGCGAGCAGATACCCAACAAGTGGGAGAAGCTGATGTCGGTCCTTACCTCGGTGATGAGGGAGATCCCGAGTGAGGTGGCAGAGGACCATCAGATCCGAGAGTGGATGGGGAGGTTCGAGGAAGTGTCGGTGAGTGTCCGTGCTGTGCCTTGGGAGACTTGACCTTAGACGAGGTGCAGGCCCAGATCGAGGAGTTGCGGCAGTTTACTGCCGGCATGAGCGCCGAAGTGCCAGAGTACCCCGCGGAAGCTAAGGAAGCGGTATCGTCGCGTCTCCTGACGTTGGCAGTGCTGCGGAACCGGTTGGACGGGAAGGCAAAGGTGAAGGCAGCCCCCGCTGCTCCTCGTGATCCAGAGGCAGGCAGCGAAGTCAGACGGTCCCGCCGTCAACAAGAGAAGACTGCTGCCGAGGGAGGAGGTTCTAAGGTACGTCGTCACGCTAGTTTCCTGCTAAGTAGGCGCTGACTTCTGTCCTTTCTTGTCTAGGACGTTACTCGTGCCGCCACCTCGTTGGTCGAAGGTGAGACTTCGGCCGTCTCTCCAGCAGCACCCCAGGCCACACCAGAGCCGGTCGCTGTCGTCGATAACCAGGCGCCAACGCAGCAGAACGTCGATCAGGCGCCAACGGGGTCTAACGATCCATGCGAGCGATGTTTCAAGCGAGGAATCTTGTGTGTATGGAGAGAAGGGGGCGCGTGTGAGGCGTGTCACGAGGGAAAGAAGCGGTGCGACAAGGCTGGGAAGCCAGGGAAGAAGGTAAGCTGGGTAAGCGCTTCGCTAGGGAGAACTTTAATGACGAGGGAACGTAGCGCAAGAACACCGAGGGGCCGCCTGCGTCGTCGGCCAGTACGAACAAGAAGGCCAAGACGACCCCCGACCCAAGCTCTTCGTCAGCCCCTCCCAAGGTAACTTTGAAGGTTCGTCCTCGCGTCGTCGGCAAGACCGGTCCACCTGCAGCGGCCACCTCACCCTCGGCGGTACTTCAAGACGTCCCCACTCCAGCAGCTTCTCCTCCCCGCGCCGACCCTCTATTTCTCCCCTCTAGTCGTGCTAGCACTCCTCTCCCTGCCAACGATGTCCCCATGGCCGACACAGCGGCATTTGGTACCAGCATCAGCGGCGTACTTGAAGATCAGACCCCGCCTGCAGATGCCGTCGAGGAGATCGACCTGACCACCCCTCGAGCCTCTCCCTCACGAGGAGAGCCTGCCCCGCTCCCGTCGAAAGGTAAGGATCAGACCGACCCCGCCGAGGAATCTCCCGACCGGTCCCCTTTCGAAGAGTTGGACGCTCGGATCGAGGCCATCGAGGATTCGATCGAGTGGGGCGAAGAGACTCTGGCCGGGATGCACGCAGTAATAGCGCGCCTGGCCACGGACGCAAGCGAGGTAGGCGGTGCCATTCAACGATCCAAGCGGCAGCTTCGAGCCTTGAGGAGGTGGCGGCGGAAGAAGTTCGTTGAATGCCGTATGTAGATCTCTCGTGTCATAGTGTAGTCTCGTGCAAGGTCTGGATTCCCGTTGGCTGCGGATGGCTAAGTACGGCTAAGGTACTGAAAGAAAGGAAGGTAAGTAGAGAGTCTATCAAAATTGCGGCGGTGAGTCTTTTAAAATCGAACGAAGCAAGGTAAGAGAGAAAGGAATCAAGGGAGAAACTTTTCTTTATTTTTCTTTTCGATTTTCTGTGTCAGCGGCGGTTTTTTTATGTGTAAGTAAGAAGAGTGGTGAGTATAGGTACGCAGATAGAGAAAGGAAACTAAGGGGCGGTTTTCGGTTTTATGGTCTTTTCGAGTTGTAGGTTTGTTTTTGGAGTTTTTCGTATGTACGGAGAGTCTGTAAAGGGTATTCGAGAGATAAAAGAAGCAGAAAAAAAAGAAACGGAACGGAAGGGTATGTTACTCATCTGACTCATCCCTAAGGACGCCAGTGAGGTCTGGGTCGGGAAGGGAGTCGTCTTCGAGTCGGTCGATGGCGGCGTTGTCGAGGCCCACTAGTTGGGTGACCTCGATGCGAGATTTGTTGCGGGGGAAATAGGGGAATAATCGGAAGGCGGCGAAGCGAAACTTTGATACAGCGCCATCGAGCTCTGCTAGGAGATACGAGCCGCCCTTGGTCCGACGCACTACTACCATAGGACCTAGGTAGCGCGGCTTAGTCTTGCGGTCGAGTTCCTTCTCGATGCGGGAGTTGCGGACGAGTACGAGAGCTCCTGGCTCGAAGTCAAAGTCGTGTATGGTTTTCTCGAAGCGGGCCGCAAAGTCTTTGGCCGATGCGAAGCGGGCTTTAAGGACTTGGTCATGTATGGCGGCGAGGTCGTCGGGCTGCTTCTGTAGTTGTCGGGCTCGGTTGGCTATAAGGTCGGTCGTAGAATAAGAGTCGGCGTCGAAGGGGGCTAGGAAGGTGGCTTCGGCGAGGTCAAAGGGAAGTCTGGGGTGGACACCGTGAGCCATATAGTATGGAGAGAGACCCGTAGCTTTGTGAACGGTGACCCTTTCTGCCCAGAACACCGTTGGCGCTACATCTGACCACTTAGATGCCTCTCCCTCACAACTCTTGACCATCGCTTCTCTGACATCGAAGTGCCGCCGCTCGACAATACCATTTGCTTGTGAGTTATAAGGGGAGATGCGAATATGTCGGATACCGTAAGTTTTCGAAAGCCAGTCGAGAGCCAGCACATAGGGGGCGCCGTTGTCGGTGACTATTTCGCCCACCGCCCCCCATCGGCATAGGATCTGCTCGAATAAGAACTTGCCGACCGACTTGCCGGTTTCGGAGCGGAGCATGGCCCACTCGGGGTAGCTAGTTAGAGAGCAGCGGGCCTGAGTGACGTAGCGGTACCCGTTTGACTTCGGCATGATGAAGGTGTCGACATAGGCTTTGTAGAACAATGGCTCGGGAATGGCGACGACAGGGGGAATGTGGACTCGATCGAGGCGGCGGATCTGGCATTCGTGGCACGTCCTGATGTACCAGCGAACATCCTGCTCTAGCATAGGCCACCAGAATCGCGTCAGTAGGCGCATACGAGTAGAGAAGATACCCTTATGGCCCAGCTCATCGTGGGCCTGGCGGATGATGTTAAGCCGCTTGTGGCGGCGGACCACTAGCTGGTGGCGGCCTTGGGGTTCCTTCCTCCACAACTCTCCTCCCTTTACGAAGTATCGGGAAGCGAGCTGTACCAGGCTTTCTATCTCCTTCTCCTCTAATCCATCCGGCGGCTTCTTCGTCTCCAAAAACTCTCTCACCACTTCTAACCTCTCATCTCTCAGCCTTGCCTTGTCAGATCGTGGAATGTCGGTGTCGGCGGTGTCGGGCGGTGTCTCAGCGGCGGTGAAGACGGCTACGTCCTGGGGTACATCGGTGTGTGAATAGTATTCGGTCGGCGGTATATCTGGGGGACGTAGAAGGTGAGTCTTGGGTTCCTGACGATTCACGAGATCGACGGCAAAGGCTCCACACTCATCTACCCAATCCTCATACTCTTCTTCGTCTACTTCCGGATCTTCTTCGGCCTTCGGTCTCCTAGACAGCCCATCAGGGGCGGCATGCTTGGCGGCGGGTACGTGGACGAGTTTGAAGTCGAAAAGAAGGATACCGGCGATCCATCGGTTGATGGTCGCGTTAGGCTGAAGGTCAGGATTGTTTATCATACCCTTAATATACCTGGCATCCACTTCGACGACTAAGTTTCGTACGCCGAAAATGTATAGCCGCACGTCGTGTAGAGCTCGGAAGAGACCGAATAGTTCTAGTTTGGCTTGACTGTACCGCCGCTCTCGGTCGTTGAGGGTAATAGAGCTGAATCGGGCGGGAAATCGTTTGCCGCTCTCGTCTTCTTGCATAAGGATGTAGCCGACGGCGATATTGGAAGTGTCGACGGCGAGGATGACAGGAAAGTCTGAATTGTAGTCGATGGACTGAAGGGCGGGAGACGAAACGATGGCGGTCTTGAGATACTCCATTGCCGCACGGTGCTCGTCGGTGAACTCGAAGGGAACGTCTTTCTTGGTTAGTTCTACGAGCGGTCGGGCGTGCTTAGCGAAGTCTTTGATGAAAATGCGGCAATATGAGCATAGACCTAAGAAGCCCCTGACTTCAGTGACGTTAGTGCAGTAGGGCCAGTCTTTAATTTTCTGTACTTTAGTCTCGTCGGGGATCCTTCCCTCATACGAAACCTTGTGGCCGACGACCACTATAGACGGGGCGGCGATGACGCACTTCTTGGCGGAGACTGTGGCACCTGCATGTCGGAGGCGGTGAAGGACGCGGTTAGTGTTCTGTAGATGTTCCCAAATGAACCGACGTATGCCGCCATTCCGCGGGATCGTTTCGTAGGTGCCGTCGGCGAGTTGATAACGTGATTTCGGCCCCTTAATAGGGCAGTCGTCGATGAAGGGGATGGTAACTTCGGGTATCTCGTCTTTAAGGATCCAGCAGACGTCTCCATGGAAGATCTGGACGGCGTTGGTATACCCCATAGGAAGTTTCGTAAGGCGGAGGGTGCCGATAGGGGTTTGGAAGGTGGTTAAATCGCGGTAATCGTCGTGGATGGTGCGGTGGTCATAGCCGACCATAAGATCTAGGATTCCATAGACGGAGTGGCAGGCGAAGGCTTCGGCAATTGAGTCGACGAAGGGGGGAACTGCGGAGTCCTGGATAGAGACGGCATTTAGTGGCTGCAGGTCATGTACGAGGCGCAATGATTTCCCGTCTTTCTTGACGACGCAGAACCACTTGGAGCGGTATGAAGAGGTCGAAGGCTCGTAGACACCGGCGGCGATCTTTTCTTTGATAATCTGGACTACGTCTCGGAAGATAGCTGGCGGGATAGGGATGTTTCGTTCGACCCAAGGTTTGTGGGGTAGAGTTGGGATCTTCAGCGGCGGGAACATGTCTTCGCGGAAGGTTCCCCGCTCGGCGGTCTCCCAGGTGAAAGCGGCCTCGTGGGTACGAACTAGCCATCGAACGAGGTCGAGTTCTGCCGGCCAGAGGAACTTGGCGGGATCTAGGTCAAGCTCTTCTGCTCGCGCCGCCGTGAATCTAGAGCCTGGAACGAACGGAGGGGGGTGGTATGGTAGTACAGGTAGATCTGCGAGAGGGTCACCGACCTCCCGGCGGTCAACCCGAAATTCGACGGGCATCGCGGTCGGGACAGGCCGAACCTTCTTCGCTACAGGCTTGTATTTTAAAACATGGTAAACGGGGTCGAATTCAAAGGTAGATCGAAGCGCAGAAAGTGTCAGCGGCGAAAGGGTAGTACCAGTAGAGAATAAGAATGGATCTTTGGGAGAAACGAAGCTAGCATCGAAAGGATCAAGGGAGGGCGTACTAGAAGCGGTATAGTCGAGAAGATACGCGGCGGCGGCGCTTTCTTTAGAGTCTGTGGAACAAGGTAAAGTAAAATCTGGCGGCGACGAAGGGGGATCTGAAACATAGAGAGAACACACGGATACTACTTCTTCATGGTCTCCTCGCCCTCCTGGCGAGTCCTTGACCGTCATTAAAAACCCTGTTCGGCTCCTTCTAAGTGGCGGCGGTACTCTTGGCGGGAAAAGTACTCGGCTTCGTCTTCCGCGTTGACAAAGCGGGGCTGGTGATGCAAGCGGTGGCGAGGTCGGGTCGGTATCAGCAATTGCCGCCCTGTATTGGGGTCACGAATTTCGAGGGATTGCTCGCCATCGGGGAAGTCTCGTAGGATGCTGCTGAGTAGACAGAAGAATGGGCAGCCTAACAAGAGGTCGAAGGGGGCTCTGTCAACGACTTGGATCTGGAGATGCGCCTCTACAGGGCCGATGCGGAGGGAAGCGTTCTCGATGACACCTAGGGTACTCTCTTTAGACTGGTTAGCTGCCTCTAAGGTCATACGCATGTCGGAACATAAAGGAGCCCCTAAGGCCTCCCACAACTCGCGCCTGAGGGCTACTACCTGGCAGCCGCTATCAAGGATACACTCGACTCGAAGTTTGTCCATTAGTATTCCGTCGACCGCCCTGAGAGGAGCGGTGGCTAAGCCGACGCATTTGCCTTCGGTGTCCCTGACGAGATACTGCTCGTAAGATGCCCAGGTTGACGAGGACGAGGTTTCGGACGCAGTCTCGAGGCTCCCAATGGCGATCTTCTTCGTCATAGCCATCTCCTTAATTTGCTTCCTAATTTCGGGGCTGACAGCGAGGAGATCCTGGGTAGAGACTTCAATCTTGGCCCCTAAGACTTGGGACACGAGCCGCTTGGTGGCGGCGGCCTCATCAAAGCCGCTCTGGTAACGAAACTGGGGGGTAGTGTTAGACTGCGGCTTCGGGTTAGAGCCTTCGGCGGCGTTGTTTCTAGGCTGTGGGCCGGTCGAGGCGGTGTTGTCGGTGGACGGGGGATGGTTCTTAGAGGTCGAAGCCGATGCTTGGTTGTTGACTGGAGCAGGGTTGGGTGCTGCGGTATTACGAGGGCGGCGAACCGGGATCTCGACTCCATCGAAGCGGGCAGGTTTCTTCCTCTTGATAGCGTTTTTGACCTCCTCTACCTGAGCGTAGGCTCTAGCAAGGGCTCTCTTGTCTTCTTCGTCGGCGTTGTCTTCTATCTCCTGGTCTACGAGGTACAATGAGGGGTGGACTTCTACTTGGAACTCGGCGGAGTCTCCCGAGCCGAAGAACATGGTGTTGACGAGGTGAGGCGGCGTGTCACGACCTCTTGACGACGAGGCAGCGGCAGGGGACTGAATGGAGACTAGGTTGGCCGACGCCATGATAGATTCTCTGAGGGCTAGGAAGTTGTCTATCTTTTCTTTAAAATTTCTGCCGGCGGCCGACCTGGGAATGTCAGAGCCATCCTTCATAAACACTTTACCACCTATTAGCACGCATTTGCCTTGGCGGACGTATTCCTGGCACAGTTCGCACTCGGCGGTCCTGTGTCCATCGGTGCCGCCGCAGAAGAAGCATCGTGGGTCGAAAGGGCGGCGGTACTGTTGGTCTTGGGGTTGCGTCTGACGAGCCGCTGGCAGCTGGTCGGCGGTCTGCACGTACTCTCTTTTAAGAATAGTTGGCGGGGCAGTGGGCTGGGAATAGGACTCTGGGAATAGAGCCGAACTGTCGACTTGGGCTATGTTTCGACGAGCACCGCTCAGGAGATAGGTGGCTTGTTTGTAGATTTCGTCGAAGGGCCAGGGCTCATCGACGTCATGGTCGAGATCTTTCAACTGGAGGCGGGTAGCAAGGGAGTTACGGAACCGAGGCGGGAATCCTTCTAAGAACTTTTCATTGATGACGTCTTCAGTGAGCTTTTTCTTCTTGTTGATCAGGGCGACGATGCGGCGGAACTCCCGAACATATTTGCCGAGGTCCTCAAGGGACGACATGGGCTTTTGGACTTGGTGATGGAGGAGGGTTTCGAGGTCGGCTTTGGTGTACTGGCGGCCTTGCACGTCAGCGCCCGGATACAAGCTCAAAACCTCCGCTATGAAGTTATCCCAGTCTCCTGTTCTTATTGCGGCTAGTGAGGACCATAGCTCCGACTCGTTGCGGTCGGCATATCGGATGGCCCATTTGATTTTCTGTTTTTTGTCGGTAATACCCGCGTCGGTGCAGATTTGGTCGACGTCCTCGAAGTAAGCGCAGATATCTTCGGTTTTGCCTGAGAACTTGGGGGCTTTGTTAGAACCCCGCAGCGGCATCTCTCGGTGGGCAGGGGCGGACATGGTGGGTGGTATCGTCGAGGATTGGGGTAGAGTGGGGTATTGGAGGCGAATCGGTGTTGGGGTTGGTATACGCGGGGGGATTCGATTAAGCGGCGGCGAAGCGGTGCGAGATAAGGAGGTGGACTCTGTTGGTATCAGAAGCTGTTCGGCGGCGAATGCTGAGGCTGAAGGGGACGGTGTAGACGAGAGCTCTGTGAGGGGAGATAACTCTTGGCGGTCTGGCGGCGGATCGAATGGTTCGTCGATTTCAAAGCCGCCTGGGATGTCGAGGAACGATGGAGATGGCGGATCTGGAACCGGAAGGGATTCTTCAAGGTGTAACTCAGTATCTGACGAATGAAGCTCTGAAGTCTCTCTGTTATCAGTAGACGGCACAAATAAATCGGAAGACGAGATAGAAAGGCGGCGGAAGGGCTCTAAGAGCTCTTCGAGTTCAGTTCTTTGACGAGTAGGTCGGAGAGATCTCCTTTCCAGATCTGAAGACCCCTCGCGGTGGGCTCCAAAACGATGTGGGCAACTCTTCTTGTGAGAGCGCAAGGGGAAAAGGGGGAAAGCTGTAGGCTAGGCCTAGGCTCGTCCCGAGGGGTCGTGAGTCTGAAAGGAAGTGGGGGGGGTGACTAGGCGGCGAAAGGGAAGGTTTCCCTGCGTCGGAAGGGTACTGGCGGGGTAGAACTCGAACTGCCGCCGCAGAAAGGCGGGAGGGGATTAGTTTCGGTGGTTGGATAGTCGGAGGGGCTCAGAGCTCGATAGGCGGCGGTATAGGACTCGTGTAGGCTGTCGGAGGGCTGGTAGACTCGAAGGGGTGACTCTGAAGGCAGCAGAAAATTTTATATCGCAAGGGGACTCGAATTTGGGCGGTGGGACTCGGTGGGGATCTCTGTGGATGCGAAGGGGACTCAAAAGACTCGAAGAAACGCAAGAAATCGACTCTGGGGACTCAAGGGGACTCTCAGACACACAGATGGTGACGCCAGAAAAGTGGGTATATTTTTCCTAAGTACAGCGGTGTTTTGTATCGTAGAGGCGGCTGTCACAAAGGAACATTTCGGCGAATTTCGGAGATGTCATGTGTCAGGAAAAAAAGTGACAGAAAGGTGCCGAAGTATGGCACTACAGGCCGTAGGTACGCAAAGTAGGCAAAGGAAAGCAAAGGAAAGGCAAAGAAAGGGTAAAGCGGCGAAGGGGGACGTGCCTAAGGTCTCTGGACTACTGGCCGACGCTGCGGGGACTCTTGGGGGGCGGTCTGGTGCGGTGCGGCGGTACTACTGGCGGCGGTGAGCGTCGGTGTCTCGAGTGGGGCCTATAGGTGCCGAGTAACCGACGTCACAAGTGACGGAGTGTGCCGCCGACAGACAGTAGACACTTGATAGGCGTGCAAAAGACCAAGGCCGACGCAGATATGGGGCGGACAATGACTGGGGGTCGGGGACAGGGGCCAGCGGTGACTTGGGCGGTGGTGAATGTCGGTGACAGGGGGATACTTCCCGATTGGGCGGTGGCGGCGTTGGCAAGCGAGAGAAGCGGTCGTCTTAACTGAGGTAATCGATGGTGAGGCGGCGGTGACATTTCCGAAGGACGGTGGAGCTGCGGGAACTGGCTAGGGCGATAGGGAAATTGGTACATGGTTATGATGTTCAGCCCTAGGGAGTATGGGCTCCCTACACCGCCTTTGGTTGCCCCTTGTTCGCACTATTGATCACCAAAGCCTTCACCTCGGGGCTAGTGTTCTGGTCGACCACAGGCTCAGACTCGACGAGCATGTCAGACTCGCATGCAACTGCACTGAGGGTTTCCAGGCCCAGAGACGGTAACCCTTGCCATGAACGTGGCATGGCATGCGACTTGCTGGCACCCTCCGGTGTCTCATCTTTGTCACAGAAAGCCACGTCATGACGTACGCGCTTCCTCGGATACACGTTTGAGTCATTAGTCAACTTATCCACTACGAAGGAGGCCTCAGGTTCCAGGCTATGGTCGTATAGGCTTGACAATTGTAGAGTGTGTTAGTTGAAATATTTAGAGACTGATGAATGCCAAACAGCTTACATGGGTTCATCGTCATGCTCATCACACTCTGGCTGCTCACTGATGTGAGGAGCAGGCATACACAGAACATGTCAGTCACAATAGCGAAAAAAGCGCCGTAGACTTACAAGGAGAAGGGGGTAGATTCCCGTTCTCGCACTCTCTTATGGCCGATGAGAGGAGCCCGAGTGGTGGCTTCATCGCCACTATTAGCATCCTCTAAGACATTCAGCATCGATGGGGTATGTGTGAGGAGGCGTGCGCGTGCCGGAAGTGCTGCCTGAAAGCAGTAGTTAGTGTAGCTATGCAGTGCGGTGTAGAGAAAACTTACTATAGGTCTAACAGGCGTCCTACCTGCGACAGGTGGCACATTGCCCCTTCGCAAGACGAGCCGTGGTGCAAGAGCACCACGAGGATTGCCATGTTCGGCAGAAGGTGTTACCACAGATCTAACAGTAAACTAGGGCAAATGGTTAAAATATAGGCCTACAGTTCTAATGGGATTAGGAGCCAGTACCGTGTTGTCTTGTCTGATTGGGATCTGGCCAGGCGGGCCCATACCAGCCTCATCTACTCGCATCGTCGCAGCTGCTGGCACACGCAGGTCTGTTTTGGCCGCTTGGCTGGCTTGCTCTCGCTTATGCATCGAGACTTCACATCACTTGGCCTTGGAGGTAGCTTCCTGGTCCTGTTTTTGCTTCTCTTGTTGCTGCTCGTCTATAGTGAATGTCAGGGAATAAAAAATTGCAGAGCTAAAAGGACACCTACCTAGCATAGCTTGTACCTTCTCGCTTGGCCGACGTGCTCGACCAGTACGGGTAACGTCGTTCAACTGGGAGCTTTGAACATCGTCTGATACCCTAGGCATTTCGAGTGTTGGCAATCACCCAAAAAAGTGGAGGGTGAGAAAACGAAGACGACTTACCAAGATATGTGGCAGGAGGTTTTATACCGAGCCGTGTCAGCTAATTTAGACCAAATAGGCCCGGCAACTATCACTTAATGATTTACAAGAATCACGGTAACTACCACTGTCCAAATAAGGAAATACCCCTAATGAAAATTGTCGCAGGCAGCCTCTGCTGTTGGAGTTCGAAAACTGCACATTACATAATGTGGCACAGCCACAGTGCGAACCAAAGTTGTAGCCCGGGTTGAGAGGACCACAGAAGTATGCTTACATCAGCGAGATCTTTATTTTTGGATGAGATATAAATGGAAAACTAAAATTTTCTCGAGTCTTTTTGGTTTAGTTACACAGCCACAAAGACAAGGAGAGTGCACTGCCACACAGGGGAAGGTGGTGCACAGCCACATGGACAGGGTTGTGCACAGCCACACAGGGAAGGGGTTGCACAGCCACATGACAGGGGCAGTGCACAGCCACACTGAAAACCAAAGTTGTAGCCCGGGTTGCGAGGATCATGGGAGTATGCTTACATCAGCAAGATCTTTATTTTTGGATGAGATAAATGTAGAATACTGAAATTTTCACGAGTCTCTGCTTTTTTTGGCACAGCCACTGCACCTTCTATATGTGCTTATGTAATCAAAAAGCGGACCACATGCCTGGGTTGTTGCTGCTGCCACCACTTGCCCGTTCCATTGGATGGTATTTCACCATACTGCAGCATACTATTGACAAGTGATCTACCCATTCCATACACATTTTGGATCCAATCCAATGTTTTTGGACATGGATATGAATAGGGGTAAAAATGCGAAATCTGCTCCCAATTGTGCAGTTCTTGACATATGGACTTGGAAATTTCAACCCAAGTAGCTCTGGCATATATCTACAATCTATCAAAATTGCAGATCATCAGCCTTTGCCCTTGTGGAGGTGGAGTCAGATCTCCTCCTCCCCAGTGTATGCATTATACAGATGGGTACTGCAGCTTTCTGGGTAATTTGACCCACTGGTACTGTGGAAGATACTATCTACCAGTGTCTATGTACAAGGACTTTGGGGGTTTATTAGGTAGAATGTGTGTAACACAACCTTGTTGGTTTTTTGGGTGCATGGCCACCATGCCACACCTGCAAGAGTAACATACCAACTAATACCATAGGCACATTCTACACCTGTATATCTACCTCCATTCAAAGTTTCAAGTGCACCCATTGAGAACTGGGGGAGCTGGAAGGAAAATGAGAGCTGGGGAGCGTGGGAAAGTGGGCGAAGATTTTTCAAGAGATAGGAGATCTGTCAAAAACTTGTCATAGCACACCATAGAGAGATGTAATGAGTAAGATAAGTGCATGGCTGACTTCCTACTTGCAATTTAGACTGTCCTGACCCATTTCTGCACTGGACAATCTGCCCAGTGTGTATGCATGGCATCAACCTCCTAGGTGACTGTTTCACTCCTACAGTTCATACATAGGATGCACCCCCCCATATTTTTGCACTCAGAAGTATTTTGGTAATTCAATGGCAGTTCAAATGGTACAAAGATGTTCAGAGATGTTCCTACACTCATTTCTCAAAGTTTCATGAGACAAGGCCCACTGGATAGTGTGCTGTGACAAGTTTTTGTCAGATCTCCTATCTCTTCAAAAATCTTCGCCCACTTTCCCACGCTCCCCAGCTCTCATCCAGCTCTCATTTTCATTACAGCTCCTCCAGTTCTCAATGGATGAACTTGAAACTCTGAATGGAGGTAGATATATAGGTGTAGAATGTGCCCACAGTATTAGTTGCTATGTTACCCCTGGAAGTGTGGTATGGTGGCCATGCTCCCAAAAAACCAACAAGGGGGTGTTACACACATTCTACCCAATAAACCCACCAAGTACTTCCACAGAGGCACTGTGTGATGTATCCCCCACAGTACCAATGGGTGAAATTACCCAGAAAGCTGCAGTTCCCATCTGTATAATGCATACACTGGGGAGGAGGAGATCTGGCTCCACCTCCACAAGGACAGAGGCTGATGGTCTGGAATTTTGATAAGCTGTAGATATATACCAGAGTGGCCTAGGGTGAAAATTTCAAGTCCATATGTCAAGAACTGCATGTTTGGGAGCAGATTTTGCATTTTTACCCCTATTCATATCCATGTCCAAAAACATTGGATTGGATCCAAAATGTGTATGGAATGGGTAGATCACTTGTCAACAATATGTTAGAGTACAGTGAAATATCATCCAGTGGAAGGGACAAGTGGTGGCAGCAACAACAAACCATGCATGTGGTCCGCTTTTTGATTACATAAGCACATATGGCAGGTGGAGTGGCTGTGCCAAAAAAAGCAGAGACTCGCAAAAATTTTAGTATTCCACTCATATCTAATCTAAAAAACAAGATCTCGCTGATGTAATCATATTGCCGTGATCCTCTCGTTCCGGGCTACAACTTTGGTTTTCAGTGTGGCTGTGCACTACCCCTGTCATGTGGCTGTGCAACCCCTTCCCTGTGTGGCTGTGCACAACCCTGTCCATGTGGCTGTGCACCACCTTCCCCTGTGTGGCAGTGCACTCTCCTTGTCTTTGTGGCTGTGTAACTAAACCAAAAAGACTCGAGAAAATTTTAGTTTTCCATTTATATCTCATCCAAAAATAAAGATCTCGCTGATGTAAGCATACTTCTGTGGTCCTCTCAACCCGGGCTACAACTTTGGTTCGCACTGTGGCTGTGCCACATTATGTAATGTGCAGTTTTCGAACTCCAACAGCAGAGGCTGCCTGCGACAATTTTCATTAGGGGTATTTCCTTATTTGGACAGTGGTAGTTACCGTGATTCTTGTAAATCGTTAAGTGGCTCTTGCCACAACCTTTGGTCAAAATCTACAGACTCTGGTGTTATACCCTCGCAAGAGTTGCCACGCATACACAATGCATACGACACGTTTACAAGGGTTCGACGTGGTCTGACGTGGGTTGTTTACAAGGGTCCAACGCGGTCTGACATGGGTCTCGATATGTCTGTCGTTACTTTTGGTTAGAAGATGTGTCAACAGGGACAGAAAAAAAATGGAGACTTACTAGTATGGCTATGGAACCCCAATGCGGGAGAGGGCGCTGTCAGGACTGTAAAAATGTTAGTAAACCAAGGGTATCTGGAGGCGAAGAGCAGCTGGAAGATGTCAGCAACAGGACTGTCCCATTTTCACCTTCGACACCATGATGCGGGCTAGAAAATCACTACACAAGTGTACCCACTGTGGCGTCGGTTTTCCGACAAAGAGTGGTGTGCACCAGCATATTTCTCATTCACTGTTGTGCCAGACACGGTGGGTTAGCCAAAGGAATCACGATGACATAGTCACCGGTGCCGGCCATAACCAAGAGGCCGACGGGGTTGACATGAACGACATAGGCAACATGGATTACGCTCCAAGGTCATATGCAGCTCGAGTCGAGGACGCAGATGACGAGGATGATGGGGTTAGCAGCTCTTCACGCTATGCTCGTGAGTACAACGAGGGCCCAGCTGCTGATGTTCTGGGAAAGGGTGAGACAGCATTTGAAAAGATGAAGGAACTCCAGGATTGTTTTGGAGGAAGCGCCTATTCTCCTTTTGAAGATCGCGAGGGCTGGGAATTAGCTCAGTGGCTAATCAACAATGTCAATCAGCGGGCCGCAGATGAGTTCCTAAAGTTACCAGTTGTAAGTCATAGGCGATCAGAGATTTTTATCTGCATACTTATGAGTCTCAAAGACAAGATCACGGTTACGGCCAAGTTATCGAAGTAACTATACATTCATGAAAGTCATCGATAAGCTTCCAACTGGTCCTGAATGGAGGTGCGAACTGGTACATACACGCGGAGAGTTTGAAGACATCGGGCACGATCAGGAGCGAGATGAAGATCATACCATGGAGGGAGAAGAAGTGGAGCTTTGGGTGCACGATCCAGTCGCCTGCGTCAGGGAGTTAATGGAAAACCCAGCATTTGATGGGGAGATCGTGTATGCACCTGAGAAAGTGTTCACAGACCTGCATGGAACCACTCGACGGTATGATGAAATGTGGACGGGCGACTGGTGGTGGGAAACACAGGTGGGTACACGTACTTGATACATAGTAAACCACGAACTTGATGAACAAACCAGCGTCGTCTGCCATCGGGGAGCACTGTTGCACCTGTTATTCTTGCGTCTGACAAGACTGAGCTGTCACGATTCAAAGGCGACAAGAATGCATGGCCGGTGTACTTGAGTATCGGAAATCTGTCGAAAGAAGTGCGCCGTCAGCCTGGTCGCCATGCATCAGTTCTACTTGGTTACTTACCCATGTCCAAACTTGAATCATTCGACAACAACTCAATTGGTCGACAGCGTCTGTTCCATTATTGCATGAGGCGGATGCTTCGTCCTTTGGTAGATGTGGGTCGGAATGGAGTGGAGTTGGTCTGTGCAGACGGGCAGATTCGGAGGGTCTTCCCTATCCTGGCCGCATACATCGGAGATCATCCCGAGCAATGCCTTGTTGCATGCTGTGCCGAGAACCGATGTCCGAAATGTTTGGTGCCAGCCAAGGAACGAGGCGTCAACACATGCTTTCCACCACGTGATCACACACAAACGACATGCACACTCCACGAGCAAGCTACTGGCCAATACCCACCCAACTTCGTTGCCCAAGGCCTTCAACCCATTTTTTCCCCATTCTGGGCTGAGCTTCCCCATGCCGACATATTCACTGCGATTACTTCCGATATATTGCATCAACTACACCAAGGTATCTTCAAGGACCATTTCAAAAAATGGTGTACGGTACTCATGGCCAAACAAGACTTCGATGCTCGTTTTCACGCCATGCCTGTATTTTCGGGGCTGCACCATTTTAAAGATGGGATTTCCAAGGTTAAGCAGTGGACTGGCGCTGATCACAAACAGGTTCAGCGTATCTTTCTTGCAGCTCTAGTCGGCACTGCACCACATCCAGATGTTATCAAAGCAGGATCCTGTCTGCTCGATTTTATCTACCTCGCCCAATACCAATCGCATACGGATCGCACACTGGCCGCTTTACAGCAGGCTCTTGATGGTTTCCATGCAGCCAAGGACATTTTTGTCGAACTTGGATGCCGCAAACACTTCAACGTGCCCAAGATCCACTCACTCCAGCATTACATAGAGACGATTAGATCTTTGGGCAGCCTTGACGGCCTCAACATGGAAACTTCGGAACGGCTTCATATCGACTTTGCGAAGAAAGCATACGCTGCAAGCAATCGGAGGGACTACATGATTCAGATGACAAGATGGCTCCAACGTCAGGAAGCTGTAATCTGGTTCAGTTCGTTTCTTGCATGGCGTAATGGGAACAAGCATCCAGTACCCCATCCGGCTGACGACTGCAGCGGGAGCGACGAGAGCGACGCACCACCTGTACATGTTACCCAACTGCTCAACTACGCAATGCCAAGGTCGGCCAAGCCCCTCCCTTCCAGTTCGTCTTACCGTGTCTCAAAACGGCCTCAATTTCCATGGAGGACGGTGCAGTATCTGCAGGAAAACCATGGAGCAGTCGACTTTCTTCACGCCCTCCAAGATTTCCTCAGCACTTCGACACTTGGACATCAGTACTTTCAACCGAACCTCAACGATCGCTTCGACTGCTTCAGCAACGTTGTGATTCGATTACCGCCTCATGACTACATGGCAAATACTACTAGTAGGGATTATACTGCGAGGATATACTCACATCCACAACGCGATAACGGTCCCCGCACACCCGCAATGCCGGTGAGGTTTGACACTGCGCTCACCCTGTTTGACAAAGAATCACAACAATGTGGGGGGTTCCATGGTGAGTTGTAGTTCGACTGTGATGTATTTCATCGCACACTGAATTTAACCCTAGGACTCCGCGTGGCTGAAATTCATGTCATATTCAAGCTGCCACCGCACCTCGGCAATTGCCCGCACCCTTTGGTATATGTTCATTGGTTCAAGTCGCTGAACCATTTTGATAGCAGTGTTGGGATGTTCCATGTAGCACGCTCAACTCAACAGCATCATCCGAACGCTTCAATCATCCCCATTCATCATCTCATCCAGCCTTGTCATCTTGTTCCTAGGTTCATGAAAGGGCCCGTCAATCCTTGTTGGGTTCAGGGCTGTGTGATGACAGAAACTGACACATTCTATCTAAACAGGTATATTGATTTTAGTATCTTTGACCGGTACCAAAACCATTTCTAGACTTCCCTGGCACTACTACGTGCAGGGAAGTGACTATTTTAGAGGTGGAGGTGCGGGTGGGTGGGCGGGCCGTGAGTCTGTTCTTTGACAATCGAGCATTGCTATATGCTGACTTTGCAGTAGTATTGTCTCGTAGTGGGAGTCGCGACTCGCGAGTCGCACATTGGATATCGATGTCATGCAGAATAACCATACTCAAAAATTGTCTCCACAACTGAAGAGGTTTCGGCTTGATAATGGCCGGCGGTGGGGATGCGCATTACAGGTTTGTTAGCTTGTGGCGAAATGATCTGCAGGGGTACCCATGCTATCTGCAAAAAAATCTGTACGAGTCTCCTCTGATTGGGGTATATATGGCGTACTACGAATTAGAATGCTGTGGTAAGTTGTAACAGTGTACGACACAGAACTTTCAAATTTTTCGTAGTTCGTTAGGAAAGTGGGGGATGCCCTGTCGACGATGTAGTACGAGGTAGTATATTACAAAGTTGTGATTACAACAGTGTACAACAGAGACTACGTAAATTAGCTAAGCTCTATGACGGATTTCATTTTTTACAGATGTGTATCGTGCAAAGTGCAATAAACATACCTCAGCCTGTATGATAATGCACTGAGGAAAGAAGAAAAGAGACACGAAAGTCTATCTATGCATCTGACCATTGCGTGACGGTGACTCTGAGTGTCGAAGCTGTATCGTCTAAAGTCCATAACACAAAGCCATAGCTGTCCTTGCTCAACCACCCCCGACATGTCACGTGATGGACCAGCAGCTTTCCGAATAGGGAAGGTCACTTAGTCAGTGATAGTTTTCTATGTAAGCTGAGCCCCAAAGCGTCGCATAGAATTTAGTCCATGAGTGAGTAAGCGGAGGGTAGCATGCCTCTTGCTTCCACACCTCCACTACCATTCGAGTCTGCCCCTCCAGATCTCGAACACCATTCCATTCTCCTTTTGCTTCCTAGCGACTACATGCAAGCTGAGGACCCAAACCTAGCTACCAGGCCGGATTTCTCCTCTGAGGATTTCCAAGATGCCAGACTCCAACTAACCAATGACACAGTTGACGATGACCAAGCTGCTCGGATCCTAGGTACCCTGTGGGACATCCAGAATGCCAAGGACATTCAGAGATGGAACGCCTGCCAGGAGGAAGAAGCCCAACGGGCCAGGGATTTAGCTGACCAAGCAGCTGCGACATTAGCTGAGCAGCAGCGTCGACTATGTGAAGAAGAGGAGGCTGTGCTGGCAGAGGAGTGCAAGAAGAACAAAGCGAAATATGCCCCCATACCGGACGTCGAGGTTCCATCTGGCCCCGTTGACATCCCAGCTCTGTACGCCACATGCAAACTCAAAAAAGGCGAGTACTGCAAACTGTATTTCTTCACCAATGCCAGCCTAGCGGAAGCAGATTCTTTCAATGCCTCCATTGATGATGAAGCCCTCACTCTCCTCAAGTCCGACAATGGGCAACATGTCTGGATCCCAGTGTCAAACACAAGGGACAAGTCAGCTGTCATCAAAGATGAAGACCTAACATGGGAACAGTTTGGCAAAGCTTTGGTACGACTCATAGCTGCCATGAGAGAGCATGACTGGCAGAAAGACAGAATTGACATGCATGTCAAATTCTGGACAGTGCTAGAAGTCCACCCATGGCGGCGCTCTACATACAACCATCTCAAGCAAGCCCTACTACTCTATCAGAGCCAACAATGTCAGAAGTGGCATTGCACCATTGGCACCTCACAAGGTTTCTCTTTAGCCAAACTGAACGAAGAAGTCCTCAAGCAGGCTGGTGATGAGTTGGCCGAGAAGGAATGTTCCACACATTTAGAGAACCTCAGACAGGTCAGCCCCCCTTCCCTCGTTACCCCCCCATGCAACACCGACAGCTGACACACTCATCCTTTGCATCGTCCCATTTTCAAAACCGTATTTCCCCTTGCTGGCTCCCTCCCACATACCCGGCATAATGTCCGTTGATCACACTGACCCACCTGGCATCATGTCTGCTGATCACACCCAGCACAACGTCCGTTGAACAACCCCCCCCTTCTCTGTGACATAATGCTCACACCCAAACCAATCCGACAAACTACGTCACTAATCCCTCACCCACGCAGGTCACTGAACGCTATGCAGCCATCGCAGCGCAAGCCTCCAACCCGCACCACCAACCGAGGTACCCCAGCAGTTCCAAGCGACCACTCTCCCCCCCCACAGGGGTCGCACCAGGCTGACCTCCCAGACCACAAGCGCCAGTGTTCCTTTCACAACTCCCCACCCAGACCATCTCCACCCTTCAATGGCCCCTTCCCAGCATGTGCCGTCTGCTTGGGCCAGCATCACCACCTCGTCATTGACTGCCGAGCCACCAGGACCTGGGACAACAAGCACGAGACTTTCTCCGAGAGAGTACACAAAGCCCTATTCACCAGAGATGGCCGTCGAATCTGCGCTAAATGGCAGAGAGAGGAGGGCTGCTCTGAGAGGCATGATGTCAGGCACATCTGCTCTGGATGTGGACAGGCCTCTCACGGAGCTCAGAAGTGCAGTCGTGCTCAGGGTACTTCACCCAGCAACCCCATATAAAGCAGATGCCTGGGAGAAAGAACTCCACCGTCTAAACTTAATTCACCATTTTAGTAAAATCCCGGAGGGCTTATGCCAGGGTTTCTCTGTCAATTTCCCACAGATCTCACATGTACAAACCCCCCCTAACAGAGATTCAGTTGACATGTATCTCGAAGAGTTCAGTAAGATAATTCGCAAAGAAATAGACAAAGGGCGCTACCTCGGCCCCTTTCCCCTTGAGTTGATAGAAGCCTCACTCGGCCCCTTCCAGTCCTCGCCTCTATCTATCATCCCGAAACCAGACCGGCCAGGAAAGTTCCACCTAATCCAGAACTTCTCGTACCCACATGTCACCAGCCCCTGTACCCCACACCCATCTATAAATTCTCACACCCTCGCACGAGACTTCCCAACAACCTGGGGCAAATTCTCAATAATCTATTTAATGCTATCTCGGCTCCCACCTGGATCTGAGATTGCCACGAGAGACATGGCAGAAGCTTACTGCACCGTACCCCTCCACCCTTCCCAGTGGGCAGCAGTGGTAGTTAAAGTGTCTGAAACCCTCGGTTGCATCGATACCTGCATTGCATTGGAGCCTCCCCCTCCTCGGGCATATATGGGCTCATGGCAGACGCTGGTGGAGAAATTATGAGGCACCGAGGAATTGGTCCTTTAGACAAATGGGTGGATGATCACATCTTTGCCTGCATCAGGCTAGAGCACTTAGCAACCTACAACGCCTTGAGACGAATATGGCATTCGGAAATATCCCCCCCCGGAACCACAACAATTAGGAGCACGGATTTGGTATCAAGGAGCAACCCGAGACGATGGCACTGCCAAGGAATTCAACGAAAGCTGTGCTCAGTCAATCAGGAACCTAGCATTGGCATCACCCAGATCAGCCCATGACATGAAATTCTCATACAGTTTCAAGGACATTGACACCATATCAGATTCCCTCCGCATCCCCTGGGAACATTCAAAAGATCAACCCTTTAGTCATGCCATGACATACATCAGTTTCCTGTGGGATCTGAAAGAATACAGAGTGTCACTTAGCCCGACTAAAGCCACCAAGTACTTGAAAGCTATTCACGCATGGCGCAAACGACACGTCCATACCCTACAAGACGTCAAGGAACTCTATGGGAAGTTACTCCACGCGTCAGCAGCACTGCCACATGCCAGGGCATACCTAACTGGCCTTGAGGCCATGCTAAAAACAGGATTTCCAAAACCATTCTTGCCCCACAAGGCGGACAATATTAGGGAAGAAACTGCTCGAGCACCTGAAAAAAAACTTTTTGAGCACTAGTTTATGGCATTCCGATTTTTCGAATATGTCCATCAATTCTAAAGATATCGACACCATTCCCACGCTCACAGGAAGCTCACGACCACGCCATCCTGCCTACCAAATTTGGTAACGATCCGTGCACTCCATGATTTTCTGCATCATTTCTACCAATGAATGCCCATTTTGCCAATATTTATCATAATGGCCACCTCCTCGACCATCTCTTCGCTCGTGTCCTTTGCTAGGGAGAATAACTATGAGTACTTGCGAGGAATCCCCACTAGCTCTCGCCCCGAAGCCTCCTGGTTCATCCCTCCCTCGTCCATGACCTCCCATCCTATTGCTTTGGGACAGCACATTCTTCTCATCAGTCTGACATCAAGGAAGATGTTCTTTGGTCGCCTCAAGTCTGTCTCAGGCTTGAGAGGTCCTATGTGGTTGTTTCGGTGTGAGTCAACGTGTGGATCTATGGCGAAAACACCACAAAACCAACACAAAGACAAATGCCGAGTTGGTGGTTTACCTGCGCGGACTTTGGCTCGAGGGATCGGTTACAGCGAAAAGGGGAGGGGTTCTGCACACTAGAAGACTAGGGCAGAGGGGATTGGTGCTCCTGACAACAGGGGAGCAGAGGGACAACAGAAAAGCGAAGATATTTGGGCTACTCGGAGCCCAGAAGCGACGTAAGATGATGAAGATGACAGTAAATAGACCCTTAATGGAGCCTCAGATACTGCAAGGATAAAGAAGATAATGAAGGGCCTTAAAGCGATGACAATAAGGCAGATAACATCGATAATGATTGGGCAATAGTCTCTCTGCAAAGGGGACGGTATCCTATGCAGGGGGGCTACTTGCTTCTTGCTTGCTGTGACGTATTGGTACTTATATACAAAAGGTAGCGCAGCCTGAAGTAAATAGAGGGAAACACTTTGTAAGGGGTTTGTAAGCGATTGGTAAGAGGATTGGTAAAGGATTGGTAAGGCCGAGCAAGGCTGAGTAAGGACAGTAAGCGATTGGTAAGTAAAATCAGTCAGCATGACGAAGAATATCACAAATCATTTGAAATAGAATGAGTCATTAAGGAACGGATGAATAATGCGACAGAAAGGGGGATGAGTAAGCGCACTGGTCACTGCTGAATAAGGGGTATGACTGCAAATGGGTCACTCTGACTCCTAGATCTGAGATCCAGATTCATTGGGGCGATATGCTGCGTGTCTGAAAGAAGAACTGTGGGGATTTCTGCCAGGGGTGTAATGGATCGAGGATTCGCCCCTATCTTTTCATCTTATCTAATCACTGATTAGATAGCCGATTAGATCATCTTGATCTTATCTAGGGCTTTTCTTCGTTGGGCTGCGTACCTAGCCCTTATCCAGGCCCGATCCAGACCTCCGATTACAGATCCCGCTTCCCCTTTTCACTGTTTGAGAGCTATTTATACTTACAGTCTAGAACCTAGGCCTAGTACCTGATGAGGTCATAGTGACATCATCCTGATGTCATAGTGATGTCATCCTGACATCACCACTGATGTCATACCCAGTGCCCATGCCTTGAGGTTTCCTCATGGCCCTACCTAGAGAGTATATAAGTAGGCACTACCCTGTATTAGTTCCTTAGTTCTATTCATTTGCACTTTGGGCGTATCCCTCTTGTCTCTGATTGAGTGACTGTCCTGCTAGCCTCGTCTAGGCTTTGCCATCGTCTTCGTCAAGATCTGTGCGTCCGTCCTCCGTCTACCCCGCCATTGTCCGCCCTTGCCTTGTTGGTTGTTGTTGGTTTGTTTCTGCTCGTGTTCCTCTTTAGGTCGCTGCCTTCGTCGACTAGTCTTGCCTGACTGTGTCACTCAAGCACGACTCGTAACAAGGGGCCAATTTTGGGGGTCTCCAGGGTAGTCAGGGCTTAGGATTTCGCAACTTTTCCCCCTCTCTCCTCTCTGCAAAGTGACCTGTATCATGTGCAACTAGTGTTCTGGAGGGCATGAGGAGGAGGAGGGGCCATCTTCTCCAATGAGGGCAGGGAGAAGTGCCTCAAAATCATCATGAATGCGATCAGATAGTGTAGATGATAGTAATTGGTACTGGAGCTGTTGCAATTTTGGGAGAACGAAAGACGAGATTGAGAGATAGATGTTGCAGGGGGCAGGAAGGAAAAATCCATAATCCTTTTTGACTGGAGAGACCGAAACAACCACATAAGACCTCTCAAGCCTGACGACAGACTTGAGGCGACCAAAGAACGTCTTCCTCGATGTCAGACTGACAAGAAGAACACACTGTCCCAAAGCAATAGGATGGGAGGTCATGGATGAGGGAGGGATGAACCAGGAGGCTTCGGGGCGAGAGCTAGTGGGGATTCCCGGCAAGTACTCATAGTTATTCTCCCTGGCAAAGGACACGAGTGAAGAGACGGTCGAGGAGGTGGCCATTATGATAAATATCGGCGAAATGGGCATTCGTTGGTAGAAATGATGCAGAAAATCGTGGAGTGTGCGGATCATTACCAAATTTGGTAGGCAGGATGGCGTGGTCGAGAGCTGTCTGTGAGCGTGGGAATGGTATCGATATCTTTAGAATTGATGGAGATATTTGAAAAATCGGAATGCCATAAACTAGTGCTCAAAAAGTTTTTTCGGGCACTCGAGCGCTTTCTTCCCTAACATTAAGGATGGTTCTTGTGCAATGGATGACTGCTGGCAATATCAGTCATTCTTCGCATTAGGGCTAGGCTTCTCCGTTCTTCATTATTCCGCTTCTGAGTCCATGCTCATGTCGCCAAACACCTTTGGTGTGTGACATCAGTCTCTCCAGTCGAAAAGGATTATGGATTTTTCCTTCCTGCACCCTGCAACGTCTATCTCTCAATCTCGTCTTTCGTTCTCCCAAAATTGCGACAGCTCCAGTACCAATTACTATCATCTACACTATCTGATCACATTCATGACGAGTTTGAGGCACTTCTCCCGGCCCTCATTGGAGAAGATGGCCCCTCCTCCTCCTCATGCCCTCCAGAGCACTAGTTGCACCTGGTACAGGTCGCTTTGCAGAGAGGAGAGAGGGGGAAAAGTTGCGAAATCCTAAGCCCTGACTACCCTGGAGACCCCCAAAATTGGCCCCTGGCAGAAATCCCCACAGTTCTTCTTTCAGACGTGCAGCATATCGCCCAATGAATCTGGATCGCAGATCTAGGAGTCAGGGTGACTCATTTGCAGTCATACCCCTTATTCAGCAGTGACCAGTGCACTTACTCATCCCCCTTTCTGTCGCATTATTCATCCATTCCTTAATGACTCATTTCTATTTCAAATGATTTGTGATATTCTTCGTCATGCTGACTGATGTTACTTACCAATCACTTACTGTCCTTACTCAGCCTTGCTCGGCCTTACCAATCCTTTACCAATCCTCTTACCAATCGCTTACAAACCCCTTACAAAGTGTTTCCCTCTATTTACTTCAGGCTGCGCTACCTTTTGTATATAAGTACCAATACATCGCAGCAAGCAGGAAGCAAGTAGCCCCCCTGCATAGGATACTGTCCCCTTTGTAGAGAGACTATTGCCCAATCATTATCGTCATTATCTGCCTTATTGTCATCACTTTAAGGCTCTTCTTCATCATCTTTATTCTTGCAGTATCTGAGGCTCCATTAAGGGTCTATTTACTGTTATTCTTCATCATCTTACGTCGCTTCCAGGCTCCGAGTAGCCTGTATGTATATCTTCACTTTTCTGTCATTCCCCTGCTCCCCTCTTGTCAGGAGCACCTTTCCCTTCTGCCCTAGTCCTCTAGTGTGCAGAACCCCTCCCCATTTCACTACAACCGATCCCTCGAGCCAAAGTCTGCACAGGTAAACCACCAACTCGGCATTTGTCTTTGTGTTGGTTTTGTGGTGTTTTCGCCATAGATCCACACATCGACTTACAGCGTGCAGGCTACTCATGTGTTGTGACTAATTGTGACTACTATATGTGTTCATGGTAACTGATCCTTCAAGCCAAAGTCCACAGAGGTAAACCACTGACTTGGCATTTTGTCTTTGTGTTGGTTTTTTGGTGTTTTTGCCATTGATCCACACATCGACTCACAATGGTGGACTGGCAGGGACTGGCTAGGGCAGTAAGGGTGATGGTAGGATACTGTATTATTGACTCCCTACAGCATTGAAGAGATTTGATAAGGAATGTGAGGGGAGAGTCCTAGGAGGTCTCCTGTTGGAATTGTGGGTCTCAGTTCCATGCAGGGGGGCTGGAGAAGCCTGGTAGGAGTCAAAAGAAGCAAGAAAAGGACCAGAAACATGCCATAAAATCTCAAGGAAGTCAAGATAGCATCTAATGAGCATCCAATTGTGGAGAAATAATTCACTAAGTCCCCTTGTCCTTGGATTTCTGTCTATTCATCCAAGGTACAGTACATTGCTGCCACTTCAGCTGTTCTGGAGATATAGCCTACTTTGTTTTAGGACAGAGACACTATCAGATGGTTTTGCAAGGGACTGGGTGCATGCATTCCCTCCATTCTTTATTTCCCATGTTCTACAAACATCCCCCAGTGTCCCCTCTCATTTTTACAGTGATTCACAGGTGGGTGTTCATTGATACATCATTGTCTCCCTTCCACCTTTTGTATTTGACCTGTATCTCCTCCATTTGCCCACCAAACCTTTTGCCTTTTGCAGACATTGGCATACTTGTTGATACCTACCAGACAATACCCAAAGATGGCATGCACATATTTGATATTCCAGAGTTATTGCATTTTTCATGCCTACTGGAGGTAAATTCTGCACTATATTTCTTGCTTTTCTGCATGTATATACTACCAAGTTACAGCTCTCTGATAATACAATCCTCATCCCAGTACTCCCAGCCATTCAGAAGATATCCCATTTTCCACATGCAATGGTTATTTGTTGTGTGCAACTACAGGCTTAGTTGCTTCCACAGTCCTCACATGGCTGTTTCTGACAGCTGACAACTGAAATGTCTTTCTACATACTTCTGAAAACAGCTGTAAATGAAATGCCTATAACATTACTGATATACAGGAACATGTCTTAACTTCATTGTCTCCTTGTTGGGTCATCACTGATCACTGGTCATATAGTACCTCATTCATAATGTCTAGTAAAATATGTATCAAAGTCAGACAGCCATCTCAAAACATTTCCACCATTCCATTCCATGGGCCATCCGACTCAAGTCCAGCTCCATGCAACAACCTCTGGGCATGACTGCAGTATTCAACATTGAGTAAAATGGGGTCCTAAGTGCTGGAGGGATCCAAAGCAGCAGTCTTCCCTGTGGACCTTTCATCCAGCCATCATGCTGCAACTTCACAGGTTCAGGCCACAGAGTATCATGCTGCATGAACCCATGAACAAGTTGGTCATGGTTAGGAAGAGCATGGGAGGGGACTGATGAGAAGCAAATGTGATATTTCTTGACATCTACAGCTATCATGGGTGAAATCACAACACAAAACAGGGGGTAATACTTACTGGCTACAGGGTGATGTGAGGCACATGCATGATGAGAAGTGGGACCAACCAGTCCCAATTTCTTGCTCATCCAATGTGGGGGGCTTCCAGAATCCAAGATGTCCATGTTCCTGTCCCAAGGACCTGGAGCAAGCCTTTTCTGATCAGGGGAAGATGAGGCTGAAGAGGCAAGAGAGGTATGGGCTCCAAGAGAGCTGATAACCTGCATAACTCCCGCAACATCCCACACCCTCACAGTGTTGTCCCTTGAACCTGAGACAATCCTGTTCCCATCAGGGGAGAATCCAACTGAGGTGACATCAGAAGTATGGCCCTCAAGAGGACTGCCAATTTGCACTCCTCCCTCAACATCCCACACCCTCACAGTGTTGTCCTCTGAGCCTGAGACAATCCTCTTCCCATCAGGGGAGAATCCAACTGAATTGACAGCCCAAGTATGACCCTTAAGAGGGCTTCCAATCTGCATACCTCCCTCAATATCCCACATCCTCACAATGCCATCCCCTTCACCTGAGACAATCCTCTTCCCATCAGGGGAGAATCTGACTGAAGTGACATGAGAAGTATAGTTCTGAAGAGGGCTGCCAATCTGCACACCTCCCTCAACATCCCACACCCTCACAGTGTTGTCCCCTGAGCCTGAGACAATCCTCTTCCCATCAGGGGAGAATCCAACTGAAGTAACATTCCAAATATGGCCCTCAAGAGGGATGCCAATCTGCACTCCTCCCTCAACATCCCACACCCTAACAGTATTGTCCCTTGAGCCTGAGACAATCCTCTTCCCATCAGGGGAGAATCCAACTGAAGTGACCCCAGAAGTATGGCCCTCAAGAGGGCTGCCACTCTGCACACCACTGTCAACATCCCACACCCTCACAGTCTTGTCCTCCGAGCCAGAGACAATCTTCTTCCCATCAGGGGAGAATCCAACTGAAGTGACATCCCCAGTATGGCCCTCAAGAGGGCTGCCAATCTGCACACCGCCCTTGACATCCCACATCCTCACAGTGCCATCCCCTGAGCCTGAGACAATCCTCTTCCCATCAGGGGAGAATCCAACTGAAGTGACATAAGAGAGATGGTCCTCAAAAAGGCTGCCAGCCTGCATACCCCCCTCAACATCCCACACCTTCACTGTCATGTCCAAAGAGCCTGAGCCAATCCTCCTCCCATCAGGGGAGAATGCAACTGAATTGACAAAAGAAGTATGGCCCTCAAGAGGGCTGCCAATCTGCACACCCCTCTCCACACCCCACACCCTCACAGTCTTGTCCCAAGAGCCTGAGACAATCCTCTTCCCATCAGGGGAGAATCCAACTGAAGTGACTTGAGAAGTATGACCCTTAAGAGGGCTTCCGATCTGCATGCCTCCCTCAACCATCCACACCCTCAAAGTGCTGTCCCCTGAACCCGAGACAATCCTCTTCCCATCAGGAGAGAATCCAACTGATGTGACAAAAGAAGTATGGCCCCCAAGAGGGCTGCCAATCTGCATGCCTCCATCAATATCCCACACCCTCACTGTCTTGTCCATTGAGCCTGAGACAATCATCTTCCCATCATGGGAGAATCCAACTGAGGTAACAGGAGCAGTATGGCCCTCAAAAGGGCTGCCAATCTGCATACCTCCCTCTACATTCCACACCCTCACAGTGTTGTCCCATGAGCCTGAGACAATCCTCTTCCCATCAGGAGAGCATCCAATTGAGGTGACCTCCCCAGTATGGCCCTTGAGAGAGTGGCCAATCTGCATGCCTCCCTCAACATCCCACATCCTCACAGTCTTGTCCATTGAGCCTGAGACAATCCTCTTCCCATTGGGGGAAAATCCAACTGAAGTGACATAGGAAGTATGGCCCTTAAGAGGGCGGCCAATCTGCACAACTCTCTCAATATCCCACACCCTCACAGTCCTGTCCCAAGAGCCTGAGACAATCCTCTTCCCATCAGGGGAGAATCCAACTGAACTAACATCATCAATATGGCCCTGTAGGACAAGCTGGGTTGCTGGCCAATCTCTTAGACCCCCCACAGCAACTCTAGCAAGGCAGTGGAACTTTGGTAGAAGCACTTCTGATAGCAGTGTGTTTTGAGGAATGAAAGGCAGTGCAGAGACATAAAGGTGAGGGATACTGTGCAACATCACACTGCCAAAGTTCTGAATGAATTTTATTCCATCTTCAGCCAATGCCAATGTATCCTTAAAATCACTTTCACCCTTATCATGTCATGTCAGATGACATCCAGCACAATCAACTAGCCATGATGAACTCACTGATAACCAGGTAATGACAGAGGTAAGAGCACCTACACCATTTCCAACCACCCCCAGCAGGCTCATTGTTTCTAACAAAAACATGAATCTTTCACTGCCAATCATATCCTTCACTAATTTCCCCAGTGCTGGATCATATTTACTCTTCTCCAGATGCTGAGCCCAGAAACGACAGGAGTAAGAGAGATGAGGCAGAATACTCCTGTTGACTCTCTCCTTCAGATCAGGTACCTCTACATTGGCAAAGTACGAGCTTTCCAGTCCACAGATGTTGAACCGTAGTTCATCATGAAGAGTCTGCAATGTAGCAAAGGCTAGGTCCTTTGTATCAGAGGTAGCAATGCAATACACATTGCTTCGTGAAGGATCCATCAAGAAGTCATAGAAGGACACATGGAGGGGCCGGACAGGAGAGGAACGATCCACGATGCCACTTAACACAGGAGACATGAAATCAAGGATGACGTTGGTATCATAATGATCCTCCTTGTTTGGATATTTTTTACGCATGCGATCCAAGGCCGTCATTGGAAGAGGTTCGAGCGTCATCACAATCTGGTGCATCACGGAGCGATATCGCTCCAAGCCCTTCCCAGACTGCGGTATACCCCCCATCAGGATTGCGGAATACGTCGTATCGAGGAGTGATCTTCCTTCTTTAGACTCAAGAGCCATCAGGTCTTCATAGCGTTCCTTCGGAGTCTCTCCAGCTTTATCTGGCTTGATGAATGCGCAAGCCAGACGAGCCCACTCGAACAGACCATCAGACTTTTTGACGACATTCTGAATTTCCATCACTCCAATGCCTGGAACACGGTCGAGTTTCTTGCTAACATAAAGCCCAATATCATGTTCCACCAACTGCAAAGGCACGTCATCCAACGAAGTCGCCTTCACATGCGAAGCAGCTCGTAGGTAATGTTCAATGTCCGGCAACGCCCGGGACGTCAATAAGATCCGGAAAGGCAATTTTGCAGCTTCGGGAGACGTCAGAAGGCGTAGGATATCTTCCCTCGACGACGGCGGCCCGCTTTCGTCCAACGCATCGATTACCACGACTACGTTCCCAGACATCTCTCTGTTAGTCTCGGATAGAGGGTCCAGGATGAATCTTTTCCACTGCTGCAGCGCATCGGACGTGGTCTTGAGAGAACTGTTGTTCGACACGACATTGGACAATGCTCGCCGAAATGCAGGGTCATGATCCGCCAGGTCACGAGCAATGGTGGTCAGAATCTTTCCCTCCCTCTTTTCAACATGCCTGTCGCGGACGAAGCAGAAACAGGACCCAAGTACCCCCAAATCTTGGGCCCACGAAGCGATCGTATGAGCAATAGCAGACTTTCCCCTTCCGGCTTGTCCGTAGAGCCACAAGATGCGAGGGGCCTTGTCTTCACAATCCGTAATCCAGTTGGTGATTTCATTCAAAACTTCCGACCTCGTGCCATCGAGGCATTTCTTGGCCGTGTTCAACCCCGCATCACCTGCGTAAGCCATGCCATCGAGGTTCAGTTCTTCAAGTACGTGATACACATTGACCTGGATGTCCCGGACGGTGCGGTCCCGGTACTGTTGCATCAGGTTACCTAGATTCTTGATGTGAGCGCGGGCAATGGTCTGTGGGTCGTGGACAATGCTGTCCGCAATTCGTACGACTGACAATGTACCACCTCAGAACACGGAAGGCAAACAGATTTACCGTAACCACAAGACCTACCAAAGTTCTTCTTTTCGGTGTATTTTACGATGAACTCCGCTGCATCCTTTACCTCCCGCGAAATCCTTCGTAACATCTCTTGCATGCTATCAAAATTGGCACGCGTATCCTTTTCCATGAGAAACTCGTAGACATCCCTGACTGTGGTAAGCAGGCCAAACATCTCGTTGTCTATGTTGGCTTGATTAATGAGCAACTATCGGTGACTAGGTGAGTGAGGAATAAACAAAAGGAAAGAAGAAACGTACCTGAGAAACGCCGGTCAAAATTCCCAGCGCAAGCTGGACGTAGGGGTGGACCTGCGTGCTTAAATCAGACATGCAAGCGGGGAAGGAGAGATTGGTTACATTCGATAAATTGGCGACGAAGGAATTGAACAACTTGAGAGGCTGAAGAATGGCCTCAATATTTTGAATGCTTGCCATAGCGGTATCGGCCTGTTCAACCAAACCGACCGCTGCTTGCAGAGCTGGAGGGATGGGATTCAAGCCATCCATTCCCTCTTTCGCAGCTTTGACTTGCTCGCCAGCACTTGCGTCAGCCATCTTCGTCGGGGGACCCTCTGCCCGAGTCCGGTGAGGCCGGCGGAATATATTGCAGAGAAGCTTTCGACGGGTATTCGCCGGTGTATCAGTGCTTGGGAAGGCATCGGGGGAGTTTTCAGGGGCGTCCGGTGACTGGTTCTTCAAAGACACGTAAGTGTCATGTCTTTCAAAGGAAAGAAATATGTACTGGGGGAGGCATATGTGACTTTTTGGTAAACCGCAAGATGGGACATTTCTTCGGCTGCCTGCGGGTTGCCATTGCAAGACGCGTATTTCGTGCGAGGTTTGGATGTTGGGTTGGACGTCGATGGCGCAAAGATGAAGAGTTAAGGATAAGCGCTGTGGTGGTGTGGCCTGTAGGCAGTTGGGCACGTTGCGGGCTAGAACGGCTCAGACTCAGTGCGCCCACCCATTTCTATCTCGACACAATATCCCTCTCGTCTCATCGTGTCTGTAGCGTGGTCGTGTAACGAGATGCAGATGGAGTGGATACAAGAGATGGCACCCGGTTTCCTCGTCTTTCTCTTCCTACTTTATGTAGTTCGGCTTCGATGCCCGTTTATTACACAGTTCTGTCCTTCGAAGGCGTCGTCGAGCTACTTTGTCGAGTCAATTCCATCCTCTACACCGACATGCATGTTTCGTCACAACGAGCATCGGACTTCTGAGTTTTCTTTTGTCTGATCCATACGACAGACTTTTGAAGTCTACATCACTGGTATATACAAGTTATTGGGCTGCAACAGCGGTTCATACCGCTGATCATCTGCGAACACAAATGCTCTGGCCACCCACGACCATTTCTACGACCTCATCTTCGACCCGCTGGTCTAATAACGGGCCAGCACTTCGCACCCTCACCTCGACCATCCACCAAATTATGAGAGCCCCCCCCCCCCCCTTCGCATTGGCTGACATACCAGTTGTGAGTTATTTGCATCCGCCATGGGCGTATTTTTTTGGTGTGTACGGACAGTTAGAAATTAACCAACACGACAATTAAACATCGTCCTGTACAGAATAAGAACCAGCTATGCGTGTCATGAGTGAGGATACAAACTGTTTCAGAATGAGTTACAGTGACTCTCACCACTTTGCAGCAGTTTCAAGTTGCCTTCGCCAATCTTCACTCACCATCGGCATCTCCCGGGACTACGTTCTCACGAATATTTTGGTTGAAGAGACCTTGCAAGCAAGGTAATTGGTCCAACTACGGTAGTCAACCTGTTCGACGACCCTTCGGCGGTTCTGTTAATTGTGGGACAGCCCGACATCCTACCGTCGAGACTACCAGCCCAGTGGACACCTCGGAATAATGTCCGGTGCTCCTGACGGGAAGACAATAATACCGTTTTCATTGTAGGCGTTCACCACATGGTACTTGTGTCGACACTTGTGTTATATCACAGATCAGTTTCGTGTCGCTTCTACGAGAAATAGCTGGCCTTCCAGCTAAGTCGGTTTCGTCTCGAACCAATAGATCCGATGCATCCAATAATCCAGCACAAGCTGTTGCGGCTCGATGGGTTGCAGCACTACGTAGAGACTATTCGCCTCTTCCCCGTGGCACCACTGCAATCGTCCTCCGCCTCTTATTTCCCGAGGAAGATACGCCGAGGAAGTATGGCTTGCAGGAGGCACGTCTTGCCTCTTATCTCGGTGGTTGTCTCGACTCCTCGACAATGTTCACGAGAGATACCAGAAAATTGAAGAGCTGGTCGAAGGAGTCATTCTCCGGGTGTCTTGGTGAAGAGTTGCTCAAGTTCGCCACTCCAGGGACGGAGGTGCTTTACATATGACTTGCTCTATGAAATGAAGGTCGCAACTCACTACAAAGTGTGTTTAGGAGAAGACGGGTCCCAAGAGTCTCCAAGAGATTGATGCGTTGTTGGACGAGCTTGCGGCCACTTCCCAATTTTCAGACAAGTTCTTTCGCGAGGCCTATCCTTCGCCTCGTTCGAAAACGACCATTTTACGCGCGCTATACGATTCCTTGCCCGCAACTGATGCTGCCTACTTGACCCAGATAATCCTGAAAGACCTACGTCCGTTACTGTATTCCCCTCCCCCCACCTCATCGAGCCGCATCTTGCTCGATTATAACACCAGGAGCAAGCAAATTCTGACAATGGAACAGTTTATGGTGTTGTGGGATCCATCTAAGATGCTATTGCAAATGTATAAAGTACGCGCAAGACTGGACGAGGCAGCTATGGGTTTCGAAGCAGGTGGAATTCTCGTGCAGGCTCGACCGCGGTGTGGGGTACCAATAGAGGTTGCTCAAGTCTCTCCCCTCGTCTCGCGATTTTTTTTTTCTAATGATCGTTACCTCGCAAAGGTTCCAAAATCGGCCAAGGGTCGTTGCCCGCAACATGCTCTGGAGCTTCTAGATTCTTGCGACAGAATCTGGGCCGAGACCAAGTACGACGGCGAGCGCGCACAGATACACGTCAGTTACGGCTCCGATGGAGAAATGAACATCTCCATATTCAGTAAGAGTAAACGAGACTCAACGTTGGATCGAGTGGCTGTCCATCCGTGAGTGGACCTGTGTTTGGTTTCTCGCTGGAAGGTAGTACTGAAAGGTAAACGTGCAAAGCATCATTAAGGAGGCTCTATCTGCCATGCCTTCCCAGCCAATCATTCTCGATGCTGAGATGGTGGCATTCTCGGAGCAGCGCAACGCGATTGATGGTCCGTCTTTTGTTGTGTGCTGGACGCATATGTATCTATTCAGTGTAACCCGCAGAATTTTGGCGCATACGTGGACTCATAGCTTGCTCGGCGGAAGGTCCAAGGTCGAAGATGATTTCCGGAAAGGGCGAGCAGGCACACGATTCTCATTCTCTGTGAGTTCCAAGGCTGGATTGCGAGTGACCTAATGATCAATCGCCTCCAGGGACACCTGTCCATCCTTACACTCCAATTGCTCCTCCGACTCATCGGATGGGCTACACCTAGCCCTCGTATTCTTCGACGTACTCCTCGTTGGGTATGCATCGTTTTTGAACGTTCCATACGCCATGCGCCGCTCCGTCCTGGAAAGCACCGTTCGCGAGATCCCCGGTCGAGCCATGATTGCTAAGCGTGAGCTCATCTCTAGCGGCCCCGAAATTGGTATAGAGAAAGCGTCAAAGGGATTGAGAGAAGTGTGGGCCCAGAAAATTGTGGATTGCGAAGAGGGCCTCGTCCTCAAAGCTGGAGAAAGTGTCTACGGAGACTGGAGGCTGCCCTGGGTCAAAGTGAGTTACGACAAATTGTTTTGGAGTTGACCGCCTTTCATCGTTACACGCACCAGCTCAAGAAAGACTACGTCCCCGGACATGGTGATACTATCGATCTTGTTGTCGTCGCAGCTGGCTGGGACAAAGACAGGGCTCGCGAATTACGAGGTTTGTCGTTTCTCGGGCTTACGGTGACTGTCGGGCATACGTCATTGCTCAGTCCCTCCGTCGATACTGACGACGTTCTACGTCGGGGCGCTCGGAAACTCTTCGCAAATGAAAGCTAACGTGAGTACGTGGTTGAAGGCCCTGGCTGTGTTCACACAGGGTGTCTAGCCGGACGTCAAACCACATTATATCGTCTATTTTACAGCTTCATATGGCATGACACGTGAACAACTTGAAGAATTCAACTTTTGGATGAGATCGGACGCGGTCGACTCGCAGGTGTGACTGACTCTTCTTCTCGGCATTCGAGGGCTCGTTATGCATATTAAAATCCCGCATAGGACGAACTTAATGGACTTCCCTACACGTACTCGATGTTGCAAACGCTACCGAAACCATCTGTCTTTGTTGCAAGTCCGATACTGGTGGAACTGTGCGGTGCTGGTTTTACCAAGAGTCCGCAGTGCAAGGTAATGTATCTCCCCTTCCTCCCTGTATCCGGGTGTATCTTTTTTTTTATACTTTGTATAGTATTACGAGTTAAGGTTCCCCCGGATAACCAAGACGTTCCGGCAGTCTGAAAGGTCTTTCACGGAATGTCTCACTCTCCGCGAACTACAGACCATCGCATACACCGCGGTCGGCCGTGAGGCTCAAGACGTCAATGAGTATGGGGACCTAGAAGAGTGGAGTAGGCGCTTGTGGGGAAAGCGGGGTGAGGATAAGATGCAATCTGACGAGAAACGCGCGAAGCCACTGCACTCCAGAGACGAGTGGGAGCAAAAGCTTCAGACGGAAGATCTGCGCAGAAGGAATGGCAAGAGAAAGCGCGAAGAGACGGAGATGTCACAGTGAAATTTGGATGCTATTGTAAGTCCTAACGTGCCCTTTCGCATATTGTGTATCATAGATGTAGCATAAGTGAACATCATTGACCATCTCCATCGTGCGATACGAATTACTGTAGAGCTCTATGTGGGTATAACTCCTGGCGTTCTCGTGAACATGACACCTTCGAGGTCTATACTCAAGGGCTGACCTGAGCCTGCTTGCCGTTGTACGTCGTCATTGTGTACAGAGTCATGAGATGCCGCCATTCAATATTCAGGATCCATCGGTATTCTGTAGGATGTACAGGGGCCGGGTATTGTCGCGGGAAAGAAGCGAGATCATGAAGGATCTCGTACTTCCCTATCTTTACAGTAAGGAGGACGACATCCTCGTCGTCCACGTCGTTGTCGCTGATCCCCAGCTTCATGGCTTCTGCGGACTTGTTCGGTAAGACAGCAGGGGAGATTCGACCGAGGTATGATGAGTTGCTTGAGTTAGTATGCAAGTCTATGATCTTGGTTAGGAATTGCAGATAACGGGGTGTACCGTGCTCACTTCAACGGCAAGTGTTGTGAAGAAAGCTACCGCACGGGACTGGGTGCACGGTACCCAGCTGGTAACTCGTGTTGCATGCATGTCTTGCCTCGTTGTCGTGCTCTCCGAAGTGCCACTCGTGTCAAATACTTCGGGTACCCTTAACCATTGACAGTGACAATTCCTCCCCCTGCACCACTTCTGTTCCTCTTTCCTTAATGACGCCGCTCAAGGTGAACTCAGTTGTCTTCCACGCCCACCCTGGCTAATAATGGCGGACGTAGACTGGTTCCGGCTATCGCTCTCCGTCAAGGAATGTCGATGACGCTTCTTCTTCATCTACCGCGCTCGCTGCTCTTGAGGCCATCCCCTATGTCTCAAGTCCTTCGAACGACATACCTGAATGGCACGCCTATACAAATGTTCGCGGTACACCACCGGGACGTAACCAGGATGTCCAAGCCTGGGTAAACAAGCTGTGTATACCTCCCGACACTCGTGAAGCCACCTCCGAAAGTCAGCGCAATGATAATGCCAGTGACCTCGTTGCGCTCCCGATGTCTCCCCTTGGGGAAATTGCGATTGAAGAGAATGATATCATTATCGCGTGCGCTGGGATAACTTCCTATATCGATATTTAACCCTAATGGCCGATTCCAGTGTTATGGGTCCCACCGGTGTGGGGAAAAGCACTGTGAGTATTCCATGCGTGCCCACAGGCTCACTCACATCGAAATAAACCCAGTTCGTTGACCGCGCAGTTGGAAGACCCGATGTAGGTGCCGGTCATGATTTGATGTCATATACGAAGGAAATGCGCCCAGTCCGATATCCTCACCCCGACGGCATCCGCAACATTGTTTTGGTTGATTCGCCCGGATTTGATGATAAGTTCATGACGGATGTAGAGATTCTTCGGGAAATTGCCCACTGGTTATGTGCAACGTAGGCGACCAGCTTGATTGTTGGGCAGTCTCAACTCTGACAACATTTCAGCCACAACAAGAATATCAAGTTGAGCGGCGTGTTGTATTTGCATCGAATTTCAGACAAAAGGGTGTCAGGGGCACCGCTAAGGAACTACCATATGTTCAAGGCATTATGTGGAGAGGAGAACTTCAAGAATGTCGTCCTCGTTACCACGATGTGGGACGAAGTAACTGAAGAGGTTGGCTCAGCACGCGAAAAGGAACTGCAGTCCGATTTATGGCGGTCTATGATGAACTTGGGATCTACCATGCAACGCTTCGACGGTACAACGGAGTCGGCTTGGAACATTATTAACTCTTTTTCCTTGGCACCACCCGTTCAGCGGCGTCCGCTTCGAATTCAACGAGAAATGGTTGATGAACACCTGCCACTTCACCGGACAGCGGCAGGAAGAGCCGTCCTTGCGACTCTCGCCGACCTGGTGTCGGGTATGAAGGGGATTTTCAGGCGGTTCGCGAATGGTAGAAGGGGGGCTCTCAAACCGATCCCATTGGATACCAAGCGTCCTCTTCAAAGGTCGCGTTCATTGCTTTCAACTACTGCCGTTTATAATCTGTCTTTTGATGACGAGACGGAAACAATAAGACCTAGCGATTTCGGAACTTGCAGTACAGAAGGCTACCACAGTAGTTTGGTTCGGGCGATACCAGTTTTGCAAGCTGCACTCGGCACGGCAGAACTCGTTAATATACCCTACCTCAAGAACGTGATCTCTCCATCCCTCAGCATGGCTCTGTCTATTAAGGCAAGTCTCCGTTGTTACTACCGTGCCGAGAAAGACTCATACCGTCACACTCCAGACCATGATAGGAACGCACCACGCACTTTTTCTAGTCTTGCAGACGGCTACGCTACTGGTTAATGTAGTCACCGAGCACGCACGAGGGACAAGGCTATCGGTCGATATAAAGGCAGCAATTGAAAATTTTGGAAAGTGAGAAGCTCACGCATCATATTACACATAAAAAGTCAATAATCGTCTTTCGCCTCTTAGTCAAATGAGTGGCGTCCAGGGAATTGTCCAAAATGCTGCGGAGAAGCAATCTGAAGCACATGTTCTTCAGCCAGTGGATGCTCGTATTATTTCGGCCTGCGCGAATTCGATGCGACTCGTATGCGATGTCCTGCGAGTACGTGGAAAAACCGACTCGTATCTGCGCGTAGCTGACAACTTCTGCAGTCGACGTCCTTGAGATCGAGTCTCCGCGCCGTGGATGATAGCTTGGGAGCATTGAAGCGGAGCTTGGATATTGTGGGTGCCTTGTACTCTGCGCCTTCGGGTTATCTTCTCACGGTCACCGATTAGGATAGTTGTAATTGCGGCATCCCTCGAAAACTCGCACAGCCCACTTCGTCTGTCCAAGTGGGAGCAACAAGTCCGCGCCTGTTTGCGCCGAATGATCATGTTATCTTGTATGTGGTAGCATCCTTTCCTAAACGTCGGACTAAACCGTCCCGGCAGTGTGGTCGGCGCTGCTAGGGCTGACCAGAGTTGGGTAATGTCGGCACTGATGTATGGGACAAGCGTCCTAATCAATTGCTAGTTCTGCGAGAAGTTATTTGAAAACCACGATATCCCGGTTGTAAGGAGAAGACAACACGTCCAAGTGTTGAGATGGAGCCACAAAAATGGCTCAGCCAACATTGTAGTTGTCAGTATAGCCTCACTCCACACTGACCACGAAGATCCCGGTGGTGAGGATACGGTGATTAATTTGTTGAAGTCGTCGAGGTAGGTGTGCACAACGTCTTGCATAATCCCGCTTCAAATGATACTGCAGCTTCCCTGAAACATGTCCTCTTGGAATGCTTTTTCTCCATTCTCTCGACTCGGATCCGACAGATGGTAACGTGTTGGTAACACGGCATCTCGAGGCATTTTCCAAAGCGTTTCCTGACAAGTTCCTTGTTTCGTCCCCTGCTTATGTGGTACCGACTGTCAATTCGGACTCTACTCTTCCCGGTGAAACGCTGAGCCAGCGGTTGTCGTCTCTCAAAACTATGTTGGACGGCGACGGTGACCGTGATTGGCATGCATCAATTTTCCCTGGAGTCTTCAAAGGCCAACCGGAAATAGCGTGGACCGTGGCGCTCCTGCTTCTCAAGGATATAGATGAAACTAAGGTACGTTTTTCTTTACCTCATTTAATCCATCTGGGAAATAACTGTATTTCCATTCATGCGCAGGCTCGAGGGACCATTCCCATCCCGACTGAACCTGCCTTGAAGCGTGTTCCCTTACCACTTGCGAACGACCGCTTAGCACTGAAGGATCTTGCCGATCTTCTTTTCAATAGTTTCAGGAAGACAGAAAGGGAGAGAGATTTAGACGCGACAATCACCCTCGGGCGAACAATACTCGAGTTTACTCCACTGCAACACCCGCATCGCCATTCAACCCTCATCAATGTCGCCGATGTCCTATCTGAACGATTCGAACAGAACGGATCGAAAGAGGATTTGGACGAAATGATCGCTCTAAGACGGACCGCGTCAGAATGTATAGCCCCGGACGACCCGCAGCGACAAATAATTCTTCTCAACCTCGATGGTTGCCTTTACAAGCGCTTCAGGAGGGAAGATGCCATGGCGGACCTGCAGGAGATCATTTCTCTTCGCCGAGCCGCACTAGAACGTACACCCCCTCCTAATCAATGCAGACCTCTTCTCGATCTCGCTAATGCCCTTCACGAACTATTCCAAAGACAGGGTCTGGCGGACAACATAGTTGAGGCCATTAGCCTCGCACAAGCTGCACTGAACCTCTGCCCTCCAGGCCACCCGAATCATGCGTTGTCTCGAGACCGTCTCGCGGGTTACGTCGAGACGAAAGTTAGGGAAGAGGCTGCTCGCGCTCACGTGAGGGAACCGGGGGCCACCCCCTCAGGTTCCGGTTCTTCCGATGTTAGGCAATCTATCAAGACGGTTGTTTCCGACACTGTTGAAAGAATTCCGTTGCGTTTGATACACACGCACTCTGGCGTCGTGTGTGATCGAAATGCACAGGTATCTCTTTTTGAAGCTAGCCCTCAATATAAACGACTACTGTCGTTGCCCTCCTCGCTTGACAGTCAGCAGCGCGAAACGGAGATAAAAGATACGGTCTTAGAGCACTTTAAATATGCCATGTTCTCTCACAGGTGGGGAAATGGCGAGCCATCACTACGTGACGTTGAGGGTAAAAGGATCTACTTATTGGGTGGCACGGACGGTATGGCAAAGCTCCAACGGTTTTGCATTCTCGCTCTCCGACATAACTTCCTGTGGGCATGGAGCGACACGTGTTGCATCGACAAAGATAGCAGTGCCGAGGTACAAGAGGCGATTGGGTCCATGTTTTGCTGGTACCGCTGGTCGTCCCTGACAATTGTGCACCTCTCCGATGTCCTGGACGCTGGTTCGCTTGCTGACAGCGTGTGGTTCACACGAGGCTGGACACTCCAAGAACTTTTGGCTTCACGCACCGTCTTGTTCTACATGCAGGACTGGTCACTCTACATGAACATTGACGCTGCGAATCACAAAACAGATCTTGCCGTGCTCAAAGAGCTCCGCAAGGCAACGGGAATAACAGACCAGCACCTTACAAATTTCTGTCCCGGAGTGGATGACGCGAGAACTAGACTCCGCTGGGCATCGCGTCGTCATACCACTCGACCAGAAGATATTGCCTACTCCCTCTTTGGAATCTTCAAGGTTCACTTACCAATCTTCTACGGGGAGTCCGCGGAGCATGCACTAGGACGTCTCTTAGCAGAGATCATATCGGGTTCAGGAGACGTTTCAGTCCTGGATTGGGCTGGGAAAGCATCGACATTCAATAGTTGTTTCCCCGCCAATCTCGTACCATACCAGACGGTGTCCAACATCCAACCCATCCCCAGCGACCCTGCTAAACTCAGTCACCTGGACTTTGAAAAGGCACACAAATTATACGGTAAACTTGCAAGTTTGCCACGAGCCGGATTTGTCAACAGCAAGCTTATGTTGCCCTCTCTGGTCTACCCGGTCACGGCGGTCAAATTTCAAGGTTCCTCGACTAGTCCCGCACGTTACACATACGAAATTCATGCATCGCAACTGTCACCCCTCGACGTTACACTATCGGTTAACCTTGGCGAGGGTGTTAGTAGATACAATCTTGTTCGTCCTTGGCATCCGAAAGCACTCCCAACCCCGACCGTCGACGATGACGATGACGATGCCGTGTGGGAGCTTCTGGAACAGCTGAAGCAACCATTCAACGCACTTCTACTGAAGAAATTGCCTCACAACGAATACAGGAGAATCGCGAGCGATTGTTGGATTACTGCTTTCCCTCAAGATTTGAACACCGTCTTAGATAGTCAAGTACTGATCCCGCAGATTGTATAGGCCGTGCAGTGACTCGGATGATCGATGACCTCAATTACATACCTTTGTTTGTTATCCTCACCATTTACATACACCTCACTATCAACGACTCGGGCTTATTTCCCGAGCTGTGTTTCTTCTCTACTGTGTTGTCTGAAATAGTGCCAGTCACATACCACTGGACGGTCGAACTCAGCCTGTTCGACTTACCCTTCGGCGGTTCCGTTGATTGTGGGACAGCCCGACATCCTACCGTCGAGACTACCGGTAGTGGACACCTCAGAATGATGTCCGGTGCTCCTGACGGCAAGACAATAATCCCGTTTTCGTTGTAGGCGTTCACCACATGGCACTTGTGTCGACGCTTGTGTTATATCACAGATCAGTTTCGTGTCGCTTCTACGAGAATTAGCTGGCCTTCCAGCTAAGTCAGTTTCGTCTCGAACCAATAGATCCGATGCATCGAATCATCCAGCACAAGCTGTTGCGGCTCGATGGGTTGCAGCACTACGTAGAGACTATTCGCCTCTTCCCCGTGGCACCACTGCAATCATCCTCCGCCTCTTATTTCCCGAGGAAGATATGCCGAGGAAGTATGGCTTGCAGGAGGCGCGTCTTGCCTCTTATCTCGGTGGTTGTCTCGACTCCTCTACAGTGTTCACGAGAGATACCAGAAAATTGAAGAGCTGGTCGAAGGAGTCATCCTCCGGGTGTCTTGGTGAAGAGTTGCTCAAGTTCGCCACTCCAGGGACGGAGGTGCTTCACATATGACTTGTTCTATGAATGGACGGTCGCAACTCACTAGTAAGTGTATTTAGGAGAAGACGGGTCCCAAGAGTCTCCAAGAGATCGATGCCTTGTTGGACGAGCTTGCGGCCACTTCCCAATTTTCAGACAAGTTCTTTCGCGAGGCCTATCCTTCACCCCGTTCCAAAACGACCATTTTACGAGCGCTATACGACTCCTTGCCTGCAACTGATGCTGCCTACTTGACCCAGATAATCCTGAAAGACCTACGTCCGCTACTTTATTCCCCTCCGACCACATCAACGAGCCGCATCTTGCTCGATTATAATACCAGGAGCAAGCAAATTCTGACAATGGAGCAGTTTATGGTGTTGTGGGATCCATCTAAGATGCTACTGCAAATGTATAAAGTACGCGCGAGACTGGACGAGGCAGCTATGGGTTTCGAAGCAGGTGGAATTCTCGTGCAGGCTCGACCGCGGTGTGGGGTACCAATAGAGGTTGCTCAAGTCTCTCCCCTCGTCTCGCGATTTTTTTTTTCTAATGATCGTTACCTCGCAAAGGTTCCAAAATCGGCCAAGGGTCGTTGCCCGCAACATGCTCTGGAGCTTCTAGATTCTTGCGACAGAATCTGGGCCGAGACCAAGTACGACGGCGAGCGCGCACAGATACACGTCAGTTACAGCTCCGATGGAGAAATGAACATCTCGATATTCAGTAAGAGTAAACGAGACTCGACTTTGGATCGAGTGGCTGTCCATCCGTGAGTGGACTTGCTTTAGGTTTCGCGCAGCTCTGAAAAGTAAACATGTAAAGCATCATCAAGGAGGCTTTATCTGCCATGCCTTCCCAGTCAATCATTCTCGATGCTGAGATGGTGGCATTCTCAGATCAGCGCAACGCGATCGATGGTCCGTCTTCTGTCTTGTCTTGGACGCATATGCATATATTGGGCGTAACCCGTAGAATTTTGGCGCATACGTGGACTCATAGCTCGGTCGGCGGAAGGTCCAAGGTCGAAGATGATTTCCGGAAAGGGCGAGCAGGCACACGATTCTCATTCTCTGTGAGTTCCAAGGCTGGATTGCGAGTGACCTAATGATCAATCGCCTCCAGGGACACTTGTCCATCCTTACACTCTAATTGCTCTTCCGACTCATCGGATGGGCTACATCTAGCCCTTGTATTCTTCGACGTACTCCTCGTTGGGTATGCATCGTTTCTGAACGTTCCATACGCCATGCGCCGCTCCGTCCTGGAAAGCACCGTTCGCGAGATCCCTGGTCGAGCCATGATTGCTAAGCGTGAGATCATCTCTAGCGGTCCCGAAATTGGTATAGAGAAAGCGTCAAAGAGATTGAGAGAAGTGTGGGCGCAGAAAATTGTGGATTGCGAAGAGGGCCTCGTTCTCAAAGCTGGGGAAAGTGTCTACGGAGACTGGAGGCTGCCCTGGGTCAAAGTGAGTTACAACAAATTGTTTTGGAGTTGACCACCTTTCATCGTTACACGCACCAGCTCAAGAAAGACTACGTCCCGGGACATGGTGATACTATCGATCTTGTTGTCGTCGCAGCCGGCTGGGACAAAGACAGGGCTCGCGAATTACGAGGTTTGTCGTTTCTCGAACTTACGGTGACTGTCGGGCATACGTCATTGCTCAGTCCCTCCGTCGATACTGACGACGTTCTACGTCGGGGCGCTCGGAAACTCTTCGCAAATGAAAGCTAACGTGAGTACGTGGTTGAAGGCCCTGGCTGTGTTCACACAGGGTGTCTAGCCGGACGTCAAACCACATTATATCGTCTATTTTACAGCTTCATATGGCATGACACGTGAACAACTTGAAGAATTCAACTTTTGGATGAGATCGGACGCGGTCGACTCGCAGGTGTGACTGACTCTTCTTCTCGGCATTCGAGGGCTCGTTATGCATATTAAAATCCCGCATAGGACGAACTTAATGGACTTCCCTACACGTACTCGATGTTGCAAACGCTACCGAAACCATCTGTCTTTGTTGCAAGTCCGATACTGGTGGAACTGTGCGGTGCTGGTTTTACCAAGAGTCCGCAGTGCAAGGTAATGTATCTCCCCTTCCTCCCTGTATCCGGGTGTATCTTTTTTTTTATACTTTGTATAGTATTACGAGTTAAGGTTCCCCCGGATAACCAAGACGTTCCGGCAGTCTGAAAGGTCTTTCACGGAATGTCTCACTCTCCGCGAACTACAGACCATCGCATACACCGCGGTCGGCCGTGAGGCTCAAGACGTCAATGAGTATGGGGACCTAGAAGAGTGGAGTAGGCGCTTGTGGGGAAAGCGGGGTGAGGATAAGATGCAATCTGACGAGAAACGCGCGAAGCCACTGCACTCCAGAGACGAGTGGGAGCGAAAGCTTCAGACGGAAGATCTGCGCAGAAGGAATGGCAAGAGAAAGCGCGAAGAGACGGAAATGTCGCAGTGAAATTCGGATGCTATTGTAAGTCCTAACGTGCCGCTTTGCATATTGTGTATCATAGATGTAGCATAAGTGAACATCATTGACCATCTCCACCGTGCAATACGAATTATTGTAGAGCTCTATGTGGGTATAACTCCTGGCGTTCTCGTGAACATGACACCGTCGAGGTCTAAGGGCCAAGGGCGGATCTGAGCCTGCTTGCCGCAGTACGTCGTCGTTGTGTACATGAGACGCCGCGATTCAGGATCCACCGGTATTCTGTAGGATGTGCAGCAGGATCGGGCCTGCGGGTATTATCGCAGGAAAGTATCGCAGTCAGTGTGCTATCGCAACTGTCTGAGAGCTTCTTTCACGGTACTTCTCTCGCCCAGCAGAGCAAGAATCTGCCACCGTTGATCTCGTACTTCTCTATCTTTAAGGAAGGCGATATCCTCGTCGTCCATGTCGTTGTCGCCGATCTCCAGCTTCATGGCTGCTGCAGACTTGTTCGGTAAGACAGCAGGGGAGACAGTGAAAAGAGTCTCGAAAGAAGATGCTGTGAGCACACGGTTGTTCGAGCGAGGTGCGGAGGGGTTGATGGATGCTATCGCATAAGAAGTCGACGTCAAAGAGAGTGCTTGTTTGATGAGTTGCTTGAGTTTGGTCTGTGACCCTCGTTAGGGTAAAATTGCAGATGGGAGGGTGTACCAATGCTCACTTCAACAGCAAGCGTCATGAGGGAAGATACCGCACGGGATGGCACTCCCAGGTTGTGCTGGGCGGATATAAGATTTATTCGGTCTGATATATGTTGAAGAGACAGGGACCTCGACACGGACGCAAGGTGTAGTGGGAGTCGGCTACCTGGGGGATCTGAGCAAGACCATGGATGAGCATATTATCGAGCTGTTCGGTACCGCAAACGCATGACTATGCGTACCACCCCTTTCTGGCAGCAGAGTGACACCCCTGTCGGCTGCAATTTCGTCGGTATATTTCTGCGGTCGAGGGTGCTCCACTCCATTGACCTGTAACCCGCGGATACGATCGCGTTCTCGTCTACCAAGAGAAACTGTCCAACGCTTCAACCTCATCGAACGCAGGCTCCCGTCTGTGTCATCTGGGCCTTGGTAAGGCAGAGTCCTGCGACGCTTGCGGGGAGGCTGCTTTGGCACGTCCGGTGGAGGTGTCGGTGGCCGTCTGTGAACGGTAAAGTCAAACAGGGATATGATCAGCGAGTTGTGTAGCTGGACTGTGTCGGGATTTGTGTGTCAGTTGGCAGTTCTAAGCAGACATGGCGTACCCAGGTTGGGCGCGTCGAGGGCTTGACGAACGGCATCCTCGAACTCTGCTCTGGATATCTTTGCAGACACGAACTGGCTGAGCGCGTCGAAGTACGACTGGGCTTTTGTCCCCAGTGCCGCGTGCAGCTGGCCTTTTATCGTCGACGTCGACGACAGCGACATAGCGCACCCGTGGGAATATGTGGGGCCACTGCATTTTTGCTTATTGGCTTGCCATCCCCAAATCCACTCGCAGGCAGTCTTGTTTTGACCCGCAGATGAACTCATGGAACGCCCTGTAACATCGAAGCCTCGTGGAGTCTGTCGTTACTACAACACTTCGAGGGGCTGCTTCGCTGGCGATACTTGCAAGTTCCTTCACGGGCCCGACGAAAAGTACACTCCGTACGACAAGGCCAAGGTATGCCGGCACTACGTTAATGGTCCGTAGTCGATTCAATCGTTTCGCCGTTCTCCTCGTCTGATTCCGCGTGCAGGCCTTTGCAAGCGCGGCGATCGATGCTGGTTCCGTCACGAGCTACCAAGTACACCCCCAGAGCAGATTGACGCGGACACCTGCTCTATCTGCATGGAGAAGCCCACCACTTACGGTCTGTTGAGTAAGTGCCACACCCACCATGACTCGCGTTCCGGGGCTCATTCTCTGCACCAGATTGTAGCCACGTCTTCTGCCTGCAGGTATATATGCCTCCCTTTATCAGGCCGATCTACGTCTAATCCTTTGCAGTGTATCCGACGGTGGCGTGATAAGAACGGAAAATCGTATGACGTTGTGTCCACTGGTGCAATCAAGTGCTGCCCACTTTGTCGAGGACAATCCCGTTTCGTTACACCCTCGAGTCTCTTTTACCCGTCCGGCCATCCCAAAAAGGAAGAGATCATCGATAATTACAGGGCTAGCATGGCCAGAGTTCCTTGCAAGTAAATCGAACCCTTACTTTTTCCGTTTCTTCATTTGAACGAGCCCCAGGTACTTCGAGGAGGCGTTGCGTCACCGAAAACTATGTTGTCCGTTCGGAAACGACTGCTTCTACAAACACACCAAGGCAGATGGGTCGCCGCATGTCTTCCGTTACGGTGCAGCCAAGTATATGATAGTGAGCTTCTCTTTTCTCCCGCGTAAACGGATCAACTGCGATGTCTTCTCCTCTTAGCTCTATCGGAAGCTACAGGAATGGATTAGCAGGCGCCGTCCATCGTCGCCTCATATGGAGCCTCTGCTACATCTGCGAAGCATTTTTGATAATATGCATCTTATCCGAAGTCGTTTGGCCGCCTTTCAGGAAAGTGAGACGATGTCTGCTGCAGAGGAGGACGATTTTGAAGCATTCCGGCCGGACATGGGTGATGATGAATTGAACATTCTCCTTTCGATAATGGTAAGTCGGAGTCTGTCTGTTTGCCTACGAATCATATCCGGTTCCCGGCTCTGACTTGACGTCTTCTGTTTTCCTGAACTATATAACGCATGCAGTTTGACGAAGCTTGGGCGGTGGAAGAATCGCTGGCTACTGCCCGTGCTGAATCCATGCGTGATGCTCCCCAAGCTTCGGACGACCAAACGGAGCAACGTTCGTCCGACCGACCCGCTTCTGCCCCCGCGGCTGTATTAACACCAGACGCGAGCAGTATAGCCCCTTCACACGAAGAGGCAAGTGACGAGCCGGTCGACTCAGAATTGAATCACACACCCACTCCTGATCCGCCTTCATCGACGAGGAGAGCCCCGACGCCGCGATTTAGCACCGTCGTGAATTCCCACAGCCGAGAGGCGTTGGCCATTGACGCGTCCGACGAGGAAAATACCGACGCGGTACCCACTCTTGATTCTTACCAAGATAACACTGCTGATACCCGCACAACTCAAGACCCCACTTCTCCACCGCTTTTATCACCTGTTCCGAATGTTGATGCTCAGAACACAGCAGACAACGAACTCACATCGGCAGCGACAGCGAACTCGCGAGATGATGATACTCGTCCTGATCATAACAACAATGAGCCACCGTTCGTGACCGATGGACGGGGCCGTGTGGTGTGGAGTAGCCCTTGTACTGGATGGGGTGGGCAAGTGGAAGGGCGAGAGGTGCCGTTGTCTCACAGGAATTCGACGACAAAGTCCACCCGACCGTCATAGGGTATCATTTGGAGGCGTTCTCGAGCGACGACGTAGTCGATGGCCGTGTACATTTTCTGTAAAGTTCTGCCCTGTATCATGAATGAGTGTGGTTTGCATCCTGTTTTTCTAGCCTAGGAGCAAACATTGCCTTGTCATTAGCTTGATGATCACAATTGCCTCCGTGCGGCGATCGTCATTTGTGGAAGTCTGAGTGTGCCACTGAGTGCCCGTCTGGTCATATGGACAGGGCTATGCCTCGTGTCGACACTCAAACACACGCTTTTGCCGTTCTTTATCACCCCTCGAAAAGCCAACTAACGCTATACGGTATCGAACATTGCATACCCAATGGATACCTCCTCCGTTCTAAGCGACGAGGACTACGACGTCATCTCAAACCCTGGCCAGCGGTCCCTCGAGTCTAGCGTCACAGATTTCGGTCATGTCCTCGGGTCACCCACAAGGGAGATCCCTCCCACAGACGCCGCACGCCACTCGCTCAGTACCGTGTCACTCACCCCCGCCGATATCCAGGCTTATGTGCGGACTGCGTTATCGACGGCGGCGGGGAGGGGCGTGAAGTATCCTGCAGATAGAACAGTCCGTGTTTATGTGGATGGCGTGTTTGACGCCCTTGATGCTGGGTAAGTGCAATATGCGACCTTCTCCGTGTCTTCCGCGTCGATTGCCGGTTACACATTCGTATAATATGGGTGGCGGTCGAACGTTCTGACAATGGTGCCACAGACGCATGCTACGGTTACGTCAAGCTAAACTCTCCTTTGCATCCGTACACCTCATGGTAGGGGTCTTCCCAGACGAGGCATGTCACGTACAGGGCGGCGGTGGCTCTGCTGCCGCCCTTAAACACCCCCATCTCGAGCGCTGCGAAGCGCTACGGCATGTCAAGTGGGTAGATGAAATCGTCCCCGATGCACCCTGGGTACTCGACGACGCGTTCATGATCAGTAAACGCATAGATTACGTCGCATTGGAGGAGGGCTCGTCTGTTAATCCAGAGTTTGACAAGGAGAGATTGAAAGGATATGACGAGCTGAAGAAAATCGGTGAGGGCGTCCTACATTTTCTCTTCTCCCCCTCATTTCTCGTTCTCACACGAAACTCACATTCTCTCTTTCACATATATAGGTCGAGTGATACCAACCCGAAGAACTTTCGGACTGGTTTCCAAGCTTACTATACCTTCTTCGCCACCCAGTCACTCAGCCGACGCCACGCCTTACAAGTCCACATCGGAGTTGGAGCCCTATACCCCTCAACAAGGCGGGGGTCCGTTAGCACTGCCCTGGCGGGACAGTGTCGAGCGCTGTTAACTATTTCGTCATTTATGTATGCACCATGTTACCGCTTTGTCGCTTGCGTTTGTACAGGCCGTTGCATCGCTCTGACATGTCGATCTTGCCATTCATATGTATTATATGTTCCATAACAGAATTTGCCATTAAAAAAATACATGCAGGGGTAGTGAGCTAGCTGGGAAGCAATGCTGTTAAATCACACACAAAACACTGGATATGTGCCAAACCATGCCGTTACATAAAAACCCAAAAAGAAAAGGAAAATCATGATAATGGCCCAGCGACTGCCGTGTTATCCTTTTTGCGATGAATGCTCATGTGGCGCGCCAGCTGATCCGGTCGAGCGAAGGATTTCTTGCAGCCTTCTTCCGAACACTCATACGGGCGTGCTCCAGTATGAGTGCGCACCTGGACGTCGACACAACCGCAGCCACATGGACAAATTTCCGTGATGAATAGCTGGGAACTAATTGCCAACAAGTAGACTCACGTGTTTGGAGAGGTTCGAAGACTCCGAGAAGGCCCTACACCAGAAGAAAAAAGAGGGTTACCTACCTACGCGACTGACCGAGAATACAAACATACTTGTCGCAATAAGGACACTTGAAAGGGCGTTGCCCACTGTGTGTACGTTTGTGGATGGTCAATGCGCCTGTTATGGCGAATGCCCGGCCACAGCCGGGATGGTCGCAGATGTAGGGTTCTATGTACAGCATGTGATCAAATGGCGGTCGGGGGCAGACTGTGCGCAGACGTACTCTCTTGCGTGTGCCGTCGCATGTGTTGTTGGAGGGTAGCGGCCTCGGAGAAATTTTGAGAACAGATTTTGCATTGAAACGGTCGGTGGCCGGTGTGCGACTAGTGAGGAAGTTTAAGGGAAGGGTTCGTAAGAATAAGGGCGGGGGGACGCACCTGAAGATGTCGAGATATCTTTTGCTTGCTAGAAAAGCCTTTGTCTCCATTTCGTGTACATCCTTCCCAGAAACAATCGTAATGGGCTTTGCCACTCCCAACGTGCATGGACGCAATGTGTGCGGTGAGGTCGTCGGAAGATGCGAACGTCTGCGAACATGATTGCCATTTGCACGTATGGAAATCGGGATCGGGGGTACCGGATGCGAGAGAGGTAGCCCTCTGACTTGTACTCGGCGACGCAAGACTGGACAGGGCCGGTGAAACTGCGGCAGTAGTAAGGGGAAGAGGTGTATTGACGCCCAAGTGGTCTTGCATCAAGTGCGTTGTCAAGAGGTCGATTGCCTGATCTGCGTCTGCCGAGGAGGAGCTCGGTATCGACGATGGGGAGGGGTACATGGCACAGTCGCCCCAGTGACAAGACAGTGCAGACTGAGAAAAAAAAGAAGTTTCGTTTACGGAAGGGAAGCTGGACTGCGCAAGACCGGAACCACGAAGGTGCTCCAAGTTGACATGGCCGACCAGCTCTGACAGTGTAGAGAATGTGAGCTGGCAGTTCCCCCACATGCACATGTGTAGAGAGGCAGGCTGTTGCAGTGGGGTGTGAGACACGCTACCCATGGGAGAGTGGGAAGAAGCAGACAGGAGAGGGGATGGTGTTGTGCAACCACTCGATGGATCTGAACTGCCTCGCAGGACGTCAAGTGGGTGAGGTAAGGGTGTGGTATGATAGACCTCCTGCATGCGAGTGTCGTCTGTGGTGGGAGGGAGAGTCCTCGTGTTATCTTCGCAACCGCAGATAATATCAGAAAGCGCGTTGTCCCAGCGTGTCATGGTAGATCCATCATAGGACTTGGGCTCCGCAAAGTAGGAGTGATAGTCAGTGCAACATCGAAGCTAGACGAGGGGATGTCGATGAATTTTTCTCTACTCTAAACGAAGAGCTTTTGAATGCTTACAATTTCCTCCAAGCCTGGGCATTCTACACAGTCGGCGCCTCTCACACAGCTGCCATCGCAAGGTTCGTCACCGTTTTTAACCTGACAATCCGAGTCTTGGTGGTCGGGATCGTCGCAAGCGACGACCAGGCACTGGTCTGTACACTGCTCGGTCATCCCAGGTATAAGACACGCTGCCTGATCGCATTCCTGAGGTCGGGGGGTACACTGCTCGCATTGGGAATAAGCCGATTGTGAATCAGGCCTTCCGTCAGATTGAGGACCTTCCTGGGTATCAGCCGAACTGAGGCCGAATCCAGGATTAACGTTCATCTTCGTCGTGCAGAAGTCAGAAGTGGGGTAGCCTTGCTGATAGACTGTTGGACGGACTCTTGGAAGTACGTCAGGGGATCGTTTCCTGACGAAGGAATAATTGGTTGGTATTTTTCCTGTGTAATACTGGATGTTTGGATTAGGGTGCACTTGAAGGCGCACGCTTGCCATTGCCGTGCTGCTGCCCTTGGGCATGACTGTGATGGTCCTCTCAGCCAATTTGAGCTCCCCCACTTTGACAAAGTCCAGTGATATCAGTCACGTGACATGAACCCCATCTGGACAACCAAGAAAGACCGGCTCACTACTCGGTTCCAACAAATCCTCGCCGCCGTTGGTCTCAGCCTCAGCGTTCCGCTCCGACTCGTGGTTAGGTACTGGTCTAAGTCCAGACGCCCCCATGCCCGTTGATGTTAAGGAGGAAGACCGGAAAATCTCCCCAGTCTTATCCTGGGAGAGTCCTGCCGCTGCGTATGTACCTAATATGCCAGCTGTAAGCGACGTAAGCCTCAGCCGAGCCTCCAAGTTTATACTTTCGTGCTTGATGGTACTTTGGAGCCTTTTCTTGGCGATGAATTCCCTTTTGCGGGCAAGTTTCCGTGCTGATAACACTCGCGGACTACTCCATCCCACTATAAACTCCACAGTTTGTCCCCAATGGGATGCATTGTATCCTATCATTAATGCCCAAATCGACGCCGAGCTAGACAATATATTTGCATCTGCAGACTTCAAACTGCGCGCAATCGATTTTCTGGCAGGGGCAGTCCGTATTCCGTGAGGAGCATTATTTCCCCTTCATTTGCGTATGATTTCATTTCATGGCCAATTTTTTTTGGTGACAGCACGGAATCGCACGATAATAGTGGCCCCGTGGGAGAAGACTCGGTATGGGATAGTTTCGCAGACCTCCACGAGTATTTGGAACGTGCGTTCCCGCTAGTGTAGGTGTTTTATCTGAGGCTGGAAAGTCCCGCGTCTTACTGTCATCCCTTCCGTAGGTACGCCAAGTTGAACGTTACAAAAATCAATACGTACGGTCTTGTCTATCACTGGCAGGGTTCTACAGAAGCAAAACCCATCCTTCTGACTGCTCACCAAGGTTTGATATTCAACGTTCACGGTTGATGTGCCGATCTAAATTCGCACCCAGACGTAGTACCTGTCGATCCTACTACTGTGTCGCAGTGGATACATCCCCCGTATTCCGGTCACTACGACGGTATGATCATCCTATTCTGTTTGCCCATTTGACCACAGGCACTGAGTACCCCACAAGGCACATGGATATGGGGTCGCGGATCATGTGACGACAAGTCGGAAATTATTGAGAGACTTGTAGCTGTCGACACTCTTTTGCGACATGGTTTCTCGCCTGCTCGCACTGTCGTAATTGCTTTTGGTTTCGACGAAGAGACGACAGGGTTCGAAGTACGGGAGACCGGCATCTTACCTTTTGTTTTCTGATACGCTTTTAACTAGGGTGCCGGCCACATCGCAAAGTATCTGGAGGAGACCTATGGCCATGATGGCTTCGCCATGCTCGTTGACGAAGGGGGTAAGTAGTTCTTGTTCTTTCCCAGCCTTCATCGCATCAACCATCGATATCAGCTGGTCTCAATGCAAATTTCGGAAATAACATCTACTTCGCGACGCCGGCGGTTTCCGAGAAAGGATACTTGGACGTGCGAGTAGAGATCACCTCGCCTGGTGGTCACTCAAGCATACCGCCAGCACATACAGTGAGTCTCTCAAAAATGTCGACACCGATCCGCTCTGGCTGATAACTGCCACCCGAACAGGGTATTGGCCTACTATCTCTTGCCGTCTCCGCGATAGAAGCAACCCCATTTACCCCGGAACTCCTCCGTAACGGAACGCCTTTCTCAACCATCCAATGCATCGCAGACTACTCACCATCATTTCCCGAATACTTGCGCAGTCTGTCACGCAAAGCGGTGAACGACGATTCGGCATTGGCGGGATTGAAAGATGCACTGTCCAAGCTATCTCCTGCGATTGAAGCATTATTAATGACTACTCAAGCTGTCGATCTCATTGAGGGTGGGGTGAAAGTTAATGCCCTCCCAGAAAGGGCGTCAGCTGTCGTCAACCACCGAATCGCAGATCACAGGTGAGCCGAATACACACTCGATATAAACATCTTGTCACACCGTCTATAGCTCTGTAGCCGAGTTACAGCAGCATTATATTGACGTTCTCTCGCCCGTGGCCGCCAGTTACGAGTTGACCCTTCGAGTTTTCGGAAGGGTCATAGTAACTGGCGACAGTGGAGAAATAACAGTATCTACTGCATTCGGTACGCCACTCGAACCCTCTCCCAAAACACCCGTGGGGTATGGTCCATACTCCATCCTCGGTGGGACCATCAAAGCGACCGTAGCGACGTCGAAACTTTACAGTGGCACGTCCGTCATTATAGGCCCATCCTTATTAATGCGTACGTCGATCCTTCTTCCTTCGCTTTCCCCTGTCATGTTGACGATGGCCTCGTTGCAGAGAACACAGGCACGTAATGGCTGCTGGTTTCATCGGACTTGCACTGATTTAAATAATTTAGACACTATGTATTACTGGAATCTGACCGAGAACATCTTTCGGTTTTCCCTGGTCGCCGAATCCGATCACTACAACGGCGTACACACCGTGAACGAGGGTGGGTTAATGTTACATCCAAATATGATCCTTTTCTACATTATTGACACATCTTTCATCAGCGCTTCGTGCTGACGCGCTCATCGAGGGAATACGGTTTCTCACGAAATTGATACTGAACGTGGACGAGTCCGTGCTGTCTTGATCACGACCGGTTTTTAAATTTGCCGGAATAATTAAGGTTAACGGTGCATCAGAAGCATCTTTTCTTGGTCTCGCGCCTTCTTTTTGGCGTTTTTTGGTGGTTGCGAATTAGAATCTATGTTTTTTGGCAGTTGATGAGAAGTACGTAGATACTTGGAGGACGTTCATTACATAAGTACAGTAACTTGTACTTCGGTGTCGCTGGCGTGTTTAAGGTGTCAAGTACCAGTACTCCACGAGAGACGTGGAGAACACAGATAGCGGCTGGTGTATCTGAGAGTGTTCGCACATCCGTCCTTCCACTTGTGTAGTGCTGCATAGTGGAGGTCAGCCACGTACCCACGAAAGGATGTGTAACAGAGAACAAACAGTTATTTATGAGGGCTTCATAGGGACGTCCTTGATGTAGTCCTTCCTGTAGTCCTTGACCTTCTCCCTGATCTGCGCCTTGACATCACCCCACGCCGTCACCGAGAACTTCAAGGACTCGAAAGCTAAAGATCATCAGTGATATAGGCTGGGGGGATTCGCACGCAACATACAGTATCGGTAATGAACTTCATCGCTGGAGAAGTGGAAGAAAGGGATATCACCATCGAAGACCTTGGTGTTGGCGGAGTGTGCTGAATCTCCCGAACAACGTTTAGAGAAGAATTTTTAAGAAAATCAAAAAGCGTACTCACTGGCAAATTCCGACTTGGAAGGCAGTATCATTCAACTTCTAAGTGTCCTTCCGGTCCAGGATATACGCCTGTTTTCCGTCAGTAGTTTCCTTCAAAGTCTCATCCGTGCGCCGGAAAAGTGCTATGTCTATCCAGTTCAGAATAAGAGTTAGCAAGATGCACGGGAACAAAAAGGCTCACCGGTGGTTCCGTTTACCGTGTTCTGCTCCACGCTGATGGATAGCTACTGCGCCCAACCATCTTTCAAATATTCAATCACAATCTAGAGTGTGGATTCATCAGGCGGATAGTGACACCAAATATTAAGCCTGTCTGGCGAGTGGGTCAATCAGCGAAATGACTAGTCGGTACATAACACGACGGTTCTCGACAACCCAGACTGGTCCCAGTGACGACAGTCCGGCCCACTGATGGAAAGGTTCTGCGAAGGCTTCGTCAGCTCAGAATACAATGCCAATGTGACATACATACACCCTTCGGGATCGCACTTAGCAGTAGACTTGATGTCCTATTTCGTCTTTTGTATCGGAGCTTGTTTCTGCATTCCGTTCCATATTTCCCTACTGGTTCATGTGTTTGCGAGTCTCCCAATCCAAATTCCAGTTGAAGGCAATTTTCAGTGTCGAGACTAAATCCGGAAGGGCATATCGCACAATGCCGAACATCCACCGTCTTGATCTGATTCCTAACTGACCGGCAGAGGTATCCGTTCATTCACCACGTCCCCTCGATGGGGATCGATAAATATTGCGCCCATTCGTGATTTAAATTGGGCTTCTCCACTGATCATGTGGATTCGTGCTGTCAAGTTGGCCACTGCAAAAATTCAGTCACCGCACGTGCGGAAAGACATGAGGTGGGTGGGGTTCCACTTATGTGGGCGTAGTGAAGCGAGGTACGTCCTGGAGCTCCGCACTTTGCATCTGACACGATTGGGAGGAGCGTTGGCTGATAATGGGTCACGGTATGCGGTCAGGAAGTTGAAGTGATATCGAATTCAATTGTCCTAGGCCGTGCTTATCCATCATCTAAATGGGTTTTCGCCGCCAAGTAGGTAACAACTGTTCTAATCAAAGGCTCCCGTCTGAAGACATGTCTCTGTCTCTGTCTACCAACGACTCACGTATACCAACAGTGCTGAGATCAAACCATCCAGTGGTGATCTCCCAGTCACTTCTGGCCCGGAGCGGACGCGAGATATCAATCCCTCTACTTCCGTCGTTGACGACAATCTCATCGCGCTGGGGGACAGCGTTTCTAAGGACCAAAAGGTGGTGCCAAAGCAGCCCACAACACTAATTCTCGAGTCCCCTAACGCTCGTGTCCTACTGAGACCGCGGTTGAACGAAGCGGTCTGTATGCTCAGTTTGTGGCCAACGCCAAGTACAATCGCGTGACACAGACGCCCGACTGGTATAGGGAGTACCTCGGTGCACTCGCCGCACTCGCCGTGGGTGGTTGGTTCGGCCAAGCCAGCAATAAAGTATGTCATGCAAATTCAACCGGAACGACGGACTCAGGATGGAAAAATTGTTGTCGCTAGTACTGTCAGTGTAAACTTCGAAAGTCGAATGGGTTGTCGTGCCCGCAGTTTCCTTCCGCCTGGCCCCAAGCCTTCAACCGGGTCAATCTCAGTAGTAGTTGTATCCAAGTCAAGGCGCTTTCAGGCCTTTTCCACTCGAGGCTGACTGAAAAGCGCATGAGAGCGACCGAATGAATTTACTATTGTACATTGGATGCATCGCATGTACATATGTTTACGGTGGTGATAACATGGGCAGCACTTCATTACTTGGAATCCACGAACAGAGCATCGATCACCACCTTGACGCCCCACGCACCAGGATCAGGAACTCGCTCGGCTTTCAACCTCCCACCTTCGACATACGCACTGCGCCCCGCTTGAGCCTCGAGGTCCCTGGTCTTCTCCGCAGCCTCCCTGGCAGCTTTGACGGCTACTTCAAGGCCAGATGGGAAAGTCTCAATGAAGGCTGCAAGAGGATCCACAAGCGTGCGTGAAGGCGGACGTGCGCGGGTATAGGTATAAAGCCGGTCTAGGGCAGATTTGAGTGCGCTGCTCCAGACGTCCGAGGTCGCAACAGTTGAGGGACCCGAAAGACCTTGAGCCAGTGCTGAGAAGAAGATCCTAGTAACCGGTGAGCAATGAACATTATATACTGAAACAGTCAGTCAAAGTGAAGAACGTACGAATAGAGAGCCCCGCTTGTTCCACCCATCGCCTCTTCGGCAACCTTAGAAATGGCTATCATACTGCCAATAACATCCTCCCCCGTTACCTTTCCCTCTTCTAGCGCTTTGAGGACGCCTTGGGGGGGTAAGTGAGTTGGTAGGGCCGCCCAAATTCGGAGATTCGACGATGACGTACCATTGGCACCGTCTTTCAGTGTTAACCCACAGTCACCGTCGCCGGCAATACTATCCATCTTCGTGATCTCCGGCTCAGCCGCGATAAGGGCTCTACAGGAACGCTCGACCGACGTATTAAAAGACGCGACATTAGGAGCCCTCAGTTTGCCTGCACCTGAAGTCGCAAGAGGGGTAGACGCCGTCGGGATTTCGGGAGTCCGCGGGGCACGGGTTGGTTCGGTCTTCGAGGACCATCTCCATCCTGGTGTATCTGTTGGGTTGTCGAGGAGGACGAGTAACAAGTCGACAGACGGGGCATTTTTGTCATCGGGACGTGGCAGCAAAAGAAGAGTAAGCGAAAATCCTGGCATGTTAAGGCTAGTCTGTCGGGGGGCTGTCAACCCTACAATTAGAATACATGCAATAGGACAGACCATGAACGTCCCAGCCAATACGCGTCGCACTTTTATACGCTGGTGGTCTAACGCTCGTTGCGTTTCATTGACGATGGCTCCGAGCTCGAGCTCGCTGAGCCCTCCTAAGTTGTTTACAAGGAGTACGACTTCATCCTTTCCGTCGTTTCTGAAAGGCACGAAGGCCCGTTCTGGATCTGCTGTCGACGTGATCAACTGGAGAAGATCGGGAACAAGTTTATTCAGAGGGGGGATGGGTGAGATGCGGCTGTTTCCGCTCTCGTTATGGATACCGAGCCCGATCTCGATTTCGTCCGCTCGTAAATGGTTGTCTTGCACGGAAGTGCCTGGGACCTATACCATGTGCGATTACCGAAAGTCTTCGCATAGAGGATATACTTGAAACTGACGTGACAGTGCTCTAGCCCGACGCCTACGGTCCCCAGTCGAGAGGAGACATATTGCGCAACGTCATACACCTCGTCGAGGGAACCGCCCAGTGTGGCAAGTGCTCCTGCTATCTTGTAAACAAGGCAGACACCGGCCAGACCTCTGTTATCGCAGTCATGAAAGCATTAGTAGCCTAAGACGGACTACGGACCTCCTTCCGACGATGTGGCCTTGAGTCTTACCAACAGCAACGTCGTCACCGACTACGAGGAATTTGACGGAACTCGCTTTGTCTGGGTGAGTCGCGGAGTACTGTTCCTTAGCGAGCCCAAAGTTCAGGACGTCGCCAGTGTAATTCCTTATATGCGCTCAGAATGCTGGTGACCAATGTCTTAGTGCGGCGCACTTAACAATGATGATCGTCCTACGCAAAATGCAGGTCAGAGCGGTGGTGAAACTTGAGCACGAGGCAGGCGCACCCCTTATCGTTGTCGATTAGGTCAATCGCGCGACGGACCTGACTAGAGTTGGGAGATGCGAATACTGACCCACATACCGCGGCTGCAAGACGTGATATGTCCCCAGTTCAAGAGCACAGAACAGACGCGCTTACCGGTCAAGATGCCTTCTCCTGTAGAAGTGTTATGTCTGCATAACTACGAGAATACAATATATTATGCTTTACCAACGAATCCTGCATGCGATGGCTCATGTCCGGAGCCCCCACCACACAAGAGAGCAACTCTTGACCGATTTTGGTTCGCGATGTGGACGACTTGTCACCACCAGGATCAGATGGAGATAGACATGGAATTCAAAGTCTAATACACCTTTGTTGGCGATGTCAAGAGAAAGGTTGGGGTTTAAGACGCATAACCCTTGCAGCGAATCTGTCACCAGCGAGGGTGCTGATACGAAGTGTTTGCCTAACACGGTGTTCTTGTCAATACAATGTTCAGTGCGTTTGCTCACTCACTTTGTACGACCATGACGATAGGAGGCAAGTGATCGCCGTGACACGCGTGACCGTGACGTACGCGTCAAGCCATTGCAAGGCTTTGGGTGTGGCGGACGAGTCGAAAAAGTCTTACAGCGGTTTTCTTTTTACCTTCGTTTCTTTTCGATCTAACCAATGTCATGAACTTACTGTCGCCAGCACCGTCGCCTTCGTCGAAGACAAAAGAATTGGAGCCGGGATCTAACAGTCGAAAGAGACAACGCTCAGAATCTTCGCAATCGACAACGTCCTCCGTAAAGAGATCTGCATCCGAGGGGCCTGCAGCGACACCCATTCATACCGTCATGGACGAGACACCTCGCGCAGTCTCTGTGCCCGATTCCGACATTGACTCATACATGATGGTACAGGGCGAGGATGTGACCCCTCTTGGTCCCTCCCAGCCGGTCGCGACAGTCAATTTGGCTCCGCTGGAGAAGTTTGAGTACATCAAACATCTTCGCGAAAAGTCAATGCAAGCGGGAGAGACATGGTTCCTTGTATCGCGCCAGTGGTACAGGCGATGGGAGTCCGCCTGTCTGGGCACCATGGACAAAACTGGCTTCGTTGAAGAAAGGGACATTGGTCCGGTGGATAACACCCCACTCGTAAACCAGGATGGGAACATCACCTCCGACTTGGTCGAAGGTGTCGATGTCGAGTTCCTCCCAGAAGAGGCTTGGAATGCGTTCACAGCTTGGTAATGGCGCGTCCCATTTTGTTCCACTTTGCACACTGATTCGAGTATGACCAGGTATGGTACCCCAACCCATGCACTCCCACGATCCGTAATCTCAAGGGGTCAGTTCGGCCAACCAAGTCTGGAGCTTCGCCCTCCTCGTCTCAGAGTGCTGCATCTTGTGGAAGTAAGGACCGACCAGGCCGATCGTCGACCGGAATATGTCACCCTCTCTACTAAAGATACTGTAGAGCTACTCAGCAGACAGCTGGTAGCCAGGCTATCCGCACGTTCCAACATTCCTTACAAAATTTGGAAGATACAGCCAGGCGAATATGAAGGAGTGCAGTTTCCCGCGGAAAAGCTCTTTTCGTCTGGAGCCGAGCTCCTGGAGATCAGTGACAAAACCCTCGAGGATTCCTTAATCGAATTTCATGATGCCTTCGTCGTAGAGTTCCAGAAGGACGGGAAATGGATCTCGGATCAGTTGACTCCTGCTGGGCAGCCTGCAGTGTTCGAACCCCAACCCCTGTTCAGCCAGGATAACGATTTCTTTAGTCGCATTGCCGGTTCTTCTCAGCAAGTGGCTCAGCCACGGCCGGCGTCACCTCCCACTGGTGTCACAGCTAGTACATCGTTTTCAAAATCGAAGGACACCCAAATCACTCCTTTCCGTTCTCATGTGTTTTCTAAAGCTAAAGTTGTGCAGGAGCCGGGAACTCTTGGGCTTGCTAATATGTATGTTTCCTATTACATGTGAGGAGTAGGTTCTTAGCCACTCTCAGGGGTAACACCTGCTTTATGAACTCGGCCCTTCAATGTCTGGCACATACTGAAGAATTGGCGAACTACTTCCTTTGTACGTGACCTTCTGTTACACTCATCACCTTAAGTTCATTTGGTTTCATGCAGCTGGCCTCTACCAAAGTGAACTCAACCCTGACAACCCCCTTGGAATGCAGGGTGCAATTGCTGAAGCCTTTGGATCCCTTCTTCATCGCATCTGGGCGAAAGATCTTTCAGCAACATCCTATTCCCCCCGAGAATTTAAATTACAATTGCAGCGCTTTGCACCGCAATTCTCTGGCTATCAACAACACGACTCTCAGGAACTTGTTGCCTTCTTACTAGACGGTTTGCATGAAGATCTCAACCGCGTGCGCAAGAAGCCGTACGTTGAGAAGCCAGACTGGGAAGGTGGTGGAGACCTTGAACTCGCGCAACTAGCACAGGAATCGTGGCAAGGTTATATGCGACGAAATGATAGTGTAATTGTCGATCTCTTTCAAGGCCAGTACCAAAGCACTCTTGTGTGTCCCGAGTGTCACAAGGTTTGTGTTCGTTCAGTACCGGTGAATTTGAAGCGATGTCTTGATGCCATTCTGAATAGGTTTCCATAACATTTGATCCGTTCATGTACCTTACTCTTCCAATTCCGATTGAGAGGAAGTGGGCGCACACCATACGCTATGTTCCGTGGGATTCCTCGAAACCTCATGTCGAGGTTGGCATTTTCTTGTTCCTGTTGTGGAGTTGCCTGACGGAAATCGTCATGTCAGGTGCCTATAGAGATTGCTCGAGGTGCGACGTTCAAGGATCTCCGCTCACTACTTGGACGTTGGATGGGCGCACCCGCAGAGAATGTACGCATTGTAGTATGCAACTCTTGCAGCGATCTTACAAATACCCATTAGCTTCTCACAATGGAAATATTTGGGAATCGATTCTACAAGAACCTCGACGATACCATCCAGTGTGATGATATGTCCGAAAACGATGTAATCTTCTGCTACGAGCTGCCATGCAATGCTCGCCAAAGCCGTTCTTATAAAGCGAAGGAGGACGACCCCTTCATCGTTCCGATATTCCTAAATGACCTGTATGCACGCCCAAACACCTATGGATATCGCAGTCAATCGGCGTTTGGGCATCCTTTCTTCGCTGTTATTGACCAGGAGGATGCATGTACGATTGATGGAATATACAGCGCCGTGGTCGACCAGTTGCAACGGTGGACGCGCAATGCCCAGGATCTGTATGTCTGGGAGGAAGGGCAGGTTACCCCCAACGGAGCGCCCGTAATCGTTCCCCCCATTGACTCTCTCACCGAGATCAAAGTGAATGGCGATGCTGGGGAAGAGATGGTTATTGAGGATGACATCACAGACGCTATTGGAGAGGACACCCTGCCGGATTCCGGCTCATTTGACACCGTCCTGCGGAAGGTCGGAGTAAAGAAGGAGATTTTCGACATACGCCCTCAATCTGGTCACAAAGATTACACCACTAGCATCCACTCGTATAACCCCCAGCGTTTGGATTCATGGGAAAGTCGTATCGAGCAGATGGGAGAAGGCGTCCCACTACTCAAAGAGTGGGACGCACTCTACTGCGAATTTGACAAAAACATGAAGACGTACTTCTTCGGCGACGAGATTTCGCGTTGGGAGCATTCCACGTGGGAGACGTGGGAAACTTTCATCCACCCAGAGTACGCAGAAGCGAAGAAGGCTGCGTTGAACAAGAGCTCGAGGGGTATCTCCATCGACGACTGTCTGGAAGAATTTACGAAGGAGGAGAAGTTAGGCGAGGATGATTTGTGGTACTGCCCTCGTTGCAGAAAGCATCAACAAGCAACAAAGAAATTCGATCTCTGGAAAGTTCCGGACATCCTTGCTGTCCACCTCAAGCGGTTCAGTAACAGTCGTGCGCTTAGAGACAAAATCGACGTCTTCGTGGACTTTCCGGTTGAAGGGTTCGACCTTACCCATCTAGTCGGTGAACGTAAGATTGGAAAGAAGCTGAACGACAGTGGTGCTAACCTCCAAGAACTCGGCATCCACGACTTGGATGAACCGCTTATCTACGACCTCTACGCCGTCGACGAGCACCTCGGTGGGCTGGGTGGTGGCCATTATCGTGCCTACGCCTTCAACCACCTCGTTGGACAGTGGTATCATTTTGATGACTCGTATGTCACACGAACCGAAGCGCATCACGCAGTGGTAAGTTTGACTGGATTAACTGAAGCTTACTGCTAAATCCCGTACTCAGAATACCAATGCTTACCTGCTGTTCTACAAACGCCGCAGCAATCGGCCATTGGGTGGTAAAACCCTACTGAGAATAGAAGAGGCCGCGCAGGAATCGATCGAGGATGATGACATTATTCCTGCTGAGCAACAGCTTCCAACTCCTCCTGAGGAAACCTCTCCGCCTGCTTTTGTGAGGGCCCAAGGTGGTTTCTCCGTACCGCGTTCGCCTGACAAGGCAACACCACTTTCATCCTCACCCCTCGACGACCTACCTACTTTTGACCAATCACATAACGATCCGCTCATCCAGAGCTCGCTTCTCCTGGATACGAGTGGCCTGCATTCATTAGAACCTGGATGGACCATAGAGCATCTGCCATCACCTACGTCATCTGCAGCGACAGAAGGTGACGATGACTATCAAAAACTCTCAAGCCCAGATAACTCGTCAAACATAAGCTGGGAAGATAATGCACCCTCTTCCCCCGTCACGTCGGATAAGTCGCCAAGCCTCCGGCCTGTGGATGGATAGCCACCAGGGACTTTGAGAAAATACCAGGACAATAGAGAGCAACCCTGTAATCTACTTCCACGATCGCGAGCTTAATGTACTCCCTAGTAGATACATCGGCACGGGCAAGTGTGTCCCATGTAGTGTTACCAGTTTGAACTTTTCTGTTCATGACACGCGCATTTCAGCTAGCGCGACGCGCGTGACAACGCCATGGCTGACACGCACAGCTGCCCACCCTCCAACCATTCCGGCACATATGACCAGAACACCTGCAGCACTGCTGTATCTGACGATATACAATCCTACCATACGCCCTAATTGCACGGTCGACGAAGGCAACGAAGACGCAAAGGAACAAGCCCAGATTCTCTTCTACACATCTCGAGACCAGGCCACTTCACGGGATAAGACGCTGAGGCAGGTGGGGCTTGCGAAAGCCCTCATACATTTCACGGAGTGAGAGAAGAACACGAAAGTCCGGTGCTTTGGAGCTGATATTTTGGTAGGACATTCCAGACGGCAAGTTCATACCAGAATGTCCACTCCCAATCCAGGAGAATGGTGATGCTTAGTCCCGAACCTAATTTCTGGATACATGCAGTGTGTTAGACGGCACGGTTTCGTGCAAGTTACTGATTGCTGTTAGGCCATCGAGCTGGCTAAATCGCCTCAGGCTCAGTCCTCGAAGTCGAAATCGAAGGATAAAGGGAAGGCAAAGGAGGCAAGTAGCGGGGATGCGCCTGCCCCCGAGTACTACGACGGCTCGCTACACGATTCGGCTGTTCGTGCTCATTTGTTACGAGGCTATGAACAATTCAAGGTTATTTCATCCCTTTTCACTAGAATGTGATGCTTACACGTGGTACATGAGCGTAGATAATTCATGGTTCCTTTACTTCTATCTTACACTCTCATGGACAACAAGCATTGGAATTACAACTCGAGCGTTTTTTTACCATCTGGGCGTGGTCTTGGGATTTGGAAGCAGATTCTAATCTCTCTCTGGACCTTGGTAGGTCCATTCATCTACGGAGTAAGCCCTTGGATAACTTTCGTTAGGTCCGTCCCTCCACCCCATATACCCCTCAATACTCCCTGCCATCGATACCTTTTCATCACACCTACCTGAAGGTCTGGAGGCCATTGTACTGACACCGGATCATGTCGCGCCTTCCAGCAGATATAGAAGTCTACAGTATCCTACGGCTCTTGCACGCCATTTAATGAGCCTTGTCTCACGAAGTCATCACCAAGCTAACGCGGAACGACTGCCTGCAGAGCGCCTTTCGGAGGGGGTAGAGCTACCCGACAACAGCGCAGGGCCATCTACAATTGTGGACGCGCATGCATCCAATGGTTTTCTCGGGGCCACCCCAAAGGCTGTAGACGTCCAGAAATGGAGGTGGCCTGGTGCATTGCTTTTGAGCCGGTACTCAGGTAAAAAATCCGGTAGCGCAACGTCGGTAACCCGAAGTAGCTCTCCGGGATCTCTTGCTGATAGTTCTGTTGCACCGATTGATCAAGACGCATTGGATGATGCAATCTCTCATAACTCGTTGAGCTCAAACGAACCGCAGGAAAAAAGGTGTCCGCATGCGGATTCGACACCGTCTACCAATGGTGAGGTGTCGCGCTGCGATTCAGAACAGCGAAAGTTGCAGTCGCTCGATGTGGAAACTCCCCGTCCTTCTAGAGCCCCTTCTCCGACATTGACAACTTCAGAAGCGACGTCGAGTTCTCGCTCAGTAGGCGGCAGCTGCAAGGCATCGCATGGCGTACACTTTATATTTTTCGACGTGTTTTTGGCACCCAGCCATGAACCTTGCGCGAGTTGCCGCCACGCTGTTGCGTTGCTGAAGGTCAGTGAGTATTCGATCCAAAGGTGTACTATTCAATACCGGTCTGGGAGCAGAGGAACAATATTGCAGTCGCGCTTATCAGCAGCGATGACAAAGATCGCATCCCTAAAGACATTGAAGCGCTGGCGTCACGAACTTCGCAACTCCTAGAGGAAATCGATGGTACTCTGTCTGAAGATGCCAAGCGGTGCGTCCGTTGGCTTGCATGGATGCATCTTTTGAGATCTGGTTAGAACCCTAGACTCTTCGCTGCCCTCCGCGTCAAAGATACTGCAACCTCGAGACGCCCATTTAATGAAATCGCATGGTTATATCACCGGAGGAACTGGATTATCTTCCGACCTTGATCTCCTTTATGATGCGAAGGAGATAATCGAGAGGTAACGTATCGCAGTAGGATTTTGTGGTTGCACCTTACCCTTCAACCAGACGACCAGATGATGTGGAAGTCTTTTCAAGAGGCCTGACTCCCCAACACTGGCATGTAGTTCACCGCGAAGACGGCAGGGGAGAGATTTATCTACAAGTTGCGCGCAAGGAAGCCAGCTTATCGGATGTCGACAACGTCGTACAAAAGCTGTATAAAGGCTATGCATGATAACTGTTGACGTGCTACTTTTTGGGGTCGGCCGTTCTTGGCGATAACCTGTGCGCACGTGTCCGTGGCCACCATTACGACGGAGTTTCTTGGTATTTGCACGGATGTAGGGGGTCAGGGTGAAACGCAGTCAGTAAATCATTTAGCTAGGAGGTCAAGCGGCTAATTAAATACACGCAAAAGTGATGTGACTCTTTATAAGTTCCCTTCTTCCTCTGGAGGCATACTCTAGCGAACACAGGTGGGTCCAGTGTCTCTCTCAAGTCACGCGTGCCAGAAGCGCGTAGGGAAGACCGAGAACCTGGCCATGACTTCTGAAGATGTTTGTGTGGGGAAGGCTCAGACTGCTGCGTGCGTTACCATAGGTCTTGGTTGGTGTGGCACTCGCGTACAAGGCAGTTCTTTCCCATGATACTTCAACTTGCATTGCGTTGCATCGTACTCCTGGATCAAGGTGCCTACCTATGGTGTTTTGAACTGGTGGTCCACCATAAGCGCTACTGCTCTCACTTCCACAGCGCGTATCTGCGCGTTGAACCGAACTGGCGGCGGCGTATGAAAGTGAGTGCTGGTATCAATCACTTTAGGTTTCGGCAATCGTCGGTCCGGTCACCGACCTGAAACGAAAATGCATTCTGAGCATGCCTTCAGTTCCCGCCATTTCTCACTCGCAGACCAGTAGTTCACATAATCCTTACACCGCAGCAATCGGCACCCTGCTTGAATAGGGTTTGATCCCCGCGGCACAGCTTAGGACCTCAGGCCTCACCTGTCAGGGGACGCGAGGCGAAGCCACCGCACATCCGGGGGGGGGGGGGGGGATTGAACAACATACAAAAGCCAATCGATAGTCTGACTCCCAACGTCGTATACAATGACCGCAGGTATGCCTCTTCGCGTCTGCACTTGTGGACAAGTTATCACGGCAATTCTGACTTTGCTTGAATGACACCCCCAAGGAGTCTATACAGGGTAGAAATATGGTCGGTCCAACCCTGCTGCGTGGAGGCTGCCCATTGACGCACATCACAGGTATATGTCGCACGAGCCTTCGAGGTGATCAACCCACGTGTTCGCCCCTTGATTTGCTCCCTTATCGTGCAGGGCTCTCTCACTCCCTTATCGTGCAGGGCTCTCTCATCTATCTTGACGATCAGTTTATACAGCATGGTGACTAGTTTTAGTGGACCATCATGCCTGGCCACCACAGTTTGAGTCTAGACGCTTTTGCTCCCCCAGCTATAACTATGCTGGGCCAAATATGTCTATGGTGAATGAGTGAACCAAGGCCTGACAAACCCTGCAGGACTATACTTCCTGATCAGATGATCCCCAGCAAACTCCTGCTGGCCATATCTAGGGACCCCATCTCCGTGGTCGTCGCGTGGTGTGTGATATCTTTACTCCCTTACCTCCCCACGTGTCGCAAGCTCTCACTCCACCTTCTGAGCTATTACTTTTCTTGTGTTTTTTTTTTGTTCTCTTGTTTGCACTTTACCGCCACTGCGACTGATCCGTTGGAACTATGCTATTTTTCGACTCGGACGGCCAACTAAATTCAAACGCAAGTATGACTATTGCGGACTTAGGAGGCGGTTAAACCAGCAAACCCAACGAGAAAATAAATCATTGTCGGCTGCAGGCCTCGCTTACGTAGGAGGATAGATGGTAAGTAATCATTCTGCGGTATCGGCACCCACAGTGAAGAAGGGGTGCTCTCGTTAAACAACCGGTTCGTACGTTATTATCGGATATTAATATATACCTACCCATATCCTTCAGGATTCGAGGGAGACTTGCGGTATTACCGTCAGGTAACCCGGAAGCCCCACCGCCGCATCAGATACCAGTTGATGAAGAGCTGATTTGGTCAGCCAAGTATCTCATCAAGTTTCTTCGGCTTTTACCTGTGGACACTTATTCCCCTTCCTCCACGTTGATTTGATTAGATCCGGTGTGCTACCATCTAGTATGACTTCCAAGACTTCTACGCACACTAGTCATTGGAGGAGGTTAGATCTCGACCCTGTATGGCAAAAGTCTGCTAAGCCACAGTTCATAGGTATCGCTGGTCCCGCCACCGCTCCCAGGTTGTCCCGCGCTGAGCATAATGTGTGCGTCATCGAGAAATCAAAAACTAGGAAGGTGGGCGTCTTTCCCAAAAGGTATGTCCGTGTATAGATGCATCGAAGCCTAGCAGAAAATTTGCGGCCTTCGTGTTCCTCCTAATCTCACCCGAATTCTTGACGAGTGGGGCTTAGTGGAGAAACTCTCTCGATATGGCTCAACAAGTACGGGCAGCGAGTGTTTTTCTAGTTCAGTGTTCCGGATTGAGATCGCGAACCATTCCTTGACTCTTCTCATTGCAGCGGACACTGGAGATTGCCTTAGTCACTCCATGTGGCAGGCAGCTGTGATGGGCGAAGTTAACCCTCCCTTCTTATTGATGCACGTAAGCAATTCCGCGCCGTCGGTGCTCCATACTAAATTTTTCCCATGCAGTACCTAAGATCTTCATAATATAACCTACCAAGCCGCATGCTCCGCAGGGCTCATATATCTTTATATCATTCGCCACGCCTGTGATCCAAGTGGAAGTGCACCCTCCCAGAGTTCATCTAGCCACTGTGGCTAGGTGATCCGCGCCGCTTTGATTGTGGGAGTGGAACGTGAACGTTGATGGCTCAGACGGTATCACACGTGAGATTGTTGAAGGGTGCAAAGTCGAAGACGCCGTTGACGAAGTGAGCTTTTCAGTATACATGTAAGTCATCACTTCTCATACTGCGCGTGATCCTTATTCGACGTCTGTCACGACCGCCAGAGCAGCGATTTCAAGAGAGCAACTGAATAAGGATCCCAACTTTGACGCTTTTACGCGCAGAGTGCGGGGAACCATAGGTAAGGCATTTCCCATGGCTAGAGTTCGAGACGGAATAAAGCCACTCGTCTAGTACCCTCTGTGGACGAAAATGTCCGCCCCGAGCAGTTGCTTTCGCCATGGTAAGAATTTTGACTAAAAACCGTGACCACTGGTTAATTAAAACTGTGTTCGCAAGCGTGGTGGTAGCGAGTACATGGCACATCTGTTCTGGACAGACGATCTGGATAACCACAGCGACAATCTGTCAAGGAGGTTGGGCGTTGTGGTGACAGGAGAAAAATTTGGGGTCACAGGGGATTCCATGTAGAGATGTTTCTTGCTTGCTGTCAGTAAATTCGACTGATCCGTGATATCCAGATTCATGCACCTCTTGGATGTTTTCCCTACGTTGCAACGTAGGCGTTATACCCGAAGGGAATTCCGTTCGACTGGACCGATTCGTCTGGGAGAATGGTCTTGGTGGCCGGTGCGGTACATCCATCCTTCGTACGTACTGCCGTTACGTTACGGGTACGACCATCGTTTCTATTTTTCCACAGCTCTGCACACCCACAGCGCCAGCTTGCACGTGGAAGATGCCGAAGTCTTTTGGCTGGCTCGTATCGCGATTGCACAGCATGGAACAGCTTCCTTACCTCATTGGGGGTCTCCACGACATTCGGGAAGAGCGAAAAAGAGCGCATGGGCATGCAGATGGTCTGGCTGCCGCCTGGTCCGCAGCGAGATGTGCAGGGTCATAGGTTCCAAGCTGTGGTGCTACGAGAAGGTTGGAACGACTAGGATTTGCGAATACGGTCGGAGGAGGTTGGTCGGTCATTTGGATACAATGCACGGGAGGTTGTGAAGGACTGGACACCGGGAACTTGACACGATCTTATGTCTGATTGTTCGAGACGAAACACTGCTGCTACAATGTCGCGACGCATTCTATCATATCACGCGTCTACTACAAATTCCTACCATACCATGACCGTATACTTTAGATTACGCGAAGTAAAGGTACACGAAAAAATCAAAGATAAAAATCCGGTTTCTTTGCATTGATACCATACTCAGCAAGTGCCGAGCTTAGATCATCCATGGTGAGCGTGGTTCTGGTTTTGTCCTGTACGATACGGTGGCATTAATACGAGCGAAACATCCATCCGTTGTGACCTACTTTGGCAGCTCCAGAACCTATGAGGTTCACTCGGGTACGGCCACCAGCAGCGTTCGTACGTATACGAGCGTGTTGGTATGCGTCAGCGGCGATATCTGACACGAACTTCTGTGCTGCTAGTGCGAGAAGTCGTTTGCTGGAAATAGCTTGAGCACGCACAGTTTTGACCGAGTTTTATCAGCTGCTTACAGCCGCACATCGTCACATTCAAATCCTACCCTTTGAAGGTAGTAATCCGTAACTTCCGTTGGGATCTAATGGGAAAGGGGGTCCCACTTACGCAGGTTACATGTGTATGGTAGAGTGCACGCACCAACGGTTCATATTCATCGAGCATAAGTAGAAATTCGGCCAATGTACGGTCTTTCCTGGCTTCTTCCGCAGCTTGACGCGTCTGGTATTGCGTAGATGGGCCAGCAGTGCTTGATGTCGCGGTTGCGGAACCTGAAGCGACTGATGTGGTATTCGCCGTGGAAGACGATTGCTGCAAGGCATCGGACTGTGTTTGGGGTTGAAAATAAGTGTACTGCGCTGACTGGCTCTGAGATGGCTGGGTGTCAGATGGTCCTGGCGTCGACATGGCTTTTGGTAGACTCGGATGGCAGTGTCGGAGGTTGAATGTGGGCGCGTGACGGGGGTATAAAAAGGTTCCCACGACCGCTTTTCTCTTCTTTCCTTGTTTTTCTTTTTTAGTTGATTTTGTGGACGACTCTCGGCTTCACTTGTGTAGATCACGCACAGCAGGTAAGTCGCTGCATTTTCATTTCCGTCCGGAGGGTTCTTCGCCTTCGTGAATGATGTTTGAGGCATTTGGCTTTACGCGGGACTCCCTGCAGTGCAGAAAATTATCTCAGCTACCTTCGGGTGGTGCTGCCTTGGCAGCATTCTCCCGCTTTATCTGAATCTTTTCTATCTCTTCTTGTACGCAGTATGCTGACCCCGGTGTACATAGGATTGCCTTGATGGCATGTCTGGGGAACTTTATTATGTAGGGATATACGTGGATAGTTGCTTGCAAGTCGAACATTGAATGTCTTATTCGCCGCTTTTTAAACATATTTGTTTAGTGTCTCGATGGAGTGAATATATGACCGCTAATTGACATGCACATGAGACCGACCCGAGGCTGCAGCTGCATCTCCGGCAGATGGAATATTGATAACCGGAGGACTCGCCCAACTGACGACGACACGCCACCTGCATGGGCGCTGATCGGGGCCATTTAGCATGTAAACAGCTTCTGCTAAAGGAAGTCATGCGAAGATTCCGGAAGACGGTAATGTGCGATCCCCCAGTTTCCCTCAAACGAGTGGGTGACAGTCGAGGCGTGCGCAATTCCGTCTTGGCCGGTAATCAATTGTGGTCGCGCATGCGATGGGCCTGCCCTCGCATGTACGTCTTATCAGCACTCGCTGACGGTATGAGTACCTCAGAAACGTGTAGATCTCTCTTTCCCTGTCAGTGCTTCCCTGCACATACATCGGGCAAAGAAAGTACCGTAGCTTGGATACTGGTCTCGGCGTCCAACTTGCTCCATACAATGCTGTTACGGCTTTCAAATAATTCCAGCAGACAAGGCCGTAGGTGTGATGGGGTTCCTAACTCACTGGATCCGTTATAGCTATGCCTCCATCATACATCTGCCGCGCCGCGTGCATTGGCGGCGCAGGAATAAAGGGTGAGCAACGCGGTAACTCAATAAGCTACTTCCAATTAATCGCAGTCTCTCTCTGACCGAGCAGGCGTACATAAACGGCACTCCCATTGTATCACAGTTATCTTTCCCCCCAATATGAGCGCTGCAGCAGAAGGCAGCGCTAGCACACCCGGCGCTGAGAGCACAGCAAGTGGCAGCAAGAAGGTCGGACTTTCTTGTGCTGAGTGCCGCAGGTATATAATAATATCACCATCCTAATCGCGACCGTGATGCTTACCCATCTTTCCTCCACCACTCGCGAATCTTTCCAAAGATCTAAGCTGAAATGTGACAGGTGAGTTCTTGAACCTGCATGGCGCAGTGGCGCGCACTCACTTTTCCTTCAGAGCATTCCCCTGCCAGTCGTGCGTGCGTCGGGGATGTTCGGCTATCTGTCCCAACGGTCTGTCTTTATATTCTGTGCTGCACTGTGGTATGTTCTGAGTCCATTCATTATTAGGCACCCTGGCGGCTACTAAGGGAAACAAGTGCGTTTGTTCCACGCTTGCCCTTTGCTTTCGCACTTCGAGCCGGACGACTGACATGTAGCTTGGCACCCCAGAGTCCTGATGGCCCACGCCCAAAGACTTACCGAGCAAGTTAAGTCTATGGCCGAGAAAATCAAACAACTCGAACAAGCATTGGCAAATGCCGAAGAACGCTCCGACTCCACGAAACAGACTCCTACTCTAGGGGAATCGTCTCGGCTGTCTGATGGTCCCCCTGACGTCCATGAACTATTTGATGCCGAGGGCCACATACATGAAGCAACGGACGCGTTGGGGTCACTGTCGATCGGTCAGTTTGGTCAAGTCAGGTATCATGGAGAATCAGCTGGTTCGGAGGTGATGAAATGATTTTTGCCTCAGAGCACCAAACTGACCATTCCCGCATGCAAATCTAGTACTTTCAGCAGCTCCTTACAGTGGGTGACGTTCTGGCTCGCATTCTCCGTATCACTAGTTGGCTGATTCGCCACGATACTAGCCAAGTAATATCTCAAGACCAGCTTCGACTTCGCGAAGAGATCTGGATTTACCCATCGAAATAACTGAACTCTGCAACGCGTATCCGTTCGGTCTACGAGAAAACCCCTATACCAAGTATATTTTTTTACCCTGCGTCCCGTCACGCGAGCTTGCTCTTCACCTAGTGGGCCTATACTACGAGAAGGTGGCATGGATGTGAGTCGTGTTCTTCATATTTGTTCCATCAGATGCCGTCTGACGCCGTTCTTAAAGATGCAATCCCATCGTCAAAAACGATTTCATGTCCGGCATCATCGATATCCTTTATGGACAGTCTGGTCACCCCAATCTAGATCGCATCCATTCCCACACCCTCTCTGTTTTCTTCATTCTTTTGGCATTAGGTGCCCTTTTCGACAGTGAACCGTCCACGATGCGCACGGCAGAATTGTACTCTGCCCTCGCGCGTGCAGCCTTGTGCCTTGATTCGATTTTCAATGAAGCGACTTGCGCGACAGTCCAAGCTCTGTTATTAACTACACGTTTCATATACGAACAGGATCGACCAAATAACGAAGAGAGATGGCTATTGATTGGTCTGTGTGTCAGGGTTGGACAAATCGTGAGTCAATGATGCGACTTGGTGGTTTGACTGGGCTCGAATTCTGACCGCACCCTACTCATTCATAGATCGGGCTACGTAAGTCCACGTGTTACTTCTTTCATTAAGGAGATGGCCTGCTGAATGGTGCTGTAACTTAAAGAACGAGACAGTGCTGGGTGGAATCTAGACCCAGAGGAAGTCCAACGGCGCCGGGTCCTGTTTTGGGAGTTGTTTTCATTTGATGCTTGGTCGGTTCGTCAAACCCTTTAAACGCGTAAGCCTTGGGGCCTGAAACACGCGCAGAGTATTGTCATTGGCAGGCCCCCTGCCTTGAGCATAAACCACATCGACTGCAAATTTCCGGAAGACAATGATATCGTAATTACGCCTTCAGGCAATGCGGAGATGGGCTGTAGGATTTCTTCTATTCTTCTTGTTTCTGAATGGGTGAAGATCTGATGCAACGTCTTATCGCAGGGTGTAGCTGGAAGTTTCGATACGCTGCAACTTGTATGTCAGCCTGCGTCAGTCACGCTTTCAACACGCGTCAGCCTAGCTATCCTATGGTGTTGGAGTTGGATCGCAAGATCCGCGCTGTCGCCGTGCCATCCCATCTCCAGGCCCCCCCGGGAGGGTTGGAAGTAAGTTGCGCCTGGTCTAGTGACAGCAACAGGGCCATGCAACAATATTGTGCCTTGTTTCTGCGGGAATCTAGTAGGCATCTCAATAACGACCGATGTAAATTTCCGCTCATACCGCGTGGTAGACCTCCTCTACCTTCACAGAGGTTACTTCGCTCAGGCGATCAAAGAAGCTCCCGATGACCCCCTAAACCACAAATTCTCGCGGTCGGTTACGGCGGCATATCACAGCTCCAGGCAACTAGTATCTAACCTCAAAAGCCTGTACACAATACACCCCGGTCCCGTCGGCCGGCAACAATGGTTCTGGTCAAGCTTTTTCTCGTCATGCGTGAGTACATGTCGCCAGAGGTAACAACGCGGCGTCTAAAATGGGCAATATCAAAGGTCGTCCTGGGGGCATTGGCCGCGGAAACCCCTCGCTGCCCATATGCTCAGAACGCGTCCAAGGAGTTGAATGATGCCGTTACTTTATATGAGCAGGTACCGGAGGCCCGTCGCTCCCCAGCCACATTGGTACGTGCTTTGTTGGGGTAGGCAAACTTGAAAGGATTCTCACTGCCTTCCCAGACCGCTCTTCAGAAGCTAAGACACCGTACCACAGCTGCTATGGCAGCTATGCAAGCAGGCGGCCTACCTCCCCGGGTATCGCACAATCCTTCCTTACCCGACGAACTCGAGGTCCTCAAGGGCCGCAAAAGTATCATTACCAACCCCTCGCCTTCAAATTCGCCGCCGATGCGCAGCTCACCATACCTATACACGACACTGAGCCACTCCAGTGAAGAATTTACAGAACAGTTGGGGTTGGCACCACAACCACCACTTATGAACTACATAGGTCCGCAATTCGACTCGGAGAATTCGGGCCCAAGTGCGCACTATACTCCTGGGGCGACCACGAGCGACCGTTTTGGGGGAGGCTTTACATTTTTCGATCCCAATGTAGCCACCCAGACGGTGAGCTTACCCGAGTACATCACACACCCTGCCTCTGTGGACCCCAGCAGGTCACGGCAGCTGGGAGTTTCAGCTCGGCATCCTCAGCGGCAGCAATTCCCCCAGTTGCAGCGTCCAATTGTTGCCACCGACGCCGCGGTGGAGCAGTCGCAAAACCGTGAAGAAGTCTGGCAGCAGTTCGTACATCACCTTAACATGAGCCGGGATACATAGGTCTTCTTGCGCACGTACGAACTGGTCTTAGATAAACTCCAGACATTGTTCTCAGTGGTCCTGCTGTCGTCAGTCTACTCCATCGCCCTAATATCAGGGATCTATTTTTATAAGATTAAGATCATCTGGCGCCATTGCGATGGCATCGTCCTCCGCCTCCATAGCGCTCAGAAGGGTGTCAAGATCTGGAGAAACAACATATCGCTTGTTAATTTCCCCGATGACATGCAGCCGCTTATTTTCCATCTCCAAGTGGACGGCCTGCTGTAGGAAGGAGGCTTGCGTAGCTTCGGAAACCTAAAGGAGCGACTCAGAACTCCACCTTGGAGACATCCGGTCGATAGAAAGCCTACGTTTAGGAGAATGTCGTTGCCAAGACGCATTTTCACTGCACCCGATCTGTAGACCTCGAGTTGTCCGATGATACCATCTACTTTTGGCGAGTCCTGCTGTGCAGATGGATCATCACCATCGGCTGTTGCCGCAGAAGTCGATGCTGTTATTGGCGCTGGAGGCTTTACATCATCCGCAAACGACACCTTGCGTTGTTTCGTCTCCAAACTTCTTGAATCCGGTGTGTCTACATCCATGGATGTCGCCGAGTGAGACGTGGTGCTTTTGACGAACGTAAAGAAAGGCTCTGGAAATTGGAAAAGGTAAAGGCGTTCCTGGCGAACGTCTTCTTCCTAAGGAAATGGAGTTCAGTGCGTGCTTCCGGGCGAACTTGAATACGCACCTGTCCGATGTCCGCCTGGAAAGCGAAGTCTGCGATGAGATCCTCGATTTCGGCCTCTTCCTCGCTTTCGCTTTGCTCCAATGAGTCGGCTGTGCCCTCGTGCTTCATTTCTCTCTCGGGAGCTGCGGAATTCAGAGGGTGGATAGATTCGGCGTAATCGGGAATAACCTACCTTTCCCTTTAGGACTCGTCGATAACAGAGGTTCCTCGACTTCTGTTTTTACCAACTTTTTCTTCTGTCTATCTCGGCGTTCTTTCCGTAGGGTCTCGGGTGCCATCCAATCAAGCCTTCCAACATCTTCCATATCGACGATCTCCACCCCTTCGTCCGGTTCTGAATAAGTCTCTTCGTCACTTCCGGTTTTAATATCATTTTGTACCGTATTTTCTAGTATATTTTCGCGTTGCTTTTCCTTTTTAAGTTGAGAGGGGCCAACATTGGATAGTTTACCGCCCGGAGATGGAGAGGCTGCTGGGCCTTGCGGCACCATAGGAGTAAAGTTTGAACGAAGTGCCGTACGGCGAGCCGAGGTCCCTGCAAGAACAGGGCCCATCGCGAATGGACCGCTAGCCGTCATTTCTACTTGTGCGGGTCTTGGAGTTCCTCCTCTCGGTTCTCCGCCACCACCTCTACCTCTCCCACGTCCACGTCCATCTCTGCCAGGGGTGGTGGCCGGGACACTTTCTGTCGATGACTCCTAAGAACCGGTTCACGTAACAATGCGCCGTTCGAGAAACCCGAAACATACCGGCTTTACCTCTCTACAAGAAGTTCGTTGGGTCAGAAAGAGCGAGAGGACAGAATGTGCTCACTCCTTCTTCCTTCGTGCTGGTAGCGTTGGGACGAACTTGAGTCTCTGGGTGCCCAGTCTAGTCACGTCCGATTGCTTCCTAGCCAGACTTCCTATAGCTTTGGGAGCGTCAGATGGACCAGCCTCGCGTTGCGACCCGTTTCTTTGTGAACTCGTAGACCCATTGTCAACCATTTTGACTTGGTTCAGGTGAGATCGTCATAGAATTGCTGGTGAGTATGAGTGGTCACGTGCCGTTTTAGGAATATCTTATCGAGTCCTTGTCGTGACCGGAAGGCTGACTGCAGTTGGCTGGCAGGAAGCAAATAGAAAAAATCAGTGTCTTCGTCCGGAATACGGCGTGAACCCACTTGTCTTGTTCCTTACCACCATGGATGAACGTCCACACATTCATGCGACTTACAATGAGGTCCACATTATCATCAAGGAGGCAGCGGCCAAGATATCGCAGTCATTCAAACCAGACGTGCTGATTGCAATCGGTTGGTGCACGCTCATCTCGAGATATATCTGACCTGCTCATGTCCATTCATCTAGGAGGAGGGTGAGACGTTCTGCCTTTGTCATCCAGCCTTGACCTCATGTCGGAAACTGATCAGTGGTTTCTTTCCCGCCCGAGTATTGGTAAGTCTCTCCACCTTCCTCCTGCCCGCTCTCACTTGTTTCAATGTGGACGCCGTTCAACTGGGCAGCGCACGTTTCTTAAGGACCCTCTTACGAAAAAGAACATCCCGATTCGAGCCATCGGTCTTTCACTGTACGAGCCTCTGGTGGATACGTCTGCAGAAAAAATCGGAACGGAAATCATTCGGACGCAATGGCTGTAAGCCCCAAGTAATTTTGTATCCAGTCAGCCATTTCCGATCTTTGACCGCTGCAGGGGAGCGGATGGGATAAAATCCCTCCTTGGGCGAAAAGTTCTCATCGTCGTGAGTGTCGTATCCACATCTAATTGCTAAGCTGTTTACCCGTCCACAGGACGAAATCGATGATTCTCGCACGACCTTACAGTCAGTTCTCTTATCGCGAGTGGACGTCCTGAGTAATGCCGTTCCTAACCAGATATGCCCTTTCCGAACTCCAAAAAGACATCGAGCTTCAGTTGTTAGACCTCCCAGAGTCAGAACGAGAAGCCAATCGCACTGAGTTCGCGGTCTTCGTGGTTCACAACAAGAGCAAGTTCAAGGTGGGTATCCTCCCACCCGACGTACCGTGAGTACCAAGAACACAGCAATGCCTACTAATCTGACAGCTTTGGCTCGATCAGGTATTTCGCTGGCGCCGAAGTGGGTAACGTGTGGTAAGATTTTTGCTCGGGTCTCGTGATAAGAGGCTTATTCTTTCGCCATCTTTCCGCAAAACCCGATGTAGGCTGGAATATCCGTGGGAGGCGCTGTGGGTATTTTCGGTCGAGTTCGGCTTCCATCCACTGAGTTGTTTTCCGCAGCGACATCGAGGAGCACGACCGACGTGCTGCGCAGGACAGGCTCAAGTCGCAGATGCCTAGCAATCCTTGAGTACGCGGGTGTTGACCACCCATCGATATGTGTAATAATGATTCGTCGTAGAGACTACTGGCAGTATTTTGTATGTGTGTTGTTTGGCTGTACTTAGGATGTCGATGCCAACCGTCAACTGGCTTCCCTGAGTTACTCTTGACTCTAGTCTGACCGTTACTTTTTCACCGGAACGCGGTCACTTCTTGACCACCCCGCGCGGTCGTTTCATCCTCGGACCGTCCAAGTTTCGCATTCGCAGGAACTTCGGGAAAAGCGTGGTTTTTCTTCGCAGCTCGGTCGCGCTCACTCAGATTTGCAATATTCATTTGGTGCACCGGGTGGTAGATTCGGCTTATCTCTCTCTCTCTCCCAACCAACTAGATGGCCGACGAGGTCGACTATGAGACGTTACCTTCCAATGCAGGCCTCGGTGTCAGTGTGTCAGCCTTGCAGTTCGCCTTTGATTCGCTCATTTCCTCGTAGGTCAATATGATAGCAGGTGCCATGGTAAGCCACCTTTTCAACTGGTGCAGCGCCACGGACGGACTATCTCGAAAGTCAGATAGGCGTTGTCTGCTACGACACAGTCGTGGAAAATAGAGGACGGAGAGCTTACGAGTTTTTTTTGTAGGCTGGCATCACGGAGCACGCAGTCATGTTTCCTATAGACAGCATCAAAGTCAGCTACCCCGTCGTCATTTCTATGGTCACTCGTGGTACTAATGGACGCGGTGGTTGTTGTTCGCTAGACGCGAATGCAAGTTTTCGCAACGACCCCGGCGGCGGTATACACAGGCATAGGGAACGCGTTCACTCGTATATCGTCTACGGAGGGCATGCGAGCACTATGGCGAGGTGTTTCTTCTGTCATTCTGGGTGCGGGACCTGCCCATGCAGTACATTTTGGGACATATGAGTTTGTGAAGGATTTCGCAGGCGGAAGAGCAGGAGGAAACCAGCCGCTTACGACGGGTATGTCTTGCCTCCTCCACTTTTGATGTCTCGCGACCATCGGTTTGGCCACGTAGAGGCTTATCACTCTTGTTTGTAGCGGTGGCAGGTGCGGCAGCAACTATCGCAAGCGATGCGCTTATGAATCCGTTTGACGGTGAGCTCCCCGTTATCTCTGCTGCTGTAGTTCCTATTGGCCGATTATCGATCATACTTACAGTCATCAAGCAGCGGATGCAGGTTCACCAATCTGAATTCCGATCTGTCTTCACCGCGATGCGGGTGGTCTACCGTAATGAGGGCCTCGCTGCCTTCTACGTTTCCTATCCCACCACGCTGATGATGTCAGTCCCGTTCACGGCCGCGCAATTTACGGTCTATGAACAGGTCAAAAGACTATTGAATCCCCGAGGAGAGTATTCGCCTTCGTCACACGTAATCGCAGGCGCACTTGCGGGAGGTGTGGCTGCTGGCGTGACGACCCCTCTGGACGTCGCCAAAACCCTACTACAGACGCGAGGTACATCTAAAGACACTGAGTTGCGGAGGGTGAGAGGAATGTGGGATGCATTCCGGATTGTATGGATGCGAGATGGCATTAAGGGATTTTTCCGGGGTATGTCACCCCGTATGCTTATGCACATGCCAAGCAACGCTCTATGTTGGCTTTCGTACGAATTCTTCAGTATGTGGTCCCTTTATTTTCTTCTTTCGTTATCAGAGACTGACGGGTCGTCTGGTACAGAGGTTGCAATACGCGAGTAACGCATCTTAATTTGGGGTTTAGGTAGCACTTCCATCACTCCTCTTCATCCTCCTGTTTGGCTTTGCAATTACATTACTACCATGCACTTAGTTTCCTGCAAGGGACTTCTGCCAACCATGCGGGATGTGACCTAGCCAGCGCTGAAGAGCCCGTCTTGGAGACAAGAGCCATTGATTTGGAGGTTTGCCAGATATGGTCTGGTTTAGATCCTACTATTGAATGGAAATGCCCTTGCATTCGTCCTCAAGGTTCCCCAGCCTGATCCTTCAAACTAATATCGGGTACGTCTCACTAGTAACTCGCAAATGACGAACCCAGAACCGCAATAACCCGACGAGCGGTTTTTATGCGGATTACAGTAAGTACACCGACACATCCCACGTACTCCTGATGCGTATATATTGGCCATTCAATGCACATGGCTGAGTTTGTGCTTGGACACATGATGGAGCTATGTTCCCGCTGAAGTGATACTTCCAGGCTTCAATGCACTTGCAGGGCTATTCATGGTTTGCGGACCTACCAGACTGCATCGTCATCCAGCAGCACGACATCATTGGTCTGCTCTATCGATTGGCTGTCCTCACTCACCATTCCCACAAGGTCATATGGGTGAGGCAGTTTTGTGGTGAGCCTCGTTTTCTCTGGTGTGGATTGATTCTGGTTTAGGTACACCGTCAGGCTCGGGGAAGTGGGCATTTTGATGTACTTTACTGCGACCACAGACAAACTTCGTTCTGTTCAACGACGATGTATCCAATACTCTTTAAGCACCGGATCGCTTGTCCAGAGCGGCAAGGGTCTCGTCCTATTGTATGTGATTTGATGGGACGCGGCCATATTCATCACCTACTCGGAAGTCTAGCATTTCCTAGGGGGGCCTATGCTGGCGGGTTCGTATCTTCGACTTTACTGGCGCAATCGGATCAGAATCGGGGTCTAATCTTCTGACCTTTCTGATGCCCTCTGACTGAAGATAAAACCATATTCCAGTCAACACCAAGCCAATTTACGTTACAGGTTCGAACATATGTGCAGGTCCGTGCTCGCAAACAATGAAGACATGATCATGAAACAAGTCATTGGCTACCTCCCACTACCGTTCCTGTTACGCGAAAATGATTCCCACAACTTGCGTACGAAGGAAAACATGTCCACGCGTTGCGCGACTTCGGGTATCTTGTTTTCCGTGCTGGGGGTTATACTACCTGTCGACTGAACCTGCAACTGGTGTCAACAAGTGGATTCATTGATGAAGAGGGACAAGTACCGTGTCAACATCCCGGATTGTGAGATGCTCCGTAGATTCCGTCGCCGGCGAAACGCATTCCATGCGCATGGTTTCCTGGTAGTAAATATTCAACGACATACGAAGAGCAACGATATGTCAAGGAATACACAACTGCTCGTTCAATCACAAAAACCAAGCTCGATGCGTCGGTACGGGAGGACGGAACGTTGTGCCAACATGACAAACAGATCGACCACCACTCATCCGTCATACGAGCGTAAGTGCATTCGGCATCTGGGCGCTTTGGTGGACCTGATGAAACCCGTCGTCTGATGTTATGAAAGCCATCGAGATTGCGGAAGGGAACTTGACGGGTGAATAGTTCCTGACAACCAGCGTCAGAAGTTTGAAACAAGCGTGGTGCGCCCCGACGTACCAACGCGGTCATTCCGAATCCCCAAATGTCTCCTGGTATAGTTACTTCTTGTTCTTCAGATTCCAGGATTTCTGGTGCTGTCCAATTCAAGGCGCCTAAACTCTGGACACTCACTGACACGCTGAAAGAACCGGAGAGTAGGGGAGGGAGACCATAATCTGTTAGAAGTGGTTGCCCCTGTTCAGAGATTAGTACGTTGGGCTTTGGAGAATGCGTCAATATGTGTAGAATGCCAGTAGGTTTACGTACCCCTTTGAGGTCCCCGTGAATTATTGGGTTGGGTTGACATTCGTGCAAGTATTGTAATCCACGGGCGATGCCTAACAGCTACATCAACCGGTATCGTCAAATGCGCGCCTTTCCTCTGCCTTGTTCTGCCTACCAATGGACGAGGATCGACGTTCGGGTCCTGGACAAAGTCATGTACATTGCCTCCCTCCATCCACTTAATCACCAGCGACACCGTGAGGTCATATCTTGTAGAAATTCCTAGTATTGGGAGGACGTTCTCGTGGTTCAATTGGGACCAGAAATATAGTTCCGTGAGGACTCGCTGTCAAGGAATCAGAGCCAGCCAGGACAATGCTGTCGACGTAGACACCGTACCTTGATGGCTGCTACGTCGTCCGGGGGTCCAGAACGCAGGACTTTGATTGCCACCCTGGATCCTGTGTCTTGCAGGGCTCCATGGAAAAGGACTGCATGATTGCCGCGGACGTAGCCATGCGTAAGGTCGCGGTCTACAACTTCGTCTAAGTTGATTCCGATTTGCGTTGCCAATCCCGCTAGTTGTTTCAGTTCATGGGTAATATAACTCATTTTCCAGCGAAGTGGGGGTACAGGGAATGACGTGGTACACTTGCACCTTCTTGCATCGTGCAGGTGTATATATAACGTGGGCCAGGGCAGACCCAATGCCGCTTTTCACGGAACCGGCGTCAAATAGTCGAGCGCCATAATATACTTCAAATACATGTAGCAGCATAACGAAATATACCAGTAGTGGTAGTCGTCTCCGAGCTTTCGTACGGTGAATATTGTCGATGCTTAGTCTCATACTGGCTCCAAGGCGTCGCAGTTCACAGAAACCACGGGTGCCAGATAGATTTGTTCTGGAGACGACCTGCTATAAGTCACGCCATAAGTAGACGCTGACAAGAGGATGCTGTGTACGACTTGCTGTACATGGCCCAATTGTTAAAATGTTAGATACTGACAGCAAGGATTTCACGAGACAGGAAGCGATATCTCACCGCCCCTTTTCTCCACAAGCTCTTCTGACAAGGTAGCACGTGAACGTTCCGCTAAGGTAAGATAGACCCTAGTGCATCGATTTACAATGTCCAAGAGTCATTCCGACTTCCTGTAATATAGTTCAGATCAAGTGCAGTCGTTCGAGAGCAGTGCCTAATTATTAAGTACATTGCTTACCGCGTCACAGGCTGGGGCTAAGGTGGTGGTCGTAAACGAACGACCAAAACGAAGAGGTCGGCATCTCAGGGATGTTCCGGTGTGCTGGGGACCCAGTTATTAACCGGTCGTTCCTTCCATCACACCAAGGGTTCTTGGCCCAATGCTGTGAATGGAGCAGTATACGGGAACCATAGGGGTTGACTTCGAGTTGGTAACAATTTTGCAAAGAGAGGCAGAGAGGGGAACCGACGCTGATGCCAAGGTCTCAAACCTTCGGGCTAAGCTGTTTGGTTCGGTGGCACGACGGAGGAGGGAACGACCGGACGCATTCCTGGCATCTTGGCGTTGCGCGTCTCTCACAAGTCACGACGGCGTTGTACTTGTTTGGTGGTTCGATGGTTGGCAATACCCTCAGTCGACGCACAAAATCCAGATCCGCTCCGTCCAGATCGATATTCGCGCTTGAAAATCGTTTGGGGTACAAGGAACTAGTAACCAACTCTGTCAGACAAGGCTACTGGGCAGGACCGGCACTCGGTTTCAGTGTATTTTTTTACGGAAGTAATTGGTTGAGTCTCCGTACCCAGGAGGATAAGCCTACGTCTTCCTTTCTGCCACGCGAAGCGGTGGATTTCCCATTGGCGCGAGAGTATTGCTTTACGGCCACGTTGGAAACCGTGAGTGTTCCTCGTCCCACCTTCACTCATAACCATCAACCTAGTGAGTACGGACTTGGCTCGATGGTATGCGGACTAACCGAACGTGTCGTCCAGTCTACTTTACCGTTGTCTGTTCCAGTTCTCTATCGTCCCGGCAACTATTCGAGAAAACTATTGCAGCGTAACAACGACTGTAAGTATGTTCCGCCTTGTTTAGACTTATAGACGCTTATATCATTGAATAGAATGCATTTGATTGACGTCCTTGCCTTCCTCGAAGTCGAGGGAAAATTATCCCGAGGACTAAACCCAGATGCTGAAACTCGTATCTTGGTTGACTTCCACGGCTCCGCTGTATTGGCAGGGTGCGAGTATGCGATCCTGTCACACTGTTGGGAAGTACCCGAGAAAGGGGAGAAGGAAGTACACTTCAAGGAGATCAAGAAGTTTACGATGATGAAACCGCACAAGAGGGACGAAATTAGGAAGCGTGACGGATACCGCAAAATTCTTGATACCTGCCGGCGGGCTAATAAGGATGGCCTCCGCTGGGCCTGGGTCGATAGCTGCTGTATCAATAGGGAGAGCAGTTCTGAGCTATCTGAAGCGATAAACTCGATGTTCCGGTGGTACGCGAACTCGCGGTTATGCTATGCCTTTCTCCAAGACGTTGAAGGTTCTCTTCCTACGGAACGCAACAAGGAAAGGTATCCGGAGTCTGGTGGTTGGCCAAAGTGGTTCTCACGTGGCTGGACACTTCAGGAACTCGTTGCACCCAGAATCGTACATTTCTACGACAAGGGCTGGTCGTTCATCGGAGATAAGCAAGAGCTTGCGGTTACTCTAAAGGCGATCACCCGAATCCCAAGCAGCGTCTTGAAGGATGGTATAGGATCGCCTCGTCCCTGTGCGGCAAAAATCCTGTCGTGGGCCGCTGACAGAAGAACAACCCGAGTCGAAGACATCGCATATTCACTATTAGGGCTGTTGGATGTTACTATGCCAATGTTATACGGGGAAGGGAAGAAGGCATTCCAACGCCTGCAGGAGGAGATCATTCGGAGGTTTAATGACCACAGCATCTTTGCGTGGGACCACAATGGGAAGGATCTTCGCACCACTAGTGTCCTTGCGGATGACCCGAGCTACTTTCGTGGCTGTCATAATATCAAGAGGGTGGAGTTCGATGAATTCGTCAGGGAGTTGAAAGAGGTCGTTCTAGAAGAAGAGTCGTGTCAAGCTCAACTGCAGATATTTTCCGTCACTAATGGTGGAATTCAGATATGGTTACCCCTCACTCCCTATCATGATTGTCCGTCTATCTTCAAAGCCACTCTGGCATGCCGCAGATATGGCACTCTAGTGACCATTGATTTGGCGCCCTGGAAGACCAAATACTACAGGTATTGTGGAGCTTCTGGGACTCCGAAGTCATGTGCCATGATCCGACAAGTCTTTCTGGCTCATCAAGATGACGTGCATGATAATATCAACTTCGAGCTTGATGACAGGACCATTGCCTACCATGGTTTCTCCTACTGCTCTTCCTTCCCCCCCAAGGTGTTGAATAGTTCTGTCACACTGACGAGAGCCAATCCCCTCACTGTGGTGGTGTACAATCGAGATGGTACCCACTTTGCTGTTGTGTTTGGTTGGTGCTTTGGTCAAGAGTGGGTGCATGTAAAGTCTGGAACAAATGTGAAGGAGGATGGGTATGATTGGGAAAGTCATGCAAAGAAATTATATCACCAGACCTGGAATATGGGTGCAGAACATGCTCATCTTATGAAAGATGCTCATTCTGGCCACTCTCTGTTTTACATGAAACACATCCATCTCCCTCAATCCATTTGGGCTGTGAAGCTCATCTGTGGAGGTCAGAAGAAAACAAGGAAGTTCACAGTTATGATAGATGTTGGTCTTTGTACTGGGTTTTGCCATGATCCTCTCAAGTGGAGGGGTTTAAAAGTGAGCACACCTATTAATAGGTTCCATAAACATTTGAGTTCTGACCATGGCCCTCAAAGTTAGTTGCAACTGATCATAATATGCCTGGGCTCATGAGCATAGATTGGTCCCCAGGCAGCTCCAGCTTGTCAGTAGGTGGTATTCAGGTTGAATTTTTATCTGCAGATCAGGAGGTCCAAGTGAGTTGGGATATTTTTTGCCCTCATCAGAGACTAATCTAGACAGTTGGGGGATTATGGATACTGGAATCAGGAAAGACAATGCCTGGAACAGGAGGGTAATATATTCAAGGATCTCAAGTCACTGGCTTCCAGACTTCATGTTGACCCAGTGGATGTAGCATATGTTCCTATCAAACAAAGAGTTGTTAACAAGGAGGGCACAGGCATGGAGAGTGATGGTGAGATGATAATATTGTTTTTATTTGGTCACTTACACATCATGATCTAGTTGTCCTGTCACTACCAAACAACCAGCATATGGTTTTGTTATTAAAAGCACTAGCCACAAGTCTTCCAGACAGGTGTTTAGTGACAAGAGTGGTGCAGAGTTCACTACATCACTGCAGATGCCAAGGGGAGTCATGTTACTAGGGAATGGATTCTTTCATCTCTGTCTAATGGATGCCACCCACAGACTCTCAGAGTGGCCAGTTTGCCTTACAACAGAAGCCTTCTTTATTCACTATTGCCCAGCCATTGGTCTGGCAGTGTGATGAAGTTAATGTGGAGATGAAGAAGCTGTTTGAAGACATCAGGTACTTTCAATTCATCATCATCATAACAGAGGATAATGCTCTGGGTGTAGGAAACATTTTAATGTTCTTGTAGGTCATTCTATCATGAGTGAAGGTTGGTTCAATGAGGTTGCTTTTTAGGTGGCTAAGCAGAAGACTAATTGCTCCATTCTGCATAAGTGGGTATGTCTGCTGCAGTAGCTGCATCAGTGTGATCTACAGTACTCATATTGCATGTTTAGTATATCCTTCCATTCATAACTGCCCAGAATAGCAATACTCTCCAAACTGGTGATGCTCAGAGGCAAGATGCAATAAAGTTCTTCATGGAAATGTTTGGGATTGAGCACCTTGAAAACTATGTAAGTGTTTCTCTTCTTGCAAGTGCATTAATGATCCACTTTATTTCATGACATCTCAGATTGGCAGCATAAATTTTCTGAAGCATCTCCCTAAACTGTTGGATACTGGGGCTAATAGTGGAAGCTTACCTCAAGTGCTGACAGGTGCAACACAGAATAGTATTATCCAATGCTCCCTTACCCACATCTAATGATGGTGCCACAGGAATGCATGGTCCAGGTGTAGAAAAAGAAGGCCAAATGGGCAGTGATGGTGTCAGGACCCTCACATCAAAGTTACTTCAGAGGATGCCCATTAATGTCAATAAGGATTGCATTGACAGGAAACTCTGGGAGTCTGAAAAAAGGAAGATAGAGCATGATTTAGAGGCAATCTCTAAGACCCTTGGTGTGATGGTTTGGTATTTTTTGTATACTCTCAGTGAAAAAAACTCATGTGTCAATGAACAGTTGCTTGATGTTGCAAGTGCTGCATATCTTGGCACACAGACTTCAAAGTTGGTATATTCAGAGTTTTGGTTACATGGTATTCTCAATCCATGACTACAGGGAAATGGGAATAAGACTCAGAGGCCATAATGAGTATGTTTATGAATAATGTCTCATTTCTGGAATAACCCTCTGATTGGTGTTAGTCTTCAGTCAAGGGTTCAAGGAATAATCACACTCCAAGACAAACTTGACACAACAAGTTCAGAGCCTGTATTCCAAGCACAGGAAGAAGACATTGTAGGGAAGGTGAGTAAATCTATTAATGATTGTGTAATATAATTCATTGCACATGTAAAACAGATATTGTGGACATGTTTACATGGCATTCATTTGGAAGTTGAAGAAGTGCTGGAAAATGCAGGTTAATGATACCACCATATAAACATAAACTGATCTAGATTGCTAGGTGGTACATTGTGTCTTGAATGATAGCTTGGTTTCTGCCAAAGTTCTGGGAATGAGGGCTGAGGTAAGTCCTATGTTTGTTGGAAGTGAGGTGCTGACACAGGGTCATTAGCTCTTGCAAGAAATGGGAAATATGTTTAAGAATGCTCTCCTCAAATTTCAGGGTGATGATCAGTCCTACCTTTGGCAGTAAGTAGTCACACTTGGTTCCAAGGATTCTGCCAAGCCCACATTTTAACTTAGGGTTGTATGTAATGCCAAGTTAGGCATTTCCAAGCATCACTTGTACAACAATGAACAACCAGACCATGAGAACCTAGGTTGTAATGTCAGATAGTGACCTGTGATTTACAACCAGGGACATGTGACTGCTATCTTCCATCAGAGCAAACACTTGATTTGGATGAAACTAGTAATAGGGGGTTGGAGAAAATTTCTCATAATGAGAAAAAGAGGAATCAACCCTCTCCACTCATATGTTCTCAGCATTTACATATTCAGGATACTGCTTAAGTCATGATCAAATTCTGAATTTAATTTTGGGGTGGTGGCAGACACTACATATGTACCAGTGTGCTGTTAGCATATTCTTGAAAGATGGAAAATAGTCTGTCCTCCAGACTTTGCAACTATGCACCCATGACATTAAATAGCAGATAATTCTGCATTCAGAATGCAGATTTTGTTGATGGCACCAGGGAAAACATTTTGATATGTAGCCACCCACATAAGGCATGTAGTAATCCATAGCTTCCATGACATTATGTAATGTCAGGCATATGTTCTATATTGATACATACTGTAGCACAATATGTAAGTGAGTATTTGGAGAGAAAAGATAAGCCTGAGAGTGAGAACAAGACCAGAAACTGCAGGAATGTGACTGAAACTGAGGATATGAGATTTGAAACTGCAAAAATGAGACTGAACCTGATCAGAGAAGGGGTAGCAGGCTAAGATAGAAGCCCCTCATGGTGGGCTCCAGATGAAGAGTCTGGATGGAGAGAGACTGGGGGTGAGCTAGAATAAGAGGGAGGAGACCTTCCAAGTGTAACGCTTATAATCACAAGGACTATACTCAGTTACTCCTTGACTGATAGGGGACTTGGAATGAGTTAATGCGACGGTGCACAAATGAACTCGATTGGCGTGTCTACGACAAGAGAGACGGTATTTATACTAACTAGAGTGTTTGTACCGTGGAACCTCGTAGAACAAGCCAAACAAAGAGAGATAAACGCTATTGGCTGCAGCGCTCCACGCTGAGTCAATGCGGCTACGCTGACGAATCAGCTGACTAAGTAAAGCGTCTATGAGCGCGTCTAAGTAACCCTAACCAGAGAGTGGATAAATAAGGAGAAGTACGCTAAGAGTACGCTACAATTAGTAGTGAAAAAGTACGGGCCGTTACACTATCCCCTCCTATGGCTCGACTTCCAGGCGAGACCAGATAGGCTGCACAGCAGTCAAAGGGTCGGGTACAGCGGAGAAAAAGAGACCTTCGGTCGAGAGTAAACGAAGTTTCCGGGGGGCACCGGGGTGGAGTTTGTAGAAATCGTCTATCGCCTCCTGGGCGTTCTTAAGAGCGGATCTAGGCTCCCAAGTGCGATCTTCTTCCGGGTATCCCCTCCAATGAACGAGAAACTGGAGATTACCACGCTTCAAGCGGGAATCAACTACCTTTTCAACTTCATACTCGACGTCTCCTTCATCCGTAACCCGTTGTGGGCCGGGCCGAGTAACCGGTTGTCCATCAAGAGCACCGAGATAAGGTTTCACCCGTGAAACGTTCACTACCGGGTGTATGCGCATCGAGCGCGGTAACTTTAATTTAACAGCGTTGGGTAAAACGTTCGAGACCTCGTACGGGCCTATCCACTTTTCGGTCAACTTTCGGCTCTGCCGATCCTTCAGCGATAAACGGTCGGTAGCCAGCCAAACCTGCGAGCCTACGGAGTAAACAGGGGAAGGGGATCGTCGTTTATCTGCCTGAGTCTTTTGACGAGTCCTAGCTTTTCCCAAACTTTCGCGTACCTCCTGGAACACCTGGAACCAGTCTTTGGCGGTCTCCTCTGCAGCTTCTACCTTAGAAGTCGTCGGCTCGACGCCCATCCGTGGTGTATACGAACGAGTAACTTCAAAGGGGCACTTGCCAGTAGAAGAAGACTTGGAGTTATTATACGCGAATTGAGCTAGGGGAAGCCAATCCTCCCATCGTTCCTGCTGATGGTTTGCATACATCCGTAAATACTGCTGAATTTCGCGGTCCAACCGCTCTGTTTGACCATCCGTTTGTGGATGAAACGCCGTCGAGAGCTTCTGCTCGACACCCAACATTTTAAATAATTCCTTCGAGAACTGAGACGCGAACTGCGGTCTGCGATCCGAGACGAGAGACTGGGGAAGGCCGTGATGCTTCCAGATGTGAGTTAAATAAAGCCGCGCCATACTAGCGGCAGTTTCCTTTTCGGTGCAGGGGATGAACTCTGCTTCCTTAGAGAACCGATCAACGACAACTAGGACGTAAGACTTTCCAGAGGAGCTCCTGACTCCTATATCCATAAAGTCGGTTGTGAGATCTTTCCAAGGCCCATCGGGGACGGGTAAAGACTTGAGTTCGCCTGCCGGCGGCTTATTACTAGGCTTGCTAGCTTGACACGTCTGACAATGCTCTACGTAGTCCTCGACATCGGGCTTCAAGGTAGACCACGTGAACCAGCGTGTGATCAACTCCTGAGTTCCTTTTACGCCTCGATGACCCGCTAGGGGCGAATCGTGAAGAGCAGCGAGAACCTTCTGTCTAAGTGCCTCAGGCATGAAAACTTTGTCTCCATCGTACAGTAAACCGTCACGTCGGTCGAGCGTTCCAGCGTCAACCTCGGCCGTTACACTGCGCAGTTCTTCTATGAAGGGGCTTTCTAAGCGCACAGCGCGCACTTGTTCGGGTTTAATAAATAGCGACTCCTCAGATTTAGCGTTCTCGCGATTTTCTACTAAGTCTTCGCGGCGAGAGAGAGCGTCCGGTCGTCCCATCGAAACTCCTGGTTTGTGGACGATAACACAGTTGAAACGACTAAAATACTGCGCCCAACGCGCCTGGCGTGGTTGAAGCTTCTGTGACGTCATGAACCACCTAAGGTTGTGGTGATCCGTCCAAATCTCAAACTGGTACGGAGTAGCCTCAAGGTAGTGACGCCATTGTTCTAGAGCGCGAATGATGGCTAGCATCTCTTTGTCGTGAACCGTATAATTAAGCTCTGCTCCACTAAGTGAGTGACTCGAATAGGCAACTGGTCTCCAGAGACCGTCATCGCATTCTACCGAGAGCACGGCGCCAGTTGCGTAATCCGAGGCATCGGTTTCTAAGCGGAACTTCCGATCCTGATCAGGGAACATAAGTATAGGCGCGGTCGTGAAGGCTTCCTTTAACGTGTCAAACGCTATCTGGCACTTGTCGGACCAGAGAAACGGAGTGTCCTTTTTAGTGAGATCATTAAGGGGGTGCGCAACCTGCGCGAAATCCTTTATGAATCGTCGGTAAAAGTTCGCAAGGCCAAGGAAGCCTCGAACTCCACGAACAGAAGTGGGGACCGGCCAATCGCGCACAGCAGCGACTTTAGCGGGGTCCATCTTAACTCCATTCGTGCCAACTATCATACCCAGAAAGTCGACCTCTTCTTGCTTAAATAAGCATTTCTCTGGTTTAACGAACAAGTCGTTCTCCTTCAACCTTCTAAGCACCTCTAGCACGATCCTGTCATGCTCCTTTTCATCGTCCGTTTTCGTAAATATCATAAGATCGTCAATATATACTACTAGAACGTCCTCCATATCACCGAAGAGATCGTTCATCATGTTCTGGAACGTGGCGGGGGAATTACATAAACCAAAGAACATAACCAGCGGCTCGAAGGCTCCACGGTGACAGACGAAAGCGGCCTTCCACTCGTCACCTTCCTTGATCTGGATGTTGTTGTATCCCCACCTAAGGTCCATTTTCGTAAATAATTTACAGCCTTTCAACTTGTCAACAAGCTGCGAGATGAGCGGGAGCGGGTACGAGTTCTTGACTGTATGCTCGTTTAAATAACGGTAGTCCTGTACCATGCGTTTCTTTCCATCCTTCTTAGGGACGAAGAACATGGGAGAAGTCTGTGGCGATTTACTTGGCCGAATATAACCCTTCTTGAGTTGTCCATCTACGAAGTTACTAACTTCGGTTTGCTCATCAGGGCTGAGAGGGATCAACCTTCCCTTTTTCGGAACAAACGACTCCTTAAGTTCTATAGCGTGGTCCCACGGTTTCCTAAGCGGCATGCGTTCGGATTCCTGGACAGAGAAGACGCTTAAATATTCGTGGTATTCCTTCGGAACCAGTTCCTCAGGGGTTTTATCCTTTTTAGGAGCCTCCTGCTTGTCGGCTCTGAATATATTATGCCAGTCTTTGAGGGCCTGGACCTCCTCCTTTTCGATACGTCTAACGAAGGCCGGCTTCGGCGCGAGTTGCCTGCAACTATGAGGACACCTCTTCATCGAGATTTTGCCGGTTTTCCAATTGACTTCCGGGTTGTGGGTGGCAAGCCACGTGTGACCCAAAATCATGTCGTGAGATCCCAGATCTGTGACATCGGCTACTAATTCTTCGAAGTGATCTCCGAACTGAACTCTAAGCGGAACTTGATGAGTAATCCTTCCAGCGGAGTTAAGAGTTCCATCGACATTAAATACGTCCACAGCACGTGGGAGAGACAACTTGGGAAGCTTCTTTCGATCAACGAATTTGGCGTCCACGAAAACACCTGTAGCACCGGAATCCAACAAGGCCTGCACAGCGTGTGCGTCACCCTTCCTAGTGCGAATAATAATAGGTACAGCAACGTGATCCTTTAAGTTGAGCGTGCGAACTCGGGATTTCGGCGGTACTGTCGCCTGAGCATCGCTAACTGACTCGGATCCTTCCGAAACGCTATTTTTGGAGATTTTATTGCTGGGAGAATTAAGCGGTGCCAGTTTAACGTCCGGTCCCGAGCCCTTTCGGGACCCTCCAACAGACGGTGTAGGTACAAAGTCCGAATCGTCGTCCATGCTATCTACAGAGAGAGAAGAAAACCTATTTACAGTAACTACGTCCGAAACCTTTTTTTGTGTTTTTGTATTTTCTATTTTTATGTTTTCTTTTAAACTATTTTTAGAAGACGAAACTGAGCAACAACGAGAAGAGAAACTAAAAGGGAGAAAAGAAACTTGTCCAGTACAAACATTGTCCGAGCCTGCAGGACCCGACTTCACTGCAGCTCCGATTCTTTTAACTTAGAAACATGGGCGACAATCTGTTCGAAAGTCATCCCATCCATGGCGGCCAGCCGCGGGTCAACACCTTCAGAGCGCACCTGGCGCCCTTTGCCTTTGTTCCCGGCCTGCGGGCAGTGCGGTCGTATATGGCCCTTCTGGCCGCAAGCGTAGCACTGATAATTCGAGAAGTCTTTCTTGGGGCGGCTTCCCGATCCGCCCTGCGCAGCCCCAATGTCCATAGGTGCGCCTTGCCCTGACGTTACCCCGGGCGAGGGTCTTGAGAAACCTTGTCCCCATCGAGAGGACGTGCTGCCAGTTTTGAGCCTAACTGCCTCCAGGGCAGCACCGAGGCATCTGACCTCGACATCATATTCTGTCCAGGTAGCCTTTCGGCGTCCCTGAACAAAGACTTGCTGAAGAATTTCGGGGCGGATAGCCCTCTCCAGCATGAAAATAGCGTAATCGTCGGATACCCCGGACGCGGTCCTAAGTGCATTGAATTTGGCCAAGAACTCCTCTGTTCTGGCCGATCCTTGTCGTATTTTGCTGAGCTGATCCTTAGCCCAGTCTTTGTTATGAAGCGGCCTAAAGCGCGCTTCGACTTCCGCCACCAAGTCGTCGTACGAGGGCCAAGTGCCGGTGGGGAGGCACTGGTCAATACGCGCCCGCGCGTATGCTCCGGCAATCGGACCGGTCATCCTGGTCCAGACCATGAGAGTCCTGGCCCGGGGGCTAGTCGACTGGGCCGTAACGATGAAGGCCTTCATTTTGGCCCACCATTCCTCGAACTTGCTGATTGACCCATCGAACATGCCTGGGTCTGCGACGCCCCGTTTCGTGGGGTCAACGTTCTGGTTGGGGTTGTTAGCGGCGGCCCCTCCGCCTTGCTGCTGCTGCGCGCCCGCCACTGCGTTGGCGACATGTTGGGCGACTTGGTTGGCGACCTGCGCCGAGATCAACGCGGTCATTTGCTGCATGAACTGCAGCTGGTCTTGGTTGAATTGGTCCATGACCGGTAAACGTTACGGGGGTGTGAGGGGGAGGGCGAATAGTTTGTCTATTCCGTAAGTTGTACGGAACGTGCAGGACGAAGCCCAGTAAGTTGGGGTCGGGGGAGGGAGAGCAAAGAGGAAGGGGCGAGAGGCGAGGGAGAAGTGGTCCGGGGGTACCGAAGATTTGTTGCTCGAGGGGTGTTACTTCCCGAGCGAACAGGAGCGGGGGAGCGGGCGACTCTTCCTTTCTAAGGTAAGGAGAAAACCTAACACGGGGAGCCAAAGACTCCGACTTCTTGATGCGAGGAATGGTGACGAGATTTTCCCTGCCCTCAGTGGCGGTACTCTGTCTCAACTATCGTATGGTAACTAGGAATACTGGTAGTACGTTTTCTACCTCCCGTGACGTAGGGGCACTACTGTTAAGCTATGCGTTTCCACCCCCTAATGTGGGTTACGCCTTCACACTACCCTTGACGGATAGCGGGACTACTAACTACGTGTCTTCTTCAACACAACCACCAGCCGATAGGTGGACGGGACTAAAGGCGTCGCCCCGTAAACAAAGTGAAGAGAAGAAGGTAAAGCTCCTTAACCCTGGAGTCCGGGTATACGTTGCCCTATATGCCTGGGCGCAAGCGGAGTAAGGGAGTATGTGTAGAATCGAGTTCAAGTGTAACGCTTATAATCACAAGGACTATACTCAGTTACTCCTTGACTGATAGGGGACTTGGAATGAGTTAATGCGACGGTGCACAAATGAACTCGATTGGCGTGTCTACGACAAGAGAGACGGTATTTATACTAACTAGAGTGTTTGTACCGTGGAACCTCGTAGAACAAGCCAAACAAAGAGAGATAAACGCTATTGGCTGCAGCGCTCCACGCTGAGTCAATGCGGCTACGCTGACGAATCAGCTGACTAAGTAAAGCGTCTATGAGCGCGTCTAAGTAACCCTAACCAGAGAGTGGATAAATAAGGAGAAGTACGCTAAGAGTACGCTACAATTAGTAGTGAAAAAGTACGGGCCGTTACACCAAGGGGCTCCACTACCCTGGAAGGAAATCTGTCTGGGGATGTCTGAGGCTGTCTGAGCACAGTATGTAGAAGGCCATATGCAACCTTCTTGAACTTGAACTCTTTGAACTGGCTATTACTTTTGTAAGTAGGTACAGTGTACAGTAAGTGCATGAGTGGCTTAATTAAGCCACAACATGTGTCTAAACTCAAAATGCTAAGTAAATGCTAAGATAAATGAACAGAAGCAAAAAGAAAGAAAGTAAAAACAATAAAATACCAAAAATCTCCTAGTAGGGAGTATGTAGAGCAATACTTGTAAGGGGTGTGTAAGCAATTGGTAAATGGATTGGTAAGACTGAGTAAGGACCATAAGAAACTGGTAAGTATAATCAGTAAGCATGACAAAGATTATCACCAATCAATTTGAAATGGAATGAATGATGAAAGGAGTGGATGAATAATGGAAAAAAGGAATGAATAAGCACACTGGTCACTGCTGATTAAGGGATATGACTGCAAATGAGTCATTCTGACTCCTAGATCTGAGATCCAGACACTTTTGGGCGATTTGCTATGCATCCAAAAGAAGAACCATGGGGATTTCTGCCAGGGCCAATTTTTGGGGTCTGCAGGGTAGTCAGGGCATAGAATTTCACAACATTCCCCCTCTCCTCCCCTCTGCAAAGTGACCTGCATCAGTTGCAGCTAGTGTTCTGGAGGGATTGAGGAGGAGGAGGGGCCATCTTCTCCCATTGAGAGCAGAGAGAAGTGTCTCAAATTCATCATGAATGCAATCAGATAGGGTAGATGATAGTAATTGGTATTGAACCTGTCACAATTTTGCAAGAATGAAGGATGAGATTGAGAGATAGATGTTGCAGCACACAGGAATGAAGAATCCATCTACTTTGTCATATGTGTTATGGAATGCACTGGAGCCTCAGATCAGGGTGTACATTTTCTTTCGTTTATCTTATCTTGTCTTTCTTCTTATCTTATCTTGCCTTCCTTTATCTTTATCTTATCCTTCATTGTCTAATCTTTTATCTTATCTTATTTATCTTATCTATCTTATCTATGGACTGTTCTAGGCTGGCCTGGACCCTGGCCATGTGGCAGTCATGTGGTCTCTGTCTAGGTTTGCCTGGACAGCTATGATGTCATGGTGATGTCATAGTGATGTCATCATGATGTCATGCCTCATGTATACCTCATGTATGCCTCATGTAGGCCTCATGTATGTAGGTATATAAGGACTGCCAATAGCCCAGCTAGCCCCCAAGCTAGTTCACTTGGGAATACCAGTTCCTAACTGTCTGGCTTGTCCCCTCCTTTCCTGTCCCTCTCTATGTCTGTCCATCCTTTGCTCTTGCTGTTCTGGTGGCTGAGTGGACCTACGATGTTGTGGTTAGGTTCTGTCACAATATGGACAACAGACCTGAGATGACAAAGAATGTCCTCCTCAATATTGGACTGACGAGGAGAACTTGCTGTCCTAACTTGATAGGATGGGAGGTCATGGACAAGGGAGGGATGAACCAGGAGGCTTCAGGGCAAAGGCCAGTAGGGATTCCTGGCAGATACTCATAGTTTTTCTCCCTGGCAAAGGGCATAAGTGAAGAGATGGCCATGAAGGAGGTGGCCATTATGATAAAGACTGGCAAAATGGGTGTTCATTGGCAGAAATGATGGAGAAAATTGTGGAGGGTGAGGATCATCACCAAATTTGGAAGGCAGGATGGCATGGTTGAGAGTTGTCTGTGAGCATGGGAATAATATTGACATCTTTAGAATTGACTGAGATATTTGAAAACTCAGAATGCCATAAACTGGTGCTCAAAAAGTTTTTCTCAGTGCTTGAGTGGTTTCTTCCCTAACATTAAGGATGGTTCTTGTGCAAAGGATGACTACTGGCTGTATCATCATTTTGCACATTGGGGCTAGACTTCTCCATTCTTCATCATTCAGCTTTTGGGTCCATCCTCATCTCACAAAACACCTTTCATCAGCAAAACCCCCCCCTCTGTACAGATCTGGATATCTGTACAGACCTGTACAGATCTGGATATCTGTACAGACCTGTACAGATCTGGATATCTGTACAGACCTGTACAGACTGACCCCTAACTGTTTCAGTATACAGATTCCCATCCCTTATCTTAACATGTAGACATTAATTAGTAGTAGAAGGGTTGAGGCAGTGATTAGAGCAAAAGGTGGCTATACCAAGTACTGATAATACCCTAATACCCTTGTAAATTCAAAAGTGAAAAAACCCTTTCCATGGACTTGCTGTTTTAAAATGCCCATATGTCAGGACTGTGTGAATGAAATCACATGACCTATAGGGCAATCTTGTAGCCAAGAGTATGTACTATTTATGACTCCACCAAAGCCTAGTGTGATTGTTCATGTGTCTGGTGGTATACTTCAAACACTGCTGTGAGGTCAAACATGGAAAGGGTTTTTGGAGTCACTGTACACTCCCACAAAAAATCTACTACAGTACAAGTTGTCATAGTGCATGATTTCATAGTGCATAATTCTCATTTTGCATCAGCAAAGCCCACTTCCCATGTTGGTTAAGGGTAAAATTGCATATTGCATAATGCATACTATTCTGGGCAGGGTTATGCATTATTGGCATGCCAGAGAGTACATGTCGGCCAAATGTCATATATGGTTTAGAGGGTTGAATGTCATTAGTGGGCAGACAAAAAGTGCTAGAGGTTCACACTGAAGAATGGAGGAAATTTTCATAGGAAACGTCTGACTATCTGCCTTGTATTCCTACTATGCCTGCTGACCGAAACCCTCTGGAGCCAAAGCGAAAGCCCCATACACATCATGCACCTTACAAACCTCGCCAGCCAAAGGGCATTCAAGACAAAAATCTGCCAAGGACATCTGCTCACACTACCCAACCAGTGAAGCATATCAACCTCACCCTCCAGGATTGGTTGACTGTGTTCTCATACATTGACGAACACCCTGGTATTTCACAAGATGCTATTGTTCAGCATTTCAAAACCATTCCCAATGGGGCCCTCATCTTTGACCAGTCCACCCTTTCCCGAAAGCTTCGAGACTGCCGCAAGCTTGAGGCACACACTCACGAGTACCCAAATGCACTTTCATCTAAACGAGTTTGTGTTGTGACATGCCCTGCTGTAGACCGCTCACTTTTCCTTTGGATCAAACATATGGAGGGGAAAGGAGAGCAGGTCACAGGTGCCATGCTCTTAGCCAAGCGAGCAAAGTTCAAGGAAAAATTTAACATACCTGAAGATGAGTGGCTGAAGGGTGACGGCTGGCTTGCCAGCTTTAAAAAAGCATATGGCATAAAGGAGTTTCGACAGCATGGTGAGGCTGGGTCTGTTGACCTCACTGCTGTTGAGGCTGAGAAGATGCGCCTCAAAGCCATCCTGGCAAACTACGCACCAAAGGATATCTTTAACTTTGATGAGACAAGCTTTTTTCTCTGTAAGATCATTCTGCTACTTGAAGAACCACCTCTAATGTTGAAATATCTATGTACAGTGCTCCACCAGACCATGGACTTGCAACACAACAAATGAGTGGGAAGAAAAAGGACAAGTTTCGCATCACAATTGGACTTGCCTGCAATGTGGATGGAAGCAAGAAGCTTCCCCTACTCTTTATTGGGAAATCTGCAAAGCCTCGATGCTTCAGGGGACGCACACCAAAGGCTCTCGGCTTCGACTATTACAATAATAAAAAGGCTTGGATGACCATGGTAATCTTTGAGGAGTGCAGACACCACTTACATTTGAGAATTCCCACTGACTCCGAGATTCTACTCTGTAGGTGGCTCAAGTCCTTGGATCTCAAGATGCGGCTTCAAAACCAGTGTGAGTCGACGTGTGGATCTATGGCGAAAACACCACAAAACCAACACAAAGACAAATGCCGAGTTGGTGGTTTACCTGCGCAGACTTTGGCTTGAGGGATCAGTTATAGCGAAGTGGGGAGGGGTTCTGCACACCTAGATGACTAGGGCAGAAGGGAACAGTGCTCCTGACGAGAGGGGAGCAAGGGGACAACAGAAAAGCGATGATATTTAGGCAACTCGGAGCCCAGAAGCGACGTAAGATGATGAAGAATAACAGTAAATAGACCCTTAATGGAGCCTCAGATACTGCAAGAATAAAGAAGATAATGAAGGGCCTTAGAGCGACGACAATAAGGCAGATAACGTCGATAATGATTGGGCAATAGTCTCTCTACAAAGGGGACGGTATCCTATGCAGGGGGGCTACTTGCTTCTATCATGTGTGTTACTTGCTGCGACGTATTGGTACTTATATACAAAAGGTAGCGCAGCCTGAAGTAAATAGAGGGAAACACTTTGTAAGGGGTTTGTAAGCGATTGGTAAGAGGATTGGTAAAGGATTGGTAAGGCCGAGCAAGGCTGAGTAAGGACAGTAAGCGATTGGTAAGTAAAATCAGTCAGCATGACGAAGAATATCACAAATCATTTGAAATAGAAATGAGTCATTAAGGAACGGATGAATAATGCGACAGAAAGGGGGATGAGTAAGCGCACTGGTCACTGCTGAATAAGGGGTATGACTGCAAATGAGTCACTCTGACTCCTAGATCTGAGATCCAGATTCATTGGGGCGATATGCTGCGCGTCCGAAAGAAGAACTGTGGGGATTTCTGCCAGGGGCCAATTTTGGGGGTCTCCAGGGTAGTCAGGGCTTAGGATTTCGCAACTTTCCCCCCTCTCTCCTCTCTGCAAAGCGACCTGTACCAGGTGCAACTAGTGCTCTGGAGGGCATGAGGAGGAGGAGGGGCCGTCTTCTCCAATGAGGGCAGGGAGAAGTGCCTCAAAATCGTCATGAATGCGATCAGATAGTGTAGATGATAGTAATTGGTACTGCAGCTGTCGCAATTTTGGGAGAATGAAAGACGAGATTGAGAGATAGATGTTGCAGGGAGCAGGAAGGAAAAATCCATAATCCTTTTCGACTGGAGAGACCGAAACAACCACATAAGACCTTTCAAGCCTGATGACAGACTTGAGGCGACCAAAGAACGTCTTCCTCGACGTCAGACTGACGAGAAGAATGCGCTGTCCCAAAGCGATAGGATGGGAGGTCATGGACGAGGGAGGGATGAACCAGGAGGCTTCAGGGCGAGAGCTAGTGGGGATTCCTGGCAGGTACTCATAGTTATTCTCCCTAGCAAAGGACACAAGCGAAGAGACGGTCGAGGAGGTGGCCATTACGATAAATATTGGCGAAATGGGCGTTCGTTGGTAGAAATGATGCAGAAAATCGTGGAGTGCGCGGATCGTTACCAAATTTGGTAGGCAGGATGGCGTGGTCGAGAGCTTCCTGTGAGCGTGGGAATGGTGTCGATATCTTTAGAATTGACGGAGATATTCGAAAAATCGGAATGCCGTAAACTAGCGCTCAAAAAGTTTTTGCGGGCGCTCGAGCGGTTTCTTCCCTAACATTAAGGATGGTTCTCGTGCGATGGATGACTGCTGGCAATATCAGTCATTCTTCGCATTAGGGCTAGGCTTCTCCGTTCTTCATCATTCAGCTTCTGAGTCCATGCTCACGTCGCCAAACACCTTTGGTGTGTGACATCCGCCAGCAACAAGAAATGCAATTGTCCCCGATTGCAACCAATGCAGCAAACACAAATGGGTGAAACAAAGAAAAGAAAAAAAAATCTGAAAGGAGTGGCTGGAGATAAATGAAAAGTAGTGAAGGAAATCATGAGAATTCATCAGAGTCATAAGCGTTATTTTCGTTCTCGTCGTCATCTTCGTCATCGTCATTGCTTGGCTCGTCGTCTCCACTGAGGAGGATATCGTCAGGTAAAGGAGTGTCGCGTGAGTAGTAGGGAATGAGTCGGAATGCAGCAATGCCTCGTCTAGAGATAGTGCCATCGAGTTCTTTGAGGACATAGGAGCCTCCCTTGGTGCGACGAACGACTTCATAGGGACCAAGGTACTGCGGCTTCAATTTTCGATCAAGCTCCTTCTCAACCTGGCTATTGCGAACCAAGACAAGGTCTCCAGGCTGGTATGATGACTTTGCAAGGTGTAGGGCATACTTTCTTTCGAACTGGTCTTTGGATTGTAGGCGTGACTTCTGTAGCGTAGTAAAGGCAGCATGGATATCGTCTTGTCTCTTCTCCAATTGGCAAATGCGAAGTGAAAGAAGCTCCTCTGAGCTCATTCCAGAATAAAATCCTTCAACGAGATACGTAGATTCAAAGAGATCGAATGGGAGAATGGGATCGAGACCATGAAGGAGGAAGTAGGGGCTGAATCCAGTAGACCGTCGAGTCGTCACTTTGTCTGCAAAGAAAGCATGATGGACCTTGGTAGGCCAGAGATTGAGATCGCCTTCGCAAGCCTTGACGATGGCTTCTCGAATGATAAAGTGTCCTCGCTCCACAACTCCATTAGCTCGAGAATTGTAGGGCGAGATGTGAATCTGAGGGATCGAGTAGTGCTGCATGAGTTTCTCGAAGGCACCCTTGATTTCACTGCCATTGTCAGTGACAATCTGAGAGACCGTTCCATATCGACAGAGTATCTCTTCCCAAAAGAACTTGGCGAGATTATCCGCATTGGCATGTCTGAGAGCACAGCCTTCTGCTGCGAGGGAAAGATCGTCTCGAGCAGCAACAAGATAGCGATAGCCACGGGCTTTGGGCATGAGCATGATGTCAATGTAAACCTTCATGAAGATTCGGGGGGATGCAGAGATCGTGATGGGGATTTTGGTTTTATGAGTGCTGCAAATCTGGCATGCATGGCATGAGCGAACGTGATGGGCGACATCCTTGTACATCTGGGGCCAATAGAAGCGCTCTCTGACCGTCTGAAAGACTCCAAAGACACCTCTGTGACCGAGTTCTTCATGGGCTTGATTCAGTATCTGTGCACGAAGATCTGGGTCGAAGATAACTTTGACAGGGGTACGGGAACCTCGACATTTGAAGAGATGGCTTCCACAGAGGAAGAACTGCAAGGATCTGCGAATGAATCGCTTTCGTGAGGTGTTGGAAGGGAAAATGGGAAGTTCGGTGGTACGAAGGAAGTGTAGGATTTGGCGTAACTGAGCATCTTGGGTCGTATCATTGGAAAGGAACAATGGGAGCGTCATGGCATCATAAGGAAGGGGATGAGTTTCTGCAAAGAAAAGAACGTTCTCTAACCAATCGTCGGCTTCTTCTGCATCAATATGGCCCTCCTCGTAGTCTTCCTCGGTAGGTTGACGACGAGAGAGTGCATCAGGACCACGGTGCTTGATAGTGGGTACAGGGATCAACCTGAAGTCAAAGAGGAGTATACCTTCGATCCAGCGATTGATCGTTGCATTGGGCTGAAGATCTGGGTCATTAAGCATACCCTTGATATACTTGGCGTCGACTTCGATCCACAGGTGACGAACACCATAAAGATGGAGGCGGTAGTGTCGTAGTGCTCTGAAAAGACCGTAAAGCTCCAGCTTAGGCTGGCTGTAGCATGATTCTCGTTCGTTGATAGGGAGTGAACCGTAGCGAGCAGGGCATTTGCGTCCTTCTGAGTCGTACTGCGAAAGAATGAATCCTATGGCGACATTGCTGGTGTCGACGGAAAGAACGACGGGGGAATCGGATGAGTAGTCGATGGGGCGAAGGGCAGGGGCAGTTGAAACGGCGTGCTTCAAGGCGTCAAACGCCTCCTGTTGGGGCTCTCCCCATTCGAACGGAGCATTCTTGCGATAGAGGTCGACCAGCGGCCGAGCCAGCTGCGAGTAGTTCGCAATCCAGATACGAACAGTACCACAGAGGCCTAGGAATGACTGTACATCTTTGGGCGTAAGGAGCGTTGGCCAATTCACAATCTTCTTCACCTTGCTGTCGTCAGGGGAACGACCACGAGGATGGCAGGTTTGGCCAAGAATAGTCACACGAGGTTGGCAGATCTGAGATTTGGGACCAGAAAATGTTCCTCCGGCATGAGCAAATCGATGCATGATCCGATGTACGTCATTGGCATGTTCCCAAATGAAGCGCCGGATGCCAGAATTCTCAGCTAATGTTTCGGCATGGCCATTGGCATCTTCGTAACGTGTAGCAGGGCCTTTGATAGGCAGATCGTCGATGAAAACATTGGCAATGTGAGGGATTTCATCCTGAAGAATGAATGCTGTGCAATTCTGGAATTCCGATGGCGAGTTGGTGTAGCCTTGAGGCATGGCAGTATGGCGTAGCAAGCCAAGCGGCGTCAGGAATGAGGTAAGATCTTGGCTATCGGGGTGAAGTTGGCGTGCGTCAAAGCCAGAGAATAAATCAAACACAGTATAGCATTGCTGGCCAGCGAACGGCTCCACAAAGTCGTCCAAGATAGGAGGAACACCAGCATCCCAAATTGTAACCTTATTGAGAGGCTGCAGATCATGGACGATTCGGATCTTTCCATTCTTCTTCATAACACAAAACCATTTTGAGCGATAGGAGGACTGAGCCGGTTCATAGAGTCCGGCTGCAATCTTTTCCCGAAGAAGCTGTATGACTCGGTCTCGGATACTGGGTGGGATCGGAATGTTATGATATTCCCATGGCTCGTGGGGCAGGACAGGGATTATGTAAGGCGAGAAGTAATCAGATCTGAAGTTGCCACGTTCCGATTCGTCAAAGGCAAGTGCGCGCTCGTTTAGCTTCATTATGTGGCAAAAAAGTTTTTCCTCTTCTGGCCACAGGAAGTTGTCGGCATTTAATTTCATGGAGTGCAGGCGTTCCTTGGTAAGCTTCTTCATGGGAACAAAAGTAGGGGGGTGAGGCGTGAGTGGAATAAGGGATTTAAGGGGGTCTTCTGGGAAACGGCGATGAACGTGTGCGTCTTCTGGATAAACGCCCGGAACAGGTTTGACCTTGCGATCAACTCGTTTATAAGCACCATATACTGAGCGTACATTGTCGATATCTGGGTTTTCTGTATCTGTAACAAGAGATCGTCTAAAATGTAACAAATCAAGGAAATCAGATAAGGAAAAAAAGATTTTTTGTGGCTTTTTGTTATTTTGAATAGATAACGAGTCTGGAGAAGTCAGGGGTCTGGAAGGCGAAGGAGAAGACAAAAAATTACAGTAAAAAGATTTTTCAAAGCAGTGAACCGAGGTGGGCATAGTAGGTGGTGATACAGGAGTATGAGAACGAAGAATTGTCTGTGGATTTAGGAGTTTAACGACTTCTCGGTCGAAGTGAGTAGCATAAGAAATCAAAGGAGAAGCATATGAATCAAAAGAAAAACAGTAAGTAAAATCGGAAAATTCAGAAAATAGACTCATCAGAAGGCCATGATGAAGTCTGAAAGCGAAAGGAGTCAGAATCAGGAATAGGTGGGTAAGGTCGGTGATTGGCACTGATAGGTGGTGTATCCGAGGGAGTAGATGAGTGATTCAGGTAGGAAATTGCAGGATCAGGATCAGGAGGTGGATCATCGACCTGAAACAACAGTGAAGGCTCGGATAAATCGGTAGCAGGCACTTCAAGATAGGCAAGCTCAGTAATGGGTGAAGGTGGAGGATTTGGGGCTTCAGCAGGTGCAATATTCATTTGCAAATGAGGGGAAGGAGGATGAAGAGGACCTTGATCCATAGAGGACAAAATATTCGACTGAGAGTGCAGGGATGGATTATCTGGAGGAGCGTCGGCTTCGGAGGACCACATATTCCACTGAGAATGCGAGGATAGAAGATCTGGTTTGTCAGGAGGATCAGGGGATAGGATGGGGTCGTTGGGAAGTGGACTCCGATCCGCAGGATCAGGGCGAGGATCAGGATAGAAGCGAGCATAGGTCGAGCCGGTAAAGTCGAGGCAATCATTCCATGAAGCTCCAGGAAGGCGTTGAACTAGATAGGTATGCAAGAGGATGAAGTCCTGATACTCATGGTCATTCTGGTCGATGCCGCTTGCGCCGGCAAGGGCATAATCGGAGTCAAAGTAGAGTCGGAAAAAGTTGGGGTTCCAATGAGTGAATCTAGTAAGAATTGCCATGAGGGACTGACTTTCCTCCCTCCTAATTCGTCGACGAAGAGCAGCTACAGAGGGATCATCATCCACAACACTCGGCTCAGCAGCCTGTAGCTCGTCATGGAGTGTACGAAGAATATTCGAAGATGGCGGGCTTGGTGGTGGGGCAACAGTGATGGTAGGGATGGGATGGGATTCTGGAAGTCCAAAAGCGCCATCTATGCCATTGGGAATTGAGTCTGGATGCAGGGGAGTCGAAAGGGGAGTTTCATAAGGTGGCGAAGGTGATGCAAAAGTAATAGGCGATTCAGTAGCAGGAGATTGAGGAGATGCTTCATTTGCAAAGGTCCCAGAGTCTTCTTCGAGGCTAGAGGGCTGGAGAGTCGCCATGAGAGCAGTAGCAATCGGTTCAGCAGTCCCTTCAGTGACACAGAGCTCGAGGGGATGATCTTTGTCTGATCCAAAGACCACAAAGGTACCAGAGCCTCTCTCAACGATGCTGACAGCATTCCCATGTGCCCAGGGGCGGCCTAGAAGCAAATCAAAGCCTGCATCGACATCAGGGGCAACAAATAGATTGGTCCAGGTCCTAGCAGCACCACAGAAGAGCGGTACATCTTTGATTAGACCAGTAAGCATTGATACTCCACCATTGGCATCCTTCATATTGATGCATCTTGAGATGTCGATGGGCATCTGAATGACAGATCGTGCTATACTCGATTTGACCACATTAAGGGTGGAGCCTGAGTCGATGACAGCTGTCACCTGTCGTCCATTACAGGTGAGATTAATTGTGATTAAGGGGCTAGATGTCAAAGCGAGATAAGAACTGATGGGAGGTGTCCCATCGACAGTTCTGACAGATTGAGTGATGGGTTGACGCTTGTATCTGATGAGTTCCTGAAGATGATGAGAGATGTCCCTTGAAGCTCCTATCACTTCCCCCAATGAAAGAGTCATAGGGGTAGCCAGAATGCGATCCACAATAGCCTTTGGGTCTGCCGATTGAGATAATGGTGAAGTCATGGCAGCAGGGGCCTTGGGTTTCCTCCCCTTGTCTGCAGGGGACTCAGAGGCCTGTTGCGAAGGTTTATTGATGGATTCATCTTCCATGATGGCATCATCATCATTCCCATCAAAGCCACGACGATGGACATCGACAGGAACAAAGACAGGGGCTTTGGGCGCAGTGACATTGACAGGTGGCTGTGCGACAGGTGTCAGATAAGATTGATTTGATGGATGATGGGTAGGGGCTGATGGGCGATCAAATTGTGGGGCTGATAGGCGATCAGAGTGTGGGGCTGATGGTGGCTGAGGCTGATTGGCAGGTGTCGATGAGGTAGATTGCTTCGGAAATTCCTTCTCTTTGCCCTTCCCATGGTTCCGAGGTGGGAGGAGCACTCCATCGAAGACTTCCCTTCGCTTATCCTTCGAGATTTTCGTGTTTCTCTCTGCAGCAGCAACAATAGTGTCATCCTCTAACTCATAGATCTCTGCTCCAAGAAATTCGTCGGCTTCTTCATGGATAACAAAGTGGACACTACTGGAGGATTGGGTCGGCTTCACAGATCTCTCATAAGCCTGCAAGATCGTTTCATCACCATTCCTGTAGATGCGCTGCCCATTGGGATATATGACACGATGGTTGTCATCTCTAGCCAAAGAACCCTTCTTGATAAGATCATTGATCGCATCGCAGGTATCTAGGCCATGTCCAGTGACTCCACAGCCAAAGCAGATGATGGGCTTCCTCTGGGGGCGTGCCTGGGATGAATTTGGACTGACAGGGGGCGCAGTGGAGCTAGGAACAGGGGCAGAGTGGAGTGCTGGGGGATGAATCACCTTTGCAGCATCGGGATCCATCTTGATGGCTCAATAATAGAGCAATGAGTAATCTGGATCGTTTAAGGACATATGAGATAAGGATTTTATCAGGGTTTCGACCTCATCCTGCTTCTGAGCCATGCTTTCCTCCCTCTCCAGTGTCTCCAAGTTTCTCCTGGCATCCTGGGGTGGTAGAAGCGGTCGAACACTCCCTCCCCTCGCATCATGCTGCTGTGGAGGGATATTCTCCTTCTCTGAAAGACTGGATATGGATTGAGGACCGAGGAGGTCAAGGTCATCAGCATCGAACCGATCTCGATGCAGCACCTCTTCTGCAGCTCTACAAACTTCGTCATAGGGGAAAGGTATGCTGACATCAAGGTTGGGGTCCTTCTGCTTGAGTCTACCCTCTACAGAGCTTCGAAACAAAGGAGAAAGTCCAGCCCAGAAGTAGCGATCGTGTTCGTGTTCAGTAAGCTTTCCCTTGTGCTTCATCCAGCCTCCAACTCGAGTGAACTCTCGGTTATAGGCCCGGAAATCATGCAGGGACATGATAGGCTGATTCCTGAATCGCAGCACAAGAGATTTCAGGTCCCTTTCGAAGAACCTTTCGTCGAAGATGTCGGCATCGAAGTAGCGAAGCAAGCTGGCCTTCAATCTGGCCCAGTTGGGGGTATGGAAGTGAGGCATTCCTTCAATGATTTCTCTGACACGAGTATTGCAGTAAGGGAGGATTGAGGCGACCATATCATGGTCCGAAGTGACATTATGGAAGGCACAGAGTCGCTCATAGTGGTCGAGGAAGGTTTGAACTCGAGAGCAGTCGCCCTGGAAGAGTTCTGGGGAAGATTTGGTTCCAAGAAGTGGCATAGTGAGTACAGAACGAGCAGAATTAACAGATGCAGCTGCCTGAGCTTGCACTGGCATAAGTGGGTTCGCAGTGGTCGAAGACATGGTGGGAAAGTATGGGGATTATTCTGAGGGGAATTGGTGGTCGAAAAGGTGAGTTGCGACGAGGTGGAATGGATGGTTATCGGTGATGACGAAGATTTCGATAGGGCAGATGATGTAGGAGTCGTTTATGAAGAAAATGAGATGGATTTCGAGCCAAATGTAACCACCCCTCGCGGTGGGCTCCAGATGTGAGTCGACGTGTGGATCTATGGCGAAAACACCACAAAACCAACACAAAGACAAATGCCGAGTTGGTGGTTTACCTGCGCGGACTTTGGCTTGAGGGATCAGTTATAGCGAAGTGGGGAGGGGTTCTGCACACCTAGACGACTAGGGCAGAAGGGAACAGTGCTCCTGACGAGAGGGGAGCAAGGGGACAACAGAAAAGCGATGATATTTAGGCTACTCGGAGCCCAGAAGCGACGTAAGATGATGAAGAATAACAGTAAATAGACCCTTAATGGAGCCTCAGATACTGCAAGAATAAAGAAGATAATGAAGGGCCTTAGAGCGACGACAATAAGGCAGATAACGTCGATAATGATTGGGCAATAGTCTCTCTACAAAGGGGACGGTATCCTATGCAGGGGGGCTACTTGCTTCTATCATGTGTGTTACTTGCTGCGACGTATTGGTACTTATATACAAAAGGTAGCGCAGCCTGAAGTAAATAGAGGGAAACACTTTGTAAGGGGTTTGTAAGCGATTGGTAAGAGGATTGGTAAAGGATTGGTAAGGCCGAGCAAGGCTGAGTAAGGACAGTAAGCGATTGGTAAGTAAAATCAGTCAGCATGACGAAGAATATCACAAATCATTTGAAATAGAAATGAGTCATTAAGGAACGGATGAATAATGCGACAGAAAGGGGGATGAGTAAGCGCACTGGTCACTGCTGAATAAGGGGTATGACTGCAAATGAGTCACTCTGACTCCTAGATCTGAGATCCAGATTCATTGGGGCGATATGCTGCGCGTCCGAAAGAAGAACTGTGGGGATTTCTGCCAGGGGCCAATTTTGGGGGTCTCCAGGGTAGTCAGGGCTTAGGATTTCGCAACTTTCCCCCCTCTCTCCTCTCTGCAAAGCGACCTGTACCAGGTGCAACTAGTGCTCTGGAGGGCATGAGGAGGAGGAGGGGCCGTCTTCTCCAATGAGGGCAGGGAGAAGTGCCTCAAAATCGTCATGAATGCGATCAGATAGTGTAGATGATAGTAATTGGTACTGCAGCTGTCGCAATTTTGGGAGAATGAAAGACGAGATTGAGAGATAGATGTTGCAGGGAGCAGGAAGGAAAAATCCATAATCCTTTTCGACTGGAGAGACCGAAACAACCACATAAGACCTTTCAAGCCTGATGACAGACTTGAGGCGACCAAAGAACGTCTTCCTCGACGTCAGACTGACGAGAAGAATGCGCTGTCCCAAAGCGATAGGATGGGAGGTCATGGACGAGGGAGGGATGAACCAGGAGGCTTCAGGGCGAGAGCTAGTGGGGATTCCTGGCAGGTACTCATAGTTATTCTCCCTAGCAAAGGACACAAGCGAAGAGACGGTCGAGGAGGTGGCCATTACGATAAATATTGGCGAAATGGGCGTTCGTTGGTAGAAATGATGCAGAAAATCGTGGAGTGCGCGGATCGTTACCAAATTTGGTAGGCAGGATGGCGTGGTCGAGAGCTTCCTGTGAGCGTGGGAATGGTGTCGATATCTTTAGAATTGACGGAGATATTCGAAAAATCGGAATGCCGTAAACTAGCGCTCAAAAAGTTTTTGCGGGCGCTCGAGCGGTTTCTTCCCTAACATTAAGGATGGTTCTCGTGCGATGGATGACTGCTGGCAATATCAGTCATTCTTCGCATTAGGGCTAGGCTTCTCCGTTCTTCATCATTCAGCTTCTGAGTCCATGCTCACGTCGCCAAACACCTTTGGTGCGTGACACCGGCACATCTGTTTGCTTGTTGACAACTTTTCAGGTCATTATGTTGATTACCACCCACGACACATCCATCTCGAGTTCTTGGAACCAAACCTTACCTCCCATGTCCAGCCAAATGATGCTGGGATCATTCGGACCACAAAAGCCCTCTATCGCAAAGCCTTTTGTCTGCGGGCAGTTGAGCTTGATGAGGCAGGAGCCCACGAGATCTACAAAATTGACTTACTGGAAGCCATGCGTATGATTATGGCTGCTTGGAATGCTGTTGCATCATCCACCATTGTGAACTGCTGGAAGCATACCGGAATTCAGCCCGACACTACTCAAAGTACCCAAACACAGAATTCACCCAGTACCTCGACTGCGATGACTGCCACCACAGAGGCATTGAAGGAGCTACTGGCTTGGAAGGTTATATACGAGTTCGCGACATCAGGAATGCACTTACCTGAAGCTGAGGACAGTCTTCAGACAGTCCTTGGACACCGTTACATCACTAATGAGTGGGCCCCCATCCTGAAAATAGTTATGGATGCTGAAGACGACACCCCGAAAGCTCTCGATGGACTAAACCAAGTAACGAATCACATCTTTGGCTGCAAAATCACACAAATCCAGAATTCAACAATATGGACCCACACCTCTACTGCTGCAGCACAGCCCCTCCTTCCACAACTTTCCGAAGCTGAAAAGGACCTAACAATGGCTGTTGAGGACCTTAAACAGCATAAACGGATCATTGGGATGGCACTGACCTTGGAAGAAATGCTGAATCCTGTGGAAGAGAAGGAGATTGGGGGATCTATGTACCAGTTTGAGGGTGGTGAGGATGAGATTGTTGAGCAGGTAACTCACGAAATTGCCATCAAGGAGGGAGAGACTGCAGAGGTTGAATCAGATGATGAAGCAGGTATGATCCACCTTTGCGAACAGATGGAGAAGGTGTGCATTACTCACGGGACTGGAGAAACATCATTAGACCTGTCGCAGCGTCTTCAATGGTTCAGGATTGAGTTGCGGCGCCAGGAGCAAGCAACGTTGCGGCAGACAATGCTGGGGCAGTGGTTTGGTGGCAACGGACTGTCACGTTAACGCTTAGTCATACCCTGTCACACTTGTCACACCATGCTCGAAATGCATCTTTCTAATAATGCATCACTATAGGGCCCTTCCCAACGTTATGCACTATGAGAACTTGTACTGTATATGGAGTAATTGTACAGCCACAATGTCATAATGAAAGCTGAAGCCTATGATCACAGGGCTGTGGGAATATGCTTACCTTAGTGATATCTCCTTTTTTGGGTGAGATATGGGCAAATGAATGATGACATCTGTGGATCTGTACATAGGTCTGTAGGGTCTGTGCTGGTCTGTACTTGGTCTGTGGAAAATCTGTACCATCTGTGGGTCTGTACCAAACCCAGGGTTTTGCTGATGTTGGTGTGTGACATTGCACTTCAAACATTTCTTATTTACTCAATTGCTCTTTCCCATTCCCAATGACTTAGTCAACATGGTGTAGGGAGGGAGTCCTCCCTACCATGGGAATTATTAGATTTCACTGTTCCTACTTATGTTTTTGTTTTATCTTTACTCTATCTTTTTTTTACTTAGTATTTGCACGAGTTTGGCTTATGTAAGCCAAACTCACACTTAGAGTTGTACTATACATACTTAGAATAAGAATAGACTGCCACCTCAGACAGAGTAAGATGGAATTTGAAGGCCAGAAGCTTCGAATCATTAGTTCTCCCTTATCAGACTCTTCCTAGATGTTATCTCAACCATCTTTTGGGTTTATTGGGCACATTTTCAGTCTTTTCCACCAGCCTCTGACTCTGTACCAGGCAACTCTAGCCCCCTTGGGTCGAACTGACCCATCCTTTCACCCAGTGAGACCTCAGGTAAACCCCCAGGTCCCCATCTTCCAACTTTACAATGGTTAGACAGGTGTTGCACAGTGCAGTATCCAGCCATAACCAGGGTAAACAAAAAAAACCACCTATTATTCTGACCCAGACTATCTGAGAACTGTGCTCATAGTTGGGGTCAATGAGTGGGTGAGACAAAATGCATCAGCTGGAATGAAAAAAACTTTGAGATCTTGCTGTAAATGTTTGCAATGACTTCAAGGATGTCACTCATATTCTAGTACCCTCCATGTATCATTTTAACTCTACCAACATACCTCTGAGGACAGGAGGCATTGTGGCATCAACAAGAAGTACCAAAACTAATCACAAACTTCAATTGGATAGACAGAAGTCAAGGTTTGGTACACAGCTGATTTTCCTTCAAGCTGACTGCTCATCTTGTCTGAAGGATGATGACAGTATGACCTGGGTGCTGTTTGGTCACCCCACACTCATACATACAAATTGTCACTAACTTACCTGGGGTGAGCAGAAATATTGAAGGTTCGTCAACATTGAGCATAGGAACATTAACCCCACAATTGTTTTCACAGGAATCATTTGGGAACAAGCACTCCAAGAATACACTAGTGGCATTTTTCCCCCCAAGAGCTCAGTGCAAGAATAATCCATTCTTCCTACAAGAATTTACATAGTTGACTACCAGGCCTACAAGATGGGGAGCTGGTATCAGATCTTATCTTGTCTTATCTCTCCTCTTATCTATGGACTCACCCAGACCTTGGCCATGTGCTTGCCATGTGGCTCAGGCCTAGGCTGGTCCAGACCATGATGTCATAGTGATGTCACTGTGATGTCATGCCTTATGTTTCCCTCATGTATGCCTCACCCCTACCTCATGTACAATAGTATATATACCCAGCTCAATAGCCCAGCTAGCCCCAAGCTAGTTCATTTGGGTTTTGTCCCTACTTGCTTCTAAACCCTCCTCTGCCCTCTATCCTCTCGTCTTCGTCTTTGCCTTCGTCTTCATTCTCGTCTAGCTTTGGTGTAGCGAGCCCGTGACTTCGAGTCTAGGGTCGTAACAGCTGGACAGCTACAATGCACTTGTGGATGACTTGTCTGTATGTGGGGATGGGATGTTGGGTAAACAATAGCTATCTTATCTTAGCCTGAAATCAAACATATGTGTGCTATTATTCTGCATGATAACTTTGTAAGTTGTGAATCTCAAAATTTCAATGCGCACTGAAATTCACATAAGCCTCATGCAGTGCTTACATGGTGCTGTCAAGTACATGGTCATGATGGTGCCATAATGACTGACTTGGGTTTGCAGATGGCATGGGAATATGCCTACCTTAGCAATATATCCTTTTCTGGGAAAGATATTTGCAAAGTTCTATTAGAGACCTTGTGTGTCAAGAAATAAAAGTGGCTGTACAGTTTTGATGTCATAATGAAAGTTGTAGTATGTGATGTCAAGAACATGTCAGTATGATTATTCAATATGTCCATTTTTGGATGAGATATGGGTGAATGAATGTTGACAAATTTCAAACTCCAATTGAAATTACCACAGCATATTGGTGCAGACTTGGATCTACTATCACAAGGTGCATGACCAAATAATGTTTATCATATTGCATAACATTATGATAAACAATATTTGAAAGTGGTTAAGAATAATGTCAGAATATTGTTACTGACAATATAGAGTAGTTATCATGAATGGGCCTAGCATGATGTAAGATTATCTCAGGGGACATTATGCTTACATTATTGAAAATACAAATTACAATAGTGTTTGCATAAATGTTAGTATAACTCCTTTATATTAAATATGGCAACACTGGAGAAATATTGAAAAGCACATCTAAAATATTGTTCAGGGAATGGTACAAACATTATTTTGATGTTATTATAATGAGGTTGGCAAGATAAGGAGGGAGAGAGTATGGAAAGGATGAGGTGGAGGTGATGGAGGTTGCCAGGCAGAGACCAATCCGGATTGAGGATTGGGGAAAGGATGGCAATCCGGATTGAGGATTGCCGCTCAGACACCAATCCAGATTGAGGATTGGGGACAGGATGGTGGAGATGGAGACCTGGGGGTAATACCTGAGGTCTCCCTGATGAAAGGAATGGGTCAGTTCAACCCAAGGGGGCTTGAGGTGCTTGGTAGAGTAAGGAAGAGGGGGAGAAAAGACTTGAAAACGCGCCCTAGAACCCAAGGATAGTCAAGATAATGTCTAGAGAGAGTCTGATAGTGGAGAAATGATAATCCGAAGGCTCCAGCCTTGGATTTCCATCTTACTTCACCTGTGGTAACTCGTCTTCTTTTTTTTCTAAGTATGTACAACATGCTCTAAGTGCGAGTCTGGCTTACATAAGCCAAAACTCGCACAAATACTAAGTAGAAAAAAGTACAGTCAAGATAAAAAGAACAAAAACTAAAGTAGGAACAAAGAAATAATGGAAATCATCTAGTAGGGAGTTTACTCTCCCTACACCATGCTAATACCTTGGCTGGATGTACCAAGATAGCGAGCGACAAGTGTGTCCCAACTCTTGTCAAGGGATGAGAGAAGGATTCCCTGGAAGTGGGTGTCATTGATCGTGTCGCCCATCTCATGTAAGTGGTTCCGGAGTGTGCATAGGGTGTTGACACGCTGTAATATGTCCGTGTCTTCTTTGGCCTTAGTCACCTAAAGCTCTCGCCTAATGGTGGCAATAACCTGCTGCCTGCATGTCTTGTGGACAACATGCAAATTTTGTGGCACTAGTCTCTTCGCCCAGAATGGTCTGACTGTTGGCGAGATTAGTCATCAGGGTTGCATACACAAACTTGTCTCGCTTCTGCCATTCTTCTAATTCATCCACATTAAGCAGGGATGGCTCCAGGTAATCTCTGACAATGATGTCATAGAGCTCACATGCTTGGAGCATAGCCAAGATCTTCTTTTTCCATGCTGACCAGTTATTATCTGTGAGCTTCTCCATCTTCTCAATCTTTCCCCCACTTTCTTTCTCCTCAGATGACTTCTCTTTCCTCTTTCCCTTGTTGATGGGGGCTGACATTGGCATTGGGTCAATCCTCGACGATGAGGACATGGTAGGTCTGGCTTCTGCAATGGCAGGGCTATCTACAGGTATGACATCTTCTGTAGTAGTGGGGGGCATAGTTGGCACTGACGAGGAGGTTCCCATCATAGTAGGTTCTGTCATGGTCATGCTCGGGTCGGGCTGGCAGTCCGTCATGGTTGGGGGTTGTCACCTATTGGAGCGTACTTTTTGAGGCAGGGTGGATTCATTGGCTCAGAGGTACAACCCAGGGCTATCATAACACAGTTCCCAAGTTCAGGTGGTCAAAGTCCAAAGGTCCAGAGTGAGGTTACATCGGAGTTTGAAAGGGGGTTGAGTCGGAGTTAGGCACTGGGGATCCATTGGCCTCAGCTTATGTGCTGTGCCCTTGAACAAGTCTGGGTATGTCAATCCGGATTGCCATCCTTTCCCCAATCCTCAATCCGGATTGGTGTCTGAGCGGCAATCCTCAATCCGGATTGCCATCCTTTCCCCAATCCTCAATCCGGATTGGTGTCTGAGCGGCAATCCTCAATCCGGATTGCCATCCTTTCCCCAATCCTCAATCCGGATTGGTGTCTGAGCGGCAATCCTCAATCCGGATTGCCATCCTTTCCCCAATCCTCAATCCGGATTGGTGTCTGAGCGGCAATCCTCAATCCGGATTGCCATCCTTTCCCCAATCCTCAATCCGGATTGGTGTCTGAGCGGCAATCCTCAATCCGGATTGCCATCCTTTCCCCAATCCTCAATCCGGATTGGTGTCTGAGCGGCAATCCTCAATCCGGATTGCCATCCTTTCCCCAATCCTCAATCCGGATTGGTGTCTGAGCGGCAATCCTCAATCCGGATTGCCATCCTTTCCCCAATCCTCAATCCGGATTGGTGTCTGAGCGGCAATCCTCAATCCGGATTGCCATCCTTTCCCCAATCCTCAATCCGGATTGGTGTCTGAGCGGCAATCCTCAATCCGGATTGCCATCCTTTCCCCAATCCTCAATCCGGATTGGTGTCTGAGCGGCAATCCTCAATCCGGATTGCCATCCTTTCCCCAATCCTCAATCCGGATTGGTGTCTGAGCGGCAATCCTCAATCCGGATTGCCATCCTTTCCCCAATCCTCAATCCGGATTGGTGTCTGAGCGGCAATCCTCAATCCGGATTGCCATCCTTTCCCCAATCCTCAATCCGGATTGGTGTCTGAGCGGCAATCCTCAATCCGGATTGCCATCCTTTCCCCAATCCTCAATCCGGATTGGTGTCTGAGCGGCAATCCTCAATCCGGATTGCCATCCTTTCCCCAATCCTCAATCCGGATTGGTGTCTGAGCGGCAATCCTCAATCCGGATTGCCATCCTTTCCCCAATCCTCAATCCGGATTGGTGTCTGAGCGGCAATCCTCAATCCGGATTGCCATCCTTTCCCCAATCCTCAATCCGGATTGGTGTCTGAGCGGCAATCCTCAATCCGGATTGCCATCCTTTCCCCAATCCTCAATCCGGATTGGTGTCTGAGCGGCAATCCTCAATCCGGATTGCCATCCTTTCCCCAATCCTCAATCCGGATTGGTGTCTGAGCGGCAATCCTCAATCCGGATTGCCATCCTTTCCCCAATCCTCAATCCGGATTGGTGTCTGAGCGGCAATCCTCAATCCGGATTGCCATCCTTTCCCCAATCCTCAATCCGGATTGGTGTCTGAGCGGCAATCCTCAATCCGGATTGCCATCCTTTCCCCAATCCTCAATCCGGATTGGTGTCTGAGCGGCAATCCTCAATCCGGATTGCCATCCTTTCCCCAATCCTCAATCCGGATTGGTGTCTGAGCGGCAATCCTCAATCCGGATTGCCATCCTTTCCCAATCCTCAATCCGGATTGGTGTCTGAGCGGCAATCCTCAATCCGGATTGCCATCCTTTCCCCAATCCTCAATCCGGATTGGTGTCTGAGCGGCAATCCTCAATCCGGATTGCCATCCTTTCCCCAATCCTCAATCCGGATTGGTGTCTGAGCGGCAATCCTCAATCCGGATTGCCATCCTTTCCCCAATCCTCAATCCGGATTGGTGTCTGAGCGGCAATCCTCAATCCGGATTGCCATCCTTTCCCCAATCCTCAATCCGGATTGGTGTCTGAGCGGCAATCCTCAATCCGGATTGCCATCCTTTCCCCAATCCTCAATCCGGATTGTGTCTGAGCGGCAATCCTCAATCCGGATTGCCATCCTTTCCCCAATCCTCAATCCGGATTGGTTGTCTGAGCGGCAATCCTCAATCCGGATTGCCATCCTTTCCCCAATCCTCAATCCGGATTGGTGTCTGAGCGGCAATCCTCAATCCGGATTGCCATCTTTCCCCAATCCTCAATCCGGATTGTGTCTGAGCGGCAATCCTCAATCCGGATTGCCATCCTTTTCCCCAATCCTCAATCCTGATTGGTGTCTGAGCGGCAATCCTCAATCCGGATTGCCATCCTTTCCCCAATCCTCAATCCGGATTGGTGTCTGAGCGGCAATCCTCAATCCGGATTGCCATCCTTTCCCCAATCCTCAATCCGGATTGGTGTCTGAGCGGGCAATCCTCAATCCGGATTGCCATCCTTTCCCAATCCTCAATCCGGATTGGTGTCTGGAGCGGGCAATCCTCAATCGGATTGCCATCCTTTCCCTTCCCCAATCCTCAATCCGGATTGGTGTCTGATGAAGGAGCGGCAATCCTCAATCCGGATTGCCATCTCTATTCTTCCCCATCCTCAATCCTCCGGATTGGTGGTCTGAGCGGCAATCCTCAATCCGGATTGCATCCTTTGTCCCCAATCCTCAATCCGGATTGGTGTCTGAGCGGCAATCCTCAAAGTCGGATTGCCATCCTTTCCCCAATCCTCAAATCCGGATGGTGTCTAGAGCTGCAATCCTCAATCCGGATTGCCATCCTTTCCCCAATCCTCAATCCGGATTGGTGTCTCTCAGCGGCATCCTCAATCCCATCCGGATCTGCGCAATCCTCAATCCGGATTGCCATCCTTTCCCCAATCCCTCAATCCGGATTGGTGTTGGCGGCAATCCTCAATCCGGATTGCCATCCTTTCCCCAATCCTCAATCCGGATTGGTGTCTGAGCGGCAATCCTCAATCCGGATTGCCATCCTTTCCCCAATCCTCAATCCGGATTGGTGTCTGAGCGGCAATCCTCAATCCGGATTGCCATCCTTTCCCCAATCCTCAATCCGGATTGGTGTCTGAGCGGCAATCCTCAATCCGGATTGCCATCCTTTCCCCAATCCTCAATCCGGATTGGTCTCTGCCTGGCAACCTCCATCACCTCCACCTCATCCTTTCCATACTCTCTCCCTCCTTATCTTGCCAACCTCATTATAATAACATCAAAATAATGTTGTACCATTCCCTGAACAATATTTTAGATGTGCTTTTCAATATTTCTCCAGTGTTGCCATATTTAATATAAAGGAGTTATACTAACATTTATGCAAACACTATTGTAATTTGTATTTTCAATAATGTAAGCATAATGTCCCCTGAGATAATCTTACATCATGCTAGGCCCATTCATGATAACTACTCTATATTGTCAGTAACAATATTCTGACATTATTCTTAACCACTTTCAAATATTGTTTATCATAATGTTATGCAATATGATAAACATTATTTGGTCATGCACCTTGTGTATGCAGAGTCATTGTACAGCCACACTGTCATAATGAAAGTTATAGCCTATGATCACATGACCATGGGTATATGCTTACCTTAGTGATATCTCATTTTTGGGCAAGATACTGGCAAATGAATGATCAAATCTATGGGTCTGTAGGGTCTGTACTGGTCTGTACTTGGTCTGTGGAAAAACTGTACCATCTGTGGGTCTGTGCCTTTGTACCAAACCTGGGGTTTTGCTGTCTGCTGCTCTGACTGCCTGTGGTCTGACCATCTGAGAATTCTCAGTTTACTTGAGTACCAGTACCTGAGACTTCTGAAAATATCTGAAGTAGTCTGTATCACTGGCTGTCTGATGGTCTGAGACTCCTGAGAAGATCTGAGACTCTGCTATTCTGACAGTCTGGCAATCTGAGCCTTCTGAACATGTCTGATAGACTGGTAGCACTGGCCATCAGCATCAGCAAAACTGTTAGTCACTGTATGGCACTGTACAGCTTGCCACAGCCCACTACAGTGCCCATAGTGCCACAGGAAAGTCCCCCCCCTGTACAGTGCTGTACAACTACTACACTTTTTTGTAATCCCACTACCATTTTTACTAATGCACTACTACTCTTTTTTCCTAATCCCATTACTGTTTTTTGCTAATACCACTACTACACTTTTTTCTAATCCCACTACCATTTTTTGCTAATACCCACTACTACGCTTTTTCCTAATCCCACTACCATTTTTTGCAAATACCACTACTACGCTTTTTTCCTAATACCACTACACTTTCAAGCTAATAGGACTATCACTCCATCACACAGAATCAAATCAAATGTAGTAATATATTCAAATTCAAGTACTACCACATAATAGCCTAATAGTACTACGCTTTTTTGCTAATAACAGTACCTACTACATTTTTTACTAATAGTACTACACTTTTTGCTAATAGCATCAGCAAAACCACCTTTTTGGCACAGAGGCCACAGTGCCACAGTGATGTCACAGTACAGTGTGACAATTGTGTGACATTACCATGTCACAGTTCCCCACAGGCTCCCACAGAGCTACAGGCCTACAGACACACAGTGCTACAGAGATAGGGGCATCTCACAGATGTCACTGTACAGCCACATTGTCATAATGAAAGTTGTGGGGCTGGATCACAGGGTTGTGGGAATATGCTTATCTCATCAATATGCCCAAAAATGGGTGAGAAAAATGCAAAATACTGAAAAATTTGGATGTCTCAAAAATTAAATTTCAAAGATGTCATAATGAAAGTTGTAGTGCCTGACTAGAGGACCCCAGAGGTATGCTTATGTCATCCATCCATGCAAAAATTACCTTGCTTGGCAAGGTTTCTCCAGCACCATAATTCCCATGGGAACCGTCGGATGACTGAAACATTTTCCTTTTCTGGCACGGTTGTGCTGTGCATGTTAAACGTAGCCCAAAGTTGTAGATACACGAAACACACGTGGTACTGCGTGATGCCCAGCAGAACTGACATGGCTACTAAATCGCGAGCTCGAGCTAATCGAAGAAACCCAGACCGGGGTCAACCATATCATCAAGCATGGGCTCCCAGGACCAATCACCCATCTTCCACCGTCGGTGCTCTCAGACATTATTTATTGCACCATATGTAACACGCATCCCGCGTCAGACTCACGCACACCGTTGCATGCCACTCTAAACTGCCCACAACTTTGGACTACCATCGTGATCGACCCTTCGTGGTCTTCTTCTTCTCTCGTCATGGCGCATGTTACAAGGAGTGGAGCGTCATAACCAAGTGGTCGTCCATTAACCATGCTCCACAATTCTGTCAGCTCTTATATCTCTTCGTCACTTGGGAATACAACCCTCTGCTACCCTCATCATTGAAAGCACTCAATACATGATGTTTCCTGCCATGGAACGTGTTGAGATTCCGGAAACACAGATCTCGGACTGTCCACTTTTCCCCACTTCTCATTATGCTTGCCTCTCGGGTGCATGGCACTCTCAAGAGGAAATTCTCCCTTGACCCCCAGTGAAAACTGGACATGACATGGTGTGACCCGGTGTGACGAGATAGGAAACTGATGTGAAAAATATGACGTGGTCGATAATCAATGTGACACCTTCCTTTTTGGGGCTGCACAATGTGCTGTGTCTGTGCTGCATCTGTGTCTGCGCTATGCTATGTCCAATCTACACACCGTCTGACTGCGTACTTCTACACTATGCACTACATGTGCTGTGCAGTGTGCTCTCTCCTCACTGTGTGTACACGTGATGGAACACTGCCACGAGATCATGTGACCTCTCCATCCGTGTCCCCTGCCTCGACTCACTTCCTCGCATGCTCTTACACCTCCCCATTCCACTGCATCATGGCAGTGTCCCTTCCGGTGAGTTTCCCTCACTTTCATGATATCTAATGTATCATCCACAGCCTGCAATTATGGTCTCCGTAGTGTCATTGCTTCCAGAAGGTAAGTACTTACTAACAGTTCAGCGCATACAGGCTATATGCGGTCCCAGTAGATGGTCCTCAAATACTCACAACGGTGTAAAGTCTGATAAAGGAAAGTGGGGGGAGTTACCTGAGAGGTCTCCCGTTGGAAAAAGGTAGGTCAATTCGACCCAAGGGGGCTAGAGTGCCTGGTAGGGTGGTCAGAGAGTGGGGAAAACAGCCAAAATGCGCCCAGGAAGTCCAAAAGAATGTCGAGAATCGTCTAATGAGCGTCTGGGAGTGGAGAAATATTCTCCCGAGCCTTCAGCGTCTTAATTCCGTCTTACTCGTCTGGTGTAGTGCGTCTGTTATTTTTTTTAAGTATGTACAGCACCTCTAAGTGCGAGTCCTAGCTTATGTAAGCCAAAATGCGGACAAATACTAAGTAAAGGAAAGTAGTAAGGTAAAGAGAAAAACAAAAACATAAGTAGAAAGGATGAAATATAACAAATACCCTAGTAGGGAGGATACTCTCCCTACAACGGTCGGCATTACCCCCTAAGGGTTTGATACGTATTTTATTGGTATTTCCATGCTTTGTTGGCAGTGTGGTTGGCTGACCCACATGGTGCAAGGCTGCCAAGTGTTGTCACCCCGGACTTTGTCATGTGGCCACTCGTGTCACCCCAGCAGCAGCGACTGGCACTCCTGTTGGTACCTCTGAGCATATGAGCGAGTTTGGGTATCGCTCTTTGAATTTGCCATTCACTGGCCTTTCCAACGCTTCCGGTTTTCCTGTATTCTCGCTGTTTTGGTCATTGTATGCAAACAGGTCTGGTCTTCATCTCCTGTACTGGATGAACTTCATTCTGTGACCTGATTATCTGGGCTTGGATGACAGATGCCACCCACAACCACAACCCGCCTCTTTGTCCAAGTTACATACATACCCGGGTGCAAGCCGTAATCGCTGGAAACCCGACAAGCCACTCCCACCTGCAGGCAAGTCCATTTTCATACCATGCTCACTCATCCGTTGCACCCTCCCTGTTGTCGACTCCCAGTCAATGAGTGCCACATCAGGTGGACTCGGTACAATCACAAATCCTGTGTTCTCCGTTCTCGAGTCTGATTCAAAGTATGGTTCTCAGCCTACACGTACATCTAATGTTCACTCCCCAGTTAAGCAGTCTCTCCAAAAGCCAAAGCGAGCAACAATTTGCAGATCTGGTATTTATCCCCTGCATCTAGCCCCGTACTAGTACCCCCAGTTCCCATCCCACATTCTGCTGTACCTAGAGTTTAATACACCATCGTTCTCGGAAGCATTGGCAGCACAGAGTGAAATATGTAAATATATGAGTGGGTGCAAAATTGTAATGCAATCTCATATGTGCTCACATGCGGTCGTATTACATGAGATCCACCAGGTACAAGAGGATATGACCCAATGTGACCATATACTACCTCTGAAAAAAATATCCTACTGTGTCAGATGGGGTTGTGCCCCGTCATACTGCGTTTGTCTCATTTTACTAGCCAGTTGTGAGCTGGTGTGACATCGTCTGATTTCTCTGACCAGTCCTACCTCGTCACACCAGGTCACACCACGTCATGTCCAGTTTTCACTGGGCTTGACCTACGGCTGCTTGCGTGATGATTTGGATGATTTCCTATCGATGACTAGCGACTTCTTGCAAGATGCCTGTGAAGCAGACCCTCGAGTGATGCTCTACGACCTGGAACGAGCGGTCAGCTATGGTCCACATGTTGTTCGCTCAGGCAGCTAGCCAAGTTGGCCCGGTATCAGACGATGGGAAGTTGGTGTGGCATCTTGAACTGGAACAGCCAAATTTCCGTCACTCACTCTTGGGCGAACTTCAAACTCTTGTATCTTCTGTGTCGGGAAACTGGTTGGAGGGTGCAACAATGGTGACAATTTCATTCTTGGTCGCTAAGATACTTTCAGTGGCATTCGCAGTCCAGGACAACAGCTTCCGAAGAGCTCTCATGTTACTCCATACCGTTCAGGAGAAGAGGTTCTGTTGGGTGTTAGAACTCTTTGACAAACTGGGAACAGACTACGTGTGAGGCTGAGAAGGAACAGACTCGAGGACGTCTTCATGACTTGGCCGCCATTTGCTGCAGCACTTTTGACGTAGGCCGCGATATCGCAACACACGTTCTGGACTCTCCACAGGCTCTGGAGATTCTAGTATGCTGTGCAATAATCATCAACAACAAACACCTGCGCAGTTCGACACTCTTGGTGGGATGTCGAGGCTCCTTATGGAACATGACTGCCGCCTATCATGGGATCTGGAGAACTCGTGGGCACTATGATCGTCCAAGGGAATGAGGGCATTGATCTTGGAATCAAGCGTGTTTGGCCACAGTACCGCAGAGACGAACAGTGCACACCATGGCAGAGAGCAAGCGTGGGCAATTGCAGTTGGTTCACTACCAATATGTCTAGCTCCGACACGGGACACCCAATGTTCGCAGTGGGTATACTTTGATGCCCTCGACGGTACTATATTGGTGGGTGGACGACCGTCAGGAAGACTGCCGAATGAGATCAGGACCGCTCTGATATTTATCTCGCTTTTCGGTGACGTGAGTGTGTTGGCGCTAATCTATTTTGTGTACTGACCCTCATCAGCAAGCACCAGACGTCCTTCCTGGTGATTTGGCGGGAATGGAATATGCCACTCGCGGCTTGATTGAGGACTATTGTGTAGGTGTGCCAGTCGATTTGCATCCGCAGATGATTGAGATTTGTCGTCCAGGTTTACTTTCGCATGGGAACAGACGGATTTGTGGTTCAGGCCAAAAAATTTGACTGTGAATTAGTGCTGAAGGAGGTTCTGCTGAAGGCTACTTTGAATATGAGTACACTTATCACGTGTTCTTGACTTTACATTGTACATGTGTTCGATTGCGCTGCCCTTCTGGGCCAAGCAAGGTTTCCGCCGCAGCCTGCGGCACTTCCCCAAGTGGTTGAGATATAGGCAATATACTATTAGTGTAGTGTAGTGTACATTTTATTACCAAAAGTGTAGAGTTGTGGCGCATTTTTGATTACCTAATCAGTGTAGTTGTTTTGATTAGCAAAAGTGTAGTAAAGTGCGCTTTTTTTGACTACCAAATAAGTATAGTGTTGATTAGTAATTGATTAGCAACTTGTAATGTAGATGTGTACTACCAAAAGTGTAGTAAAGTGCACTTTTTTGACTACCAAATAAGTGTAGTGTTTTGTAGTGTTTGATTGGCAAAGTGTAGTTGTCAAGACCGGTTCCCTTCGGTCTCCGAGAAGGTCCGAGGTCAGAGATTAACACTGGGACGGAAGTCCGGACTATCGGAGTTTAGTATACAACTAGTATACCTTTACTTGTCGAGTTCCAGAGGTCGGAGTGATCCAGGTTCGACTGGAGTCGAGTGAGAATGAAGAGTATCTTAGTTGATATTCAAACTGAAGTGCTACGACATATGTACAAGGCTTTTATACTATGGAGAGTTGTAAAGCAATGTCTGGGGTGTATCGACTACCGGAGCGCAGTACGGATGACTGAAGAGATTAGTAAGGGATTAGTAAGCTAAGCCAGTAGTCGCCGGATAACCAGTAGGTAGAGTGATTAGTCATAAAAGGCCGGAATGGTAACTAAGAATGACGTGAGGGAAACTATTACTAAATTCAGAAACCTATATACGAAGTAATAGATAAGAACGAGAATAGAACGGAGTTCTGTAATGGAACGGAGTACCGAGAGTCTAGAACAGAGATAATTATATCTGGAGTTCGTACTGGAGTGTAGATGCATGTCATGGATGTGACAGTATCCCCCTCTTAGGGCCGAGTCCCCGAGGCACTAAGGTGATTATCGTACGCGTGGAGTTTTCGAAGTCCGTGTTGTCTGAGTCCGAAAAATTTCGCGAAGTGAAGACTTAACGGATTCTTCCCCAAGTCCAACCCATCATTACCCCATCACTATGTCGTCATCCCAAACCCCAGGTCAAGACCTAGTCCCATGGACCCTGGCTTCCCCTGAAGAGCTTGTGGACAAGCCCGGAGATAGCGCCGCCGTCAAAATGGCGAAGTTCGACGAGCGTCAGCACTGCCAGCATCTGGCGCTGTCACGCACGAAATGTGTTTGGTGACGTGAGCATGGACTCAGAAGCTGAATGATGAAGAACGGAGAACAGAGAAGCCTAGCCCTAATGCGAAGAATGACTGATATTGCCAGCAGTCATCCATCGCATGAGAACCATCCTCAACATTAGGGAAGAAACCGCTCGAGCGCCCGAAAAAACTTTTTGAGCGCTAGTTTATGGCATTCCGATTTTTCGAATATCTCTGTCAATTCTAAAGATATCGACACCATTCCCACGCTCACAGGAAGCTCTCGACCACGCCATCCTGCCTATTAAATTTGGTAACGATCCGTGCACTCCACGATTTTCTGCATCATTTCTACCAACGAACGCCCATTTCGCCAATATTTATCGTAATGGCCACCTCCTCGACTGTCTCTTCACTCGTGTCCTTTGCTAGGGAGAATAACTACGAGTACCTGCCAGGAATCCCCACTAGCTCTCGCCCTGAAGCCTCCTGGTTCATCCCTCCCTCGTCCATGACCTCCCATCCTATCGCTTTGGGACAGCACGTTCTTCTTGTCAGTCTGACGTTGAAGAAGACGTTTTTTGGTCGCCTCAAGTCTGTTGTCAGGCTTGAGAGGTCTTACGTGGATGTTTCGGTCTCTCCAGTCGAAAAGGATTATGGATTTTTCCTTCCTGCCCCCTTGCAACATCTATCTCTCAATCTCGTCTTTCATTCTCCCAAAATTGCGACAGCTGCAGTACCAATTACTATCATCTACACTATCTGATCGCATTCATGATGATTTTGAGGCACTTCTCCCTGCCCTCATTGGAGAAGACGGCCCCTCCTCCTCCTCATGCCCTCCAGAGCACTAGTTGCACCTGGTACAGGTCGCTTTGCAGAGAGGAGAGAGGGGGGAAAGTTGCGAAATCCTAAGCCCTGACTACCCTAGAGACCCCCAAAATTGGCCCCTGGCAGAAATCCCCACAGTTCTTCTTTCAGACGCACAGCATATCGCCCCAATGAATCTGGATCTCAGATCTAGGAGTCAGAGTGACTCATTTGCAGTCATACCCCTTATTCAGCAGTGACCAGTGCGCTTACTCATCCCCCTTTCTGTCGCATTATTCATCCGTTCCTTAATGACTCATTTCTATTTCAAATGATTTGTGATATTCTTCGTCATGCTGACTGATTTTACTTACCAATCGCTTACTGTCCTTACTCAGCCTTGCTCAGCCTTACCAATCCTTTACCAATCCTCTTACCAATTGCTTACAAACCCCTTACAAAGTGTTTCCCTCTATTTACTTCAGGCTGCACTACCTTTTGTATATAAGTACCAATACGTCGCAGCAAGCAGCAAGCAAGTAGCCCCCCTGCATAGGATACCGTCCCCTTTGTAGTGAGACTATTGCCCAATCTTTATCGTCATTATCTGCCTTATTGTCGTCACTTTAAGGCCCTTCATTATCTTCTTTATCCTTGCAGTATCTGAGGCTCCATTAAGGGTCTATTTACTGTCCTTCTTCATCATCTTTACGTCACTTCTAGGCTCTGAGTAGCCTATATTACTTCGCTTTTTCTCAGTCTCCCTGTAATGGATCGCAGATTTGCCCCTTTCTTTTGTCTTATCTAATCACTGATTAGATAGCCGATTAGATCATCTTGATCTTATCTAGGGCTTTTCTTCATGGGGCTGTGTTCCTAGCCCTTATCCAGCCACGATCCAGATCTCCGATTACAAATCCCCTTTCCTCTTTTCACAGTTTGAGCGTTATTTATACTTACAGTCTAGATCTTAGGCCTAGTACTCGATGAGGTCATAGTGACATCATCCTGATGTCATAGTGATGTCATCCTGACGTCACCACTGATGTCATACCCAGTGCCCATGCCTTGAGGTATCCTCATGGCCTTTACTTAGAGAGTATATATAGTAGGCACAACCATGTATTAGATCCTTAGTTCTATTCATTTTGATCTTTGGGCGTATCCCTCTTGTCACTGTTTGAGTGATAGCTGCTTAGCCTCGTTCAGGCTTCGTCGTCATCTTCTTCGGTCTGTGCGTCCGCTCTCCGACTGCCCTGTCGTCGTTCGTCCTTGTCTGCCTTGGTTGTTGGTTTGTTTTGTTTGTCTAGTGTTCCTTCTTCGGTCGCTGCCTTCGTCGACTAGTCTAGCCTGACTCTGTCACTCAAGCATGACTCGTAACACTCCCCCTGCTCCCCTCTGGTCAGGAGCACCTTCCCTTCTGCCCTAGTCATCTAGGTGTGCAGAACCCCTCCCCCACTTCGCTGTAACCGATCCCTCGAGCCAAAGTCTGCATAGGTAAACCACCGACTTGGCAATTGTCTTTGTGTTGGGTTTTTTTGGTGTTTTCGCCATAGATCCACACATCGACTCACAGCGCTTCAGCAAGAGATCGAGGCTGAGGAACGGAGAAAGGCCGAAGAGGCCGAAAAACTCCATAAAGCTCAGAAGAAGGCTGAGGAGAAGAGGATCAAGGAGTTAGAGGCAGAGCGGAAAAGGCTCGAAGAGGAGACGAGACGAGTGCAGCAATCAGTGGGGTCCTCGGTGAGTAACAGAAAACTTCGCATTAAAGTCCGTGTTCACTTTGTCTAAAGTCCCAGAAGGTCTCGGCTTCGATGAGCAAGGCCGTCGATATGCCATCTGGGTGCAGTACGTGCATCAAGGCTGGCGAGGAGTGCAAGATGGGCACTGGGCACAGCAAGTCATGCGTCCGGTGCCAGAAATTGAAGGCCAAATGTGACCTGGCGACCTGGACTACCGACACAGAGAAGTGGCCCATCAATCCGACATCCCCCTGTGGTGGAGAAAAGAGGAAGCATCACCGGAAGTCGAAGGCATCGGTGGAGGTGGTGGACATGGACGGTGGGGATGACGAGGGGATGGAGGACACTCCAGAAACCGAAACGGTGAGTCGTCCTCGGGTCCTGAGGATGCTACCCCCCCCGGAAGACCTCTGTGGCAGAGGTCCTCGACAGGAGGCTTGGGGAGATCATGGACCTGATGAAGAAGAATAACGCCATGGTCGAGTCTCTGGCTGGAGAGGTCTGGGACTTCACTGGAGTTTTGGAGGAGTCCTTCGAGGCGGTGAAGAGAATTGATTAGAGAGAGGCTAGGGATAAGCAGAGATCTGAGGGAGGAATTCTTCCAGAGGGGCTTCTATAGCCTGGAGAGACGAGACTGTCTGAGGGACGTCTTGGGCTGTCTGGGGCTGTCTAGACACAGCAGAAGGCACTTGAGGCCTTCTTGAACTTGAACTCGACCTCTGGACTCTCAAAACTCGACTGAACACGACTTGTTATTTTTCTAAGTAAGTACAGTGTAATGTAAGTCGCGAGTGGCTTACTTAAGCCACTCACATGTCTAAACTCGAAGCAACTAAGTCAACACTAGAGTAAATGCACAGAAAGAAAATGAAATGAAAGTAAAAACAATAAAACAACGAAAATCCCCTGGTAGGGAAATACCATTCCCTACAGCGGTTAAGACTGCTACTCTGACGTTGATAAGCCGGGCCAACAACAAGGACGATTAGTTTGTTTTTCTTTTACTTGTATCATTTCCTAGCATGTCTTGTATCCTTCCCTCCCCCAGTCCTGAATAGATTTTTGTGTTTGAGTTGTCTGATTTGTATGATGGAGTTGGTACGTGAGACTAGGTAGTGCTGAACCCTAGTAAGACCGAGTGAAAGATTCCAACAGTCCGGGTTTGTCTGGGTAAGCGTTATGAAAGTCCATTACGAGGTCAACGGCATGTTCTAACTCCGTAGCTACTAGCCAGGATGTTTCTTTGTCCGTGCCTTCGTAGCCTGCCCATTTGACCAGGTATAACAATGGACATTGGTGCCTATGATGGTCCAGTTTGGAATCTAAGATTTGTTTGATTTCATACTCGGGTTCTCTGTCGACCTCGACGGGTGGGGGTGGTGGTTGAATGCGATTGGGGATGACATTTGGAGTTGCTGGCTCCAGTTGTGAGACGTGGAATACGGGGTGTATGGACTTCATGGACTCAGGTAAATGGATTGTAAACGATAAGGGACCAATGCATGCGATAATGGGATACGGGCCTAGATTCTTCTCGGAAAGTTTCTTAGAGGGTCTGGTAGATCTGAAGTATTTAGCCTTTATGTAGACCAAATCTCCGATGTTAAAGTCCGGTGGTGGAGATCTCTTGGCATCAGCTGGACCTTGGTATCTCTTCTGAGCTTCTGCCATTTCCTCACGTAAGTACGCATGCAGTGAGTCTATGTCCACTGCATAGTCTCTTGCTCGTGAAGAGGTAAGATCTCATTCCGGATGAATGGTTATATTTGGGTGATATCCCTTGTTGGCAAAGAACGGGGAAACTCCGGTAGTGGCGCTCGGAGCATTGTTATATGCAAACTCCGTGAGTGGTAGTAGTTTGGACCAGTTGTCTTGTTGGTAGTTGCAATATACCCGGAGGTACTGCTCGAGTGTCTGATTAGTCCATTCTGTCTGACCGTCGCCTTCAGGGTGGTATCCTGACGTGAAATGGAGCTTCATGTCCAATGCCTTGCCTAGGGATCAGAAGAAGTGTGACACAAACTCTGTGCCTCGGTCCGAGGTCACATGGGATGGGACTCTGTGCTTAGAAAACACATGGAGTAGGAAGAGCTGTGCCAACTGAGGGGAAGTGATGGTGTCGTTGGTGGGGATGAATATGGCTTGCTTCGAGAGTCGATCCACGATGACCAGTATGGCAGTATGGGATCCGGAGTTTGGTAGTTGTTTGATGAAGTCCATAGATATCGAGTTCCATGGTTTCTCCGGAACTGGTAACTGCTTTAGCATACCATACGGTCTGTGTCTCGGAGTTTTTGCTCGTGCGCAAGCAGTGCAAGACTTGACATAGTCTTTGACGAACGTATGGACACTTGGCCAGGTGTACTCACGATGGACGAGCTCGAGTGTGCGGTTCTGTCCAAAGTGACCAGCTAGCGGGTGGTCGTGCTTGTACCGGAGTACTCGTAGATGCAGGTCGTTGATGTCTGGGACATAGATGCGACCATCTAGCCGTAGTAGTCCGTTGTCATCGACTTGCCAGCGAGGGTTGGAGCGATCTGTGAGGTGGAGTTTTGATACAGTGTCCGATTGTAGAGCGGACTTAATGTCATTATGGAGTTGTTCAACGTCCATGATCATGCTAGCACGTAGCACAGGAGTTTCGAGATAAGTGGCTCTCAGTGAATTGGCGAGCTGTTCTGAGGTAAAAACGGGATGGAGATTCTGCGGATTGGCTCGGGCGAAGTCCCTATCCCCCTCTTTGGGGTAGACGTCCCATCATCTAGTTAGGGCATCGGGCTTAGCACCGAGTTTACCAGGGCAGAAACGTATGATCATATTGAATTGGGAAAGGTACTCGGACCAGCATGCTTGACGCCTGGTCAAGACCTTGGAAGTGGAAAAGTACTCGAGATTCTTGTGGTCCGTGACAACATCTACTGGAAATGCAGGTCCTTCGAGGTAGTGACGCCAAGTCCAGAATGCTTCGTGAATAGCTAATAGCTCCTTATCGTTGTCACGCACCAAAGGTGTTTGGCGACGTGAGCATGGACTCAGAAGCTGAATGATGAAGAACAGAGAAGCCTAGCCCTAATGCGAAGAATGACTGATATGGCCAGCAGTCATCCATCGCACAAGAACCATCCTTAACGTTAGGGAAGAAACCGCTCAAGCACCCGAAAAAACTTTTTGAGCGCTAGTTTATGGCATTCCGATTTTTCGAATATCTCCGTCAATTCTAAAGATATCGACACCATTCCCACGCTCACAGGAAGCTCTCGACCACGCCATCCTGCCTACCAAATTTGGTAATGATCTGCGCACTCCACGATTTTCTGCATCATTTCTACCAACGAATGCCCATTTCACCAATATTTATCGTAATGGCCACCTCCTCGACCGTCTCTTCATTCCAACGCTTCGTCAATTCAATCTTCGCGGACTTACTCGACATATGCATCGTGGTCTACCTAGATGACATTCTCATCTACTCCGATAATATAGCAAATCATAAAAAACATGTTCGTGAGGTTCTTCGCAGACTCTGGAAGCACACTCTCTACGCCAAACCAGAGAAGTGCGAGTTCCACTCCGAGTCTGTCGAGTACCTCGGATTTTATCTCTCCCCCGACGGTTTAATGATGTCCGAGGACAAGGTTAAGGCCATCTGAGACTGGCCTGAACCCCGTAAAGTGAAAGACATCCAATCCTTCCTCGGCTTCGCCAACTTTTACCGTCGATTTATCCATAATTACTCAGACATTGTGGTACCCCTCACACGTCTCACTTGGAAGAATGCCCCTTGGAACTTCTCCGAGGAATGCCAAAATTGACTCAAGGATGCTTTTTCCACAGCTCCAATCCTTACCCACTTCCAACCCGGACTTCCCATAACGGTCAAAATGGATGCCTCTGACTATGCAATAGCTGGTATCCTGTCCATTACATGCTCGGACGGTGAGATTCGTCCTGTAGCATTCTATTCACGGACTTTGACTGCTCCAGAGTTGAACTACAACACACACGATGTGAGTCAATGTGTGGATCTATGGCGAAAACACCACAAAACCAACACAAAGACAAATGCCGAGTTGGTGGTTTACCTGCATGGACTTTGGCTTGAGGGATCGGTTATAGCGAAAAGGGGAGGGGTTCTGCACACTAGAAGACTAGGGCAGAAGGGAATAGTGCTCCTGACGAGAGGGGAGCAGAGGGACGACAGAAAAGTGAAGATATTTAGGCTACTCGGAGCCTAGAAGCGACGTAAAGATGATGAAGATGACAGTAAATAGCCCCTTAATGGAGCCTCAGATACTGCAAGAATAAGGAAGATATTGAAGGGCCTTAAAGCGACGACAATAAGGCAGATAATGACAATAATGATTGGGCAATAGTCTCACTACAAAGGGAACAGTATCCTATGCAGGGGGGCTACTTGCTGCGACGTATTGGTACTTATATACAAAAGGTAGCGCAGCCTGAAGTAAATAGAGGGAAACACTTTGTAAGGGGGTTGTAAGCGATTGGTAAGAGGATTGGTAAGGGATTGGTAAGGCCGAGCAAGGCTGAGTAAGGACAGTAAGCAATTGGTAAGTAAAATCAGTCAGCATGACGAAGAATATCACAAATCATTTGAAATAGAATGAGTCATTAAGGAACGGATGAATAATGCGACAGAAAGGGGGATGAGTAAGCGCACTGGTCACTGCTGAATAAGGGGGTATGACTGCAAATGAGTCACTCTGACTCCTAGATCTGAGATCCAGATTCATTGGGGTGATATGCTGCGCGTCCGAAAGAAGAACTGTGGGGATTTCTGCCAGGGGCCAATTTTGGGGGTCTCTAGGGTAGTCAGGGGTTAGGATTTCGCAACTTTCCCCCCTCTCTCCTCTCTGCAAAGCGACCTGTACCAGGTGCAACTAGTGCTCTGGAGGGCATGAGGAGGAGGAGGGGCCATCTTCTCCAATGAGGGCAGGGAGAAGTGCCTCAAAATCATCATGAATGCGATCAGATAGTGTAGATGATAGTAATTGGTACTGGAGCTGTCGCAATTTTTGGAGAACAAAAGATGAGATTGAGAGATAGACGTTGCAGGGGGCAGGAAGGAAAAATCCATAATCCTTTTCAACTGGAGAGACCGAAACAACCACATAAGACCTCTCAAGCCTGACGACAGACTTGAGGTGACCAAAGAATGTCTTCCTCGATGTCAGACTGATGAGAAGAACGCGCTGTCCCAGAGCAATAGGATGGGAGGTCATGGACGAGGGAGGGATGAACCAGGAGGCTTCAGGGCGAGAGCTAGTGGGGATTCCTGGCAAGTACTCATAGTTATTCTCCCTGGCGAAGGATGCGAGTGAAGAGACGGTCGAGGAGCTAGCCATTATGATAAATATTGGCGAAATGGGCGTTCAATGGTAGAAATGATGCAAAAAATCGTGGAGTGTGCGGATCGTTACCAAATTTGGTAGGCAGGATGGCGTGGTCGAGAGCTTCCTGTGAGCGTGGGAATGGTGTCGATATCTTTAGAATTGACGGAGATATTCGAAAAATCGGAATGCCATAAACTAGCGCTCAAAAAGTTTTTTCGGGTGCTTGAGCGGTTTCTTCCCTAACGTTAAGGATGGTTCTTGTGCGATGGATGACTGCTGGCCATATCAGTCATTCTTCGCATTAGGGCTAGGCTTCTCCGTTCTTCATCATTCAGCTTCTGAGTCCATGCTCACGTCGCCAAACACCTTTGGTGCGTGACACCAGAGGAACCAATGATAAGTCCGGCGTGTCTTGCACAGATGCAGCTCGGAGTTTACTGGAGTCCTGAGGATGAACTTGGAGGGAGAACTGGAGTGAGCCATCCAACTTACAAGCACGGACATATGCAGCTGTGTTGATAAGCGAGATGTGGGGTGCTCTAAGGCCGGGTGGAGTGGAGGAGTCAACTGAATCAAGGGGTGTGGGTGAGGGAGATGGGGAGTCCGGATGGGACTCTATGGAGTTTCTAGGAGAAGACTCCATGACGGGGGGTGACGTCGGCACTGGCAAACGAGGTGCAAGGTCTCGGAATTTAATACTGCTCAATACCCAATCAATCAACGGATTGTAGCAGGTGAGCCAGTTATGCCCAAGTACTATCTTGCACTCAGAGTCCAACGGAGTTACATAACAAGTCATATCGGTGACATCTCCGGAGGGAAAACAAATGACAAGGTTGCAGGCTTTGGTGATAGAAGTTGTAGTCGTACCATCGAACAGACGGAGAGTGAGCGGTTGGACTGGATATGTGGAAAGATCATGTTTATTGACAAAGTCCGAGTCTACAAAACAATGTGTTGACCCAGAGTCTATTAAAGCTGGAAAGTCTGGAGTACTGTAGGTGTCAAGGGATACGAGGGGCTTTAGAGAATTAGGATTCGAAAGAGCAGATGCGTTGAAGCATGCCTCCACAGATGCACAGTCAGAATCAATGCAACTCCCAGGCTGTGTGGAGTTCTGAGAGTTGCACTCTATTTTTTTGCCTCAACAGAGGCAGTTGGTTTGGCTTCCGACTCGGTTGCCGTAGCTGCACGAGCTTTGGCTGCACGGGAGGTCAATCTGGGACACTCCTTGGCCTTATGTCTGGCGTTTCCACAGAACATACACAGGTTCTACTTGAAGCATCTCTTCCTTTTGGCTGGGGTTAACTTCCCATCTTTGCCTAGCTTATTGGACAGGCCAGTGAAGAGTTGAGAGATAGGGACCTAGGGGGTTTACCTGAGGTCTCCTGTGGTGAAAGAAGGGGTCAGTTCGACCCAAGGGGGCTTGAGGTGCTTGGTAGGGAGTCAAGAGCAGGGAAAAGAGACTAGAAACGCGCCCTAGAAGTCCCAATAGGTCGAGTTAATCGTCTGCAGAACAGCTGATAAGGGGAAAACTATATTCCGAGTCCCTCGGGCTCGGATTTCCGTCCTCTCGTCTAGGGTAACTCGTCTTGTTATTGTTGCTAAGTATGTACAACACTCATCTAAGTGCGAGTCTGGCTTACATAAGCCAAACTCGTGCAAATACTAAGTAGCAGAAGAGGTAGAGTAAAGATAAAAAGAAAAACTAAAGTAGAAACAATGAAATAAATGAAATCACCTACTAGGGAGGTTACTCTCCCTACATCCGAGGGGGGCTTTGGATGTTGACTGTCCCCAGTCAACACATACCAAGATATATCATAAAGCAAGGCAAGGGGTATCAGAAACTCTAAGTAGAAACTCAAAAATGCGAACTCGAAACAAAATAAACCATGAAAAAGAAACAGAAACAACTACTCAGCTGGGAGGGGACATAGTTCGAAGGCAAATCGAAGGTCTTCGAGGGGAGGAGGTGGCTCGGGGGTGGCTCGAAGCGGTCTCGAGGGGGCTCGAAGGTGCATCGAGAGTGGTTTGAGGACGAAGGGTATCTCGGGGGTGGCTCGAAGGGGAAAAGCTTACTCTCAAAGGTGAAGTGGGGGCTCTCGAACTCGAAAGTGCCTCTGGGGTAGTCTCAAGATCGACTCGAGGGGAGGAGAGGGGCTGGACCGACCTGGAACTCGAGAGAGGGGAGGGTACCTGGTCAACGAAGATTCCTGGGCCTCGAGCGAGGGCCCAGAAATCCAAACGAGCCTGTAGGGTGCGTCCGAGAGCCTCTTGAGGGATCTCCTCACCTGTGGGCAGCATGACTCGACCTCGAACGATCCTACACCTGCCTGCTGCTAGATATGAAGCACAGACCTTACACTGCGCTCGAACATGCCCTTTATGACCACAAAAGAAGCAAAAACGAAAGTTTCGAGGGGGAACTCGGCACCTCGAAGACTCTCGAAAGGGAGGGGATGGCTCGCTCGAAGCCACAGGCTCTCGAAGAGGCGACAAACCTCTTGACGCTCTTGAACGCGACTCAAAACTGGTGGGGGCAGGCTTTGCTTTCGAAGTCGGAGCCTCTCGAAGGAGGAATGAGGTGGTAGGGGGTGGTTTGCAGTCCGAGGGTGGCTTTGAAGGAATGCTCGGAGGGGACTCGAGACGAGGGTAAGCCTTACTGAAGGACGTCGAAGATGCTTTGAAGCAAGAGTACAACTTTGCGGGGGTACTCGAGGGCTCACGAGGTCGAAGGGGGCGAGTCGAGGTTGAGCCGAGGTCACGAGGTTTGCTCGAAGCAGTTTCGAGGCGAGATGAACAAAGCTTCGAGGGCTGTAAACCACCTACTGTGTACGAATGCGACTGTTGATCCTCTCTCGAGCTGCAAAGTGAGTTCGAAGGCAAGTCACTGGCCTGCTCACACGAGGCACTCCAACCTGGAGGAGCAGGGTGCCTCGAGCCTGCCTTAGTGACTCGAAGGGGGAAGGAGCCGCTCGAAGCGAGCTCGGGAGGGCAAGGGGTGTTCTTCGAAGTTTGAGGGGTTGCCTCGAAGGGGGAACGAGAGGGGGACTTTGAGCTCGAGCTTCCCTGGGAGCATCTTCTAGAATGAGACCGAGAATACTCCGCAGGGGCACTAGACTGGTGGCTGGACGAGGGCGAGTGCAGGTGTCGAGAGGGTCCCTGGAGCGACTCGAGACTTGACAAGGGGTTCTTCGAAGCTAGGTGGGGAGATGCGCAACTTACCCCATCCTCGATAACCTCCTTCGTAATGCGAACGACGACCTCGATAGGCCATAGCTTCCCTGACCTAAACAGGGGGAACCTGGATGTGAGCCGCCTCGAGACCTCAAGCTCGACCTGGGGTGGGAGGCCTCAAAGGAACAGCTGGGGCTGGTGGCTCATCTCGAGCATGTTTCCCCTTACCATGGCCAAGAAGAAGAGCTGGAATACACGAAGGTACTTCCCCAAGGCTTGAACAGAGCTCAGCTCCCTGCAACGAGCTCCTTCAAGGAGAGAGTAGAACTGCTCGAAGTGCTTGAGGTCGTCCTCGACTGGTTCGATCTCGGGGTACTGAAGGGTTATGAGCGCTTTGAAATCGTCCCATTGCCTACCAACTGGGACACTGGCAGCGAGGTGGCCCCAGAGAAGTCTATCGAGGGACGGGGCTCCCTCGATCGCAACCACCATTAGGGATGAATCCCCAGGCCTTCCCTGGGCCTTACCATACTCCTCCACTTCTTCGAAATAGGCTGGCAGGTCCTGTGCTTGCCCCGAGAACTTCGGGTGGGACTCGAGTGGGGCTTGAGACTGTCTGTATCCACTTTCCATCACGAGCAGTATATACGAGATTCAAATGAATATATTTCACGTCGTAGTTGGTTAATACGAGGGTATGCGAGCCTTCGGGGTCTGCGACTGGTCTCGAAGGGGTAACAAAGGGCCGGGGTCACCTCGATGCGACTTCGAACGTCTATGTGGGGTTCGGAGAAGGTGGATCCTATACACAGGGGAGTGAGAGGGTCTCGTATACTCGTCACGAAGTGGTTTCAACCACTAAAACTAGAATTAGTCGCCTCGAAGTTGCGACTCGAAGCCTCGAAACTTAATTTGCAGCCTTGCTCGACTGCAGAACGTGCAAGAAAAACGGATGATATTCGTCTCGATATGTCTAAGAATGACTGTGGGTGCGTCTAAGGGAACGTCTATGTCTCGAAAGCATCTCGAAAGGGCTCAGGGTTCGTCTGGGGGTCTCGAAACGTCTGGGATCTCGAAGGGACTGGGGAGGTCTCGAAGGGGCTGTCAACTGACTCTAAGAGGTGGGGAGGGGATTCCTACAGCTCAAAATAGCACAAAAACGCGAAGGGAGGTGCCAGGGAGCTCAGCTGTGGCAGGAGAGGGAGGACGGCAGTGCGTCAGGGGAGAACCGCTGGGCAAAACGGTACGAAACTCCGGAAGATGATAGAGGGGACCTGTAGAAACTGGGAGAATGAAGGAATACGAGAAACTGCAAACCCAGTCCTGAGATATTCGCGAAATGGTCCGATACCACCTTTTGGCACGAAATGCGCGATATATCCAGAGGTAATGCCGTGGACGCGACGGAAAAGGTACCTTCCGGGAGGTATCGACAGGCTCTACTATACCTGGTGTTTGCGAGAGGAGCGGCGCGTTGGTGCTCGGGAAAATGCGTGTGCAGTCTGGGGGGTGGGGGAACAGTAGCGGTGGTGATAGGAGGCGTCTAGGGGCGCTGGGAGATCAAAGAAACAAAAGATTTGGCGCACCCAATCCCGAGTTATGCCCAAAACCGTCCAAAAGTGCCTTTCTCCACAAAATGCGCGATATCTCCGGAACCGCTGAGGCTATAGGGACAAAAAATATACCTCCAGAGAGCCTGCGTGGAGTAGAATGTGATTCCCGAAAAGCGAGAGGATAGGCGCGTCGGGTCTCGCGAAATCGCGTGCACGAGGTTGAGGGTAGGAGGGGAAGTTGATTACCAAGCAAATCAGCCCCCTCGTGGTGGGCTCCAGATGAAGAGTTGAGAGATAGGGACCTAGGGGGTTTACCTGAGGTCTCCTGTGGTGAAAGAAGGGGTCAGTTCGACCCAAGGGGGCTTGAGGTGCTTGGTAGGGAGTCAAGAGCAGGGAAAAGAGACTAGAAACGTGCCCTAGAAGTCCCAATAGGTCGAGTTAATCATTTGCAGAACAGCTGATAAGGGGAAAACTATATTCCGAGTCCCTCAGGCTCGGATTTCTGTCCTCTCATCTAGGGTAACTCGTCTTGTTATTGTTGCTAAGTATGTACAACACTCATCTAAGTGCGAGTCTGGCTTACATAAGCCTTGTCGGGGTCGTCGTCGCCAGGATCGTCTCCTCCGAGTTCGTTCCCTGCAGGGGTGAAATGTCCAGGAGTATCCAGGGTACGACAGGTCATGGTGGTCGATCGTCTGCTGGACGACCCAGCTCTAGGAGTGACTGGAGAAATGGGATCTCCCGTGGCAGAGAAACTTTGGAACTGGCTTACTGACGGTGGAGGCCGTCTGTTGCTAGCCAGTGCAATACGAGCACTTGATTGATGAAGGTCGCTTACAGCGGCCTGCTCCGAGGCCTCTGCTGTGAGAGAGCGAGAGCGAAGTCAAGTTGTCATGGTCATGGGGATGTAGGGTAATGAACTCATGCAAGCTTGAGTTCGAATATACTGTCAAGACCGGTTCCCTTCGGTCTCCAAGAAGGTCCGAGGTCAGAGATTAACACTGGGACGGAAGTCCGGACTATTGGAGTTTAGTATACAACTAGTATACCTTTACTTGTCGAGTTCCAGAGGTCGGAGCGATCCAGGTTTGACCGGAGTCGAGTGAGAATGAAGAGTATCTTAGTTGATATTCAAACTGAAGTGCTACGACATATGTACAAGGCTTTTATACTATGGAGAGTTGTAAAGCAATGTCTGGGGTGTATCGACTACTGGAGCACAGTACAGATGACTGAAGAGATTAGTAAGGGATTAGTAAGCTAAGCCAGTAGTCGCTGGATAACCAGTAGGTAGAGTGATTAGTCATAAAAGGCCGGAACGGTAACTAAGAATGATGTGAGGGAAACTATTACTAAATTCGGAAACCTATATATGAAGTAACAGATAAGAACGAGAATAGAACGGAGTACCGAGAGTCTAGAACAGAGATAATTATATCCGGGGTTCGTACCGGAGTGTAGATGCGTGTCACGGATGTGACAGTAGTGTAGTCTATTGATTAGCAAAAGTGTAGTAAACTCCGCATTTTTGACTACCAAATAAGTGTAGTGTTTGATTAGTAAAGTGTAGTGTAGATGGGTATTACCATAAGTGTAGTAAAGTTCGCATTTTTGACTACCAAATAAGTGTAGTGTTTTGTAGTGTTTGATTAGCAAAGTGTTGTGTAGATGTGTATTACCAAAAGTGTAGTAAAAGTCCACTTTTTTGATTACCAAATAAGTGTAGTGTTGATTAGTGTTTTGATTACCAAAGTGTAGTGTAGATGTGTATTACCAAAAGTGTAGTAAAGTGCGCTTTTTTGACTACCAAATAAGTGTAGTGTTTTGTAGTGTTTGATTAGCAAAGTGTTGTGTAGTCTATTGATTAGCAAAAGTGTAGTGTTTTGTGATGTTTGATTAGCAAAGTGTAGTGTAGGTGTGTATTACCAAAAGTGTAGTGATGTGGCGCATTTTTGACTACCAAATAAGTGTAGTGTTTGGTGATGTTTGATTAACAAAGTGTAGTGTAGATGTGTATTACCAAAAGTGTAGTGTTGTGGCGCTTTTTTGATTACCAATTATGTGTAGTGTTGATTAGTGTTTGAGTAGCTAAATGTTGTGTACACTTTTGATTACCAAAAGTGTAGTAAAGTCCGCATTTTTGACTACCAAATAAGTGTAGTGTTGATTAGTGTTTGACTAGTGAAATATTTACAGTTTTGATTACCAAAAGTGTAGTAAAAGTTCGCTTTTTTGGACTACCAAATATTTGTAGTGTGACTAGGAAATGTACAGTAGTGTTGATCAGCAAAAAAGCATAGTCATGATTAGGATTGTTGTGTAGTGGGCACAGCCACTAATGCCTTGAAATTTTGCAGTCACAAAAATACCCAAAAATGCAATATAGTGGACACCAAAAATCATGCCTTTCGCACAAGCGGCCAAAGCTGACCAAACAATAGCCAATTCCTACTATAGGGTAGTGTATGCCATTAGCCCACTACTACCACACATTTGATTACCCACAAGTGTAGTGGTAGTAGAAAAAAGCGTAGTACTATTAGGAAAAGTGTAGTAGTATTAGGAAAAAGCGTAGTAGTATTAGGAAAAAGCGTAGTAGTATTAGGAAAAAGCGTAGTAGTATCAGGAAAAAGCGTAGTACTATTAGTAAAAAGGGTAGTAGTATTAGGAAAAAGCATAGTACTATTAGTAAAAAGTGTAGTAGGTAGTGTTATTAGCAAAAAAGCGTAGTACTATTAGTCTATTATGTGGTAGTACTTGACTTTGAATATACTACTACATTTGATTTGATTTCTGTGTGATGGAGTGATAGTTCTATTAGCTTGAAAGTGTAGTGGGATTAGGAAAAAAGCGTAGTAGTAGTATTAGCAAAAAATGGTAGTTGGATTAGGAAAAAAGCGTAGTAGTGGTATTAGCAAAAAGTGGTAGTGGAATTAGGAAAAAAGTGTAGTAGTGGTATTAGCAAAAAACGGTAGTGGGATTAGGAAAAAAGCGTAGTAGTGGTATTAGCAAAAAACGGTAGTGGAATTAGGAAAAAAGCGTAGTAGTGGTATTAGCAAAAAACGGTAATGGGATTAGGAAAAAAGCGTAGTAGTGGCATTAGTAAAAAATGGTAGTGGGATTACAAAAAAGCATAGTAGTTGTACAGGACTGTACAGCACTGTGATGGTGCTGTACGGAGGGGGACTTTCCTGTGGCGCTGTGGGTGCTGTAGTGGGCTGTGGCGAGCTGTACAGTGCCGTACAGTGACTAATGGTTTTGCTGATGAGTACTATGCTTTTTCCTAATACTACTACGCTTTTTGCTAATAGTACTACATTTTTTGCTAATAGTACTACACTTTTTACTAGTACTACTACACTTTTTCCTAATAGTACTATGCTTTTTTCTACTACCACTACACTTTTGGGTAATCAAATGCATGGTAGTAGTGGGCTAGTGGCATACACTACCCTATAGTAGGAATTGGCCATTGTTTGGTCAGCTTTGGCTGCTTGCATGAAAGGCATGAGTTTTGGTGTCCACTATATCGTGTTTTTGGGTACTCGGGAAGTGCCGCCTGCAGTGGCTGCAAACCTTGCTTGAAACTTGAAGATGGCAATACACATCTATTTGTTTCTGTAACATAGTATGCAGCAACACAAACAAGTCCTGTGTTAGTCTAGCATGTTTTTGGTTTAATGGTCATCTACAGTAAGTGATCAAAGTCTAATTGTGGTTGGTTCAAGAAGTGGAAGACAGGCTTGGAAAGCAAAAGGAGAGTTCACATCTCTCTTACATGACCTTCAGTAATTCATTATGCAAGGGCTGGTTTCTTGTGTGGGACATCATCTATTTCGAGATGGAGAGGGGGCTTTCTCTTCAGAACTGGGGATGGGCTGCGCTGGGGGGGGGGGTCGAGGATGCGGATTAACTCTATCTCACCGCTGTAGACATCCTTCTTAACACCTGCGATGCCCCAGAGTGTAAGTGTGAAGTGAATTTCTGCGAGTGCGCCTTGAAGGTAACGACAATAGGTGGAGAACATCACATAACAAGCACTGGTAGCATTTCAACTTAGCACTCGTCTTAGCGAGCCAGTCATTGTGATAGTACCGAGCCTGACCAAGCTTTCCTTTTCCATCGATGGCATCCCCTTGTGAAATCCAGATGTCGCCACTATGACGACCCTCGACGATGGTGACACTGCTGCTGCATTTGTAATCACGGACATACGTGTGTCAGCTGGAGACTGTGCGTGCAGGACTTCAACTGGAGGAGGCTTCGCGTGAATGTCGAACAAGCCAGTAGGGAAGACATCTCATAAGTAACCACGCCGATATCATAGCGTGTGTGCCTGCGGATGAAGTTAACCAAGAACTCTGGCAGCCGAGGCGAGGGCGGCAGGGGACGTCACGATGGAACAGGATGGGAGTTAGGGGCCAAAGTCTGCTGAGATCCTGCATGGTTAAAACGCCTGTGGTGTGTGTGATAAGTCGAGAAAGACCAGTACGAGGAGACCTCGTCGTGGTGGGAGCCAGCGTCCAATGTCAACCAGGAGCTCCCTCCCAAAGAGCGTCAATATCTTCGGTTGCAAATCAGTGACGAGGTTTTTCGCTGACCTCTTTCACTGGTGGCCAATGATCCCCCTGAAGGAGAGTCCAGTGGGCAGTTCCCACCCACAGGAGGATGTTTTCAGGTGAAGCTCTTTTCAGCAGTGGCCAACACTGAGCCATTTGGACGAGGTCGTCTTCTGTGAGCTGGGGTTGTAACTCGGAGATGCTACTAGAAGTGTAATATGGAGAACCCCCGAGGTTGCACACCTGCCTGTCATCAGAAACAGCACAAGTGTTGATCTATTGGGACACTCATTGCAGATGGAATGTCATTCATAAATCTAAGGTGGTTCACTGTGAACTCGTGGCTAGCTGTTGCGTGTGCGAGGGAGCACGTGCACGAAGCTGTGCACACCGGTTCCCATGCAAATATGCTCGGACAGAAACCTTGCAAGCAAGGTAATGTATTTTTGTGACTGCAAAATTTCGAGGCATTAGTGGCTGTGCCCACTACACAACAATCCTAATCATGACTACGCTTTTTTGCTAATCAAAACTACTGTACATTTCCTAGTCACACTACAAATATTTGGTAGTCAAAAAAGCGAACTTTTACTACACTTTTGGTAATCAAAAGTGTCAACAACATTTCACTAGTCAAACACTAATCAACACTACACTTATTTGGTAGTCAGGAATGCGGACTTTACTACACTTTTGGTAATCAAAAGTGTACACAACATTTAGCTACTCAAACACCAATCAACACTACACATAATTGGTAATCAAAAAAGCGCCACAACACTACACTTTTGGTAATACACATCTACACTACACTTTGTCAATCAAACACCACAAAACACTACACTTATTTGGTAGTCAAAAATGTGCCACATCACTCCACTTCTGGTAATACACACCTACACTACACTTTGCTAATCAAACATCACAAAACACTACACTTATTTGGTAGTCAAAAATGCGGAGTTTACTACACTTTTGGTAATCAATAGTCTACACAACACTTTGCTAATCAAACACTACAAAACACTACACTTCTTTGGTAGTTAAAAATGTGAACTTTTACTACACTTATGGTAATACCCATCTGCACTACACTTTACTAATCAAACACTACAAAACACTACACTTATTAGGTAGTCAAAAAAGCGGAGTTTACTACACTTTTGCTAATCAATAGACTACACTACACTTTGCTAATCAAACACTACAAAACACTACACTTATTTGGTAGTCAAAAAAGCACACTTTACTACACTTTTGGTAATACACATCTACACTACACTTTGGTAATCAAAACACTAATCAACACTACACTTATTTGGTAGTCAAAAAAGCGGACTTTTTATCACAACCATGCCTTGCCCAACCTTTTCCCATGCCTCCGCTGTAAAGTTGGGTGAAGGAAATGTGGGGGGAGAATCCTAGAGGTCTCCCGTTGGATTTGGGGGTCTTAGTTTGACCCAAGGGGGCTTGGGTTGCCTGGTAGGGGGTCAAAGAGTGGGGGAAAGAGTGAAAAACACACCCTGAGAGTCAGAAGAAGCTCGAGATATTGTCTAATGAACATCTGATAGTGGGGAAATGATAATCCGAAGGCTCCGGCCTTGGATTTCTGTCTTACTTCGTCTGAGGTAGCAGTCTATGTTATGTTACTAAGCAAGTACAATGTACAGTAAGTGCAAGGGTTGGCTTACATAAGCCAAAATGCGTCCAAATACTAAGTAAAAAAGAGGTAAGGTAAAGATAAAAACAAAACTGTAAGTAGAAACAAGGAAATATAATAATTACCATGGTAGGGAGGACTCCCTCCCTACATCCAAGGGTGGCTTTAAATACTGACTGTCCCCAGTCATCACATACCCTAAGATGAGGGGAGAGGTATCATCCTCAAAACAAAACTCTAAGTAGAAACTCAAAAATGCGAACTCAAAATGAAAGAGACCATGAAAAAGAAACCAAAACCACTACTCAGCTGATGGGGGAGGTGGCTCGAAGGTAAACTGAAGGCCTTCGAAGGCAAAAGGTGGCTCGGGGGTGGCTCGAAGCGGGCCTCGAAGCAGTCTCGAGGGGGCTCGAAGGTGTATCGAGAGTGGTTCGAGGGCAAAAGGTAGCTCGGGGGTGGCTTGGAGAGGGATGGCTTACTCTCGAATGGAACTGGCTCCCTTTCGAAGGGGGGTGGCTCACTCTCGAGCTCGAAGGGTGCTCTGGGGTAGTCTCATGGTCGACTCAAGGGGAGGAGGAGGGCTGGATCGACTTGGAACTCGAGAGAGGGGGTGGTACAGTCATCAACCGCCACTTTAAACAGATGGTTGCTGCACATGAAATTTGGTCACACCACACAATCAAATATTCAAAGTATTACTGTACTGCCATGATGTAGTGTATACAGTAGTTCTGAGTGGGTTTGTTGCATCCAGTAGCTTGATGATGACAATTCTCTCTCCGGAATTGAAGTAAACAAGGGTTTGTTGCAAAGATACACCACCTGCAGCCATCAAAATCTATGAAATAGGTGTACATTGGTCTGCCTTGGATGGCTCCATAATTTATCATGGGGATCAAGTGCTACTCATCGTGCCAGTGCAATGCCGGTTGAGCATGTCCTGAGGGCACATTGGCGTGCATTATCATCTTGGTTAACCCAGATATACCATAAGAGGAATGGGTCAGTCTGTCAGAGGCGGGACCAAAGACTATGGTAGTAGTGGTAAAAGCCAGGTCCCTTCAAACTATGGTAGGCCGTCCGAAGTCCATCAAAAAGAAAAAATGCCTAAATGCTATGGATAAGGAAGAGGGCCTAGCCTATGCCATCAAGCTCCACCATGAAGACCAGGAGAAGCCAGAAAAAGATCGCCGAAGTTTGCGAGTATTGTGTCGGGAGGCTGAGGATGAGATGACCAGGAGACACAAGAGTGTTCATATCAACCATGTCACTCTCAAGAATCGCATCACTGGAGGAAGGAGCTGCCAGCAGGCCAATATGGAGAACTACGGCTGGCTTACCCCTGAAGAAGAAGAAAATATGGTTGCATTACAAATATCATATCAAGGAAGACTGCATCTGGGCTGCAGACGAGACCAGCTTCCAGCCAGGAGTTGGCCAGAAGCAACAGGTCATTGGGCCTGCAAAACAGAAGATGCAGTATCAGCAACGTGACAGGAATAAGGAGACCATTACTGTGATGGTTACCATTTGTGCTGATGGGAGCACCATCCCGCCAACATGTATCTACAAGGGCCAGACTTTTTCAACTAATTGGCATCAGGATAATACCTTGCAAGCTTCGTCAGTATGACAGTCTTGAAAAACAGCTTGCAAAAACTGACCTCTACTACGTAGTGTTGCACATTCTGACAAGGGTTGGACTGATGGTACAATTGGGCAGCTGTGGATTGAAGATTTCGATCAGAAGACATGCAGCAAAGCAAATGGCCATGCCCACCTCCTTCTTGTTGATGGACAGAACTCACATTATACCAAAGAGTTCCTGGACTATGCAACGGAACACAACATTCACATTCTCTGCTATCCTGCACATACAACCCACATATACCAAGGACTTGATGTCGTAATCTTCAGTCCACTGAAGAAATGCTGGTCCAAAGAACAGGATCGGTTCAAGAGTTCTACTGGGCAACGCATCACAAAACAAACCTTCATCTCTGTCTATGGAAAAGCTCACCAGAAGGTCTTGACCCCAGACCTTGTTCGCACTGCCTTTGCTAAGACCGGAGTGTGGCCATTCAACCCAGATATCATGACAAAAGAAATGATGGCACCAAGTCTAGCTACTTTGTCACAAGGCTGTCTACCACTCCAGCAACCAAGCCCTGTCCATGCTGTATCATCACTTCTCTGCCACTATCAGAAATTCGAAGGTGCTCACCATACACCTGCTGCACCATCCTCACTGCCAGACATTGCTTCCCCTGATGATGAGGATCCATTCTCTGCTGGAACTGGGGTTCTGGAATTTCACCCAGGTCCTGAAACCTGGTTGCTTCGTCAACCAGCAACAAAAACCTGCATTAACTGGCATGCCACAGCCCAAGAGACAGTCAATACACTTGCATCAACATCTGCCTCATTTCTTGTTGAAAATGCGCCACTCACTCCACTGCATTGTCTCCCAGAATATACCCCAATGACTATATCACCAACACGGAAGTGTAGGTATGACCTACTGGAGGAAGAACCTCAGAATGAAAGAGAACGTGCCTATCAAGATGCATTGCATGACTCATACAACTGTGAGGCAACTGACAAACACGCATTATTGGGCATGCAGTCAACTGTTGTGCTCCAATCAATGTATTGTAACCGGCTTTCAGGGCAACTTGCAGCACAGGAAGAAAGGCAGAAAAAGCAAAAAACAGGCAAACTGAATGCAGATGGGCTTCCAAAACTGCTCACTGGAGATGCATTCCGTGCCTGTGTTGATGAACATGAAGCAGCAGCCAAAAGGGACAAAGCTGAGTGAGAAAATCAATGGAAACAAAGAGAAGCACAATCTGAGCTCATGGCAGCTTGGAAAGAAATGGACAACGCATGGAAACAGAGAAACAAGGAGCGGAGAGAGGCTTATCATGATGAACTGGACCTTTGGCAAGCAGAAAGGGCTCTTGCAAAGCAGGAAGGACGTCGTAGCTCTCAGAAAAGCCAAAACTTGGCAAGCTTGAAGCGGCAGCCCTGAAACCAGGGGGTGAGAGTGTGGATGGTGGTGTGGCAGGTGGGCATGGTGGTGGGAATGAGGAAGAGAGCAATGAGGGCACGCAGACTGATGGTGGCAGTGGTTCCCTGACCTAAACAGGGGGAACCTGGACATGAGCCTCCTCGAGACTTCGAGCTCAACCTGGGGTGGGAGGCCTCGAAGGAACAGCTGGGGCTGGTGGCTCATCTCGAGTATGTTGCCCCTTACCATGGCCAAGAAGAAGAGCCGGAATACACGAAGGTACTTCCCCAAGGCTTGAACAGAGCTCAGCTCCCTGCAACAAGCTCCTGAGGAGAGAGTAGAACTCCTCAAAGTACTTGAGGTTGTCCTCGACTGGTTCGATCTCAGGGTACTGGAGGGTTACGAGTGCCTTGAAATCGTCCCATTGCCTACCAACTGGGACACTGGCAGCGAGGTGGCCCCAGAGAATTCCATTGAGGGAAGGGGCTCCCTCGATCACAACCATCATTAGGGATGAATCCCCAGACCTTCCCTGGGCCTTACCATACTCCTCCACTTCTTCGAAATAGGTTGGCAGGTCCTGTGCTTGCCCCGAGAACTTCGGGTGGGGCTCGAGTGGGGTTCGAGACTGTCTGTATCCACTTTCCATCATGAGCAGTATATACGAGATTCAAATGAATATATTTCACATCGTAGTTGGTTACAGCAGTTTTCAAAAGTATGCGGAAAAGTCATTTTCAAAAGTCAGGTGTCGGAAACAGCCACAGGAGGACCCCGGAAGCACCTAAGCCTGCACTGCACACGAAAAATGGGATATCTCCTGAATGGCTGGGAGTATTGGGATGCAGGTACCATCATTGGAAAGCTATCACTCAGTAGTACATATGTACATGTAGAAAAGTGAAAAGTATAGTGCAGAAATGAATGAGATACAGGGTACAAATTTATATACCTCCAGTTGGCATAAAAAATAGAATAACTCTGGAATGGAGAACATGTGCGTTCTGTATTTGATATTGTCTAGTAGGTAGAAATGAGTACACCAAGGTCTGCAAAATGCGAAAGGTTTGGTGGGGAAATGGAGGAGATACAGACCAAATATGAAGAGGGGAGGGGGACAATGATGTGTCAATCAACAACCACTGGTGAAACACTCTAAAAAATCAGAGGAAAAGGTGGAATCTTTGTACTACCTGCTGAGGGCTTTCAAATGGGGCATTTTACATTGCTGCCACCTCAGGTATTCTGGAGATATAGCCTGGTTTTGGGACAGGGGCACTATCAGATGGTTTTGCAAATATCTTGGGACTGGGTGTGTATACTCCCTCCATTCTTTGTTATTCATGTACTACACCATCTCTCCACCTTCTCCTCTGATTTTTTAGAGTGTTTCACCAGTGGTTGTTGATTGACACATCATTGTCCCCCTCCCCCCTTCATATTTGGCCTGTATCTCCTCCATTTCCCCACCAAACCTTTCGCATTTTGCAGACCTTGGTGTACTCATTTCTACCTACTACACAATATCAAATACAGCATGCACATGTTCTCCATTCCAGAGTTATTCTATTTTTCATGCCAACTGGAGGTATATAAATTTGTACCCTGTATCTCATTCATTTCTGCACTATACTTTTCACTTTTCTACATGTACATATGTACTACTGAGTGATAGCTTTCCAATGATGGTACCTGCATCCCAATACTCCCAGCCATTCAGGAGATATCCCATTTTTCGTGTGCAGTGCAGGCTTAGGTGCTTCCGGGGTCCTCCTGTGGCTGTTTCTGACACCTGACTTTTGAAAATGACTTTTCCACATACTTTTGAAAACCACTGTAATACGAGGGTAGTGCGAGCCTTCGAAAGTCCGCACCTGGTCTCGAAGGGGTAAATGAAGGGTGGGGTCATCTCGATGTGACCTCGACTGTCTATGGGGAGATGGGGGATGGATCCTGTACATGAAACAAGAGGGGGGGTTCTTGTATACACGACACGAAGTGGTATGACCACTGAGACGAAGAGAAAACGAAATTCGTCACCGTGTGTGACTTGAAGCCTTGACTTAACTTTGCAGTCTTGCTCGACTGCAGAATGTGCAAGAAAAACGAACTATATTTGTCTTGATACGTCTAAGAACACTGTGGGTGCATCTAAGGGAACGTTTACATCTCAAAAGGGTCTCAAAAGGGCTCGAAGTTCGTCTGGGGGTCTCGAAAGGGTCTCAAACGTCTGGGGATCTCGAGGGGACTTGGGAGGTAGCTCGAAATGGCACGAAAATGCAGATGGTAGGGCCAGGGAGCTCAGCTGTGGCAGAGGGGGGAGGACAGCAGTGCATCGGGGGAGAACCGCTGGGCAAAACAGTACAAGACTTCCGGAGATGATAGAGGGGACCTGTAGCAACTGGGAGAACGAAGGAATATGAGAAACCGCAAACCCAGTCCTGAGATATTTGCAAAACGGTCCAATACCACCTTTTAGCACGAAATGTGCAATATCTTCCAATCTTGCAATTACTGACCCCACTGCACACAAAACATCCTCTGCCCTCTGGATGCCAAGGTTAGAGTTCAGTAGAAAGTCCAGATGGGAAACCTCTGGATCATCCTCTTCCACCTCCTGGGCTTGGTTGCACTCCCTCAACAAGAGACCCAATCCAAGTACAATTGGGCCTCCCTGATTAAAGGAACCAAACTTTTCCCGCTCCAGTTGAGCCAGTGCTTTCAAGAAGGAATCCCTATCCAGGTGAATATGTTCAGGTAGATACTTAGCACCCCAAGTCCATAATGCCCATTCAGGCAAGGCTGGTTCAGTGCTGATGTGGGTTTCCTGACAATATATTTATTAACCAAGCTATCATAGAAAGTTGGCCACTCACTGTTTCTGGTAAGGCAACCACCAGCTCAACAAGCTTCTGGTATCTGGGCATGATTGAGAGTGATTTTAAAAATTCTACCCTGTCCCTGCTGGCATGCCAGGCAGGACTTGACTCATGAGGGGTAATTCGGGAGGAGGAAGCCACCAAGACATGGTTATCCTGGACCCTTACTTTCAGGGTCTTATGCCTCCCACTGGTTTCTGCCTCCAGGTCTTCAACCCCTGCCTCCGAGTCTTCAACCCCTGCCTCCCCTTCACTGTCATCATCAATGTTTACCCAGACTCTTTTTTTGGATCTGGCTTTCCCATCAAAGAACCTCCCCAGAGGCAAATCCTCCTTTTTGCATTTGATAAAGGTGACAATCACCTTATCCTGACCCTCCAGGGAATGCCAATGATTCCAGAGCAACCTCATATCAGCCTTGGTCCACTTTGAAGGATCCTTCATCACAAATCCATCAGGAATGGACTCGGAATTTTGCTATGTTTTCACCTCCAGTCAACTGCTGGACACCAACATGTCAGTGAAGAACCCACCATAGGCTGCCTGGAAGACTGCTCTAGCCAAGTTTTGCTGGACCTTCAGCTTCTGCCCAGTCCAAGGTGGTACTTCTGGATTCCCATCATCATCCAGGGTTATCTCTGTATCCTTCTTCTCCTCATTCAAGTCTTCTTCCACTGGAAAATAATCCATTTGGCTACAGGTTTGAAAGAGACATTACAAACTCACCTGGGTCAGTCAAAAGATAATCAGTTAAAATCTGTTCTCCCTTCAGCACCCAATCCTTGCTGGGCTCGGATGCCCCTGAGAAAGCCTTCTTCCCATCTTGAGGTTGAGTCTCAAAACTAGGTGTCTTTATTAGCATGCCAGCCACTGATAGGTTTGGTGGAACTTACACTGCCATCTTGATCTGACTATCTTGTGCTTCATGAGCTGCAAACATCACTATGTGGGAGCCCATGGTTCTATGCACCATGTCAATGAACTCCCTAGCCATACCAGGGAAGTTTTTTCTCTGATAACTGTGTTACTCCAAGTCAGTAAAGGCCTTGAAACACAAGAAATACCTATGAATCATGAGTCTCCTTAGGTGCACCCAACTTATTCCATTTTTCTGCAGCCCTCCCAGCCTCAGCTTTTTTGGAATCGGAGAGAGACTCCCACCACTGTTGGATAATTTTGTTCCTCTGGCCTATGGTCTTGGGGTCCTTGGTGTCCCTCCTCTCCCTATCATAAGTATCCATCTCATCCTTGAAGAGCCTCTGCCCCGAAGTAAAGGCTGTAAAGGGTTTCTTGTAATCCCCAGCCTTGGTAGGCCTTGCCTTCTCTTCCCTGGCATCCTCACCCTCATCACTATCTTCCTTCCTCTTTTCTGTGACCTCCAAGATGTACTTGATGATGTTCTCCTCATCATCTTGGTCTTCAGGGTCCAATTTGGGCAAAAATTCCCTTCTGATGGCCTAGAGAGACTTAAGGTATGTTCAACTTATGCAAAAAAAATGCCATACCACTCTCAAATTCTTGGGAAATACCACAGATGAAGAAGGGGGATGCTGGAGAATCTTTGACTTCACTTCAGCCAAGATCTCTGACCTCAGGCCAGAGTCCCCCCTAGCATCTTTGTACTGTCCTACGTAGGAGGCCAGGAGGTCAGAGTAAGCTTCAGACCAGTTAGCCATTGGAGAATTGGTTGAGTAGGAGGGAAATTGCAGTAGACTTTGGTTGGAGTTTGGTGGCAAGCTGAAAATTTTCGGCCCTTCCCTGTTTAGGAAGGATGTTGAAAAAATGCGGCTAACCTCCTTTAGGAAGACTACTATTTTGGTATTATTGTTTTGACATGTTTGGCTTTTACAAAATAGTTCCATTCGGATACTAAGTACTGTGAGCAGTTCCCCACTGAATGAATACAGCTGTGTTCTAAATACATTCCATTTGTTTACCTTGGAACATCAACCCTGCCTTTTTGGTGAAGTCACTCCACAGCTCTACCTGCTTTGAAGCATAAGCTTCTTTCCCTGGCTCTGTGGATTGCAGAGCCTGAGTCTCCCATATCTCCTTTTGATACTGGAACCACAAGGTTGTCCAGAGCATTTCATGCCTCACCAATGACACTTCTTCTCTCCATCTGTCCCTTCTTGCCCTTGCTTTGAGCCAATTGATACGATAAACTGGCAACATCTTATTGGCAAGATATATGGAGAAAATAATTAGTATTCACTCACATTCTTCCATCAACCCCCCACTGTCCCCATTCAGCAGATTCTGTTCCCCATCCACCATCCAAAACCAAGCCATTTTACTAACCCCCTGGCCGAACCTGTTTTCCTCTGTTACCTCCTTACTAACAGCAAGATCCTCTGGTTGGATTTCCTTGAACTTTTCTCCTATGTTATCATTGAGGTCCAATCTGAGAATGGCTTTCCTGGCCCTCTGATAACTTCTGACATGCTTGTTTATCCTGACCACCACTTTCTGGATTTCCTTCTTGGTTCTTGTACCCTCCCTAGTGGAATTTGCAGTCCTGAAATTCTGCCTGTACAGCATGGCCTTGCTGCCAAGGTCAGTCCGCAGTTGGTCAAGACAATCATTAGCCTGTCCAATCCTGAGTTCCATCTCCTCTTTCAGAAGATCATGAAGGCCAATCTCCATAAGCTTGGCTGCTCCAATGGATGAGGGCATCCATATACTCATCAGCTCAGAGGCCAGCTCCTGGACTTCCTCATCTGGAGCCTCCAAGACTGTATCATCACCCTCATCAGCTCCCTGTACCTATCCTAACAAGCCAAGAAAAAAGTATTAACCCAAGTCACCTAATAACATATGGATGGCAAATGGGACTCAACTGGTACTCTGTCAGGAAATGCATTATTGGTGAACCTCTTCAGCTTCTGATAGAAGCTCATAGCTGAAGTCTTGCACTCCAAAGCATCAATAAGAAAGTGATTGAGCACCTCAAAGGTGAAGGCAGTCTTAGGCTTAGATATGCTGGTTGGAAAAAGTCTTTCTCTGAGTAAAGAAATGTGTAAATCAATGGGATCTGATCCAGGGCAGCTGCACCAAGAGACCTCAGGAATAAAAATACCCTCAGTGTGCACTATGGTCATTTGGGATCGGGAAGACCTCCTGGAAAAAGATTACCACAAGGGCTCGGGAAGTACAGGCTACTGACCTGTAATTTGGAGGTCCTTCCCCAGATACATAGCCAGACTCCTCTGGATTGGGATTCTCCTGGGCTTGGGGACATGGCCCCCCCCCATGGCCCACATGCCACAAGAAGCCAAGGTCCATCAAGGAGGTAGCCTGGTAGTGGGTACCATTCCACCTTTGGACCTTGTGAAAGGGCAGGTTTCTGTGAGCTTTGACAGCACAGGGACCACACCAGGCATGCACACCAGTGCAGGACATGCATCAGATACTCCCTTCTGCTTGACAGCATTGCTCACAAATTCCCCCCTTAGCCAGTTGCTCCCCTTCCAGAATAACATTGAGGTACTCTGTTCTCCAGGGCAACCACTCTCTGATAAAGTCATTCTGACTCTGAAAACAAGTTTGAATGATTTCCCTTCTCAGTTCAGGACACCTACCTTTGTGAACCTTCTAGTTGGAGGGACATCTTCTACATCATTCCAGTCTGAGTTAGGGAAGTCAGAGAAGTTGAGATTCTGGGATGATGCCATAGTCCTTGGGGTTCTTGGAGTGGAAGGCTGGCTCGCAGATGGTTGGTACAGGTGCCTAGCATCAACTTCCTTGTATGTGAGCTTTCCTCTCCTGGTCTTGGTGGGCTGGAAAGTATATAAAGAACCTCTACTGGAGCTTTTGCCCAGGACTTTGGACTTTCTGCGTTGCATGCTCAAGGGAGTGATTTGAAACAAGGGGAATCAGTGCTGAAGATGCATAATTTTTACTTGGAAACTCCGACTGACATCAGCTAAAGGCTCGGCTAGGTACCTACCCTAAGATGGTAAAAATCTACCTAGAAGATCCTTCTGTTGGGTGAAAGCTGGCCTGGCCACTCCGAATTTGTTGTGGACAGCATCTTTCATGTAGTGAGCAAGTGCTATCCTTTCACCATTTTCCCATTTGGGGACAGAGTGGCAAAGAAGTTGACCAGCAAGGTAAATCATTGTGCCTGGTTGATAACCAAAAATGGAGCCAAGATCCCCAATATGAAATTGGGCATCATGAGTTCCCAGGCTCACTAGCAAGTCCAGCAGAGAGGGTGCAGAAACTTTGTCTAGGTGGGGAGGAGTCTCCTGGTTGACTATGACATCTATGCTGACATAGATGGAAGGCCATGGAGTGCCAGACAGGGGCTGGGTGACCACCCAGTTTTCCTTGGCTGCAATGGCATCCTTTCCAACCCTAGCCAGATCTGGCAGGACAAATCCCAAAATGGAGTTCCAGAACTCCTCTGCATAGGAAATGTCACGAAGCCATTCCTGTACAGCAGGGATTTTGAGATTGGAACTTTCATAGACCTTGTCCTGCAATCTCTTTGAGAGCATTAGCCTTGCAATCCACACCAGACCATAAGGATAAAAATTACCACATGACTCTGCTGGAAAGTTGCAGGAGAGTTCATAAGCCTGCCATGACCAAACATGGCATCAGCCAATGGGTCCTCATTGCCATCAAGCCCTGACAGATGCCTATGGCCAAACCTCTTGCTGGACTCATTTTTCCTCTTGGAGTGTTTCACAAGGCTGCCTTTTAAAGGGAGGTGAATCCTATTGAGATGTCCCTGCCAGTGAATCAATATGAGATATACATGAGGGAAGAGATTGCTTCACCACTCTTTGAGGAGGAATGATGCCTGGGAGATACCAAATCATCACTCTACCATGGACATCCAAAACAGTGGCAGGGTCAGAGATGTGCCCCCATTGGGGATATTGAAAATACTTGGTCTTTTCTGCAGCATGTGGCATGGGTTCAGCAAACCTATCAATGTCCCACTCGGTTACATCTTCCCTTGGACTTCAGACTTTGCACCTTCAGACAGACAGACTCACAGGGGTTCAGGATTGCATGGGCAATGACAAGGGCTGCCAACTTGTTTTCAGCTAAGGAGATAGATGCAGAATGAAGGTCTTCTTTGGACATATCCCTTCGGAGGTTAGTCAATTGGGACATAACCCTGAGTCTATCAAACTGGATGTAGCCAATACCAAGGAGTAAACAGTTCAAATTACCTTGGCTTCCTAAGGTCAGATTTTTGTAGTACCACAGATGCGGGGAGTTGGCATCCCCCAAGTACAGATGTCAAGATCCCATCTACCAAGGCAGCCAGGGCATCAGAAGAGGTTGAGGGGGCATTCATTGCACACTTGTTGGCTCAGGGACAGTGATGTAGTGGAGAGAGCATAAAGCCGCGAAGACTTAGTAGAAAATCGCGAAAACGCTAAATCTGAGGAATCACTATTTATTAAACCCGAGCAAGTGTGTGCTGTGTGCTTAGAAAGCCCCTTCATAGAAGAACTGCGCCGTGTAACGGCTGAGGTTGACGCTGGAACGCTCGACCGATGTGATGGTTTACTGTATGATGGAGACAGAGTTTTCATGCCTGAGGCACTTAGACAGAAGGTTCTTGCTGCTCTTCACGATTCGCCCCTAGCGGGTCATCGAGGCATAAAAGGAACTCAGGAGTTGATCACACGCTGGTTCACGTGGTCTACCTTGAAGCCCGATGTCGAGGAGTATGTAAAGCGTTGTCAGACGTGTCAAGCTAGCAAGCCTAGTAACAAGCTGCCGGCAGGTGAACTCAAATCTTTACCTGTACCGAATGGGCCTTGGAAGGATCTTACGACTGACTTTATGGATATAGGAGTCAGGAGCTCCTCTGGAAAGTCTTATGTCTTGGTCGTCGTAGATCGGTTCTCTAAGGAAGCAGAGTTCATCCCCTGCACTGAAAAGGAAACTGCCCCTAGTATGGCATGGCTTTATTTAACTCATGTCTGGAAGCATCATGGCCTTCCCCAGTCTGTCGTCTCGGATCGCGGACCGCAGTTCGTGTCTCAGTTCTCGAAGGAGTTATTTAAGATGTTGGGTGTCGAGCAGAAGCTCTCGACGGCGTTTCATCCACAGACAGATGGTCAAACAGAGTGGTTGAACCACGAAATTCAGCAGTATCTATGGATGTATGCAAACCATCAACAGGAACGATGGGAGGATTGGCTTCCCCTAGCTCAATTCATGTACAACAACTCCAAGTCTTCTTCTACTGGCAAGTGCCCCTTTGAAGTTACTCGTTCATATACACCACGAATGGGCGTCGAGCCGACAACTTCTAAGGTAGAAGCAGCAGAGGAGACCACTAAAAACTGGTTCCAGGTGTTCCAGGAAGTGCGCGAAAGTCTAGGAAAAGCTAGGACTCATCAGAAAACTCAGGCAGATAAACGACGATCCCCTTCCCCTGCTTACTCTGTAGGCTCGCAGGTTTGGCTGGCTACCGACCATTTATCGCTGAAGGATCGGCAGAGCCGAAAGTTGACCGAAAAGTGGATAGGCCCATACGAGGTCTCGGATGTTTTACCCAACACCGTTAAATTAAAATTGCTGCGCTCGATGCACATACACCCGGTGGTGAATGTTTCACGGGTGAAACCTTATCTTGGTGCTCTTGATGGGCAACCAGTTACTCGGCCTGGCCCACAACAGGTTATGGATGAAGGAGATGTCAAGTATGAAGTTGAGAAAGTTGTTGATTCCCGCTTGAAGCGTGGTAATCTTCAGTTCCTCGTTCATTGGAGGGGATACCCAGAAGAAGATCGCACTTGGGAGCCTAGATCTGCTCTTAAGAACGCCCAGGAGGCGATAGACGATTTTTACAAACTCCACCCCGGTGCCCCCCGGAAACTTTGTGCACTCTCGACCGAAGGTCTCTTTTTCTCCGCTGTACCCGACCCTTTGACTGCTGTGCAGCCTATCTGGTCTTGCCTGGAAGTCGAACCATAGGAGGGGATAGTGTAATGGCCCGTACCTTTTCACTACTAGTTGTAGCGTACTCTTAGCGTAGTTTTCCTTATTTATCCACTCTCTGGTTAGGGTTACTTAGATGTGCTCATAGACGCTTTACTTAGTCAGCTGATTCGTCAGCGTAGCCACATTGACCCAGCGTGGCACACTGCAGCCAATAGCGTTTATCTCTCTTTGTTTGGCTTGTTCTACGAGGTTCCACGGTACAAACACTCTAGTTAGTATAAATACTGTCTCTCTTGTCGTAGACACGCCAATCAAGTTCATTTGTGCATTGCGCATTAACTCAGTTCCACATCCTCAGCCTTCCTAACAGTCAAGGAGTGACTGATAACAGTCTTCGGATTGTTAGTGTTACAACCTGCAGCCATACTTTCCCCAAGGGAGCTACCAATTCTCCCAGCTGCCCTTCAATTTAGCTACCCAGGAATCCCTCCATGATTATGAAAAGGCAGCAATGGACCTGGCCCATTCCCTCTCCTCATTTTCCAGGGTAGTCCTATTCCTCACCACCCATAGTGATGAGGAAAGAGGGGATTGCTGACCATGTCCAGTGCCTCCAAGTTTTGTTCCACCCCCTTACCAAAATTGTCAAGGGAGCAGATGTAATATTCAATGTCTGTGGCTCTGTAGTCACTGTCCAAGACAGTTTTGATGATTTAAAAGAAGCTGCTCATAAGTGAGTGTTTCCATTATTTTTTGGATTCCTATTTCCAACCTTGTCCAGATTCATGCCAAGATCTATGATGTTTTTTGATGCTCAACATCTGCAGCTGGCCACCACTACCCCTTACCTCTTGAGTCTACTGGAAAGCATTGTCATCCAAGGATTTGACATTGCCAAAGCAGTCAAGTTTGCCCTCAATGATTGTGCACTGCTTGGTAGGCATTCCAACATTATCACCATGATGTGGAGGTCTGAGGGGCAAGGAGTGGAAAAAGTGGTGGTGGAGAAATTGATGTGGACTGATAAGCATATCAGACCTTGGGGGGGCCATTTGCCAGTCCAGTGCCCTCAATGTGGAACCATGCAGAAGTGGGAATGTGGTTCTGCAGGTAAAACCATCACCTATGAGTGCAGGTATGCTCAATGTGGGGTAGGGAAAGGGCCTAACAATACATCTCTCCCACCAAAAAAATTCCCTTACTCCATTCCTCCTGATGCCATTCCACTAACACAAGGAAAAAAAGGATCATCTTCCTGGCTACAAATTACCCTTTAGCTAAATACCTGTGCCTTGTAAATACCACACAACTATGTATGTTATGTTGACCAGTCTTGAAAATCCTACATGTTTTTTGAAAGATTCTGATAAAGTGAAATGACATGGCTACCCCATAGGATTGGCCGACCCCCCTCTCAGGACGTGGCTACCCCCCTCAGTGAGGTCGGCCGACCCCCCTCTCAGGACGTGGCTACCCCCCTCAGTGAGGTCGGCTGACCCCCCTCTCAGGATGTGGCTAGCCCCCTCAGTGAGGTCGGCCGACCCCACTCTCAGGACGTGGCTACCCCCTTCAGTAGGGTCAGCTGACCCCCTTCTCAGGATGTGGCTACCCCCCCCCAGTGAGGTCGGCTGAAACCACTCTCAGGATGTGGCTACCCCACCCAGCAAGGTCAGCCGACCCCCCACCCACACTTCGGCCTACCTACCCCCTAGGAGGGTCGGCCGACATCGGCTAGTCCTGCATTTAGGCCGAGTTTCAGGACTATGGTTGACTGAACTATGTGCAGAGGTAGGGGGAGAGTGAGGGTTACCAAGCAAAACAGCCCCCTCATGGTTGTAATGGCCCGTACTTTTTCACTACTGGTTGTAGCGTAGTCTTAGCGTAGTTTACCATATTTATCCACTCTCTGGTTAGGGTTACTTAGACGCGCTCATAGACGCTTTACTTAGTCAGCTGCTTCGTCAGCGTAGCCGCATTGACTCAGCATGGAGCGCTGCAGCCAATAGCATTTATCTCTCGCTTGTTTGGTTTGTTCTACGACGTTCCTCGGTACAAACACTCGTAGTAGTATAAATACCGTCCCTCTTGTCGTAGACACTCCAATCGAGTTCATTTGTGCACTGTCGCATTAACTCATTCCAAGTCCTCCACTCTCTATCAGTCAAGGAGTAACCAAGTATAGTCCTTGTGATTATAAGCGTTACACTTGAACTCGATTCTCAATACTCCCTTACTCCGCTTGCGCCCAGGCATATAGGGCAACGATACCCGGACTCCAGGGTTAAGGAGCTTTGTCTTCACGCTTTTCTTTCTTCACGAGACGACGCTTTTAGTCTCGTCCCCTTTACGGCAAGGGGTTGTGTCGAAGAAGAAACTTAGTCAGTAGTCCCGCTATCCGTCAAGGGTAGTGTGAAGGCGCAACCCACATTAGGGGGTGGAAGCGCATAGTCTAACCGTAGTTCCCCTACGTCACGGGAGGTAGAAAGTGTACTACCAGTATTCCCAGTTACCGTACTATAGTCGAGACAGAGTACCACCACTGAGGGCAGGGAAAATCTCTTTTCAAGATTCCTCGCGTTAAGAAGTCGGAGTCTTTGACTCCTCGCATTAGGTTTTCTCCTTACCTGAAAAAGGAAGAGTCACCCGCTCCCCCGCTCCTGTTCGCTCGGGAAATAACACCCCTCGAGCAGCAAATCTTTGGTACCCCCGAACCCCTTCTCCCTCGCCTCTCGCCTCTCCCTCTTCGCTCCCCCTCTCCCGACCCCAACTTACTGGGTTTCGTTCTGCACGCCCCGTACAACTTACGGAACAGACGAACCATCCGACCTCCCCCCCGCACTCCCATAACTTTCGTCGGTCATGGACCAGTTCACCCAGGACCAGCTGCAGTTCATGCAGCAAATGACTACTTTGATCACGGCGCAGGTCGCCAACCAGGTGGCGCAGCACGTCGCCAATGCCGTGGCGGGCATGCAGCCGCAGCAGCAGGGCGGAGGGGCTGCCGCTAACCCCAATCAGAACGTTGACCCCACGAAACGGGGCGTCGCTGATCCCGGCATGTTTGATGGGTCAATCAGTAAATTCGAAGAATGGTGGGCCAAGATGAAGGCCTTCATTGTCACAGCCCAGTCGACCAGTCCTCGGGCAAGGACCTTGATGGTCTGGTCCAGAATGACTGGCCCAGTGGCCGGAGCGTACGCACGGGCGCGCATCGACCAATGCCTTCCGACGGGCACGTGGCCCACATACGACGAATTGGTGGCTGAAGTAGAGGCGCGCTTCAGGCCACTTCACAACAAGGACTGGGCGCGAGACCAGCTCGCCAAGGTCCGCCAAGGCACGGCTAGGACAGAGGAGTTCCTGGCCAAATTTAACGCACTAAGGACCGCGTCCGGGGTATCTGACGACTACGCCATCTTTATGCTGGAGAGGGCAGTCCGCCCTGAAATTCTTCAGCAAATCTTCGTTCAGGGACGCCGCAAGGAAACCTGGGCGGAGTACGACGTCGAGGTCAGGTGCCTCGGTGCTGCCCTGGAGGCAGTAAGAATCAAGACTGGTGGTCCGTCCTCTCGATGGGGACAAAGTTTCTCACGACCCTCGCCCGGGGTAACGTCAGGGCAAGGCGCCCCCATGGACATTGGGGCTGCGCAAGGTGGTTCCGGAAGCCGCCCTAAAAAGGACTTTTCTAACTATCAGTGTTACGCATGTGGCCAAAAGGGCCATATACGACCACATTGCCCGCAGGCCAGGAACAAAGGAAAAGGGCGCCAGGTGCGCTCGGAAGGAGTTGACCCGCGGCTTGCCGCAATGGACGGAATGACATTTGAGCAGGTAGTTGCTCACGTCTCTAAGTTAAAAGAATCGGAGCTGCAGTGAAGTCGGGTCCTGCAGGCTCGGACAATGTTAGTACTGGACTAGTTTCTTTTTCTCCCTTCAGTTTTTCTTCTCGTTGTGCTTCGGTTTCCTCTTCTAAAAATAGTACAAAAGAAAACACAAAAATAGATAATACAAAAACACAAAAAAAGGTTTCATTCTCGGACATAGTTACTGTAAATAGGTTTTCTTCTCTCTCTGTAGATAGCATGGACGACGATTCGGACTTTGTACCTACACCGTCTGTTGGAGGGTCCCGAAAGGGCTCGGGACCGGACGTTAAACTGGCACCGCTTAATTCTCCAAGGAATAAAACTCCCAAAAATAGCGTTTCGGAAGGATCCGAGTCGGTTAGCGATGCTCAGGCGACAGTACCGCCGAAATCCCGAGTTCGCACGCTCAACTTAAAGGATCACGTGGCAGTACCTATCATTATTCGCACTAGGAAGGGTGACGCACACGCTGTGCAGGCCTTGTTGGATTCCGGTGCTACAGGTGTTTTCGTGGACGCTAAATTCGTCGATCGAAAGAAGCTTCCAAAGTTGTCTCTCCCACGCGCTGTGGACGTATTTAATGTCGATGGTACTCTTAACTCCGCTGGAAGAATTACGCATCAAGTACCGCTTAGAGTTCAGTTCGGAGATCACTTCGAAGAGTTAGTAGCCGATGTCACGGATCTGGGATCTCACGACATGATTTTGGGTCACACGTGGCTTGCCACTCACAACCCGGAAGTCAATTGGAAAACCGGTGAAATCTCGATGAAGAGGTGCCCTCGTAGTTGCAGGCAACTCGCGCCGAAGCCGGCCTTCGTTAGACATATCGAAAAGGAGGAGGTCCAGGCCCTCGAAGACTGGCATAACATATTCAGAGCCGACAAGCAGGAGGCCCCTAAAAAGGATAAAACTCCTGAGGAGCTGGTTCCGAAGGAATACCGTGATTATTTAAGCGTCTTCTCTGTCCAGGAATCCGAACGCATGCCGCTTAGGAAACCTTGGGACCACGCGATAGAACTAAAGGAGTCGTTTGTTCCGAAAAAGGGAAGGTTGATCCCCCTCAGCCCTGATGAGCAAACCGAAGTTAGCAACTTCGTTGATGGACAGCTTAAGAAGGGTTATATTCAGCCAAGCAAATCACCCCAGACTTCGCCTGTGTTCTTCGTCCCAAAGAAGGATGGAAAGAAGCGCATGGTACAGGACTACCGCTATTTAAACGAGCATACAGTCAAGAACTCGTATCCGCTCCCGCTCATCTCGCAGCTTGTTGACAAGTTGAAAGGCTGTAAATTATTTACGAAAATGGACCTTAGGTGGGGATACAACAACATCCGGATCAAGGAAGGTGACGAGTGGAAAGCCGCTTTCGTCTGTCACCATGGAGCCTTTGAGCCGCTGGTTATGTTCTTTGGGTTATGTAATTCCCCCGCCACGTTCCAAAATATGATGAACGACATCTTCGGAGATATGGAGGACGTTCTAGTAGTGTACATAGACGATCTTATGATATTCACGAAAACGGACGATGAAAAGGAGCATGACAGGATCGTGCTAGAGGTGCTTAGAAGGTGGAAGGAGAACGACTTGTTCGTCAAGCCGGAGAAATGTCTATTTAAGCAAAAAGAGGTCGACTTTCTGGGTATGATAGTTGGCACGAATGGAGTTAAGATGGACCCCGCTAAAGTCGCTGCTGTGTGCGATTGGCCGGTCCTGTAAAGTCTTGTCCTTCTGTCCCACTTAGTTACTGGTCACTCGATATGAACACAACCGGTGTTATATTCGAGTGTCGAAGTAGGGTAGAATAGAAGTTAAGGAGAAAACCTCTATGTACACCGAGCGCCCGCTATGTGCTGGCGCTCACTATTATGTAATACCTATACAGTACCGGAGTCCAACGGACTCCGCACTGGCCCCTATACGGCATAGGGGCAACACACCTTTCAGTTCTAAGTATGTATCTACAGTCAGTAAGGAGGGGCTTGCCCTCCTTACACCCTCCCCCTGAAGAACCCAACTATGGGTTCTTCGAGCACGAAACCTGGTATCGAACAGATGATTGAATTAGAAATCACACTCATGTAGATACATAAGTGTGAGGCGAGACAGGACTGGATGCGTGTAAGAGTAAAAACAAATGATAAAAACAAAGAAACAACGAGAAGAGGGAAGGGAGAAGGTGAACGCCCGGACCCCTACATGGGGGCCGGGCCAGCATCGTCGACCTCCATCGGCCGCCCTCGAGTATTGCTGGCCGTGGGCGCGTCGAGGTCCCAGTCGTCGTCGTCGTCGGTGGCGGCAATCAAGCCCCCTACTACCTCGACCCCACCCAACGAGTCGATGTTCGCTGGGACGGCCTCGACGTCCCGGAAGTCCGGAAGTCCCAATTCTTGGGCATGCTCCAGGTAGTACTCGAGGGAGCGTTTTTTGGCCAACCGACTCTCCCGCGTGCCACACTGGTAGTCGCCCCTCGTCAGCCCGTCGTGAGCGTGCTGACCCTTTTCCTGCAACGCGTCATTTTCGTCTACGAGGAAATTGACGCCGAACGGGTAGAGGTCGTCGGCCTCCTGGAAGCTCAGCCCATTCCTAGCGAGGTAGCGGGCTATGTCGGCGGGTGAAGGCGCGACGTCGGTGGACGTGTCCCAGTCGCACTTGGCCCCTGGGACGATGGTTAACCCTTCGCTCTCGACAATGGCCCTGTATCGGCCCGAGGTGGCGAAGAGTCGAGCGAAGTTACGACACCAACCACGACGGTTGGATTCGTAGCGGAAACGGGGTGCGAAGTACCCCTCCAGTATGAATCCTCTGATTCGTCGAATCAGAGCGGCCTCCTTGTCCTCTGCGAACTCCTCGAGAGGGCCTGGTACTCCCATGAAGTACGACGTCTCGTTGATGTCCAGGTACCTCTGGACGTGTTCCTTCCACTCGGGGAGTGGCGCCCCCCAGTGCGGAGCCTTTTTTGGGCCTCGGTCCTGCAGCCATTTTTTCTTGTAGTCCCGGCGATCAATCACCGGCGGGACCACGGGGACGGGATGTACCGTGACCTGGGGTGTCACGGCGGCTGGAGGTGGTAGTTCGACTACCGGTGGGGCCACTTCCACCTGGGGGACAGGGATCGGCTCGCGAGTGATGACCTCCTCGCGAGCCTTGGTAGAACTGGCTTGGGGTTCCTCATACGCCGGGGGTTGGTGATGGGCAAGCCCTGTGGCAGAGGGCTTGTAGTTCTCGTGCTTGGATTTTCCTTTCGCGGCCATCCAAGCGGGGGGGTGCCACTGTGAGAGTGCGTAGGCCGCGACAGGATTCTTGGCTGGTTTTCTTCCCGTGTGCTTATCGACGTCGGCCAGGTACCTGTTGATCCAGGTGACCAAGCGTTGGGCTGCCCTGGCGTTCGGTGCGCGACCTTCATCGTCTTCTCTGGTTGCGCGAGCGTAGACGTCGTCTATCTCGCGGGTAGTGTTTAGCAGGTGCACTGCACCTGGGGGGATCGCTCCAAACATGGCTGGAGCGTATCCTGTTGATATTGCCCTCTCCACGTCGTCGCGGAGAGGGGCTTCGAACTGGTAGAGGGTCTGCTGGACCCGCACATGCAGGTACTTCCTTCCATTCAGCAGAACGAACGGTTGTTGGGGTCGTTCCCCTTGACCGATGGGGAACATGGTGTGTGCCTCCTTGAGGCGATCGGTCAGGAGGGGGCGTTTCATGCGAGGCCGTGTTTCCACGGGCTCGTCGGTGTCGATGTTTCGCGTCTCGTGGGGCTCCTCACGAGACGCAGAGGGGGCGACTTGGGGTGTGGTGGCAAGGCGAGGGGGGGTCTGGGGTGATTGGTGATACATAGCGGGGGCATCCCCGCGCCCTCCCCCTGAAAGACGAGCCACGAGGCTCGACGACGATGGCCCCGCTCCGGCGGGTTGGGGCGGGCAGTTGTGGCGCGGTTGGGACGCCAGCGAGGCCAGACGAGCGCGTTCGAGATTGTGATCGTCCTCGAGGCGCTCACACTCGTCCTGGTAGTGGTGAGCGCGAGTCCGCCAGTAGTCGCGGTCTGCACGAAGGCGATCGACCTCACGTCGCAGTGTGAGGCCATCATCGAGGCCGAGTAGCCGGGACAGCACACGCATGCACTCGGAACGCGCGTGTGCGAGGTCACTGGACCCCAGAACCAAGTCTTGGGCCATGTGCCGTGCGTACTGTGAGCACGCATGGCACCCATCTGGCTGGCCACAGTCGTCGTGAACGATCACGCCGAACTCACTGGCATGCCAGTGTCGGCGGGGAGGGGAGGCGGAACGCTCACGGCGACGTTTGGCGTCGCGTGAGCGTGAGCGTGGGGGTGAGGGGGACCGCGAGTATGAAGGCGAACGCCTGCGTGGGGAGGTAACATCCCATGCAGGCCGTTTTGAGGGACGACGGGGCGTCCTGTCGTCGGGGGACATCGAGACGTCCTGTGGGGCGGCAGCGTCCTCGCGAGAGGACGCTGCAGTGGGGCGGGAGGGGTGGGCGCGGTAAGACATACCTATCTGTGTGCGTATGGTAGCTACGTAGTAGTGAGAAGGAGAGAAAAGAGATGAACGCGAGAAAATTTCGAAATGGGAACGATTGCGTAATCAGTCTGATAAGGTCCCGTCAATCTAAAAACAAAAAACCGGCGGCAAGTCCAAAACGAGGGTGGCAGTGTAGGTACGTGTGGGTCACGTGCGTGAGACTTGTGCAATGCGCAAGTCTCTGCGTCTCTACGCATTTGCTTCCGTGGGGCGCCGACTGCGTTTAGGCAGTCGGCGGTGGTCGTCCACTCCGTGCAGCTCGAGGTACCTATCTAGGGCCTCGAGCTCTTTGCAGTGAAGGTATGGTTCCCAAGTGGAGTCGCCTAGGCTCCACTTGACTAAGAATTCTAGCTGACGGCCCACCCACCGGTGGGCGTTTATTTCGTCGACCAGCCATTCCGCGTCATCGGGTACGCCCACGTCGTAGAAGACGTGGGCGTCGCGTTTGGGGAACATCGCGTTGTCATTGGGTTCATGACGACGCAGCAGATTTGTGTGGAAGGTGGGGTGGATGCATCTTTCCTGGAGCTGTTTTGGCAGCTCCAGCGTATAGGTGTCTATGGAGGGGTTGGCGTGGACGATTTTCATGGGGCCGATGTACTTAGGGAGTAACTTTCGAGCGCGGCCCTTTGGCAAGGTGAGATTCTTCGTCGATAGGTATACTAAATCTCCCTCAGCATACTTCACGCCTTCCCTCCTTCGTTTATTAGCATGGTGCGTCTGCACTACGCGGGCTTCGATTATTGCATCGTGCGCCATTGCCAGGTTTTCCTTCACTCGGCGGACGAAGGACGTCACCCCAGGGGCAGTCGTGGGCGACTGCTCCTCGACGTTGGGCAGTGATCATGGTAGGTATCCGTACGTCAGCTCGAACGGTGCGAACCCCGTCGAGCTGCTGATGCTCGAGTTAATAGCGAATTCGACCATCGGTAGCTTTTCGGCCCAGTCTCGTTGGTCTGGGGCGACCAGTCCTCGGAGTATCTGCGACACGTTCCGTATCGCTCTTTCGGAAGCTCCATCGGTCTGGGGATGGAAGGCCGTGGACGTCAGTAACTTCACGTTCAGGAGCCGGTGCACCTCGCGCCAGAACTGCGAGGTGAACTTGGCGTCACGATCGGACACGATCGTGTCAGGGAGGCCGTGTAGCCGCACGATCTCCCGAATGAAGACCCATGCGAGTTCGGACGCTCGTATGGTAGTGTTGACCGGCACTAGGTGGACCAGGGATGTCAGTCGACACAAGACGACCCATAGATAGTCGGCGCCGTTGCTTTCAGGGAAGGGGCCGACGAAGTCCATCGCTATCGAGTTCCACGGCCGTTTGGGGATCGGCAGGGAGTGTAGTAATCCTGCCGGTCGAGTGTTGTCGGTCTTGGTGGTCTGGCACACCGGGCACGATCTGCAGAATCGGTCGACGTCTTTGCCCATGCCAGGCCACCAGAAGCGCCTACGGATGTAGTCGCCCGTGCGCAATGCTCCAAAGTGACCGAGCGTCTTGTGTGCATGCTCGATCACTTGTGCCGTCAGTCGGTCGTTTCTCCAGTCTACGCAGGGGAGGCAAAGTACTCTGTCTCCTGCCGTGGCTTTCAAGTAGACCAGTCCGTCCTCTACGTCGAATCCTTTGTGGTGATCCGGGTGTTGGATCACCTTCGCCATGACAGGGTCAGTTGGATACCCTTGTTTCACGCAGTCGAGGAACCCACGCTCCCCCTGGAAGTGGGTGACGAGCGTCTGTGGATCCCCCGCAGAGTCGAGAAGAGTGGGGTCCTCACTCGTGGGCGCACGAGTGGGTTCTTCTCTCCTCTGCTCTGCGTGTTCCCTCAGCGCGTCGGCCTCTACCCGACGCTCCTCTACTGGTTCCCTGATGTTGGGCGTCGCGTCCCGCATTGCTGCGAGGCACAATTCTTGCAACCTGTCGATGGGGAGGTCGTCCCCTTCTGGGTCGAGTCGAATGTCGGCCGTTGCCCACTCGACGTTTTCTGGTCATGCGTCGTCTCCCCCGTCTGTCTCGTAGTACCGAGACAGGCAGTCGGCTACCTTGTTCTCCGTTCCCTTGACGTATATGATCTCGGTGTCGAAACGTGACAGGTAGTCCATCCAGCGCATCTGGCGGCTGGATAGGCGTTGCTGCGTGCGGAGGAACTGGAGTGCTTCGTGGTCCGTGATGATTTTGAAGTGAAACCCCAGGAGCTTGTCCTCCCACTTCAGCAGCGCCTCGAGTATGGCAAGGGTTTCTCTCTCGAACGTCCGATAGTTGTGTTGGGCGTCCGTGAGCTTTTTCGACATGAACCCGGCCGGTCGGCAGCCTTGCCAGGTCGGTCCTTGTCCATATAGCGCCCCTATACCGTATAGGGACGCGTCGCAGACAAGCCAGATTGGCTCGTCTGATCTCGGATCTATTGGCCGCAACACTGGGTATTTGCAGGCGAGGTCCTTGATCGCCTGGAAGCATCTGTCGTGGATTTCCTGCCAGAGGAAGGGGTGGCCGTTCCTCTGGATTCCTGTCAGGGGTGTCGTGTACGCGGATACATCTGGCATGAATGGTGCCAGGTACTCTACTAGGCCCACGAACCTCTGTATTTCGTTCAGGTTCGTGGGCTTCCTCCAATTGTGGATGCGGGCCATCTTGTCCTCATCCGCGTGGACGCCTCGGTCATCGATTATATGGCCGAGGCAATCTAGCTTCTCGGCGAACAGGTCGACCTTATCCCTCTCAAGGTAGAAGTTGGCCTTCACGAGCGCGTCAAGCATGAGGGACACATGCTCCACGTGTTCTTCTATTGTATCGCTGTACACGAATGCATCGTCTAAGTATGCGTGTACTATCCTAGCAATATACTCCTGCAACGTCACCGTTATCAGTCGCTGAAAGGTGGCTGGTGCGTTGCAGTCTCCCTGCTGCATGACGTGGCTCAGGAAGGTGCTGAAGACAGTCAAGAAGGCTGTCTTCGAGACGTCGTTGGGATCGATCCTGACTTGTTCGTACGCGTTCGACAAGTCGATTTTCGAACGGTACTTTGCTCGTGCAACGTCCATTCGGATCTGGTCTTGGTCGGGGAACGGGGTGACGTCCTTGACCGTGTTGTCGTTGCGCTTCCGGCAATCGACGACCGTTCTGAGCTTCCCATTTTTCTTCGGGATGCAGAGCATCGGCGCTGCTTGCGGCACACTTGCTCTCTCCCACCATCCAGCCTTCGTATACAGCTGGATCTTCTCTGCCAGTTGGGGTTTCAGCGAGTCCAGGCAGCGCGGCAAATGGTAGGTATAACGCATACCCTCGTCGATCAAGGGTATGCGATGATTCACTTCTCGGAGTGGCGGCATCTTCGGCGCCACTCCCCTCATACGATGCTCATATTTTTTGTAGAGTTCTTCCCTCAGACGGGGGATATCCTCGTCTGAGTATTTTCGCGGCTTCATGTGTGCAAGCGTTGCTTGCTGTTCGCCCTCGGCTACCGACGTTGGAGGCTCAAGACTTCGTTGAGGTGGTGTGGGGCCAGGTGGGTTCCTCGTCGGTGTGGCCCCACCCGCAAGTCATGTGCTCCTTGGTGTCGGGGACGACACGTCCTTGCGTCGTCCCCTCTCCTTTGGTCAATTTTCCACAGAACTGGACCGGTCCAGTTCTGTGTGTGCAGGGACTGACACTCCCCCGACCTCTATCGTATTTGTATCAAATTTTAATCGCACGCCGTGCGATCGGAGGAAGGGGATTCCGAGGATGCAGTCGTATCGATCGATGTTCGCGACGTCGAAGTACGCGTCGCATGTGAAGGCTCCCAGACGCAGCTTCGTCTGGCAGCCGTGTGTAATCTTAGAGCGGCTCCCGACACATCCCAGTTGCAGCGTCAATTGGGAGGCCAGTGTGAACGTAGGTAGCTTGGCGACAGTTGCGAAGGCAGGGCTCACGAAGTTAGTCGTGCTCCCTGTGTCTATCATGGTCAACGCTTCACAGCCGTTGACCTGGGCTTTTACTACTACACAGGCGCGTGCTTGTGGGGGGACTGCTGGTCTCGGGGTGACTGTACTATTGGCATGCATCCCGTATCGGAATGCGCGGGTCGGTTCTTCGGTCGGACGGAGTGCCATCAATCGGCGGGTCTCGTCTGAGTTGGTGGCCATTCGATCTGGGATAGCCGGGGCCTCCACGTCCACATACGAGCGTGGTTCTCCACCAAGGCTCTCGCAAGCCCGCGAGAGCCTGTCGGCCAGCCTTCGGAGGGCTCCTCTAAGTTGTTCGCCCTCCTGCAACGCCTGCTGCATTCGCCGCTCGTTGCGAGTCATTGCTCCCCAGATGCCTTGGATTAGTTCCCCCATCCTATCGACGTCTGTTCTCGCTATCCTCATCTGCCTCAGCGAGGGTGGTGCACTCGCTGAGGCTTCATCCTCTCTGGGATGTACCGCCTGGCGCGTTCTTACTGCCAGTCGCCTCAAGCTGAGGAGCGTCTGGTTCATCCCCTCGACGCTGACTGTCGGCCAGTTCCCTTCCATCACGCCTTCCAGATGTTCGAGGGCGAGGTCGATTATATTCTCGGCAGCATTCATCTCTGACAGTACATATCCTACACGGGGGCCTAGCGTCTCGCCGGCCGCTTCTTCTCGGGCATCCCACCCTTCGTCGTACGCCCTGCGCCTCAGTTGCCGAGGGACCGCTGAAGAGACTGTGAAGAGAGGGTGAGGGGAGAAGCCTAGTGGTCTCCCTTTGGAACGACAGTCCCAAGTTCGACACTGGGGGCTTGGTTTGCCTGGTGGAGAGTCAAAGGGGAGAGGGAAAGACTGAAAAATGCGCCCTAAAACCCAGAAGATACTTGAGATAACGTCTAGAGGGACTCTGATAAGGGAGAAATGATGATCCGAGGCTCCGGCCTTCGAATTCCGTCTTACTCTGTCTTTGCTAAAGCGGCTGATATTTTTCTAAGTATGTACAACAGACTCTAAGTGCGAGTTTAGCTTACATAAGCCAAACTCGTCCAAATACTAAGTAAAAAAAAAGTAAAGTAAAGATAAAAACAAAAAACTAAAGTAGAAACAATGAAATAATGGAAATCACCTACTAGGGAGATTACTCTCCCTACATCCGAGGGGGGCTTTGAATGTTGACTGTCCCCAGTCATCTCATACCTAGCTGTACCATAAGACGAGGTGGGGTATCAACCCTCGAAATAAAACTCTAAGTAGAAACTCAAAAATGCGAACTCGAAATGAAATAGATCATGAAAAAGAAATGGAAATGACTACTCAGCTGGGAGGGGACATAGCTCGAAGGTAAATCGAAGGTGTTCGAGGGAAAGAGGTGGCTCGGGGGTGGCTCGAAGGGGGCCTCGAAGTGCTCGAGGGGGCTCGAAGCGAGCTGGAGGAGGGGAAGTGGTTTACCAGCAGCTCGAAGCTACCCCAAGGGTCTCAAATGTTGCTCGAAGGAAGCTCGAAGGGCTTCGAAGGCGACTCGGAGGGTTTCGAAGGCGACTTGCAGGGTCTCGAAGGCGAGTTTAGCCTCTGGATTGAGCTCGAGGTGCTCGGAGGTGCTCGGAGGTGCTCGGAGGGGGATGGGTTACCTTCACACTCATAACCCGACCCTCACGAGTCATGGGGCGGTCTTGAGAGGGGGCCAGGGGCTGGCTCGAAGGGGGTTTGGTCGCTCTCAAACCTGGTAGCTGACCCTCGAGGACCTCGGGGCGAGCTCGAGAAGGGGTGGGGGTCTGGGAACTCGAAGGAGACGCCTGTACCTGGGTAGCTAGACCTCCTGAGCCTCGAGCGAGGGCCCAGAAGTCTAAACGAGCCTGTAGGCTGCGCCCGAGCGCCTCACGAGGTATTTCCTCACCTGTAGGCAACACAACTCGACCTCTGACTATCTGACACCTTCCTGCAGCCAGATACGAAGTGCAGACCCTGCACCGAGCTCGAATGTGTCCTTCTCGACCACAGAAGAAACAAAAACGAAACCTTCGAGGGTGTGTCTGGTGCCTCGAAGCTCCTTGACTGGCAGGGAGGGCCTCACTCGAGCCTTCGCACTCTCGATGGGGTGGCAGACCTCTTGACGCTCTTGAACGCGACTCAGAATGGGCAGGGGTAGCCTTCGACATCAAGGTCGAGGCCTCTCGAGGCTGAGGCAAGCTACCTTCAGATGCCTCGAAGCGAGGGCAGAGTCTTGAGGGGGTCTCGAGGCGAGGGGGACTCTTCGATATGGGCTCAGGATGCTGGGCAACAGTACCCGAGGGGTGCTCGAGGTGCGACGAATGCCTCGAAGCGGTCTTCGAGGGGGTCTCGGAATGCAAAGGGTGCCTCGAAGGGGGCTCTGGGTGCGATGAGTGTCTCGAGGGGCGCTCGAGATGTGAGGGGTGTCTTGATGAGGTCTTCGAAGGAGGGTGGAGGTGCGAGGACCGTCTATACGAGGTCTCGAGAGGTGGACTATACCTTGACGAGGGCTCGAGGCGAGGGGAACACCTCGAAGCAGCGCTCGAGAGTTCGTGAGGACGAGGGCCAGAGGTTGAGGTCGAGCCGAGGTCTCGAGGCTTGCTTGAAGAAGACTGAGGACGAGGGGAACAATCCTCCATACCATCCCAACGATCCACTGAGTACAAACGCGACCATCGATCGTCTCTCGAGGCACGAAGCGAGTTCGAGGACGAGTCACCAGCCTGCTGAGCATGGTCACACCTAGCTGGATGTGCCACAGGGTGCCATGAGCCTGCATCAGTGACTCGGAGAGGGCGTGAGCCGCTCGAAGCGAGCTCAGGAGTGGGAGGGGGGTTCTTCGAAGTTCGAGGGGATGCCTCGAAAGGGGGACGAGAGAGAGGCTTCGTGCTCGAGCTTCCCTGGGAGTGTCTTCTAGAATGAGACCGAGAGCACTCCACAGGGGCATCTCGAGGGTTTCCGTCCAAGGGAGAATGCGAGTGCCGGGGTAAACTCTCACCTCGCTCATGAGTAGGACCTCTCGAAGGGTCCTTCGAAGATCGAGACAGTCTCACGAAGCCTGCAGAGGGTTCATACCAAACCTCACGAGATGACGAGCTTCTCGAAAGAGACTCTAGGCGAGGCCGAGGGCTGCTCAAGACTCGCATGTAGCCTACGTATGCCGGTCGATCCTCGAGCTGGTCTCGAGACCTTCTCGAATACTTATCCATAGCTGGTAGTGGCTGAGCAGATAGAATGAAAATATATTTTGCAAATGCAACTGATTATTAGAGGTAATAGGCACAGCAAATGGCCAACGAGCGAACGAGCGTCTGCGGGGGGTCTCGAAGGGTACCTCTGGGTCTCGATTTCGCCTCGATGCGACCTGGAACGTCTAAAGGAAGTTGGAGAGAGGTGGAAACAAACCACGAAGGGGGGAGAAGGGTGCAGGGAACTCGTATGATGCGTCTCGAAGTGGTTTCGACCACCAAAAACTGAATTTAGTCACTGCTGTGACTCGAAGCTTATCCTCGACTGTGCAGCCTCACTGGACTGCAAAAATGCGCAGATAACGGTTGGAAAATGACTTATATTTGTCTATAAACGAAGTTGCACGTCTAAAGAAGCGTCTCGAAGCTCTCGAAAGCGTCTGATGGTAATTGCGAAGTGTCTCGGAGGTTCTCGAAGCGTCTAGTGGGGTCTCAGAGCGTCTAACAGGGGTTACGAAGCGTCTAATTGGAGTTTCGAAGCGTCTATAAGGGAGTTCGAAGCGGTCTCGAAGGGATCTCGAAGCGTCTCGAATGGGTCTCAATAGGGTCTCGAAGTGGTCTCTAAGCAGTCTCTGGTGACTCAGTATGACAGGGAATACTCTCCTACAACTCCGAAGGGCACGAAAATGCGAGGGGAGGGGCCAGGGAGCTCAGCTGTGGCAGAGGGGGGAGGATAGTGGTGCTTTGACGAAGGACCGCTGGGCGGAATTCCACGAAACTTCGAGTGCGGGTAGAGGACGTCTAGGGGCGCAGGGAGATCAAAGAAACGAAGGATTCGGCGCACCCAATCCCGAGTTATGCCCAAAATCGACCTACAGTGCCTTTCTCCACAAAAATAGCGATAACTCCGGAACCGCTGGGGATAACGCGTCGAAAAGGGCGTCGATCGAAAGCCCTCGTCGAGTAGAATGGGAGTCCCGAAAAGCGAGAGGAAAGGCGCGTCGGTTCTCGAGAAATCGCGTGTGCGAGCTCGGGGGTAGGAGGAGAAGGGGATTACCAAGCAAACACAGCCCCCTCGCGGTGGGCTCCAGATGAAGAGACTGTGAAGAGAGGGTGAGGGGAGAAGCCTAGTGGTCTCCCTTTGGAACGACAGTCCCAAGTTCGACACTGGGGGCTTGGTTTGCCTGGTGGAGAGTCAAAGGGGAGAGGGAAAGACTGAAAAATGCGCCCTAAAACCCAGAAGATACTTGAGATAACGTCTAGAGGGACTCTGATAAGGGAGAAATGATGATCCGAGGCTCCGGCCTTCGAATTCCGTCTTACTCTGTCTTTGCTAAAGCGGCTGATATTTTTCTAAGTATGTACAACAGACTCTAAGTGCGAGTTTAGCTTACATAAGCCAAACTCGTCCAAATACTAAGTAAAAAAAAAGTAAAGTAAAGATAAAAACAAAAAACTAAAGTAGAAACAATGAAATAATGGAAATCACCTACTAGGGAGATTACTCTCCCTACACCGCCCGAGCGACCAGCAGGGATGGCACCTCGGCGAGCTCATCTCTTATGATGTGAGCTCGGTGGATCCGGCACGTCTGGCAGTCATCGATGTGGGTCAAGCCGAATCGTTCCGAGTAGTGCCAGCTGTGGTCATCCGCGCTGGGCGGCATGGCCTCATTTTCGATTGCGTTCACTACCCCCCATGGATTGCCCATGACTCCTTCGATAGCGCTTTCGCCAGCCGACGCTTCGTCGTCGTCTGGCCCGTCCTCTGTGGGTTCTCCCTCTACAACGGATTCCTCGACGTCCATTCGTGCGTAACGAATTGGTTCCTCCTCGATGTCGCTGCCCACGTCCATCGACCCGAGGTATGCGATGGGTTCCCCGTCGTCCTCGCTGTCATAGTATTCGCCGTAGATGTCGATGACCTCGTCGTCGGCATCTGCTTCCTCCTCACAACTCCGATCCTGGACTTCTTCGTGGGGAGGCGCTTCGGCCTCTTGGGTATCGGGGGTCGTGTCGGCGTCACCGTTCTCGATCATCTCGGCGGCAAATAGTCTGGCGTTGCCGGCCTTAGTGTCTTTCGAGGGATTTATTTTTTGGTTGCACTCGTTGGCGTAGTGCCCCTCTTTCCCGCAGTGGTAACACTTGATCCCATGCCGCGGCAGGCCAGGGTCCTTCCTCGAGCTCTGGCCTATGGGTCCATTCCTCTTCTCGTGACCAGTTACGGTCATGCGTTGCCCTTGCGGTTTGGGCGGTTCCCCTTTCTGGAAGCGTGCGTTGTCTATCGCCTTCCTGTACAGCACGTTCCCCTTCTGGGTGTACCTGTACTCGCCATCGCTGTACTGTCTATTGCCAACTCGGTTGTCCGAGTTGACGGGTCGCGTCCCAGGCTGTCTAGCCTGCTGGACCCGGGTGTGATTGTTAATCAGTTTCAGTGCGCTTTCCATCCTCTGTACTTCGATCAGGATTTGGTCCATCGGCGTATGCTCCGCTGATACACCTCTCGATTTGAGGACTCCTTCTGCTATAGGCAGAGGGAGTCCGTTGACGAATTTCCTTCTCATGGAATATTCGTCTGGTGGTTGGACCATCCTGGATGCCCTGTGCTTCAGGTCGTTATAGAAGGCAAGTACTCCCTTGGCCGGGGAGTACTTGGTGTTGTCGTATCGTTCCGCGGCATTCTGTGCAGACGCCTCGTGTATGAATCGGGTGAACATGGCGCACACGAAGTCCTCGAACGTCCAGTCGCGTATCGTGCGATCTGGGCCATCAACTTCCTGATCGAACCACTGCGCGGCCATCCCTTCTAGACAGGTTCCGGCATACGTGATGCGGTCCGCATCACGAGCCGGGCCTGTCACCTTATATATCTTCAACCAGCGTAGTATCTGGTTGACCCATTCGTCGAAGGCGTCGATGTCGTCCTGGCCTTTATAATATTTAGGTTGCACGATTTTTATCGCTTTTACTTCTGGACCTGCGGGAGCCGTGTGGCGGCCCACCGCTTCGTATATTCTCTGACGATATTTTTCCAGGAGCGACTCCGTGTAGCCACTCATGCCGGGCGTCATCCCCCGGTGTGAGTGAATCCCTTGCGATCGCCCTCGGAATTGGCGATCGCGTTCCTCCTCGTCTCTCTGGGCTCGACGAGTAGGTGCTGGGGGTCCTCTTCTCCCGCGATCGTCGTCACGATTATCGCGATTGTTTCTTCGACGGTAATAGTCGTCCGGATCGTCGTCTGGGTCGTCGTCTGGGTCGTCGTCTGGGTCATCATCCGGGTCGTCGCCTGGATGCCCAGTGGCGGTTCCCCAGGCATTGGTTTCCTCTTGCTTGAGGCCCCTTTCCATGTGAGGTGGGACATCTCGATCCGGCCATTCAGTAGCTGATCTGCTCCTGGCTGTGTCCACTCCACGAGAGTTCTCTCCTCGTGGAGTGTCTTCGCGTCTGCGGTCGTACCTTGCAGGCTTGCTTTCGTAGTGGACTTCCCGTCGTGTTGCACGTTCGGGGGCTCGGCTGTCTTCGCCGGTTCCGTCATGCGCGCTCTCGATGTCGGGCCTGTCCACCAGGTCGTATAGTTTTCTGAAGGTGTGTAGTTGGTGACCCCGCTCAGCGTGGTCACCAAAGTGCTCCCACTGGGAGGTGCACTCCTGCAGGATATCTTTGAGTTCTCGAACGAAGTCGGGGAAAGTGGGTGGTTTGGGATGTTTTTTTCTGGTATCGAGTACTTCTCTTTCCTTTCCTCATCCCGATCCTTCTGCTCTCGTATTTTCTGCGAGAGCAGTTTCGGTGGTCAGTTCGGTTAGGGCGCTAGGCCCATCATCTAGGATTATGGCGATGTCGGCCTCCTCGGGGGTCTCTCGCGCGATCGTCTCGGACGATCGTGCTTGCGGGTGTCCGTCTGTCCTCTCCGATGGTGGCGGATCATCACCATACAAGTCCTCTCGATCCTTATCGGGCTCGAGAGGTTTTGATGTGCTGCGAGAACTCTTTTTCTGCAGCGCGGATCCCTTGTTCGACTTGGGTGCCATAACACGTTCGGATGTTCAAAAAAATGTAAAGTCTTGTCCTTCTGTCCCACTTAGTTACTGGTCACTCGATATGAACACAACCGGTGTTATATTCGAGTGTCGAAGTAGGGTAGAATAGAAGTTAAGGAGAAAACCTCTATGTACACCGAGCGCCCACTATGTGCTGGCGCTCACTATTATGTAATACCTATACAGTACCGGAGTCCAACGGACTCCGCACTGGCCCCCATACGGCATAGGGGCAACACACCTTTCAGTTCTAAGTATGTATCTACAGTCAGTAAGGAGGGGCTTGCCCTCCTTACACTACCCCTATCGTCGTTCGTCCCCGCCTTTGGTTCTTGTTGGTTTGTTTTGTCTCGTGTTCCTCTTTGGTCGCTGTCTTTCGTCGACTAGTCCTGCCTGACTCGTCACTCAAGCATGACTCGTAACAGGTATGACTGCAAATGAGTCACTCTGACTCCTAGATCTGAGATCCAGATTCATTGGGGCGATATGCTGCGCGTCCGAAAGAAGAACTGTGGGGATTTCTGCCAGGGGCCAACTTTGGGGGTCTCCAGGGTAGTCAGGGCTTAGGATTTCGCAACTTTCCCCCCTCTCTCCTCTCTGCAAAGCGACCTGTACCAGGTGCAACTAGTGCTCTGGAGGGCATGAGGAGGAGGAGGGGCCATCTTCTCCAATGAGGGCAGGGAGAAGTGCCTCAAAATCATCATGAATGCGATCAGATAGTGTAGATGATAGTAATTGGTACTGGAGCTGTCGCAATTTTGGGAGAATGAAAGACGAGATTGAGAGGTAGACATTGCAGGGGGCAGGAAGGAAAAATCTGTAATCCTTTTCGACTGGAAAGACCGAAACAACCACATAAGACCTTTCAAGCCTGATGACAGACTTGAGGCAACCAAAGAACGTCTTCTTTGATGTCAGACTGATGAGAAGAATGCACTGTCCCAAAGTGATAGGATGGGAGGTCATGGATGAGGGAGGGATGAACCAGGAGGCTTCGGGGCGAGAGCTAGTGGGGATTCCTGGCAGGTACTCGTAGTTATTCTCCCTAGCAAAGGACATGAGCGAAGAGACGGTCAAGGAGGTGGCCATTACGATAAATATTGGTGAAATGGGCATTCATTGGTAGAAATGATGCAGAAAATCGTGGAGGGTGCAGATCATTACCAAAATTGGTAGGCAGGATGGCGTGGTCGAGAGCTTCCTGTGAGCGTGGGAATGGTGTCGATATCTTTAGAATTGACGGAGATATTCGAAAAATCGGAATGCCATAAACTAGCACTCAAAAAGTTTTTTCGGGCGCTCGAGCGGTTTCTTCCCTAACATTGAGGATGGTTCTCGTGCGATGGATGACTGCTGGCAATATCAGTCATTCTTCACATTAGGGCTAGGCTTCTCCATTCTCCGTTCTTCATCATTCAGCTTCTGAGTCCATGCTCACATCGCCAAACACCTTTGGTGCATGACAACATGTGGGCGCATATTGACCAGTGCCTCACAGCAGGAACTTGGCCTTCCTATGACGACCTCGTGGCTGAGGTGGAAGCGTGCTTTAGGCCGCTTCATAACAAAGACTGGGCTAGAGAACAGCTCAGCACAATTCACCAAGGTTCGGCCAGAACAGAAGAGTTCTTGGCCAAATTCAACGCATTAAGGACCGCATCAAGGAATACCGTGATTATTTAAGCGTCTTCTCTGTCCAGGAATCCGAACGCATGCCGCTTAGGAAACCTTGGGACCACGCGATAGAACTAAAGGAGTCGTTTGTTCCGAAAAAGGGAAGGTTGATCCCCCTCAGCCCTGATGAGCAAACCGAAGTTAGCAACTTCGTTGATGGACAGCTTAAGAAGGGTTATATTCAGCCAAGCAAATCACCCCAGACTTCGCCTGTGTTCTTCGTCCCAAAGAAGGATGGAAAGAAGCGCATGGTACAGGACTACCGCTATTTAAACGAGCATACAGTCAAGAACTCGTATCCGCTCCCGCTCATCTCGCAGCTTGTTGACAAGTTGAAAGGCTGTAAATTATTTACGAAAATGGACCTTAGGTGGGGATACAACAACATCCGGATCAAGGAAGGTGACGAGTGGAAAGCCGCTTTCGTCTGTCACCATGGAGCCTTTGAGCCGCTGGTTATGTTCTTTGGGTTATGTAATTCCCCCGCCACGTTCCAAAATATGATGAACGACATCTTCGGAGATATGGAGGACGTTCTAGTAGTGTACATAGACGATCTTATGATATTCACGAAAACGGACGATGAAAAGGAGCATGACAGGATCGTGCTAGAGGTGCTTAGAAGGTGGAAGGAGAATGACTTGTTCGTCAAGCCGGAGAAATGTCTATTTAAGCAAAAAGAGGTCGACTTTCTGGGTATGATAGTTGGCACGAATGGAGTTAAGATGGACCCCGCTAAAGTCGCTGCTGTGCGCGATTGGCCGGTCCCCACTTCTGTTCATGGAGTTCGAGGCTTCCTTGGCCTTGCAAACTTCTACCGACATTTCATAAAGGATTTCGTGCAGGTCGCGCGCCCCCTTAATGACCTAACTAAAAAGGACACTCCGTTTCTCTGGTCCGACAAGTGCCAAGTAGCGTTTGATACGTTAAAGGAAGCCTTCACGACTGCACCTATACTTATGTTCCCTGATCAGGATCGGAAGTTTCGCTTAGAAACCGATGCCTCGGATTATGCAACCGGAGCTGTGCTCTCGGTAGAATGCGATGATGGTCTCTGGAGACCAGTTGCCTATTCGAGTCACTCGCTTAGTGGAGCAGAGCTTAACTATACGGTTCACGACAAAGAGATGCTGGCCATTATCCGCGCTTTAGAGCAATGGCGTCACTACCTCGAGGCTACCCCGTACCAGTTTGAGGTTTGGACGGATCACCACAACCTTAAATGGTTTATGACGTCGCAAAAGCTTCAACCACGCCAGGTGCGTTGGGCGCAGTATTTTAGTCGTTTCAACTGTGTTATCATCCACAAACCAGGAGTTTCGATGGGACGACCGGACGCTCTCTCTCGTCGCGAAGACTTAGTAGAAAATCGCGAAAATGCTAAATCTGAGGAGTCGCTATTTATCAAACCAGAAGAAGTGCGCGCTGTGTGCTTAGAAAATCCCTTTGTAGAAGAACTGCGCAGTGTAACGGCCGAGGTTGACGCTGGAACGCTCGACCGACGCAACAGTTTACTGTATGATGGAGACAAAGTTTTCGTGCCTGAGGCACTTAGACAGAAGGTACTCGCTGCTCTTCACGATTCGCCCCTAGCGGGTCATCGAGGCGTAAAAGGAACTCAGGAGTTGATCACACGCTGGTTCACGTGGTCTACCTTAAAGCCCGATGTCGAGGAGTACGTAAAGCATTGTCAGACGTGTCAAGCTAGCAAGCCTAGTAACAAGCTGCCGGCAGGCGAACTCAAGTCTTTACCCGTCCCTGATGGGCCTTGGAAGGATCTTACGACCGACTTTATGGATATAGGAGTCAGGAGCTCCTCTGGAAAGTCTTACGTCTTAGTCGTTGTCGATCGTTTCTCTAAGGAAGCAGAGTTCATCCCCTGCACTGAAAAGGAAACTGCCGCTAGTATGGCACGGCTTTATTTAACTCACGTCTGGAAGCATCACGGCCTTCCGCAGTCTGTCGTCTCGGATCGTGGACCGCAGTTCGCATCCCAGTTCTCGAAGGAATTATTTAAAATGTTGGGTGTCGAGCAGAAGCTCTCGACGGCGTTTCATCCACAGACGGATGGTCAAACAGAGCGGTTGAACCACGAGATTCAGCAGTATCTACGGATGTATGCAAACCATCAGCAGGAACGATGGGAGGATTGGCTTCCCCTAGCTCAATTCGCGTATAACAACTCCAAGTCTTCTTCTACTGGCAAGCGCCCCTTTGAAGTTACCCGTTCATACACACCACGGATGGGCGTCGAGCCGACGACTTCTAAGGTAGAAGCAGCGGAGGAGACCGCTAAAGACTGGTTCCAGGTGTTCCAGGAAGTGCGCGAAAGTTTGGGAAAAGCTAGGACTCGTCAAAAGACTCAGGCAGATAAACGACGGTCCCCTTCCCCTGCTTACTCCGTAGGCTCGCAGGTTTGGCTTCGCTTGTTTGGTTTGTTCTACGACGTTCCTCGGTACAAACACTCGTAGTAGTATAAATACCGTCCCTCTTGTCGTAGACACTCCAATCGAGTTCATTTGTGCACTGTCGCATTAACTCATTCCAAGTCCTCCACTCTCTATCAGTCAAGGAGTAACCGAGTATAGTCCTTGTGATTATAAGCGTTACAATGGTGGGCTCCAGATGTAAAGTTGGGTGAAGGAAATGTGGGGGGAGAATCCTAGAGGTCTCCTGTTGGATTTGGGGGTCTTAGTTTGACCCAAGGGGGCTTGGGTTGCCTGGTAGGGGGTCAAAGAGTGGGGGAAAGAGTGAAAAACGCGCCCTGAGAGTCAGAAGAAGCTCGAGATATCGTCTAATGAACATCTGATAGTGGGGAAATGATAATCCGAAGGCTCCACCCTTGGATTTCCGTCTTACTTTGTCTGAGGTAGCAGTCTATGTTATGTTACTAAGCAAGTACAATGTACAGTAAGTGCAAGGGTTGGCTTACATAAGCCAAAATGCGTCCAAATACTAAGTAAAAAAAAAGGTAAGGTAAAGATAAAAACAAAACTGTAAGTAGAAACAAGGAAATATAATAATTACCATGGTAGGGAGGACTCCCTCCCTACACTGCACCCTTTCCGACACCTCCTCCCACCTCTCCGACACCCTCCGACCCATTCCCGACCAAGTCCGATGCTTAATAAGCCTGCTGACCACTCTGCTGCTGCATCCGAGCAATTGCTGCTGTCGGCCACTGTCGGTCTTGACTCGTAACCACTGTTGGTCTATATTGGGTTGACCCCCTGTGGGTCATGTGACTGTCTTAGGGGGCTTTATCCATTTGGGGCCACCGGGCCAATTAGGCACAGCATGGTGCCTGCACCATGTGGCACTCCAAAGGGTCGCACCACTTTCTGGGATTTCGTCCTGGCCTGTGATTGGCTGTTGGTGAGCGCTCCATCACATCCTTATCCACTTGTAGATACATCCTTTGTCTCATCCATTTCTTCCGCTGTTAGCCTTCATTCCATCATGAAGTTTTCTGACATTTACTTCCCCTTGAAAATTTCCATACCTCCATATGTTAGTTCCGACATCCAGATACTGTACTGCCTCAGTTCCACTGTAGCATATAAATACCCGTTCAGTACCCTGATGTCCCCTCAGTATGAATATCGACATAAGTTCCCCATTCTCAGTCTCTGCCTTTCTCCTCTAAGTCCCTCCAACCTCTCCGTACTTAGCCCGCCTCCAAAATACGAGGGCCGAGCTTGTACAAGGGGGCAGCGCATGAGCTGCACCTGACGCCCTCCTCTGAGCTCCGCTCCACTAGCCGGAACCTCTGTCGGCCCCTTCAGCCATTCCCCCCGCTCTGCTCCGAACCTCCGCTAGTCGGAACTTTGTCGGCCTCCTTCAGAGGGCCTCTATCTCGGTCCCTACCAATCAGACTAGCATCGGACTTTCAATCTCCGATGTCGGTCGACCTTCTAGTACCCTTTCAGGACCCTTTCGTCCCTGAGAACCCTTGGAGTGAGGCCCGAACTTGACACTTTTACTACACTTTTGGTAATACACATCTACACTACACTTTGCTAATCAAACATTACAAAACACTATACTTATATGGTAGTCAAAACAGCACACTTTACTACACTTTTGCTAATCAAAACAACTACACTGATTAGGTAATCAAAAATGCGCCACAACCCTTTTTGGTAATAAAATGTACACTACACTACACTAATTGTATATTGCCTATATCTCAACCATTTTTGCATGGATGGATGGGTGTTTGGCAATGTGAGCATGGACTCAGAAGCTAAATGATGAAGAATGGAGAATCCTAGCCCTAATGCAAAGAATGACTGATATTGCCAGCAGTCATCCATTGCACGAGAACCATCCTTAACATTAGGGAAGAAACCACTTGAGCACCCAAAAAAACTTTTTGAGCGCTAGTTTATGGCATTCCGATTTTTCGAATATCTCTGTCAATTTTAAAGATATCGACACCATTCCAACATGACAGCTCTCGACCACGCCATCCTTCCTGCCAAATTTGGTAATGATCTGCACCCTCCATGATTTTCTGCATCATTTTTACCATTGAATGCCCATTTCACCAATATTTATCATAATGGCCACCTCCTCGACCATCTCTTCACTCGTGTCCTTTGCTAGGGAGAATAACTATGAGTACTTGCCAGGAATCCCCACTAGCTCTCGCCCTGAGGCCTCCTGGTTCATCCCTCCCTCGTCCACAACCTCCCATCCTATTGCTTTGGGACAGCACATTCTCCTTGTCAGTCTGACATTGAGGAAGACATTCTTTGGTCACCTCAAGTCTGTCATCAGGCTTGAAAGGTCTTATGTGGTTGTTTTGGTCTCTCCAGTCAAAAAGGATTATGGATTTTTCCTTCCTGCCCCCTGCAATGTCTATCTCTCAATCTCGTCTTTCGTTCTCCCAAAATTGTGACAGCTCCAGTACCAATTACTCTCATCTACACTATCTGATCACATCCATGATGAATTTGAGGCAGATCTCCCTGCCCTCATTGGAGAAGATGGCCCCTCCTCCTCCTCATGCCCTCCAGAACACTAGTTGCACCTGGTACAGGTCACTTCGCAGAGAGGAGAGAGGGGGGAAAGTTGTGAAATCCTAAGCCCTGACTACCCTGGAGACCCCCAAAATTGGCCCCTGGCAGAAATCCCCACAGTTTTTCTTTCAGACGTGCAGCAAATCGCCCCAATGAATCTGGATCTCAGACCTAGGAGTCAGAGTGACTCATTTGCAGTCATACCCCTTATTCAGCAGTGACCAGTGTGCTTACTCATCCCCCTTTCTGTCACATTATTCATCCATTCCTTAATGACTCATTCTATTTCAAATGATTTGTGATATTCTTCGTCATGCTGACTGATTTTACTTACCAATCGCTTACTGTCCTTACTCAGCCTTGCTCGGCCTTACCAATCCTTTACCAATCTCCTTACCAATCGCTTACAACCCCCTTACAAAGTGTTTCCCTCTATTTACTTCAGGCTGCGCTACCTTTTGTATATAAGTACCAATACGTCGCAGCAAGTAGCACACAAGCAAGTAGCCCCCCTGCATAGGATACTGTTCCCTTTGTAGTGAGACTATTGCCCAATCATTATTGTCATTATCTGCCTTATTGTCGTCGCTTTAAGGCCCTTCATTATCTTCTTTATCCTTGCAGTATCTGAGGCTCCATTAAGGGTCTATTTACTGTCATTCTTCATCACTTTACGTCGCTTCTAGGCTCTGAGTAGCCTATATAACTTTGCTTTCTTGGTCTCCCCCTGCTCCCCTCTCATCAGGAGCACCTTTCCTTTCTGCCCTAGCCTTCTAGGTGTGCAGAACCCCTCCCCCTTTTCACTGTAACCGATCCCTCAAGCCAAAGTCTGCGGAGGTAAACCACTGACTTGGCATTTGTCTTTGTGTTGGGTTTTTGGTGTTTTTGCCATAGATCCACACATTGACTCACAATGGCTGTCAATCACCTCTCTCATTCTACTTGTCATCCTGATGATACTTCATCCTCCAGGGCCAAGGTCTGAGAGCCCGATATCTTTGATGGCACAGACCCATGAAATGTCAAGTTCGGGCCTCACTCTGAGGGTCCTCAGGGGCGAAAGGGTCCCGAAAGGGTACTAGAAGTTCAACCTATCCCAGAAGCGGTCGAACACTCCCTCCCCTCGCATCATGCTGCTGTGGAGGGATATTCTCCTTCTCTGAAAGACTGGATATGGATCGAGGACCGAGGAGGTCAAGGTCATCAGCATCGAACCGATCTCGATGCAGCACCTCTTCTGCAGCTCTACAAACTTCGTCATAGGGGAAAGGTATGCTGACATCAAGGTTGGGGTCCTTCTGCTTGAGTCTACCCTCTACAGAGCTTCGAAACAAAGGAGAAAGTCCAGCCCAGAAGTAGCGATCGTGTTCGTGTTCAGTAAGCTTTCCCTTGTGCTTCATCCAGCCTCCAACTCGAGTGAACTCTCGGTTATAGGCCCGGAAATCATGCAGGGACATGATAGGCTGATTCCTGAATCGCAGCACAAGAGATTTCAGGTCCCTTTCGAAGAACCTTTCATCGAAGATGTCGGCATCGAAGTAGCGAAGCAAACTGGCCTTCAATCTGGCCCAGTTGGGGGTATGGAAGTGAGGCATTCCTTCAATGATTTCTCTGACATGAGTATTGCAGTAAGGGAGGATTGAGGCGACCATATCATGGTCCGAAGTGACATTATGGAAGGCACAGAGTCGCTCATAGTGGTCGAGGAAGGTTCGAACTCGAGAGCAGTCGCCCTGGAAGAGTTCTGGGGAAGATTTGGTTCCAAGAAGTGGCATAGTGAGTACAGAACGAGCAGAATTAACAGATGCAGCTGCCTGAGCTTGCACTGGCATAAGTGGGTTCGCAGTGGTCGAAGACATGGTGGGAAAGTATGGGGATTATTCTGAGGGGAATTGGTGGTCGAAAAGGCGAGTTGCGACGAGGTGGAATGGATGGTTATCGGCGATGACGAAGATTTCGATAGGGCAGACGATGTAGGAGTCGTTTACGAAGAATATGAGATGGATTTCGAGCCAAATGTAACCACCCCTCACGGTGGGCTCCAGATGTGAGTCGACGTGTGGATCTATGGCGAAAACACCACAAAACCAACACAAAGACAAATGCCAAGTTGGTGGTTTACCTGCGCAGACTTTGGCTTGAGGGATCGGTTATAGCGAAGTGGGGAGGGGTTCTGCACACCTAGACGACTAGGGCAGAAGGGAACAGTGCTCCTGACGAGAGGGGAGCAAGGGGACAACAGAAAAGCGATGATATTTAGGCTACTCGGAGCCCAGAAGCGACGTAACATGATGAAGAATAACAGTAAATAGACCCTTAATGGAGCCTCAGATACTGCAAAAATAAAGAAGATAATGAAGGGCCTTAGAGCGACGACAATAAGGCAGATAACGTCGATAATGATTGGGCAATAGTCTCTCTACAAAGGGGACGGTATCCTATGCAGGGGGGCTACTTGCTTCTATCATGTGTGTTACTTGCTGCGACGTATTGGTACTTATATACAAAAGGTAGCGCAGCCTGAAGTAAATAGAGGGAAACACTTTGTAAGGGGTTTGTAAGTGATTGGTAAGAGGATTGGTAAAGGATTGGTAAGGCCGAGCAAGGCTGAGTAAGGACAGTAAGCGATTGGTAAGTAAAATCAGTCAGCATGATGAAGAATATCACAAATCATTTGAAATAGAAATGAGTCAGATGAATAATGCGACAGAAAGGGGGATGAGTAAGCGCACTGGTCACTGCTGAATAAGGGGTATGACTGCAAATGAGTCACTCTGACTCCTAGGTCTGAGATCCAGATTCATTGGGGCGATATGCTGCGCGTCCGAAAGAAGAACTGTGGGGATTTCTGCCAGGGGCCAATTTTGGGGGTCTCCAGGGTAGTCAGGGCTTAGGATTTCGCAACTTTCCCCCCTCTCTCCTCTCTGCAAAGCGACCTGTACCAGGTGCAACTAGTGCTCTGGAGGGCATGAGGAGGAGGAGGGGCCGTCTTCTCCAATGAGGGCAGGGAGAAGTGCCTCAAAATCGTCATGAATGCGATCAGATAGTGTAGATGATAGTAATTGGTACTGCAGCTGTCGCAATTTTGGGAGAATGAAAGACGAGATTGAGAGATAGATGTTGCAGGGAGCAGGAAGGAAAAATCCATAATCCTTTTCGACTGGAGAGACCGAAACAACCACATAAGACCTTTCAAGCCTGATGACAGACTTGAGGCGACCAAAGAACGTCTTCCTCGACGTCAGACTGACGAGAAGAATGCGCTGTCCCAAAGCGATAGGATGGGAGGTCATGGACGAGGGAGGGATGAACCAGGAGGCTTCGGGGCGAGAGCTAGTGGGGATTCCTGGCAGGTACTCGTAGTTATTCTCCCTAGCAAAGGACACAAGTGAAGAGACGGTCGAGGAGGTGGCCATTACGATAAATATTGGCGAAATGGGCGTTCGTTGGTAGAAATGATGCAGAAAATCGTGGAGTGCGCGGATCGTTACCAAATTTGGTAGGCAGGATGGCGTGGTCGAGAGCTTCCTGTGAGCGTGGGAATGGTGTCGATATCTTTAGAATTGACGGAGATATTCGAAAAATCGGAATGCCGTAAACTAGCGCTCAAAAAGTTTTTGCGGGCGCTCGAGCGGTTTCTTCCCTAATGTTAAGGATGGTTCTTGTGCGATGGATGACTGCTGGCAATATCAGTCATTCTTCGCATTAGGGCTAGGCTTCTCCGTTCTTCATCATTCAGCTTCTGAGTCCATGCTCACGTCGCCAGACACCTTTGGTGCATGACAGCGGAAAAGTCATTTTCAAAAGTCAGCTGTCGGAAACAGCCACAGGAGGACCCCAGAAGCACCTAAGCCTGCACTGCACACGAAAAATGCGATATCTCCTGAACGGCTGGGAGTATTGGGATGCAGGTACTATCATTGGAAAGCTATCACTCAGTAGTATATACATGTAGAAAAGTGAAAAGTATAGTGCAGAAATGAATGAGGTACAGGGTACAAATTTATATACCTCCAGTTGGCATGAAAAATAGAATAACTCTGGAATGGAGAACATGTGCGTTCTGTATTTGATATTGTCTAGTAGGTAGAAATGAGTACACCAAGGTCTGCAAAATGCGAAAGGTTTGGTGGGGAAATGGAGGAGATACAGACCAAATATGAGGAGGGGAGGGGGACAATGATGTGTCAATCAACAACCACTGGTGAAACACTCTAAAAAATCAGAGGAGAAGGTGGAGAGATGGTGTAGTACATGAATAACAAAGAATGGAGGGAGTATACACACCCAGTCCCAAGATATTTGCAAAACCATCTGATAGTGCCCCTGTCCCAAAACCAGGCTATATCTCCAGAATACCTGAGGTGGCAGCAATGTAAAATGCCCCATTTGAAAGCCCTCAGCAGGTAGTACAAAGATTCCACCTTTTCCTCTGATTTTTTAGAGTGTTTCACCAGTGGTTGTTGATTGACACATCATTGTCCCCCTCCCCTCTTCATATTTGGTCTGTATCTCCTCCATTTCCCCACCAAACCTTTCGCATTTTGCAGACCTTGGTGTACTCATTTCTACCTACTAGACAATATCAAATACAGAACGCACATGTTCTCCATTCCAGAGTTATTCTATTTTTCATGCCAACTGGAGGTATATAAATTTGTACCCTGTACCTCATTCATTTCTGCACTATACTTTTCACTTTTCTACATGTATATACTACTGAGTGATAGCTTTCCAATGATAGTACCTGCATCCCAATACTCCCAGCCGTTCAGGAGATATCGCATTGTTCGTGTGCAGTGCAGGCTTAGGTGCTTCCGGGGTCCTCCTGTGGCTGTTTCCGACAGCTGACTTTTGAAAATGACTTTTCCACATACTTTTGAAAACCACTGTAACTCAGTTCCCACATCCTCAGCTCTCTATCAGTCAAGGAGTGACCGATAACAGTCTTCGGATTGTTAGTGTTACACTTGAACTCGATTAACAAGTTATCCCTCACTCCGCTTGTGCCCAGGCATATAGGGCAACATATACCCAGACTCCAGGGTTAAGGAGCTTTGTCTTCTCGCTTTTCTTTCTTCATGAGACGATGCCTTTAGTCTCGTCCCCTTTACGGCAAGGGGTTGTGTTGAAGAAGAAACCGTAGTCAGTAGTCCCGCTATCCGTCAAGGGTAGTGTGAAGGCGTAACCCACATTAGGGGGTGGAAATGCATAGTCTAAAGTAGTTCCCCTATGTCAAGGGAGGTAGAAAGCGTACTACCGTATCCCTACTAGTTCTTACGATAGTTGAGACAGTACCGCCACTGAGGGCAGGGAAAATCTCTTTCAAAATTCCTCATGTCAAGAAGTCGGAGTCTTTGGCTCCTCGTGTTAGGTTTTCTCCTTACCTGAAAAAGGAAGAATCGCCCACCCCCCCACTCCTGTTCGCTCGGGAAGTTACTCCCCTCGAGCAACAAATCTTTGGAACCCCCGAACCTCTTCTCCCTCGCCTTTTCCCACTCCCTCTTCGCTCTCCATCCCCTGACCCCAACTTACTGGGCTTCGTCCTGCACATTCCATACAACTTACGGAATAGCCAAACCATCCGCCCTCCCCCTCACGCCCCCATAACTTTTACCGGTCATGGACCAGTTCACCCAAGACCAGCTGCAGTTCATGCAGCAAACGACCGCTATGATCACGGCACAGGTCGCCAACCAGGTGGCGCAGCACGTTGCCAGTGCCGTGGCAGGCTTCCAGCAGCAAGGAGGCACAGGGGTCGCCCAGAACCCCAATCAGAACGTTGACCCCACGAAACGGGGCGTCGCTGACCCAGGAATGTTCGATGGGTCAATCAGTAAATTTGAGGAATGGTGGTCAAAGATGAAGGCCTTCATCATCGTTTCCAACTCAACCAGCCCGAGGGCGAGAACACTCGCAGTTTGGTCCAGGATGTCCAGACCAATCACCGGGGCATACGCTGTGAGTCGACATGTGGATCTATGGTGAAAACACCAAAAAAACCCAACACAAAGACAATTGCCGAGTTGGTGGTTTACCTACGTGGACTTTGGCTCGAGGGATCGGTTACAGCGAAATGGGGGAGGGGTTCTGCACACCTAGAAGACTAGGGCAGAAGGGAATAGTGCTCCTGACGAGAGGGGAGCAGGGGAACAACAGAAAAGCGAAGAAATTTAGGCTACTCGGAGCCTAGGAGCGACGTAAAGCGATGAAGAATGACAGTAAATAGACCCTTAATGGAGCCTCAGATACTGCAAGAATAAAGAAGATAATGAAGGGCCTTAAAGCGACGACAATAAGGCAGATAATGACGATAAAGATTGGGCAATAGTCTCACTACAAAGGGGATGGTATCCTATGCAGGGGGGCTACTTGCTTGCTTTTCTTGCTGCGACGTATTGGTACTTATATACAAAAGGTAGCGCAGCCTGAAGTAAATAGAGGGAAACACTTTGTAAGGGGTTTGTAAGCAATTGGTAAGAGGATTGGTAAAGGATTGGTAAGGCTGAGCAAGGCTGAGTAAGGACAGTAAGCGATTGGTAAGTAAAATCAGTCAGCATGACGAAGAATATCACAAATCATTTGAAATAGAAATGAGTCATTAAGGAACGGATGAATAATGCGACAGAAAGGGGGATGAGTAAGCGCACTGGTCACTGCTGAATAAGGGGTATTGTAATGGATCGAAGATCGCCCCTATCTTTTCATCTTATCTTATCACTGATTAGATATCCGATTAGATCATCTCGATCTTATCTAGGGCATTTCTTCTTTGGGCTTCGTACCTAGCCCTTATCCAGCCACGATCCAGACCTCCAATTACAGATCCCCTTTACCCTTTTCACAGTTTGAGCGCTATTTATACTTACAGTCTAGAACTTAGGCCTAGTACTCGATGAGGTCATAGTGACATCATCCTGATGTCATAGTGATGTCATCCTGACATCACCACTGACGTCATACCCTGTGCCCCATGCCTTGAGGTCTCCTCATGGCCCTACTTAGAGAGTATATATAGTAGGCACATCACTGTACTATTCCTGAGTTCTATTCATTTGCATCTTGGGCATATCCCTCTTGTCTCTGATTGAGTGGCTGTTCTGTTAGCCTCGTCTAGCTTGCCGTCGTCTTCGTCAAGATCTGTGTGTCCTCCCTCCGACTACCTGTAAAGTCTTGTCCTTCTGTCCCACTTAGTTACTGGTCACTCGATATGAACACAACCGGTGTTATATTCGAGTGTCGAAGTAGGGTAGAATAGAAGTTAAGGAGAAAACCTCTATGTACACCGAGCGCCCACTATGTGCTGGCGCTCACTATTATGTAATACCTATACAGTACCGGAGTCCAACGGACTCCGCACTGGCCCCTATACGGCATAGGGGCAACACACCTTTCAGTTCTAAGTATGTATCTACAGTCAGTAAGGAGGGGCTTGCCCTCCTTACACCCTCCCCCTGAAGAACCCAACTATGGGTTCTTCGAGCACGAAACCTGGTATCGAACAGATGATTGAATTAGAAATCACACTCATGTAGATACATAAGTGTGAGGCGAGACAGGACTGGATGCGTGTAAGAGTAAAAACAAATGATAAAAACAAAGAAACAACGAGAAGAGGGAAGGGAGAAGGTGAACGCCCGGACCCCTACATGGGGGCCGGGCCAGCATCGTCGACCTCCATCGGCCGCCCTCGAGTATTGCTGGCCGTGGGCGCGTCGAGGTCCCAGTCGTCGTCGTCGTCGGTGGCGGCAATCAAGCCCCCTACTACCTCGACCCCACCCAACGAGTCGACGTTCGCTGGGACGGCCTCGACGTCCCGGAAGTCCGGAAGTCCCAATTCTTGGGCATGCTCCAGGTAGTACTCGAGGGAGCGTTTTTTGGCCAACCGACTCTCCCGCGTGCCACACTGGTAGTCGCCCCTCGTCAGCCCGTCGTGAGCGTGCTGACCCTTTTCCTGCAACGCGTCATTTTCGTCTACGAGGAAATTGACGCCGAACGGGTAGAGGTCGTCGGCCTCCTGGAAGCTCAGCCCATTCCTAGCGAGGTAGCGGGCTATGTCGGCGGGTGAAGGCGCGACGTCGGTGGACGTGTCCCAGTCGCACTTGGCCCCTGGGACGATGGTTAACCCTTCGCTCTCGACAATGGCCCTGTATCGGCCCGAGGTGGCGAAGAGTCGAGCGAAGTTACGACACCAACCACGACGGTTGGATTCGTAGCGGAAACGGGGTGCGAAGTACCCCTCCAGTATGAATCCTCTGATTCGTCGAATCAGAGCGGCCTCCTTGTCCTCTGCGAACTCCTCGAGAGGGCCTGGTACTCCCATGAAGTACGACGTCTCGTTGATGTCCAGGTACCTCTGGACGTGTTCCTTCCACTCGGGGAGTGGCGCCCCCCAGTGCGGAGCCTTTTTTGGGCCTCGGTCCTGCAGCCATTTTTTCTTGTAGTCCCGGCGATCAATCACCGGCGGGACCACGGGGACGGGATGTACCGTGACCTGGGGTGTCACGGCGGCTGGAGGTGGTAGTTCGACTACCGGTGGGGCCACTTCCACCTGGGGGACAGGGATCGGCTCGCGAGTGATGACCTCCTCGCGAGCCTTGGTAGAACTGGCTTGGGGTTCCTCATACGCCGGGGGTTGGTGATGGGCAAGCCCTGTGGCAGAGGGCTTGTAGTTCTCGTGCTTGGATTTTCCTTTCGCGGCCATCCAAGCGGGGGGGTGCCACTGTGAGAGTGCGTAGGCCGCGACAGGATTCTTGGCTGGTTTTCTTCCCGTGTGCTTATCGACGTCGGCCAGGTACCTGTTGATCCAGGTGACCAAGCGTTGGGCTGCCCTGGCGTTCGGTGCGCGACCTTCATCGTCTTCTCTGGTTGCGCGAGCGTAGACGTCGTCTATCTCGCGGGTAGTGTTTAGCAGGTGCACTGCACCTGGGGGGATCGCTCCAAACATGGCTGGAGCGTATCCTGTTGATATTGCCCTCTCCACGTCGTCGCGGAGAGGGGCTTCGAACTGGTAGAGGGTCTGCTGGACCCGCACATGCAGGTACTTCCTTCCATTCAGCAGAACGAACGGTTGTTGGGGTCGTTCCCCTTGACTGATGGGGAACATGGTGTGTGCCTCCTTGAGGCGATCGGTCAGGAGGGGGCGTTTCATGCGAGGCCGTGTTTCCACGGGCTCGTCGGTGTCAATGTTTCGCGTCTCGTGGGGCTCCTCACGAGACGCAGAGGGGGCGACTTGGGGTGTGGTGGCAAGGCGAGGGGGGGTCTGGGGTGATTGGTGATACATAGCGGGGGCATCCCCGCGCCCTCCCCCTGAAAGACGAGCCACGAGGCTCGACGACGATGGCCCCGCTCCGGCGGGTTGGGGTGGGCAGTTGTGGCGCGGTTGGGACGCCAGCGAGGCCAGACGAGCGCGTTCGAGATTGTGATCGTCCTCGAGGCGCTCACACTCGTCCTGGTAGTGGTGAGCGCGAGTCCGCCAGTAGTCCCGGTCTGCACGAAGGCGATCGACCTCACGTCGCAGTGTGAGGCCATCATCGAGGCCGAGTAGCCGGGACAGCACACGCATGCACTCGGAACGCGCGTGTGCGAGGTCACTGGACCCCAGAACCAAGTCTTGGGCCATGTGCCGTGCGTACTGTGAGCACGCATGGCACCCATCTGGCTGGCCACAGTCGTCGTGAACGATCACGCCGAACTCACTGGCATGCCAGTGTCGGCGGGGAGGGGAGGCGGAACGCTCACGGCGACGTTTGGCGTCGCGTGAGCGTGAGCGTGGGGGTGAGGGGGACCGCGAGTATGAAGGCGAACGCCTGCGTGGGGAGGTAACATCCCACGCAGGCCGTTTTGAGGGACGACGGGGCGTCCTGTCGTCGGGGGACATCGAGACGTCCTGTGGGGCGGCAGCGTCCTCGCGAGAGGACGCTGCAGTGGGGCGGGAGGGGTGGGCGCGGTAAGACATACCTATCTGTGTGCGTATGGTAGCTACGTAGTAGTGAGAAGGAGAGAAAAGAGATGAACGCGAGAAAATTTCGAAATGGGAACGATTGCGTAATCAGTCTGATAAGGTCCCGTCAATCTAAAAACAAAAAACCGGCGGCAAGTCCAAAACGAGGGTGGCAGTGTAGGTACGTGTGGGTCACGTGCGTGAGACTTGTGCAATGCGCAAGTCTCTGCGTCTCTACGCATTTGCTTCCGTGGGGCGCCGACTGCGTTTAGGCAGTCGGCGGTGGTCGTCCACTCCGTGCAGCTCAAGGTACCTATCTAGGGCCTCGAGCTCTTTGCAGTGAAGGTATGGTTCCCAAGTGGAGTCGCCTAGGCTCCACTTGACTAAGAATTCTAGCTGACGGCCCACCCACCGGTGGGCGTTTATTTCGTCGACCAGCCATTCCGCGTCATCGGGTACGCCCACGTCGTAGAAGACATGGGCGTCGCGTTTGGGGAACATCGCGTTGTCATTGGGTTCATGACGACGCAGCAGATTTGTGTGGAAGGTGGGGTGGATGCATCTTTCCTGGAGCTGTTTTGGCAGCTCCAGCGTATAGGTGTCTATGGAGGGGTTGGCGTGGACGATTTTCATGGGGCCGATGTACTTAGGGAGTAACTTTCGAGCGCGGCCCTTTGGCAAGGTGAGATTCTTCGTCGATAGGTATACTAAATCTCCCTCAGCATACTTCACGCCTTCCCTCCTTCGTTTATTAGCATGGTGCGTCTGCACTACGCGGGCTTCGATTATTGCATCGTGCGCCATTGCCAGGTTTTCCTTCACTCGGCGGACGAAGGACGTCACCCCAGGGGCAGTCGTGGGCGACTGCTCCTCGACGTTGGGCAGTGATCATGGTAGGTATCCGTACGTCAGCTCGAACGGTGCGAACCCCGTCGAGCTGCTGATGCTCGAGTTAATAGCGAATTCGACCATCGCTAGCTTTTCGGCCCAGTCTCGTTGGTCTGGGGCGACCAGTCCTCGGAGTATCTGCGACACGTTCCGTATCGCTCTTTCGGAAGCTCCATCGGTCTGGGGATGGAAGGCCGTGGACGTCAGTAACTTCACGTTCAGGAGCCGGTGCACCTCGCGCCAGAACTGCGAGGTGAACTTGGCGTCACGATCGGACACGATCGTGTCAGGGAGGCCGTGTAGCTGCACGATCTCCCGAATGAAGACCCATGCGAGTTCGGACGCTCGTATGGTAGTGTTGACCAGCACTAGGTGGACCAGGGATGTCAGTCGACACAAGACGACCCATAGATAGTCGGCGCCGTTGCTTTCAGGGAAGGGGCCGACGAAGTCCATCGCTATCGAGTTCCACGGCCGTTTGGGGATCGGCAGGGAGTGTAGTAATCCTGCCGGTCGAGTGTTGTCGGTCTTGGTGGTCTGGCACACCGGGCACGATCTGCAGAATCGGTCGATGTCTTTGCCCATGCCAGGCCACCAGAAGCGCCTACGGATGTAGTCGCCCGTGCGCAATGCTCCAAAGTGACCGAGCGTCTTGTGTGCATGCTCGATCACTTGTGCCGTCAGTCGGTCGTTTCTCCAGTCTACGCAGGGGAGGCAAAGTACTCTGTCTCCTGCCGTGGCTTTCAAGTAGACCAGTCCGTCCTCTACGTCGAATCCTTTGTGGTGATCCGGGTGTTGGATCACCTTCGCCATGACAGGGTCAGTTGGATACCCTTGTTTCACGCAGTCGAGGAACCCACGCTCCCCCTGGAAGTGGGTGACGAGCGTCTGTGGATCCCCCGCAGAGTCGAGAAGAGTGGGGTCCTCACTCGTGGGCGCACGAGTGGGTTCTTCTCTCCTCTGCTCTGCGTGTTCCCTCAGCGCGTCGGCCTCTACCCGACGCTCCTCTACTGGTTCCCTGATGTTGGGCGTCGCGTCCCGCATTGCTGCGAGGCGCAATTCTCGCAACCTGTCGATGGGGAGGTCGTCCCCTTCTGGGTCGAGTCGAATGTCGGCCGTTGCCCACTCGACGTTTTCTGGTCGTGCGTCGTCTCCCCCGTCTGTCTCGTAGTACCGAGACAGGCAGTCGGCTACCTTGTTCTCCGTTCCCTTGACGTATATGATCTCGGTGTCGAAACGTGACAGGTAGTCCATCCAGCGCATCTGGCGGCTGGATAGGCGTTGCTGCGTGCGGAGGAACTGGAGTGCTTCGTGGTCCGTGATGATTTTGAAGTGAAACCCCAGGAGCTTGTCCTCCCACTTCAGCAGCGCCTCGAGTATGGCAAGGGTTTCTCTCTCGAACGTCCGATAGTTGTGTTGGGCGTCCGTGAGCTTTTTCGACATGAACCTGGCCGGTCGGCAGCCTTGCCAGGTCAGTCCTTGTCCGTATAGCGCCCCTATACCGTATAGGGACGCGTCGCAGACAAGCCAGATTGGCTCGTCTGATCTCGGGTCTATTGGCCGCAACACTGGGTATTTGCAGGCGAGGTCCTTGATCGCCTGGATGCATCTGTCGTGGATTTCCCGCCAGAGGAAGGGGTGGCCGTTCCTCTGGATTCCCGTCAGGGGTGTCGTGTACGCGGATACATCTGGCATGAATGGTGCCAGGTACTCTACTAGGCCCACGAACCTCTGTATTTCGTTCAGGTTCGTGGGCTTCCTCCAATTGTGGATGCGGGCCATCTTGTCCTCATCCGCGTGGATGCCTCGGTCATCGATTATATGGCCGAGGCAATCTAGCTTCTCGGCGAACAGGTCGACCTTATCCCTCTCAAGGTAGAAGTCGGCCTTCACGAGCGCGTCAAGCACAAGGGACACATGCTCCACGTGTTCTTCTATTGTATCGCTGTACACGAATGCATCGTCTAAGTATGCGTGTACTATCCTAGCAATATACTCCTGCAACGTCACCGTTATCAGTCGCTGAAAGGTGGCTGGTGCGTTGCAGTCTCCCTGCTGCATGACGTGGCTCAGGAAGGTGCTGAAGACAGTCGAGAAGGCTGTCTTCGAGACGTCGTTGGGATCGATCCTGACTTGTTCTTACGCGTTCGACAAGTCGATTTTCGAACGGTACTTTGCTCGTGCAACGTCCATTCGGATCTGGTCTTGGTCGGGGAACGGGGTGACGTCCTTGACCATGTTGTCGTTGCGCTTCCGGCAATCGACGACCGTTCTGAGCTTCCCATTTTTCTTCGGGATGCAGAGCATCGGCGCTGCTTGCGGCACACTTGCTCTCTCCCACCATCCAGCCTTCGTATACAGCTGGATCTTCTCTGCCAGTTGGGGTTTCAGCGAGTCCAGGCAGCGCGGCAAATGGTAGGTATAACGCATACCCTCGTCGATCAAGGGTATGCGATGATTCACTTCTCGGAGTGGTGGCATCTTCGGCGCCACTCCCCTCATACGATGCTCATATTTTTTGTAGAGTTCTTCCCTCAGACGGGGGATATCCTCGTCTGAGTATTTTCGTGGCTTCATGTGTGCAAGCGTTGCTTGCTGTTCGCCCTCGGCTACCGACGTTGGAGGCTCAAGACTTCGTTGAGGCGGTGTGGGGCCAGGTGGGTTCCTCGTCGGTGTGGCCCCACCCGCAAGTCATGTGCTCCTTGGTGTCAGGGACGACACGTCCTTGCGTCGTCCCCTCTCCTTTGGTCGATTTTCCACAGAACTGGACCGGTCCAGTTCTGTGTGTGCAGGGACTGACACTCCCCCGACCTCTATCGTATTTGTATCAAATTTTAATCGCACGCCGTGCGATCGGAGGAAGGGGATTCCGAGGATGCAGTCGTATCGATCGATGTTCGCGACGTCGAAGTACGCGTCGCATGTGAAGGCTCCCAGACGCAGCTTCGTCTGGGAGCTGTGCGTAATCTTAGAGCGGCTCCCGACACATCCCAGTTGCAGCGTCAATTGGGAGGCCAGTGTGAACGTAGGTAGCTTGGCGACAGTTGCGAAGGCAGGGCTCACGAAGTTAGTCGTGCTCCCTGTGTCTATCATGGTCAATGCTTCACAGCCGTTGACCTGGGCTTTTACTACTACACAGGCGCGTGCTTGTGGGGGGACTGCTGGTCTCGGGGTGACTGTACTATTGGCGCGCATCCCGTATCGGAATGCGCGGGTCGGTTCTTCGGTCGGACAGAGTGCCATCAATCGGCGGGTCTCGTCTGAGTTGGTGGCCATTCGATCTGGGATAGCCGGGGCCTCCACGTCCACATACGAGCGTGGTTCTCCACCAAGGCTCTTGCGAGCCCGCGAGAGCCTGTCGGCCAGCCTTCGGAGGGCTCCTCTAAGTTGTTCGCCCTCCTGCAACGCCTGCTGCATTCGCCGCTCGTTGCGAGTCATTGCTCCCCAGATGCCTTGGATTAGTTCCCCCGTCCTATCGACGTCTGTTCTTGCTATCCTCATCTGCCTCAGCGAGGGTGGTGCACTTGCTGAGGCTTCATCCTCTCTGGGATGTACCGCCTGGCGCGTTCTTACTGCCAGTCGCCTCAAGCTGAGGAGCGTCTGGTTCATCCCCTCGACGCTGACTGTCGGCCAGTTCCCTTCCATCGCGCCTTCCAGATGTTCGAGGGCGAGGTCGATTATATTCTCGGCAGCATTCATCTCTGACAGTACATATCCTACGCGGGGGCCTAGCGTCTCGCCGGCCGCTTCTTCTCGGGCATCCCACCCTTCGTCGTACGCCCTGCGCCTCAGTTGCCGAGGGACCGCCCGAGCGACCAGCAGGGATGGCACCTCGGCGAGCTCATCTCTTATGATGTGAGCTCGGTGGATCCGGCACGTCTGGCAGTCATCGATGTGGGTCAAGCTGAATCGTTCCGAGTAGTGCCAGCTGTGGTCATCCGCGCTGGGCGGCATGGCCTCATTTTCGATTGCGTTCACTACCCCCCATGGATTGCCCATGACTCCTTCGATAGCGCTTTCGCCAGCCGACGCTTCGTCGTCGTCTGGCCCGTCCTCTGTGGGTTCTCCCTCTACAACGGATTCCTCGACGTCCATTCGTGCGTAACGAATTGGTTCCTCCTCGATGTCGCTGCCCGCGTCCATCGACCCGAGGTATGCGATGGGTTCCCCGTCGTCCTCGCTGTCATAGTATTCGCCGTAGATGTCGATGACCTCGTCGTCGGCATCTGCTTCCTCCTCACAACTCCGATCCTGGACTTCTTCGTGGGGAGGCGCTTCGGCCTCTTGGGTATCGGGGGTCGTGTCGGCGTCACCGTTCTCGATCATCTCGGCGGCAAATAGTCTGGCGTTGCCGGCCTTAGTGTCTTTCGAGGGATTTATTTTTTGGTTGCACTCGTTGGCGTAGTGCCCCTCTTTCCCGCAGCGGTAACACTTGATCCCATGCCGCGGCGGGCCAGGGTCCTTCCTCGAGCTCTGGCCTATGGGTCCATTCCTCTTCTCGTGACCAGTTATGGTCACGCGTTGCCCTTGCGGTTTGGGCAGTTCCCCTTTCTGGAAGCGTGCGTTGTCTATCGCCTTCCTGTACAGCACGTTCCCCTTCTGGGTGTACCTGTACTCGCCATCGCTGTACTGTCTATTGCCAACTCGGTTGTCCGAGTTGACGGGTCGCATCCCAGGCTGTCTAGCCTGCTGGACCCGGGTGTGATTGTTAATCAGTTTCAGTGCGCTTTCCATCCTCTGTACTTCGATCAGGATTTGGTCCATCGGCGTATGCTCCGCCGATACACCTCTCGATTTGAGGACTCCTTCTGCTATAGGCAGAGGGAGTCCATTGACGAATTTCCTTCTCATGGAATATTCGTCTGGTGGTTGGACCATCCTGGATGCCCTGCGCTTCAGGTCATTATAGAAGGCAAGTACTCCCTTGGCCGGGGAGTACTTGGTGTTGTCGTATCGTTCCGCGGCATTCTGTGCAGACGCCTCGTGTATGAATCAGGTGAACATGGCGCACACGAAGTCCTCGAACGTCCAGTCACGTATCGTGCGATCTGGGCCATCAACTTCCTGATTGAACCACTGCGCGGCCATCCCTTCTAGACAGGTTCCGGCATACGTGATGCGGTCCGCATCACGAGCCGGGCCTGTCACCTTATATATCTTCAACCAGCGTAGTATCTGGTTGACCCATTCGTCGAAGGCGTCGATGTCGTCCTGGCCTTTATAATATTTAGGTTGCACGATTTTTATCGCTTTTACTTCTGGACCTGCGGGAGCCGTGTGGCGGCCCACCGCTTCGTATATTCTCTGACGATATTTTTCCAGGAGCGACTCCGTGTAGCCACTCATGCCGGGCGTCATCCCCCGGTGTGAGTGAATCCCTTGCGATCGCCCTCGGAATTGGCGATCGCGTTCCTCCTCGTCTCTCTGGGCTCGACGAGTAGGTGCTGGGGGTCCTCTTCTCCCGCGATCGTCGTCACGATTATCGCGATTGTTTCTTCGACGGTAATAGTCGTCCGGATCGTCGTCTGGGTCGTCGTCTGGGTCGTCGTCTGGGTCATCATCCGGGTCGTCGCCTGGATGCCCAGTGGCGGTTCCCCAGGCATTGGTTTCCTCTTGCTTGAGGCCCCTTTCCATGTGAGGTGGGACATCTCGATCCGGCCATTCAGTAGCTGATCTGCTCCTGGCTGTGTCCACTCCACGAGAGTTCTCTCCTCGTGGAGTGTCTTCGCGTCTGCGGTCGTACCTTGCAGGCTTGCTTTCGTAGTGGACTTCCCGTCGTGTTGCACGTTCGGGGGCTCGGCTGTCTTCGCCGGTTCCGTCATGCGCGCTCTCGATGTCGGGCCTGTCCACCAGGTCGTATAGTTTTCTGAAGGTGCGTAGTTGGTGACCCCGCTCAGCGTGGTCACCAAAGTGCTCCCACTGGGAGGTGCACTCCTGCAGGATATCTTTGAGTTCTCGAACGAAGTCGGGGAAAGTGGGTGGTTTGGGATGTTTTTTTCTGGTATCGAGTACTTCTCTTTCCTTTCCTCATCCCGATCCTTCTGCTCTCGTATTTTCTGCGAGAGCAGTTTCGGTGGTCAGTTCGGTTAGGGCGCTAGGCCCATCATCTAGGATTATGGCGATGTCGGCCTCCTCGGGGGTCTCTCGCGCGATCGTCTCGGACGATCGTGCTTGCGGGTGTCCGTCTGTCCTCTCCGATGGTGGCGGATCGTCACCATACAAGTCCTCTCGATCCTTATCGGGCTCGAGAGGTTTTGATGTGCTGCGAGAACTCTTTTTCTGCAGCGCGGATCCCTTGTTCGACTTGGGTGCCATAACACGTTCGGATGTTCAAAAAAATGTAAAGTCTTGTCCTTCTGTCCCACTTAGTTACTGGTCACTCGATATGAACACAACCGGTGTTATATTCGAGTGTCGAAGTAGGGTAGAATAGAAGTTAAGGAGAAAACCTCTATGTACACCAAGCGCCCGCTATGTGCTGGCGCTCACTATTATGTAATACCTATACAGTACCGGAGTCCAACGGACTCTGCACTGGCCCCTATATGGCATAGGGGCAACACACCTTTCAGTTCTAAGTATGTATCTACAGTCAGTAAGGAGGGGCTTGCCCTCCTTACACTACCCCTATCGTCGTTCGTCCCCGCCTTTGGTTCTTGTTGGTTTGTTTTGTCTCGTGTTCCTCTTTGGTCGCTGTCTTTCGTCGACTAGTCCTGCCTGACTCGTCACTCAAGCATGACTCGTAACAGGTATGACTGCAAATGAGTCACTCTGACTCCTAGATCTGAGATCCAGATTCATTGGGGCGATATGCTGCGCGTCCGAAAGAAGAACTGTGGGGATTTCTGCCAGGGGCCAACTTTGGGGGTCTCCAGGGTAGTCAGGGCTTAGGATTTCGCAACTTTCCCCCCTCTCTCCTCTCTGCAAAGCGACCTGTACCAGGTGCAACTAGTGCTCTGGAGGGCATGAGGAGGAGGAGGGGCCATCTTCTCCAATGAGGGCAGGGAGAAGTGCCTCAAAATCATCATGAATGCGATCAGATAGTGTAGATGATAGTAATTGGTACTGGAGCTGTCGCAATTTTGGGAGAATGAAAGACGAGATTGAGAGGTAGACATTGCAGGGGGCAGGAAGGAAAAATCTGTAATCCTTTTCGACTGGAAAGACCGAAACAACCACATAAGACCTTTCAAGCCTGATGACAGACTTGAGGCAACCAAAGAACGTCTTCTTTGACGTCAGACTGATGAGAAGAATGCACTGTCCCAAAGTGATAGGATGGGAGGTCATGGATGAGGGAGGGATGAACCAGGAGGCTTCGGGGCGAGAGCTAGTGGGGATTCCTGGCAGGTACTCGTAGTTATTCTCCCTAGCAAAGGACATGAGCGAAGAGACGGTCAAGGAGGTGGCCATTACGATAAATATTGGTGAAATGGGCATTCGTTGGTAGAAATGATGCAGAAAATCGTGGAGGGTGCAGATCATTACCAAAATTGGTAGGCAGGATGGCGTGGTCGGGAGCTTCCTGTGAGCGTGGGAATGGTGTCGATATCTTTAGAATTGACGGAGATATTCGAAAAATCGGAATGCCATAAACTAGCACTCAAAAAGTTTTTTCGGGCGCTCAAGCGGTTTCTTCCCTAACATTGAGGATGGTTCTCGTGCGATGGATGACTGCTGGCAATATCAGTCATTCTTCACATTAGGGCTAGGCTTCTCCATTCTCCGTTCTTCATCATTCAGCTTCTGAGTCCATGCTCACATCGCCAAACACCTTTGGTGCGTGACAACATGTGGGCGCATATTGACCAGTGCCTCACAGCAGGAACTTGGCCTTCCTATGACGACCTTGTGGCTGAGGTGGAAGCGTGCTTTAGGCCGCTTCATAACAAAGACTGGGCTAGAGAACAGCTCAGCAAAATTCACCAAGGTTCGGCCAGAACAGAAGAGTTCTTGGCCAAATTCAACGCATTAAGGACCGCATCCGGGGTATCCGATGACTACGCAATCTTCATGCTGGAGAGGGCACTTCGCCCCGAAATTCTTCAGCAAATTTTCATCCAGGGTCGTCGCAAGGACACCTGGGCGGAATACGACGTCGAAGCTAGATCCCTCGGCACTGCCCTGGAGGCAGTTAAAATCAAGACTGGCAGCACGTCCTCTCGATGGGGACAAAACTTCTCACGACCCTCGTCCGGGGTTACATCAGGACAAGGTGCACCCATGGACATTGGGGCTGCACAAGGTGGATTGGGAAACCGCCCTAAAAAGGATTTCTCAAACTACCAGTGCTATGCTTGTGGCCAGAAAGGCCATATACATCCACACTGCCCGCAGGCCGGGAACAAAGGCAAAGGGCGCCAGGTGCGCTCCGAAGGAGTTGATCCATGGCTTGCCGCGATGGATGGGATGACTTTCGAGCAGGTGGTCGCCCATATCAGTAAATTAAAAGAATCAGAGCTGCAGTGAAGTCGGGTCCTGCAGGCTCAGACAATGTTAGTACTGGACTAGTTTCTTTTTCTCCTTTTAGTTTTTCTTCTCGTTGTCTCTTAGTCTCGTCTTCTAAAAATGGTATGAAAGAAAATACAAAAACACAAAAAAGGGTTTCGTTTTCGGACATAGTTACTGTAAATAGGTTTTCTTCTCTCTCTGTAGATAGGATGGACGACGATTCGGACTTTGTACCTACACTGTCTGTTGGAGGGTCCCGAAAGGGCTCGGGACCGGACGTTAAACTGGCACCGCTTAATTCTCCAAGCAATAAAACTCCCAAAAATAGTGTTTCGGAAGGATCTGAGTCGGTTAGCGATGCTCAGGCGACAGTACCGCTGAAATCCCAAGTTCGCACACTCAACTTAAAGGATCACGTATCGGTTCCCGTAATTATTCGCACTAGGAAGGGTGACGCACACGCTGTGCAAGCCTTGTTGGACTCCAGTGCTACAGGTGTTTTCGTGGATGCCAAATTCGTTGATCGAAAGAAGCTTCCCAAGTTGTCTCTCCCACACGCTGTGGATGTATTTAATGTTGATGGTACTCTCAACTCCGCTGGAAGGATTATGCATCAAGTACTGCTTAGAGTTCAGTTCGGAGATCACTTCGAAGAGTTAGTAGCCGATGTCACAGATCTGGGATCTCATGACATGATTTTGGGTCACACATGGCTTGCCACTCACAACCCAGAAGTCAATTGGAAAACCAGTGAAATCTCAATGAAGAGGTGTCCTCATAGTTGCAGGCAACTCGCACCGAGGCCGGCCTTCGTTAGACATGTCGAAAAGGAGGAGGTCCAGGCCCTCGAGGGCTGGCATAATATATTTAGAGCCAACAAGCAGGAGGCTCCTAAAAAGGACAAAACCCCTGAGGAACTGGTTCCAAAGGAATACCACGAGTATTTAAATGTCTTCTCTGTCCGGGAATCCGAATGCATGCCACTTAGGAAACCTTGGGACCACGCGATTGAACTAAAGGAGTCATTTGTGCCGAAAAAGGGAAGGTTGATCCCTCTCAGCCCTGATGAGCAAACCGAAGTTAGCAACTTCATTGATGGACAGCTTAAAAAGGGATATATTCGGCCTAGTAAATCGCCGCAGATGTCTCCCGTGTTCTTCGTCCCTAAAAAGGATGGAAAGAAGCGCATGGTACAGGATTACCGCTATTTAAACGAGCATACAGTCAAGAACTCGTATCCACTCCTGCTTATCTCGCAGCTTGTTGACAAGTTGAAAGGCTGTAAATTATTTACGAAAATGGACCTTAGGTGGGGATACAATAACATCCAGATCAAGGAAGGTGACGAGTGGAAGGCCACTTTCATCTGTCACCGTGGAGCCTTCGAACCGCTGGTGATGTTCTTTGGTTTATGTAATTCCCCCGCCATGTTCCAAAATATGATGAACAACATCTTCAGTGACATGGAGGACATTCTAGTTGTATATATTGATGACTCATGATATTCACAACAACGGATGATGAAAAGGAGCATGACAGGATCGTGCTAGAGGTGCTTAGGAGATTGAAGGAGAACGACTTGTTTGTTAAACCGGAGAAATGCTTGTTTAAACAAAAGGAGGTCGACTTTCTGGGTATGATAGTTGGCACAAATGGAGTTAAGATGGACCCCGCTAAAGTCGCTGCTTTGCGCGATTGGCCAGTCCCTACTTCCATTCGTGGAGTTCGAGGCTTCCTTGGCCTTGCGAACTTCCACCGACGTTTCATAAAGGATTTCGCGCAGGTCGCATGCCCCCTTAATGATCTCACTAAAAAAGACACTCCGTTTCTCTGGTCCGACAAGTGCCAAATAGCATTTGAAACACTTAAGGAAGCCTTCACAACTGCGCCTATACTTATGTTCCCCGATCAGGATCGGAAGTTCCGCTTAGAAACCGATGCCTCGGATTACACAACCGGAGCCGTGCTCTCAGTAGAATGCGATGACAGTCTCTGGAGACCAGTTGCCTATTCGAGTCACTCGCTTAGTGGAGCAGAGCTTAATTATACAGTTCACGACAAAGAGATGCTAGCCATCATTCGCACCCTAGAGCAATGGTGTCACTACCTCGAGGCTACTCCATACCTGTTTGAGATTTGGACGGATCACCACAACCTTAAATGGTTTATGACGTCGCAGAAGCTTCAACCACGCCAGGCACGTTGGGCACAGTACTTCAGTTGTTTTAACTGTATTATCGTCCACAAACCAGGAGTTTCAATGGGACGACCGGACGCTCTCTCTCGCCGCGAAGACTTGGTAGAAAATCGCAAAAATGCTAAATCAGAGGAATCATTATTTATTAAGCCTGAACAGGTGCGCGCTGTGTGCTTAGAAAGTCCTTTCATAGAAGAACTGCGCAGTGTAACGGCCAAGGTTGACACTGGAACGCTCGACCGACGCGACGGTTTACTGTACAATGGAGACAGAGTTTTCGTGCCTGAGGCACTTAGACAGAAGGTGCTCACTGCTCTTCACGATTCGCCCCTAGCGGGTCATCGAGGCGTAAAAGGAACTCAGGAGTTGATCACACGCTGGTTCACGTGGTCTACCTTGAAGCCCGATGTTGAGGAGTACGTAAAGCACTGTCAGATGTGTCAAGCTAGCAAGCCTAGTAACAAGCCGCCGGCAGGCGAACTCAAGTCTTTACCTGTCCCTGATGGGCCCTGGAAGGATCTTACGACTGACTTTATGGACATAGGAGTCAGGAGCTCCTCTGGAAAGTCTTATGTCTTAGTTGTCGTCGATCGATTCTCTAAGGAAGCAGAGTTCATCCCCTGCACTGAAAAGGAAACTGCCACTAGTATGGCACAGCTTTATTTAACTCACATCTGGAAGCATCATGGCCTTCCCCAGTCTCTCGTCTCAGATCACGGACCGCAGTTTGCATCTCAGTTCTCGAAGGAGTTATTTAAAATGTTGGGTGTCGAACAGAAGCTCTCGACGGCATTTCATCCACAAACAGATGGTCAAACAGAGCGGTTGAACCACGAAATTCAGCAGTATCTACGGATGTATGCAAACCATCAGCAGGAACGATGGGAGGATTGGCTTCCCCTAGCTCAATTTGCATACAATAACTCCAAATCTTCTTCTACTGGCAAGTGCCCCTTTGAAGTTACTCGTTCGTATACACCATGAATGGGCGTCGAGCCGACGACTTCTAAGGTAGAAGCAGTGGAGGAAACCGCTAAAGACTGGTTCCAGGTGTTCCAGGAAGTGTGCGAAAGTCTGGGGAAAGCTAGGACTCGTCAGAAAACTCAGGCAGATAAACGACAGTCCCCTTCCCCTGCTTACTCCATAGGCTCACAGGTTTGGCTGGCTACCGACCATTTATCGCTGAAGGATCGGCAGAGCCGAAAGTTGACTGAAAAGTGGATAGGCCCGTACGAGGTCTCAGACGTTTTACCCAACGCCGTTAAGTTAAAGTTGCCATGCTCGATGCGCATACACCCGGTAGTGAACGTTTCACGGGTGAAACCTTATTTTGGTGCTCTCGATGGGCAACCGGTTACTCGGCCTGGCCCACAACGGGTTACGGATGAAGGAGATGTCAAATATGAAGTTGAGAAGGTTGTTGATTCCCACTTGAAGCGTGGTAATCTTCAGTTCCTCGTGCATTGGAGGGGATACCCGGAGGAAGATCGCACTTGGGAGCCTAGATCTGCTCTTAAGAACGCCCAGGAGGCGATAGACGATTTTTACAAACTCCATCCTGGGGCCCCCCGGAAACTTCGTTTACTCTCGACCGAAGGTCTCTTTTTCTCCGCTGTACCCAACCCTTTGACTGCTGTGCAGCCTATCTGGTCTCGCCTGGAAGTCGAGCCATAGGAGGGGATAGTGTAACAGCCCGTACTTTTTCACTACTAGTTGTAGCATACTCTTAGCGTAGTTTTCCTTATTTATCCACTCTCTGGTTAGGGTTACCTTAGACGCACTCATAGACGCTTTACTTAGTCAGCCGCTTGGTCAGCATAGCCGCATTGACTCAGTGTGGAGCGCTGCAGCCAATAGCATTTATCTCTTGTCAGAGACATGCCAATCGAGTTCATTTGTGCATTGCACATTAACTCAGTTGATAGATGCATTGGGAACCCAATGGGTAAGGATTGGAGTGAGGTGAAGGCGGCCTTCAGGCAGTTGAAAGCGGAGTGGCACTCCTCAGAAAAATTCCAAGGGGCATTTTTTTGGGTGAGTCGGGTGAGCGGAACGACAATGTCGGAGTACTTATTAATGAATCGTCGGTAAAAGTTCACAAACCAGAGGAAAGATTGGATGTCTCGGACCCGACACAGTTCGGGCCAGTCGTGGATGGACTGAACCTTGTCGGCGGACATGGTGAGCCCTGCAGGTGAGAGGACATAGCCGAGGTACTTAACAGAGTCTTGGTTGAACTCGCATTTTTTGGGCTTGGCATAGAGGCCATGGTGGCGCAGCCGATGGAGGACCTCTTTCACATGTTGGCAGTGCGACTCCAGATCCTGCGAATAGATTAGGATATCATCAAGGTAGAACACCACGCAGACATCGAGCATGTCAATGAAGATACTATTGACGAACCACTGAAAGGCGGCTGGCACATTAGTAAGACCGAAGGGCATGACCCGCCACTCGTAGGACCCATAGTGGGTCCGAAAAGCGGTCTTCCATTCATCGCCGTTGGCGATGCGGATGAGGTGGTAGGCATGTTGGAGGTTGATCTTTGAGTAGACTTTTGCATGGCTCGGAGAGTTGAGAAGGTCGGAGATGAGCGGGAGTGGGTAGCGGTCCTTTTTGGTGATCTTATTGAGTCCTCGGAAATCGATGCAGAGTCGGAGAGAACCATCCTTCTTTTTTATGAAAAGGACAGGGGCACCATGAGCGGAGGTAGACTGTTTGATGAACCCATAACTGAGATGCTCGTCAATGAAGGTTCAGAGGGCCTCAAGCTCGGGCAGCGAGAGGGAGTAGATGGTGCCGATAGGCAGAGTGGCGCCCTCCTCGAGATCTATCTTGAGATCGAAGCTCCGATGGGGCGGGAGTTTGGTAGCCTTTGCCTTACTGAAGACATTGGCGAATTCATGGTAGTCGGAGGGGACCGACGACAGATCGGGAGGTGTGGGCGGAGCGGAGGAAGCATGCAGCTTCACATCATGGGGGTGCAAGTGGAGGGTGAACTGCTGTGAGCCAGGCAGTGCACAGGCACGGACAAATGCAGCGGCACCGATGAGCGAAATATGCGGAGGCAAGTTGGCCACCTTAGCGGAAGGTGTCGGAGGTGATGTCGGAGGGTCACCCGAAGGTGCGGAAGGGTCGGAGGTTGTCAGTTCCGAAGCGGAGGTAGCATTGGGGGTTGATGGAGTGGCCAGGGGCGCTGGCATTCCCTGCGGCAATGGTCGGAACGAGATACTGCCCAATACCCAGTCAATCAATGGATTGAAGCAGGTGAGCCAGTTGTGTCCTAAAACCAAAGCACAAGTAGAATCCAATGGAGTAACATAAAATGAGACATCGGTGACATCGCCGGAAGGAAAATGGACAGCAAGATCTACTACTTGGGTAATGACGGCATTGGAACTACCATCAAACAGTCGGAGCGGAATGGGCGGAGAAACGGACTGAACAGGAATGGAATATTTTTGTACTATAGATGGATCTATGAAACAATGAGAGGAACCAGAATCGATCAACGCACGAAGGTTATCTACAGAATATTCTGGAAGAGAGATGGATGGAAGTAAGGAATTCAGATCGGAGAGAGTGGACACGTTGAGACAGAGGTCAGGTACTGCACAAGTGGGGTCAATGCATCCTCCAGGCTGTGCAGGCTCCCTGGAGGTGCGGACTATTTTTTTGGCTCCGAAGGCCCTGCAGGGGGGGTCAGGGGAGCATCAGCAGTGGCCACACGGGCCTTGGCAGCCCGAGAGGTTGACTTTGGGCAGTCCTTAGCAGAGTGGCCAGGCTCACCACAGAAGAGGCAGAGGCCATTCTGGAGGTGGCGAAGCCTTTCGGCAGCAGTCAGTTTGCCATCCTTGCCCAGCAGGTGTGCGATGTCGGACTTGGGTGTTTCGGCCTTTTGGCCGTCCGATGGCTTCGGCTTGGCATTTGCGTCGGCCTTGGTGGCGGAGGTTGAAGCGGGAGGGTTCGGCTTACGATCGGGGGTGTTTGCGGAGGAAGATTTGTCAGCGGAGGGTTTGGCAGAGCGAGATACTTCTGCCTTGCACTCCCAGTATTGGGTGTCAATGGTTTGTGCCAGCTCCCGAAGTTCATACAGAGTGGCAGGTTTGCCAACATGGGAGATTTCATCCTTGATCCGATCAGGGAGGCTGGAGTAAAAGCAGTGGCGGAGTGCACCTTGGCCATAGTCCTTGACCTGGGAGGCCCAGCGGTTGAACTCCACCATGTCCTTGGCTATACGTGAGGTTTCTTTCATGACAAATTTTCAAGCTGTTGGACCGCATCGGCAATGGAATCGTGTGGCCTGAAGTTGACCGTCAGTTCATGAAGGAACTGTCGGTAGTTGTCCATCCAGAGCGGATGGGTCAGTGGGTCATCGGGATTTAGGAGGTCAGGCTCGAACCAGGCCAGAGCCATGCCCTTGAGGTAGGATTGGGCGAAGGTAACTTTGGCTCGGTCGGTCCGAAATGCCCAAGGGTGGTCCTGAAAGTTTAGCTCGCACTGAACTAAGAATTCTCTGAGTTTTTTGCTGTCGGAGCCATCGAAAGTGTTGGGCTCTCGGACTTTTGTTTTCGGAGTTGAGTCTCCGGAGCAGGAACTGTTGCGGGCTAGAGCATGGATAGCCCTAGTCAGAGCAAGGATGGGATCCTCTGGTGGCTCAGCCAGATCTCCGGGGGTACCCCCTTCACCACTGCCCCCACCATCGGGATCATCATCGGGGTCATTGTCGGGATCACCACTGCTGCCAGCGGGGTGTTGCAGAGTGTGGAAAGGGTTGGTCTGGCAGTCGGAGCGGCCAGCTTGAGAGGCGGAGTCGCCGAAGGGCAGGTCGGAAGCAGCTTGATGTCGGGCAGAGAAGGAGTGGAACTGTTCGACAACTGAGGGTTTCCTTCGAGGGTTGGCAAAGGCGGTAGCCAGAGCCTCGGCAGCTGCCCTTTGTTGGGTACATGCCTGAGTCTGCATAATTTTCAGCAAAGATAGTGTAAATGGAGCTTGTACAAGTGCGAGTATGAATATACTGTCAAGTTTGGGCCTCACTCCAAGGGTCCTCAGGGGCGAAAGGGTCCCGAAAGGGTACTAGAAGTTCGACCGACGTCGGAGATTGAAAGTCCGATGCCAGTCTGATTGGTAGGTGTCGAGGTAGAGGCCTTCTGAAGGAGGCCGACGAAATTCCGACTAGCGGGGCGGAGCAGGGGATGGCCAAATGGGCTGACAGAGTTTCCGGCTAGCAGAGCAGAGCGGAGGTCGGAGGAGGGTGTCGGGTTCAGTTCGTGCACTGCCCCCTTGTACAAGCTCGGCCCTCGTATTTCAGAGGTGGGCTAAGTACAGAGAGGTCAGAGGGACTTTGAGGAGAGGGACAGAGTCTCGGAATGGGGAACTTATGTCGATATTCGTACTAAGGGGACATCGGGGTACTGTACGGGTACTTATACACTACAGCAGAGCTGAGGTGGTACAGTATCAGGATGTCGGAACTAACATACGGAGGTACAGAAATTTTCAAGGGGAAGTAAGTGTCAGAAAACTTCACAACAGAATGAAGGCTAACAGCGGGAGAAATGGACGAGACAAAGGATGTATCTACAAGTGGATAAGATTGTGATAGAGCACTCACCAACAGCCAATCACAGGCCAGGCCGAAATCCCAGAAAGCGGTGCGACCCTTTGGAGCGCCACGTGGTGCAGGCACCATGCTGTGCCTAATCGGCCCGGTGGCCCCAAATGGATAAAGCCCCCTAAGACGATCACATGACCCACAGGGGGTCAACCCAATATAGATGAATGGTGGTTACAAGTCAAGACCGACAGCGGCCGACAGCAGCAATTGCTCGGATGCAGCGGCAGAGTGGTCGGCGAGCTTATTAAGTGTCAGACTTGGTTGGGAATGGGTCGGAGGGTGTCGGAGAGGTGGGTGGAGGTGTCGGAAAGGGTGCAGAGGCGTGGGAAAAGGTCGGGCAAGGCATGGTCGTGACATGAAAACTCTGGACCTTCCTGGTCCAGTGCGAGTTGTGCTTCCAGGACCATCCTCAAGCATTCCAGCAAGATCACAATAAAGTAACATTTGCCCAGTCATACCTCAAGGGTATGGCACTTGAGTGGTTTGAACCCGATCTCCTGAACACCGGAGATCTGGCTGACCGTCCACTTTGGATGGATAGTTGGCTGGATTTCATGGCAGAACTCCAGACCACCATCGGACCACATGATCCTGTTGCCAATGCTGAACATCAATTAGACCACCTCCACATGAAGGAAACCCATCATGTAAATCACTATGTGGTGGACTTCAATTGTTTGGCCTCTCAAGTCTGAGGCTATGGAGATGGTGCTCTCCACCACCTCTTCTACTCCGGACTCCCTGATCGTATCAAGGACAAGATCAGTAGGGTCGGTAAACCCAATACTCTGAATGGGCTGTGCACCCTAACCCAAGAAATAGATGTGTGCTACTGGGAATGTAAGGATGAGGTTGCTCACCAGGCCAAGTCCTCTGGAGCTAACTCCAGTAATAACTCTGGAAATAAGACCAACTCCAACAAAGGAGATAAGCAGAAGTCTGGAGGTAATGCTCCAGCCAGTACCAGTACCCCTACTCCATCCACTTCAACCCCTAAACCCCAGACTCAGCAAAGCTCCAGACAATCTTCCAGCCTGTCTAATAACCTTGGCAAAGATGGGAAGCTGACCCCAGCCAAAAGAAAGAGATGTTTCGAGCAGAACCTGTGTATGTTCTGTGGAAATGCTGGACATAAGACCAAGGAGTGCCCCAGATCAACCTCTTGTGCAGCCAAAGCTCAAGCAGCTATGGCAACTGAGTCGGAAGCCAAACCGACTGCCTCCGTTGAGGCAAAAAAATAGAGTGCAACTCTCAGAACTCCACACAGCCTGGGAGTTGCATTGATTCCAACTGTGCACCTGTGGAGGCATGCTTCAATGCATCCATTCTTTCGAATCCTAATTCCCTAAAGCCTCTCATATCTCTTGAAACCTACAGTACTCTGGACCTTCCAGCATTAATAGATTCTGGGTCAACACATTGCTTTGTAGAATTGGACTTTGTCAATAAACATGCTCTTTCCACATATCCCATTCAACTGCTCACCCTCCATCTGTTTGACAGTATGACTATGACTTCTATCACCAAATCCTGCAACCTTGTTATTCACTTTCCCTGGAGATGTCACTGATATAACTTGTTATGTAACTCCATTGGATTCAGAGTGCAAGATAGTACTTGGGCATAACTGGCTCACCCACTACAATCTGTTGATTGATTGGGTACTGAGCAGTATTAAATTCTGAGACCTTGCACCTTGTTTGCCAGTGCCAATGTCATCCTCTGACATGGGGTCTTCTCCTAGAAACTCTGTTGAGTCCCCTCTGGACTCCCCATCTCCCTCATCTACACCCCTCGATTTGGTTGACTCCTCCACTCAGCCCAGCCTTAGAGTACCCCACATCTCACTTATCAATGCTGCTGCATATGTCCATGCTTGTAAGTTGGATGGCTCACTCCAGTTCTCCCTCCAAGTTCATCCTCAGGACTCCAGTAAACTCTGAGCTCAGAACAGCTCTCTAATTCGCTGAGGGCTACCTATCTCGAAACTCCAGTACTACGTGCCAGTATGATCATGGACATTGAGCAACTCCATGACAACATTAAGTCTGCCCTACCATCGGACACAATTAGTAAACTCCACCTCTCAGACTGTTCCAACCCCTGCTGGCAAGTAAATGGCAATGGACTACTATGCCTAGATGGTCACATCTATGTCCTGGACATGAATGACTTGCATCTATGAGTACTCTGGTACAAGCATGACCACCCTCTGGGCTGGTCACTTTGGACAAAACCATACACTCAAGCTCATTGTCATGCACCAAAAGTGTTTGGCAACATGAGCATGGACTCAGAAGCTGAATGATGAAGAATGGAGAAGCCTAGCCCTAATGTGAAGAATGACTGATATGGCCAGCAGTCATCCATCACACAAGAACAGTCCTTAATGTTAGGGAAGAAACCACTTGAGTGCCCAAAAAACTTTTTGAGTGCCAGTTTATGGCATTCTGATTTTTTGAATATCTCCATCAATTCTAAAGATATTGACACCATTCCCATGCTCTCAGGAAGCTCTCGACCACACCATCCTGCCTACCAAATTTGGTAATGATCTGCACACTCCATGAATTTTCTGCATCATTTTTACCATTGAATGCCCATTTCACCAATATTTATCATAATGGCCACCTCCTTGACCGTCTCTTTGCTCGTGTCCTTTGCTAGGGAGAATAACTACAAGTACTTACCAGGAATCCCCACTTCATCCCTCCCTCATCCACAACCTCCCATCCTATTGCTTTGGGACAGCACATTCTCCTTGTCAGTCTGACATTGAGGAAGACATTCTTTGGTCACCTCAAGTCTGTCATCAGTCTTGAAAGGTCTTATGTGGTTGTTTTGGTCTCTCCAGTCGAAAAGGATTATGGATTTTTCCTTCCTGCCCCCTGCAATGTCTATCTCTCGATCTCGTCTTTTGTTCTCCCAAAATTGTGACAGCTCCAGTACCAATTACTCTCATCTACACTATCTGATCACATCCATGATGAATTTGAGGCAGATCTCCCTGCCCTCATTGGAGAAGATGGCCCCTCCTCCTCCTCATGCCCTCCAGAACAGTAGTTGCACCTGGTACAGGTCACTTCGCAGAGAGGAGAGAGGGGGGAAAGTTGCAAAATCCTAAGCCCTGACTACCCTGGAGACCCCCAAAATTGGCCCCTGGCAGAAATCCCATAGTTCTTCTTTTGGATGCACAGCAAATCACCCCAATGCATCTGGATCTCAGATCTAGGAGTCAGAGTGACTCATTCACAGTGATACCCCTTATTCAGCAGTGACCAGTGTGCTTACTCATCCCCCTTTCTGTCACATTATTCATCCATTCCTTAATGACTCATTCTATTTCAAATGATTAGTGATATTCTTCGTCATGCTGACTGATTTTACTTACCAATCGCTTACTGTCCTTACTCAGCCTTACCAATCCTTTACCAATCCTCTTACCAATCACTTACAAACCCCCTTACAAAGTGTTTCCCTCTGTTTACTTCAGGCTACACTACCTTTTGTATATAAGTACCAATACATCGCAGCAAGCAGAAAGCAAGTAGCCACTCACATAAGATGCGTCCCTTGTGTAGAGAGCCAACTGCCCAATCATTATCGTCATTATCTGCCTTATCATCGTCACTTTGAAGCTCTTCATTATCATCTTTATTCTTGCAGTATCTGAGGCTCCATTAAGGGTCTATTTACTGTCATCTTCATCATCTTTATGTCACTTCTAGGCTCTGAGTAGCCTAAATATCTTTGCTTTTCTGTCATCCCCCTGCTCCCCTCTCATCAGGAGCACTATTCCCTTCTGCCCTACCCTTCTAGGTGTACAGAACCCCTCCCCCATTTTGCTGTAACCAATCCCTCAAGCCGAAGTCCATGGAGGTAAACCACTGACTCAGCATTTGTCTATGTGTTGGTTTTTTTTTGGTGTTTTTGCCATAGATCCACATGTCAGCTCACATCATCTGTTGTGAATACACCTGGCCAAGTGTCCATACATTCATCAAAAACTATGTCAAGTCCTGTACTGCTTTCACATGAGCAACTCCTCAGATTTAGCATTTTCGCAATTTTCCACTAAGTCTTCATGATGACAGAGAGCATCCAGTCATCCCATTGAAACTCCTGGTTTGTAGACTATAACAGAGTTAAAATGACTAAAGTACTGTGCCCAATGTGCCTGGTGTGGTTGAAGCTTCTGTGACATCATAAACCACTGAAGGTTATGGTGATCTGTCCAAATCTAAAACTGGTATGGAGTAGCCTCAAGATTGTGACACCACTGCTCTAGAATGTGGATGATGGCTAGCATCTCTTTGTCATGAACCATATAATTAAGCTCTGCTCCACCAAGTGAATGACTAGAATAGGCAATGGGTCTCCAGAGACTGTCATCACACTCTACTGAGAGCATGGCTCTGGATGCATAATCCGAAGCATTGGTTTCTAAATGGAACTTCCGATCATGATCAGGGAACATAAGTATAGGCACAGTCATGAAGGCTTCCTTAAGCATGTCGAATGCCATCTGGCACTTGTTGGACCAAGAGAAGGGAGTGTCCCTTTTAGTGAGATCATTCAGGGGGCACACAACCTGTGCGAAATCCTTTGTGAAATGTTGGTAGAAGTTTGCAAGGCCAAGGAAGCCTTGAACTCCATGAACAGAAGTAGGAACAGGCCAATCACACACAGCAGTGACTTTGGCAGGGTCCATTCTAACTCCATTCATGCCAACTATCATACCCAGGAAATCGACCTCTTTTTGTTTAAATAAGCACTTCTCCAGTTTGATGAACAAGTCATTTTCCTTCAACCTTCTAAGCACCTCTAGCACAATCCTGTCATGCTCCTTTTCATCTCTGTTTTTGTGAAGGACAGAGAAGATGCTTAAATATTTCTGGTATTCCTTCGGAACCAGTTCCTCAGGGGTTTTATCCTTTTTAGGAGCTTCCTGCTTGTCAGCTCTGAATATGTTATGCCAGTCTTCAAGGGCCTGGACCTCCTCCTTTTCAATATGTCTAATGAAGGCTGGCTTCAGCATGAGTTGCCTGCAACTACAAGGGCACCTCTTCATTGAGATTTCACTGGTTTTCCAATTGACTTTGGGATTGTGTGTGGCAAGCCATGTGTGACCCAAGATCATGTCATGAGATCCCAGATCCATGACATTGGCTACTAACTCTTTGAAGTGATCTCCAAACTGGACTCTAAGTGGTACTTGATGTGTAATCCTTCCAGTGGAGTTAAGGGTACCGTTGTAGGGAGGGAGTCCTCCCTACTAGGATAATTGGTATATTTCATTGTTTCTACTTACAGCTTTCTTTTTATCTTTACCTTACCTTTTTTTTACTTACTATTTGCACGAGTTTTGGCTTATGTAAGCCAAACTCGTGCTTAGAGTTGTACTGTAAATACTTAGAATAATATCAGCTGCTTTAACAGAGACAGAGCCAGACAGAAATCCAACCCTGGAGGCTTCGGATATTGTTTCTCCTTTATCAGACACTCATTAGATGTCATCTCAGTCATTCTTTGGACTCTCAGGGCGCATTTTCCAGTCCCCCAGTGTCAAACTGAGACTGCCCTTCCAAAGGGAGACCTCTAGGCTTCTCCCCTGACCCTCCCTTCACTAGTCACTTCACTGTCGATATTAAATATGTCCACAGCATGTGGCAGAGACAACTTGGGAAGCTTCTTTCAATCAACAAATTTAGCATCCACGAAAACACCTGTAGCCCCAGAGTCCAACAAGGCTTGCACAGTGTGTGTCTCCTTTCCTTGTGCAAATAATTATTGGTACAGCAACATGATGCTTTAAGTTGAGTGTGCAAACTCAGGATTTCGGTGGTACTGTTGCCTGAGCATCACTAACTGACTCAGATCCTTCCGAAACACTGTTTATGGGAGTTTTATAGCTTGGAGAATTAAGTGGTGCCAGTTTAATGTCCAGTCCCAAGCCCTTTCAGGACCCTCCAACAGATGGTGTAGGTACATTTTCTGTATTGTCACCCATACTATCTACAGAGAGAGGAGAAAACCTATTTACAGTAACTATGTCCAAGAATGAAACCAAGATGCAACAAGAAGAGAAGCTGAAAGGAGAAAAAGAAACTAGTCCAGTACAAACATTGTCCAAGACTGCAGGACCTGACTTTACTGCAGCTCTGATTCTTTTAATTTAGAGATATGTATATCATACACCACCCAAGTAGCCTTGCAGCATCCCTGGATGAAGATCTGTTGAAGAATTTTGGGGCACACAGCCTTTTCCAACATAAAGATAGCATAATTGTCAGATACCCTGGATGTGGTCCTCAATGCATTGAACTTGGCCAGAAACTCCTTAGTATGAGTCTGACCTAGATGAATTTTACTGAGCTGCTCCTTAGCCCAGTCCTTGTTGTGAAGTGGCCTGAAGTGCACCTCACCACATCAACCCAGATTGGCCATGCCTGAGCTGCAAAGCAGGCATTGATACATGCCCATGTGTATGCCCCAGCGATCAGTCCAGACATCTGGGTCTGGACCACCAGTGCATCCAACTGCCTACTTGTCAAGTTGGTGACCAAGACGAAGGCCTTCATCTTCGACCACCATTCCTTGAACTTGCTAATTGACCTGATTGGCATTAGGCATGGGGGGCAGCAATGGCTGTGCCTGTTGTGTGGTGGTGATGGCATTGGCCACCTGCTGCATGACCTGCTGCATGCCCTGCCCTGTGATCAACATGGTCATCTGCTGCATGAAGTGCAGCTGCTTGTCAGTGAATTGGTCCATGGCCAATGAAGGTTACAGGGGTGCGAGGGGGAGGGCAAATAGTACATCTACCATAAATTGTATGGAATGTGCAGAATGAAGCCCAGTAAGTTAGGGTCAACTGAGTCTTCCCAAAGAGGAGGGAGCAGGGAAAGGCGAGGGAGAAGGGGTTCAGGAGTACCAAAGATTAGTTGCTCGAGGGGAGTAACTTCCCCAGCAAACAGGAGTGGGGGAGCAGGAGATTCTTCCATTTTAAGGTAAGGAGAGAACTGTATATGAGGAGCCAATGACTCCAACTTCTTAATTTGAGGAATTTTGAGGGATTTTCCCTGCCCTCAGTGGTGGTACTCTGTCTCAGCCATTGTAAAAGTATCTAGGGATATGGTAGTACACTTTCTACCTCCTGTGATGTAGGGGAACTACTGTTAAACTATGCATTTCCACCCCCTAATGTGGGTTATGCCTTCACACTACCCTTGATGGATAGTGGGACTACTGACTAGGTGTCTTCTTCAACACAACCCTCAGCTGGAAGAGGGACAAGACTAAAGGCATTGTCTCATAAAGAAGAGAAGTGAAGAGACAAAGCTCCTTAACCCTGGAGTCTGGGTATATGTTGCCCTAAATGCCTGGGTGCAAGTGGAGTGAGGGAGGGTTTGGAAATTGAGTTCAAGTGTAATGCTAACAATCAAAAGACTGTTCTTGGTCACTCCTTAAACTTATAGAGAGCAGAGGAGTAGGAAAAGAGTTAATGCAATGGTGCACAAATGAACTTGATTGGAGTGTCTACAACAAGAGAGATGGTATTTATACTAGTTTGTACTGAGAATGTCATAGAACAAACCAACCAAGGAGAGACAAATGCCATTGGCTGCAGTGATCCATGCTGAGTCAATGTGGCTATGCTGACAAAGCAGCTGACTGAGTAGAGTGTCTGTGAGCATGTCTAAAGTAACCCTAACCAGAGAGTAGATAAATAAGGAAAACTACACTAGACTACATTATGACTAGTAGTGAAAAAGTACAGGCTGTTACAACACCCAGATATATTTGCTTATGTGATGAGAGACATGGTTTTTTTCTCAGGGTTTTCCACATGGATTTTCTTTCTGAACAAGCTCTAAGATATACCCATTGACCAACTTTGGGAGGTGTAGCTTAGCTGAGTGTTCAGCTATAACTCTAACTCATGGCATCACAAGGGCAAGCTGGAAAGTCACCTTCAGTGCACCTTTCATAAGTTTTTGATGAATTTTCAATGAGCTCTTAACAGCCCTTTAATGAACCATAGTGATCTGCTTACAATTCTTTGATAACTCTTTGATGCACCACCAGTGAACCATATCAGGGAGGCTTGTAATTCCCTTGCAATCCTGTGGGATGAATATGGAATAGTTGGGAATCCTGTGCTCAGTACATGGTATGTGCAATATGGGATACTCATGTGATTTCCAGCCTTTCACAAATGACTTCCCTCATGCTGACATTCATCAACAGATCACATCAGATATTCTACATCAGTTAATCAAAGGATGCTTCAAGGACCATTTGTGGACTGGGTTGAAACATACCTTAAAACCTGGCATGGAACAAAGGAAGCAGAGCAAAATTTGGATGACATTGATCAGAGGTATTATTGGTTCTCTGCTTTGTTCCTTCACATGTTCTCACATCAGACTATTTTAGAATTGCTGCTGTTGCCCCATTCACAGGCCTGCACCACTTTCCACAAGGTCAAGGCTTCAAACATTGGACCAGTGATGACTCCAAGCTTTGATGAACATGTGTATTTCAATGCTTGAGTTTCTTTGTAGTCCAGTGACTTTCTCTACTGCTTAACACAGGTATACAGTACCTTCCAGTGTGTTCTCCCCTCAGTGATTGATCAAAGTCAGCTCCAACAATCTTCTCAAAGTTCTCATGGTATTGGTCAAATGGAAGAGTGATTTCACAAAGACTTCTGAGGTCATGTGCTTTGCTCAAGTTGGCTTGACCTGATGTGTGAGTCCCTAGGAATGCCACAGTCATCATTCCATGTTACACATCATGAGAGTGTGATCTAGCATGAATCTGGTGTACATAGGCATTACATATATCCCCGAAATGATACAGGGGAGATGACATGAGTGATGTGAGCTCACATGGACACATCAAGATCAATGTCATTGTCATCCACAGCCAGCTGATCATTGACACTGTGGACCAAGGGTAGAAAACAGTTCATAATGCCATGTGCCTGGAACTGCCCAATGTTCCCAAGACATCCGATGGGATAGAGAAAGTGAGCAGTACTGTCAATTCCAAGGTCACTGTCACTGCTACCATCAAAAAGCCTGTCCTCAAAAACCTCATGGAGATTCCTGAGTCTGAAGAGCATGCCCATGGGTAGATATGCCCTTGTTGATCAATGCATACCTCTGAGGAATCCAGTGCCCATGCCAGCCATATACATTCCTCTCATGGCCCTCATCATCAAGTTGTGGGTAAATCTGTAGGTTGACAAGCTTCCTGACACACCTAACATATTGGAACTTTACTCTCATTTAACTCCAAAAAAATCACTTGAACTACAATGGAAGAACTTTGAATAGAAATAGAGGTTAGTATTGAAGTAATAGAGTGCCATCATAGAAGAATAGGGGAAGGCCTTCTACTAGAAGTAGGCTGTGATGAGCCTCTGTTGCTTGATCATTGTGGGCAGAATGGGTTGTCAAACTGGCACCAAGCATGGGAGATGCCAGGGGTTTCCTCATTGACAAGCAATCCATCAAGTTCCCATCCTACTCAGAGACCACCACACCTGCAAGTATGACAGCAGGGAGGAGTTCTTAGAAGCCATCAGGAATGGACTTCCCAACAAGCTACAATGCTAACAAAGAAGAACTGATCAAACACACATGACATGCAGCAGTATCAAACCTACTGATACAGCTTGAGCTCAATGCAATGGCATCTCAAGGACAAGCATACACAGTGCTTGAGGTAAGCCAAGACTTTGATAAATCCTTAACAAACCTTTGACAGACCTTAAATGAACATTTGATAAAATGCAAGTATTGCAAAATACTGAAGGTATGTCACTGCCACATGGCCAAATGTCAAAAAAGGTTCCCAGGTTATCTGGTGGTTGACATAAACTACAAAAAAACTTAAAATGCCACTTAAATATTCAGACCTCTGGCCTGCACTTGTCCTTCATATCAATACATGTTTCACCAGTATCAACTGCAGTTGACTTCTGCACCAGGTCCTCATCCCTCCACTTGCATTGTACTGTATCTGGCTCATCTGCAAGTTCTCAACCCACAACTCTGCAATTTGATGCACCACCTTCTGAGCTCAATGGACATGCAGTGTCAACTGGAGTCATGTTGACTGTCCCTCGTTCCCTCCAACAGTATTGCACTTCCATTAGTTCACTGGATGAACCAATATCTGCTGGTGTGTGATGGGGCAGGGCAATGACAGTGACTCACCCCAGCTGGATTCACACAGAATGAAATGCCTCAAACTCTATGCAAAGAGAGTCACTGAAGTTAATCAACTTCCAGAGAAGGGTTTGATGGAGTTAATTGATGTATGTTCTTTCTGTTCATCATAGCTTTCTGATTTCCAGCCTACTTCAGACAGTATTCTACATGCTTGTAGATATAAAGGCCCATCTTATCAAGTCTGACACTATGGAGAAAACCAACCAGTTCCAGGCCCTACAGGACATGTTGAGAGGGAGGGACTTTGAGGTAAAGTTCTTTCAGTACCCATCATGGTTGCTGGCCCCTGCATCACTATGGACTGGTTTTCACACATGCATTTTGTCTTGCATTCTACCACCAAATCTCATTGCCTATGTCACTGATACCCAACAACATATAATGGTGACTCACTAAGGAGCTTATTGCATATTGTGCTCATCTGGTATTTAGAGTTCATTGCCATCCTCACATCTTCAAGGTTCCTGAAAGCATTTTTGACAATGCAGAGCTGAAGACTTGGAAAGCTGGTGACAATGCTATTGGCATCCATCCATAGCCACATCAAGACTCAGGTATGTGCAGTGATCATCCCTTAAAGGATGGCATGCTGAATTCACAAAGTTCATTACATTGATCATGAAATGAACCTGCATCATTGATGGAACAAGGAACTTGGCATGGTCTACTTCCCAAATGGAGCTGGAAGCACACACTAATTTTTGGGGCCAATGCTACTCCGACATTTATAGTGGCATTGTCTATGGATTTCCTCATTGGAACCAGTGACCACCATGTCATCTCATTGCTCTGCAGCATTTGAGCAATTACCACTGTCAGTTCATGCACATGGCTACCCTCAGGTCAACCTCTGGTAGGTCATGTGACCTTATCATTGTCCTTAGGGGGTGTTATCCTTTTGGGGCCACTGGGCCAAAAGGCACAGTTTGTTCCTTGCACCACATGGCACTCCAAAGGGTTCTGCAGCTTTTTTAGATTTCAGCCCAGTTTGTGATTGGCTGTTGGTGAGTGCTCCATCACAGTCTTATTCATTTTTAGATAGTCTTTGTTCCTGTCCATTCTTCCACTGTTAAACTCCTCTACATTTCAAAGTTTTCTGACATATGTCCCCTGAGGTCTGGGCAGTGTTGGCAGCATAGAACTCAAACCACCTCTAGAAGACAATGGGTAATTTTTCTAGATGGCTATGGCAGCCTTGGAGGGTCAGAACTCAAGGGGCAGCAATACTAGACTCTTGTGGGCAGTGGTGAAATTTGATGGACACAGTGGGGATGACTCTGAAGGCAGCAGAAATTTTACGTGACTTGTGTGTGATGCATTTGACAATCAGACACATTGTTGAATGGTTCCAGTGATCCAATGATATGATTTCTAAGTACAGTGATTTCTTCTGTGGTTTGAAAATCTCTTCTGAGGTCTTTCATGGAAGGTACTTTAAAACAAATTCTCCATGCATTCTCCTCCCCACCAATTTATGGGAAATACTGTATGTCTGACTCCCTCACATTCATGATGGTGTCCCACAGGTGATTTGAGACAACCTGTGATTCATGTGGTTTTTCAAGGAGGTGATTGGCACTATCAATGGTACTCATATACTATGCACACCATCCACTGTGGAACATGATGCAATGTGTAATCAAAGGGTTTCAATTCACAGAGTGTATTGCAACTTTGAGTTGAAGTTCACTTATGTCCTTAGTGGGTGGGAAGGTTCCACTGCTGATGCATCTGTCTACCACAATGCCCAAGTCAGCAACCTGACAGTCCCCCCTGGTAGATACTACCTTTCTGACACTGGGTTCCCAAGCTGCCCAGAACTACTGGTGCCTTATCGTGGTGAGTGCTATCATCTTGCAGAATGGGGCTGAGGACAGTGCTGGTGAGTTCACAAGCCACCTTTTTCTTCATGACTCAGGTGTAACTTAGGCCTCAAAATCACAGGGAATACTTCAACTTGTGCATAACAAAATGTCATCAAGCATATCATCAGTGTCCTCAAACATCACTTTGAAATTCTCATCATCCCCCCATACATCCAGCACAGCTCGAAGGTCGTGGTGAGGGTTGGACACCCCAGACTGACAACGAACGAGAGGAGGTCTGTTACAAGTCGTGCTTGAGTGACGAGTCAGGCAGGACTAGTCGACGAAGGCAGCGACCTAAAGAGGAACACTAAACAAAACAAACCAAACCAACAACCAGCAAGGGGAGGACGACGACGGCAGGGGTAGTCGGAGGACACGCAAATCAATGAAGACGATGATGAAGCCTAAGCAAGGCTAAACGGTCACTCTTACAGCGATAAGAGGGTAAACGCCCAAATATGAAAATGAATAGAACTAAGGATCTAGTACAGGGGAGTGCCTACTATATATACTCTCTAAGTAGGGCCATGAGGAAACCTCAAGGCATGGGCACAGGGTATGACGTCAGAGGTGACGTCAGGATGACATCACTATGACATCAGGATGATGTCACTATGACCTCATCGAGTACTAGGCCTAGGTTCTAGACTGTAAGTATAAATAGCTCTCAAACGGTAAAAGGGGAAAGGGGATCTGTAATCAGGAGTCTGGATCATGGCTGGATAAGGGCGAGGTACGAAGCCCAATGAAGAAAAGCCCTAGATAAGATCAAGATGATCTAATCGGCTATCTAATCAGTGATTAGATAAGATGAAAAGATAGGGGCGAAATCCTCGATCCATTACAAGGTCGCAGTATGGAAAACTGCCGACTGGTCGTGGACACAACAAAATGCGATGGTAAACTACACTACAGTCGACTCCCTTATAACGCATACCCCCTCGGGATAGGCCAAAAAGTATGTGTTATGAGGGAGTATGTGGTATTGGGGAGGTCAGTTGTTGACGTCTCAAACTTCACTGATTAGCTATGGACATGTCAATCCAGTAATTTTCTAGGGTAGGAATGCTAGTTAGGCTGAAAAAACAGGTTATTTTGCCATTGACCCTGTGTATCGAAAACTCGTGTCCTCTGCCCAAATGAACCCAGCATCAGTTCCAGCTTGCAGGCAAATGGACCATCAATGTCCTTGACATACTCCCTCAAAAGCAGAGAGGCCTGGAGTGCATCCTTCTGTGTCGGACCTGGTACAGCTGCAGGAGTGCTTGAGTCATCATTAATCATTCCCATCGCTGACCTCATCACTGCCTCGCATGTTCAGTTCATGTGCCATCTTTGCACCCATGACTGCCTCAAAATTGTCCTCATCAGTCGCCTCGAAGATATTGCACATCTCCAAATCTCCACAAGATCCATATGGTTCGACCTTTGGAGGGCCCCAGGATGTCGAACAGTTTCATAGTGACCAAAGTTGTGAAGTTTATTGTTACAGTCCCCATATGGTTGGATTACATATGAAAATTTCCTAATATAGTATTAAATTCTCACGGTGTATGGGTTTTGGCATCGAAAAAATGGTATGTGTTATGCGTTACAAGGGAGGTATGGGTTTTGGTCAAATTTCCCTGCATACCAACTCGGGATATCCAAAAATGTATGCAGTATGAGGGAGTATGGGTTATGCGAGGTATATGTTATAAGGGAGTCGACTGTATCGTTAGCGGTATTCCGGATACCATTTTCAGCTCTATGCTACACCTGAAATCACCACTCGAAAAGTGGGATTACCTTGAGAAGCACTTCGGTTCGATTCCAAGACCTGACAGCTGGCTAGTTGTTGAAGAAGCCATGCAGCGAGGCAACTTATTGCCCAAGCAGGATGCAGCTGAGGAAACTGCTCATCCACATGGTGACAATGACAATGAACCAGCAAACTTACCTGAGGGGAGCTCTGAGGCTCTCGAACCTCAAGAAGACCCTGCAGAGAGCCCAGATGACTGCGCCGAGACCAAATCTGGGTACCTGACACCCAAGACTGAGGTCATGGATGCATGGCAGGTAGAACTCGACTTACCAGTGGTTGAGGTTGGGAGTATGGACTCGGAATGGCTGGACGAACATGCAAACGCATTCGAAGCACCTGAAGAGGGTGGTCAGTGCACGAGCACCAAAGTCGAGGAGAGCTGGGACCTACCTGAGCTGAGCTCGAAGGCTCTCAAACTCGATGTGACGCCACCAGACTGGCTGGTAGTCACTCTATCAAAAGTGGGCCACTACCATCCTTCGAAGAGGATCAGTCCACCCGGATGCACAGCAACGAACCAATCCTCGACATACCTGATCCACCTGGTACCCACACCGAATGCCCTGTCCCACGAGTCGAATCCCCTACACTACAGAACGACCCCAAGGAGACAGGAAGTACACTAGGGGAGCAAACTGAGGAGCCAAAAAGGTCTTCGCAGCTGCGAGAGACCGAGCGACCTGGTCCTCATCGAGATCATACACCCGAAGGAAAATTCCGCATCTACGAAGGATGGTATACCTGGGACACCCCACCTGACAAGGTCTGGGGGATGGGGGTGCGTAAGCGTGCTCGAGTGGGTATGGGGGATAGCAGAGATGTCGAGCTGATAATGACAAAGCTGGAGATAAGGCCTGTTAGTGCCAAAAGGGCCAGGATGTGGAACGCCTTACCTAGGACGCCAGAACCGGCTCCTAACGCCCCCACTTGCACTCCTATGACTATCAGGGACCCCCGTCGACGTGGAAGAATGAAAGTGAGAGCTGAAAACATCAGTAACACATGTACGAGGCGAAATGCTTGTCGTGCACGAGTGGTCCTCGTGTGGCCACTTACACCACTCCTTGTGCCCTCGAATCGATCCTTGGACCCTACTGGAGGGTTATGGACGAAGAAGATAGGCTGTAGAGAGGTCAGGCATGCGAGACGAGACGAAACGAGAGGTGGCACGTACCTGGTAGCTCGCATCCCCATGCGGCTGCTTCGACTCTTCTCCATACCTTCGAAATGGTCCAGAGACCCTGCGGGAGGGCCCTGGATGGTAAACATTCGCTGTAACAATGTCAGGAGGGCCGGGCAAGTCGAAACGAGAGGAGATATGCACTGGACAGCAAGCATTCTCATGCCACTGCTCCAACGGCTGCCAAACCCCTTGAAACGATTCTGGAACATCGCCAATACTTACTGGAGGCAGGGGGTGCCTCCCGGATCAATACGAGACGATGCGAAATGGCCAAAAAACCGTTGTAGGGCCAAGCGGCTGCCTCGCAGCAGCGGCACAAGGCAGAGGACAGCACACAGCAAGTATACTCCGGAAATGGAAGTTGCGACAACGTGGCACATCAAACACGACCAAACATCGCTTGTACATGGACTCGAAGCTCACTAGCAGTAGAATACACTCATTTTATTGAATTATTGAGTATACATTCGTTGAGTTCTTATTTTCTGCTTTTTCTACTTATCACACAGTGGAGCTTCAGGGGGTGTGTTGGAGATTGAATCACCCCTGTGTGATGTCCATTTTGGTACGCTTTTTTACCTGCTTACATAAGCGCTTAGAGCGCACTTAGTAGTACACTTTGGTACTATTCCCTCAGTAGTTGAGTCACTACTGAGGGTGAGTCTAGGTATTCATACCATTACACTACTTACTGATCTCCTGTAGCTGCTTACAGGTACATTTAATATGACAGTAGTTGAGTCACTACTGAGGCTGCTTACAGCCTTTCCAACAGGAGCACATGCAGCAGATGACAAACAGCTCACCATGGCAGTACCCAGGAGGAGCACAACCCAAAATGCTCAAAACCAAACAACCAGCCACAGATACGGGTGGTATGGATAATATAGCAGTGACTAGCTCTCCATTCCATTGCTTTGAGACTCAGATGCATGATAGACCCTGTAACAAATGAAAGAAAAATTATACTGTGACCACCAGGTAAAACCTCCATGACCAAAAAGCACCTCAAAGCTGCAGCTGCCCAAGCAAGAACAGCCTGCTGGACAGCTCCTTCTGCCAAGACAAGCACATTTAGATTGAATGGACTATCAGGATACCCCCAGTGCAGTCACCAGATGAATTTTTTGAGTGAAAGTTTATGGCATTCTGATTTTTTGAATATCTCAGATGATTCTAAAGATATTGACATCATTTCCATGCACACAGAAAGCTTTTGAGCACACCATCCTGCCTACCAAATTTTTGGTGAGCACTCCATGACAGTTTTATCTGTTTGTAGATATAGTCTTTGTTCCTGTCCATTCTTCCATTGCTAAACCCCTCCCCACTTCAAAGTTTCCTGACATATGTCCCCCTGGAAAATTTACCTACCTCCATATGTTATTGCAACATCCCACTACTGTGCTGCCTCAGTGCCTTCATAGCTATAAATACTCATACAGTGCCCCAATGTCCCCTCAGTACAAATATTGACATAAGTTTCCCACTCCAAGCCTCCATCTCTCTTCTCTAAGTTCCTCTAACCTCTCCGTACCTTGCCTGCCTCTGAAATACAAGGGGGCAGAGCATGAGCTGAACCCAAAGCCCTCCTCTGACCCTCATCCACACTGCTGGCCAGTAATCTGTCAGCCCCTTTGGCCTCTCCCTACCCCACTCCACTTGTTGGAACTCTGTTGGAACCCTTCAGGGCCCTGTATCTCACCCACCAGACTAGCATCAGAGTTTCAACCCTTGACATTGGTAGACTTTCAGGGACCCTTTTGGGACCTTCTTGCCCCTGAGAACCCTTGGGTTGGGACCAAACTTGACACAGGTCAAAAAAGCACTCTTCAAATGGGTCAACATATGGGAAAGAAGGGGGAGGTTGTGAATGGCTTAATTCTGCAAGCCTGAAAGAGAAACAAAAACAGTTTGAAGATGAGTTCAACATTCCAAATAAAATGTGCCTCCATGGTGAAGGGTGGATTGCACCTTTCTGTGGAGCATACAAGATCAAGGAGTATCAGCAACATGGAGAGGCTGGATCTGTTGACCCAGATATGTATAGCAGATGATGAGAGAACTCATGTACTGGAGGTCCTTGCAACATTTTCACTAAGAGACCAGTGGAATTTCAATGATTGAAATGAGTCAGTTTGCATAGTTGTAAGTGTCAGCTAATCCCTCAATTGAGACATGACTGAGTGGCTGACTATGGGTAGTGCTCCTCATGATCATGGACTTGCAACAAAAGAAATGAAAGGAATTTTGAATCACATTAGGACTCACTGCAAATGCAGATGTGAGTGAGAATATGCCACTGTTCTACAGTGGGCAGTCAAAGAAGCTGCAGTGCTTTGTGAATAAAATACCACAGCAGTGTGGTATCTATTACCAACATAATAAGAAATTAAGGATGACTACAAAATTATTTCAAGAGTAAGCACAAAGATATGCTCATAGACCCCACAAAAACTCACATCAAATCATGTCTCAGATGAGTTAAAATGTTTGATAGAGAAGTGGGTGAAGAAATGCATTATGTGTGGCTGTACATTGACAGCTTTGGCAGCCACCTGATCACCTATGTACCAACCCCAGAGTGTTCAGCTGGAGTTCTTCCATCCAAATCTTACATCACCAGCAAAATGATCTGGCATTATCCATTCATTCAAAGCCCATTATAGACAGGCTTTTTGCCAAGTGCAATTGACCTGGATGACACTGGGGAATGTGGAATCTATAAAATAACTCTTTGTGAAGCCATGGTAATGGTGAAAGAAGCTTGGGACACAGTCACACCAGCCACCATCAAGCACTGTTGGGATCATTGTGGAATCTAGAAAGCAATTGCACTGGATACACACCCAGCCCATGCAAATCCAGTGGCCTGGAGTATTATACATGACTTCACTGCAGATGAGGCCATGACCCTTCCTACCATTGAAACACACCTTCAAGAATTACTCAAGGATGTTACTAGATATTCAAACAGCCAATGTTCATTGGTGCCACAAGTACCTTGACATTTCAACAATGCCAAATCAACATTGAATTCTTCCCAGTCCATGATCATGGTTATAGTGGTGATCCAGCTTTACCCTTTCCTGGCATGGCACTTGGCCCTTTTGACCTTCTACTTGGAGGGCCCAGTGTCACTGTTCCTGCATTAACAGTGGGTTTTTTCCTGTTTTCTGGCCAATGATTGACTCAGTCTTCCCCCCCTGGAGCATGATCCTGCTTTTCTTTAGAATCCACATTATTCATGGCATTCATGTGCAGAAATGGTTTGTGGTCCTTCCAGACTGCCTATCCCATTCAAGCATCTCCAGTATTGTGGCCACATACAAAACTGGCAAAAAATTGTAGATTACAGGTTTGGCCTGAGCCACTTGCCACTCTGTTGGGACCTACATATGCATTCTGGAAGGACACACATATGCATTCCACAAGGACACACACATCAACTCACATTGCCAGGTTTAAGATTTGGAGAATGGGAGTTAGTTCTGGCCTTTTAAAATGTACCATTATCTACTCATATTCCTCCATCATGGGCAAGCAGACATTTGTTTGATACTGGTCAGCATCATCTCATTCATGCCCATCCATATACACCCCTTTTTTGACCATAGTTTTCTGCTACCCCAGCTTGATAAGCACTGACAAGCTGTCCACTCACTTATGGAGTGCTTTGGTGTTGGAATGAAGGGCTGTAGGAGCCTCAGTAGTGACTCAACTACTAGTATATTCAATGTACCTGTAGGCAGTTACAAGGTATCAGTAAGTGGTCTTGTATGAAGAACATGTAGGCTTACCCTCAGTAGTGACTCAACTACTGAGGGAACAGTACTAAAAGTGTGCTCTAAGTGCTTATGTAATCATGTGAGAATGCATACCAAAATGGACATCACACACTGTGGGGTGATTCAATCTCCAATATTTGGAGTAATTCCCAGCTCTAGAAATATAGTGGAGTGCAATGCATGACACAATACAGGTGGAGTCACAGTGACCATCACCTGCCCTTCATCAGCAAGATGGCAAAAGATCTGAAGGTCTGAGAAAATCTGAAAAAAATCTGAGAGTCAGTCTGGCCAGTTGATGAAATGTCTGAAAACTTCTAATTCACAAGTTTGCAGAAGTTTTCAGGCATTTTCAGAAATTTCCAGAAATTCTCAGGCCACCAGCTGTCCTGACTGGCTCTCAGATTTTTTTCAGACCTCCAGAAATTTTGCCATCTGGACAGATTCATCATTAAGGAATGAGTGCCATTAATGATCATCTCTTGAAGGAGGAAATCGATTGTGTGGTCTTGCAGATCATCTTTATGGGTCCTTGCTTAAAGCTGGTGACAAAGCTGCACTGTTCCCATCAAAGCAAAGGATGGTTTCAAGTTGCCTCAAATCGAGTGTACTTTTGACATTGATGGTAATGGTGTCTCCAGCCTGTTGGCTTCAGGTCTCAGTGGCCAAGAGTTATGACCATGTATCCATTCCATGGATCTACATTTGGTGGTATGCCATATATGCCACATACCATAGTACTACTTTCAATAACTATGCAGAGTTATATAAATATGCTTCTCCTTCCACCTTCACAAGTCTATGTTGTTAAATACCAGAATCTGCTAGCCTTGCACAATAAAATGCAATCAGATGTCCCAACTTACATGCCTGATTCATTATTTGACATATTCACACATCAGATTGACATCCAATGCCACTGTATTAGTAGCACAACAGAGTGTAATTGCATACCATGACAACCTCTTTCTTTTCCTCCTTGGGTTCAAACCATTCCTAGTGTGCCTTTTTCTTCCTGTGCCCTGTGAGCCATGTGGAGTCTCCACCCCAGCCTCCCACTTCATGTGATGTGTTGTACAACTACTCCCACATTGCACCTGTTCCTAGAGAATTCGCATATGGTGTTGACCATTCAGAGGGATGCTCTCTTGAATGATTATGTTCTGGAGTGTCAATGGGAGCTGCTGGGTTTGGGACAAGAAAGGAAAAGTTTTGGCATCAATTGCCACAGCATAGATGTGAAGGCATGGACCTCCACTTGCATTTTCAGGGAATTTGATTTTCACTTTGGGCAACTTCAAGCCCATATCAACCAGGATAGCAACCCATGGTCTAGACAAGTGGCAATGGATTGAGTCATGATTGTGGGTGATTTTATCCAACTCATTTTCATTGGAGTGTTTCTGGGCTTTATCTGATATGAAGATCTGGGAAACATGGGATAGATTGTTTTCACCAGGATGGTCTTCAAAGTAGATGGGAATCATCTTGTCAATGAGGGGTTGGTTGTGGCAGCATTGCACTGTGCTCATGCAATGCCAAAGGTGTAGCATCCATTTGTCCATTCTACAAATGTCATAAGCTCCCCGAACAAGGGGGATCAACATGACTCACTTTAACTGGCTGTCACAATTTCTTGAGAGCCAGATATTTTCATCCATCGATACCCAGTGGGAAAAGTTGACAAAAATGTGCTTGAATGCCTATTGAGCTTTCTTTCCAGCACAGTCCCAGAAATCATCCCCAAAAACAATGCAAAAATAGTCAAGGATGGAAATCATCTGACAGTCTGCAAGCTTGGAATTCCATTCTTGCCCATCAATGGTCAGCATAACCAAGCTTTGAAGAGGGGTGTGCTGAACATAGAGGTCCCTGGCACAGAGCCACAGCAACTGGCTTGCCAACTCCCCTGACTTACCAACATCAACCATCCCACTGAGGATTTTGACTTCAGAAAGCTGTCCAGGTTACCCTCCACATGCAACAAAGATGCTGCAGCACATGATAGGAATGGTTCAGATGGGTAAGTAGTAAAGCTCCAGCTATGGTCATCGGTGATTGTGATGCAGACATGCAGGGGGACTGGCCACCCCCAAGAAAACCTATGAAGTGACAGGGAATTCAGGATAAGCAAATGAGTAAAATCAATAGGCCTCACCCAATGGCTGAGTACATGTCCACTCATCAATTCCAAGTATTTCCATATATAAAAATGCCAGACCAGTCATAGTACAAACATGGACCAGACAATGACATGGGCCAGCATCAATACTCAAAAGAATGTTGGTGTGCAGGTAATGTTATGGGTATACACACAGGGAGGATATGGGTGTAACGCTTATAATCCGAAGACTATACTCGGTTACTCCTTGACTGATAGAGAGTAGAGGCTGAGGGAATGAGTTAATGCGACAGTGCACAAATGAACTCGATTGGAGTGTCTACGACAAGAGAGGCGGTATTTATACTACTACGAGTGTTTGTACCAAGGAACATCGTAGAACAAACCAAACAAGCAAGAGATAAACGCTATTGGCTGCAGCGCTCCACGCTGAGTCAATGCGGCTATGCTGACGAATCAGCTGACTAAGTAAAGCATCTATGAGCACGTCTAAGTAACCCTAACCAGAGAGTGGATAAATAAGGTAAACTACGCTAAGACTACGCTACAACTAGTAGTGAAAAAGTACGGGCCGTTACACTATCCCCTCCTATGGCTCGACTTCCAGGCGAGACCAGATAGGCTGCACAGCAGTCAAAGGGTCGGGTACAGCGGAGAAAAGGAGACCTTCGGTCGAGAGCAGTCGAAGTTTCTGGGGGGCACCGGGGTGGAGTTTGTAAAAACCGTCTATCGCCTCCTGGGCGTTCTTAAGAGCGGACCTAGGCTCCCAAGTGCGATCTTCTTCTGGGTATCCCCTCCAATGCACGAGAAACTGAAGATTGCCACGCTTCAAGCGGGAATCTACAACCTTCTCAACTTTGTACTCGACATCTCCTTCATCCGTAACCCGTTGTGGGCCGGGCCAAGTAACCGGTTGCCCATCAAGAGCACCGAGATAAGGTTTCACCCGTGAAACGTTCACTACCAGGTGTATGCGCATCGAGTGCGGTAACTTTAACTTAACGGCGTTTGGTAAAACGTCCGAGACCTCGTACGGGCCTATCCACTTTTCGGTCAACTTTCGGCTCTGCCGATCTTTCAGCGATAAATGGTCAGTAGCCAGCCAAACCTGCGAACCTACGGAGTAAGCAGGGGAAGGGGATCGTCATTTATCTGCCTGAGTCTTTTGACGAGTCCTAGCTTTTCCCAAACTTTCGTGTACTTCCTGGAACACCTGGAACCAGTCTTTAGCGGTCTCCTCCGCTGCTTCTACCTTAGAAGTCGTCGGCTCGACGCCCATCCATGGTGTGTAGGAACGGGTAACTTCAAAGGGGCACTTGCCAGTAGAAGAAGACTTGGAGTTGTTGTACGCGAATTGAGCTAGGGGAAGCCAATCCTCCCATCGTTCCTGCTGATGGTTTGCATACATCCGTAGATACTGCTGAATCTCGCGGTTCAACCGCTCTGTTTGACCATCTGTTTGTGGATGAAACGCCGTCGAGAGCTTCTGCTCGACACCTAACATTTTAAATAGCTCCTTCGAGAACTGAGACGCGAACTGCGGTCCGCGATCCGAGACGAGAGACTGCGGAAGGCCGTGGTGCTTCCAGACGTGAGTTAAATAAAGCCGAGCCGTACTAGTGGCAGTTTCCTTTTCAGTGCAGGGAATGAACTCTGCTTCCTTAGAGAACCGATCAACGACAACCAAGACGTAAGACTTTCCAGAGGAGCTCCTGACTCCTATATCCATAAAGTCGGTCGTAAGATCCTTCCAAGGCCCATCAGGGACGGGTAAAGATTTGAGTTCGCCTGCCGGCGGCTTGTTACTAGGCTTGCTAGCTTGACACGTCTGACAGTGCTTTACGTACTCCTCGACATCGGGTTTCAAGGTAGACCACGTGAACCAGCGTGTGATCAACTCCTGAGTTCCTTTTATGCCTCAATGACCCGCTAGGGGCGAATCGTGAAGAGCAGCAAGTACCTTCTGTCTAAGTGCCTCAGGCACGAAAACTTTGTCTCCATCGTACAGTAAACCGTCGCGTCGGTCGAGCGTTCCAGCGTCAACCTCGGCCGTTACACTGCGCAGTTCTTCTATGAAGGGATTTTCTAAGCGCACAGCGCGCACTTGCTCGGGTTTAATAAATAACGATTCCTCAGATTTAGCGTTTTCGCGATTTTCTACTAAGTCTTCGCGGTGAGAGAGAGCGTCCGGTCGTCCCATTGATACTCCCGGTTTGTGGATGATAACACAGTTAAAACGACTAAAATACTGCGCCCAACGCGCCTGGCGTGGTTGAAGCTTCTGTGACGTCATGAACCACTTAAGGTTATGGTGATCCGTCCAAATCTCAAACTGGTACGGAGTAGCCTCAAGGTAGTGACGCCATTGCTCTAGGGCGCGGATGATGGCTAGCATCTCTTTGTCGTGAACCGTATAATTAAGCTCTGCTCCACTAAGCGAGTGACTCGAATAGGCAACAGGTCTCCAGAGACCGTCATCGCACTCCACCGAGAGCACAGCTCCGGTTGTATAATCCGAGGCATCGGTTTCTAAGCGGAACTTCCGATCCTGACCGGGGAACATAAGTATAGGCGCGGTCGTGAAGGCTTCCTTAAGCGTGTCAAACGCTATTTGGCACTTGTCGGACCAGAGAAACGGAGTGTCCTTCTTAGTTAGGTCATTAAGGGGGTGCACGACCTGCGCGAAATCCTTTATGAAGCGTCGGTAGAAGTTTGCAAGGCCAAGGAAGCCTCGAACTCCACGAACGGAAGTGGGGACCGGCCAATCGTGCACAGCAGCGACTTTAGCGGGATCCATTTTAACCCCATTCATGCCAACTATCATACCCAGAAAGTCGACCTCTTTTTGCTTAAATAGACATTTCTCCGGTTTAACGAACAAGTCGTTCTCCTTCAACCTTCTAAGCACCTCTAGCACAATCCTGTCGTGCTCCTTCTCATCGTCCATTTTCGTAAATATCATAAGATCATCTATGTATACAACTAGAACGTCCTCCATATCACCGAAGATGTCATTCATCATGTTCTGAAACGTGGCGGGGGAGTTACACAAACCAAAGAACATAACCAGCAGTTCGAAGGCTCCATGGTGACAGACGAAAGCGGCCTTCCACTCGTCACCTTCCTTGATCCGAATGTTGTTGTATCCCCACCTAAGGTCCATCTTCGTAAATAACTTACAGCCTTTCAACTTGTCAACAAGCTGCGAGATAAGCGGGAGCGGATACGAGTTCTTGACTGTATGCTCATTTAAATAGCAGTAATCCTGTACCATTCGCTTCTTCCCATCCTTTTTAGGTACGAAGAACACAGGAGACATCTGCGGCGATTTACTTGGCCGAACGTAACCCTTCTTGAGTTGTCCATCAACGAAGTTGCTAACCTCGGTTTGCTCGTCAGGGCTGAGGGGGATCAACCTTCCCTTCTTCGGAACAAACGACTCCTTTAGTTCTATCGCATGGTCCCAAGGTTTCCTAAGCGGCACGCGTTCGGATTCTTGGACAGAGAAGACGCTTAAATATTCACGGTATTCCTTCGGAACTAGTTCCTCAGGGGTTTTATCCTTTTTAGGAGCCTCCTGCTTGTTGGCTCTGAATATATTATGCCAGTCTTCGAGGGCCTGGACCTCCTCCTTTTCAATTTGTCTAACGAAGGCCGGCTTCGGCGCGAGTCACCTGCAACTATGAGGACACCTCTCCATCGAGATTTCACCGGTTTTCCAATTGACTTCTGGGTTGTGGGTGGCAAGCCACGTGTGACCCAAAATCATGTCATGAGATCCCAGATCTGTGACATCGGCTACTAACTCTTCGAAGTGATCTCCGAACTGAACTCTAAGCGGTACTTGATGTGTAATCCTTCCAGCGGAGTTAAGAGTACCATCGACATTAAATACGTCCACAGCGCGTGGGAGAGACAACTTTGGAAGCTTCTTTCGATCAACGAATTTGGCGTCCACGAAAACACCTGTAGCACCAGAGTCCAACAAGGCTTGCACAGCGTGTGCGTCACCCTTCCTAGTGCGAATAATAATAGGTACAGCAACATGATCCTTTAAGTTGAGCGTGCGAACTCGGGATTTCGGCGGTACTGTCGCCTGAGCATCGCTAACCGACTCGGATCCTTCCGAAACGCTATTTTTGGAGATTTTATTGCTTGGAGAATTAAGCGGTGCCAGTTTAACGTCCGGTCCCGAGCCCTTTCGGGACCCTCCAACAGACAGTACAGGTACAAAGTCCGAATCGTCGTCCATACTATCTACAGAGAGAGGAGAAAACCTATTTACAGTTACTATGTCCGAGAATGAAACCTTTTTTTGTGTTTTTATATTATCTATTTTTGTGCTTTCTTTACTATTTTTAGAAGAAGAAACCGAGACACAGCGAGATGAAAAACTAAAAGGAGAAAAAGAAACAAGTCCAGTACGAGAATTGTCTGAGACTGCAGGACCCGACTTCACTGCAGCTCCGATTCTTTTAATTTAGAGACGTGAGCAACTACCTGCTCAAACGTCATACCGTCCATGGCAGCCAGCCGCGGGTCAACACCTTCAGAGTGCACCTGGCGCCCTTTGCCCTTGTTCCCGGCCTGCGGGCAATGCGGTCGTATATGGCCCTTCTGGCCACACACGTAGCATTGGTAATTTGAGAAGTCCTTTTTAGGGCGGCTTCCCGATCCGCCTTGCGCTGCCCCAATGTCCATGGGAGCGCCTTGCCCTGACGTTACCCCGGGCGAGGGTCGTGAGAAGTTTTGTCCCCATCGAGAGGATGCACTGCCAGTTTTGATTCTAACTGCCTCCAGGGCAGCACCAAGGCATCTAGCCTCGACATCATACTCCGCCCAGGTATCCTTGCGGCGTCCCTGAACAAAGATTTGCTGAATAATTTCAGGGCGGAGTGCCCTTTCCAGCATGAAGATGGCGTAGTCGTCGGATACCCCGGACGCGGTCCTTAGTGCATTAAACTTGGCCAAGAACTCCTCGGTTCTGGCCATGCCTTGTCGAACTTTGCTGAGCTGCTCCCTAGCCCAGTCTTTGTTGTGAAGCGGCCTGAAGCGCGCTTCAACTTCAGCCACCAATTCATCGTAGGTCGGCCACGTTCCTGTCGGGAGGCACTGATCGATTCGCGCCCGCGCGTATGCCCCAGCGACCGGTCCGGTCATCCTGGACCAGACCATCAAGGTCCTTGCCCGAGGACTAGTTGACTGGGCCGTGACGATAAAGGCCTTCATCTTGGCCCACCATTCTTCAAACTTGCTGATTGACCCATCGAACATTCCTGGGTCAGCGACGCCCCGTTTCGTGGGGTCAACGTTCTGATTGGGGTTAGCGGCAGCCCCTCCGCCTTGCTGCTGCGGCTGCATGCCTGCCACCGCGTTGGCGACGTGCTGTGCCACCTGGTTGGCGACCTGCGCCGTAATTAAAGTAGTCATTTGCTGCATGAACTGCAGCTGGTCTTGGGTGAACTGGTCCATCTCGACGGAAATCAGTTAAGACCACGGGAAGATGAGGGGGCGGGATGACGGTTTGTCTGTTCCGTAAGTTGTACGGTACGTGTAGGACGAAACCTAGAAGATTTGGGTCGGGGGAAGGAGAGCGAAGAGGAAGCGGGGAGAGGCGAGGGAGAAGTGGCTCGGGAGTACCGAAGATTTGTTGCTCGAGGGGTGTTACTTCCCGAGCGAACAGGAGCGGGGGAGCGGGCGATTCTTCCTTTTTAAGGTAAGGAGAAAACCTAATACGAGGAGCCAAAGACTCCGACTTCTTGACGCGAGGAATGTTGACAAGATTTTCCCTGCCCTCAGTGGCGGTACTCTGTCTCAACTATCGTACGGTGACTAGGGATACTGGTAGTACACTTTCTACCTCCCGTGACGTAGGGGCACTACTGATACACTATGTGCTTCCACCCCCTAATGTGGGTTGCACCTTCACACTGCCCTTGACGGACAGCGGGACTACTGACTACGTTTCTTCTTCAAACACAACCACCAGCCGATAGGTGGACGGGACTAAAGGCGTCGCCCCATAAACGAAGTGAAAAGAAGAAAGTAAAGCTCCTTAACCCTGGAGTCCGGGTATACGTTGCCCTATATGCCTGGGCGCAAGCGGAGTAAGGGAGTATGTGAGAATCGAGTTCAAGTGTAACGCTTATAATCCGAAGACTATACTCGGTTACTCCTTGACTGATAGAGAGTAGAGGCTGAGGGAATGAGTTAATGCGACAGTGCACAAATGAACTCGATTGGAGTGTCTATGACAAGAGAGGCGGTATTTATACTACTACGAGTGTTTGTACCAAGGAACATCGTAGAACAAACCAAACAAGCAAGAGATAAACGCTATTGGCTGCAGCACTCCACGCTGAGTCAATGCAGCTATGCTGATGAATCAGCTGACTAAGTAAAGCGTCTATGAGCGCGTCTAAGTAACCCTAACCAGAGAGTGGATAAATAAGGTAAACTACGCTAAGACTACGCTACAACTAGTAGTGAAAAAGTACGGGCCGTTACAATGGGGACATGAAGAGAGAGAGAGGGAGATCATAAAAAAGAGGAAGATAAGAGGTGATCCCTTGTCCAAGCATCTAGGTGACTATATATACAGTACAAGCAGTCTCCAATACAGATGCAAACATCTGGGGTAGGCAACTGTGTATATGGGCCTGGATGCATCATACTAAATGGTTGGAGATCATGGCCCACAGACCCAGTACATAAAAGGCACATCCTTGGCATGAGCATGTGATGGTTTGCCAGGGACCTCATGCAGGAAGGTGCCACAACAGGTGAAGCCATGAGAGCAAGCAACCCCATCCCAAGATTATAAAATCCCACACAAACAAGTTTAATACCAAACAGTAACATTCACAGTGTAAGTTGATGTGTGAATCTATGGTGAAAACACCAAAAAGCCAACACAAAGACAAATGCCAAGTTGGTAGTTTACCTCTGCAGACTTTGGCTTGAGGGATCAGTTACAGCGAAGTGGGGGAGGGGTTCTGCAAACCTAGAGGACTAGGGCAGAAGGGAATGGTGCTCCTGATGAGAGGGGAGCAGGAGAAGACTGAAAATGCAAAGTAATATAGGCTACTCAGAGCCTAGAAGTGATGTAAGATGATGAAGAATAAGGTGGTATACCACACCATTCACTGCAGAAACAAGATTTTTAGAGGGGGGATAGCCCAAGGGTCTAAGCTTGAATAATCCAACCTTGGAGGTCTAATGGGCATTATCATAGCAAAATCTGACTCATCAAATTAAATAGTCAATTTTCATAGCATAATCCGACCTTGTCAAAAAATGACCAATGTGTCTGAATCAGACCATAAGCTGACTTGGATTATACATGACTCGCAATAATCCAACCCAAAGCAGGCCTGCACACTGCGTCTTACCCCACCCTAACTATGCTCAGGCACATCCTCGATAATCTGACTCTATTACCATCAGAAAAGTGCCACTGTGACCATCTGGAAAAACGGATAGACTTAGCATGGACTTAGCTTATTTTCAGCCATTATTATATAAGCATGTTTGTGTCTCACCAAACCCATCCACCTTTGCCAACAGAACTGACAACCATCAACTCCACACATGTGCATACATTGACTTGGAGGACTCCTTGAGCGATATCGCGCTGTTCCCTGCCAAAGTAAACTCCAATGGTGAGCTTTATCTCTACCATGTCAGACTAGTTCCAAGTCTACAGATGCAGCATACATAGCATATATGCCAGAGGTCTCAAAGCTGATGATTTTCTCTGCAATGCCAAGTCGAGCAGCCAGAGATGGGCTCTTAGTAGATAATCTTGAGGTAGGGAAGGCAAGTCACATAGACTCCTCATGTCTGTCAAGCCATGGAAGTCATGAGATGGGAAGGAAAACTCAGGTGAAAGACACTATCCACACAGAAGGCAAGGTAAGTAGAAGGATCTGGATTATAATTTTTGTGCTGACTGGTGGCATGCTGTGTTGGGTAGCAGGCCCGGATCCAAATGGATTGTCTATTCCATGCATGGGAGCATGTCCAGAGCCATGGGGGGTCTGTGGTACATGCAGAATGTGTCTGTCATGATTCATTGCTAACTGGGCTGCAGGCAGATTGCCACTGCTTGCACATCAGTGTGAATGCACAGGGCATGTACTGGCAAGTAGGTGTCATAGTAGTAGAGTGTTGGAGGCAAGGGGGCAGGCAGGGGGGCAGGTTACCCCCAGTACTAGTTTTCATAAGGCACTGTCCCAGCAATTCACTGTGAATTATATAGAATTCTAATCATAATCCAATCTGATTATTGTGAAAAGTACTACCAAAGTCTAAGAGATTCATTACTATTGTATGATGTGACTCAGAGCTAACAGCCTATAACCCAACCATATTCTGATTGGATTACTCAACATCACCCTGTTTGTCACCATAGGAATATGCCTGCAAATCTATAGTCTGATTCGAGAACACTTACCTATTATATTCCGAGATGTTATAACATCAAGCACCCTCAGCATATAGTCATATTATGACTAATATTCCAACCATATTCAGATGTGGTAAAAAACTCATTTCTGCAGTGATTACAGGCACATGTAGTAAGCTCAGAGTTGTAGTTGTGATTATCAGTTGTCTCATCTATCCGTAACTGTGGTGACTTGGATTGCTACCACTCTAAGTGGATAATGGCAAGGGGACATGAGCTCATGGCTGGCTGCCATTGAAGTCACTAACATAGTTACAGGGTCTGTAGGCCAGCTTGGAAATGGAATGCACACATTTAGAAGAAATTTTGCATGCATGCTTATGTTAGCATGTTGAATTTCACAAGTGTTGTATGATTCAAAAAAATGCCCAAGTTCCCACACTGTTTCATGCAAGGCAAGACCTGCTGCCAGCTTGCCCTCTCATCACATGTGGTAAGTCTGTGTTGGTCTGGTTATTTGTACTCATTCAGGTGTCCTCTACTACCACCCAAGTTTTTGTGTCAATCACCCCAGTAGTCGTTGCCTGACAGTCTCCTCACCTCCCACCCTGCTGTCCCACATTTTTGCACTTGCTATATCTCCCACAGTTCTGAGCCAGGGCTCTCGCTTTTCTGAGGTATGGTACTACTTGTTCAACGCTTGTGGATGACATACCTCATGTCACGATAGGTGTAGTATTTGTGGAGATATCCAAAATTCTGTGGATGCATAAGGTATAGGTTAGTTTGATAAATATCTTGTGATTGGGTGCATCTATTCTTTCGATTCCTCTTTCTCCATGCTCTACTAAGTGACCCCTGCCCCCACCTGTGTTTTCATATTGATCATCCCAGCAGTCATCGTCCAGTGTGCTCCTCTCCTCCCGCACCCTGCCATCCCATGCCTTTGCACTCACTGTAGCTCCCTCAGTTCTTAGCCAGGACTCTCGCTTCTCTGGGGAACAATACTACTCATTTAGCGCTTTCAGGCAATGTGCCTCATATTGTAATTGGTGCAGTACTCGTGGAGATATCTGGGATTTTGTGGATGTAGGTGGTAAAGGATAGTTTGGTAAATATCTTGGGATTGGGTATGTCTATCCTGTTGATTCTTTTTTCTTCACAATTGCCCTGATATCCTTGACTGTACCCATTAGTTTTGTGTCCTTAGTCCCCTCAGTCATCATCCAGTGACCTTGTCTGCCCCCCTCCTGAGTCTGTTCCCAGGCCACTCCTCAGGTCAAAGCCATGCCTCTCACCCTCCATCATGCCAGCCACTGTTCGAACTGATGACTCGCTACCACTTCACCACATGTTGTCAGAGGACACATCTGCCAGGTGAAGAGTTGCAAAGGGGCCAGGATGCAGCAGTGGGTTCATGAGTGGCAGTGACTATGATACTGACCAACTTCAGTATGACGACCATAAGGACAGTCACTCCAAGCTCAGACACCCCATCAGAGGGCGCATCTCTATCAGTGAAGAGAATGAATAGAAAGGGACTGGGATGAGTGAAGAACTGTCTGAGGGAGGAATTCTTGCCAAAGGGGCTTCTATAGCATGGAAGGAGATACTGTCTGAGGGCATCTGAGGGCTGTCTGAGGCTGTCTGAACACTGAAGAAGGGACACAAAGCCCTCTCAAACTCGAACTTGACCTCAGAACTCTCGAAACTCAGAAATGTGACTTGTTCCTTTCTAGAGGTAATTACAATGTAATGTAAGTACGTGTGGCTTACATAAGCCACAACACGAGTATACTACTCTGAATATTGTAACACTTATAATCCGAAGACTATACTCAGTTACTCCAAGAACTGACAAGAGTAGAGGCTGAGGGAACTGAGTTAAAGTGACGATGCACAAATGAACTCGATTGGAGTGTCTACGACAAGAGAGACGGTATTTATACTACTACGAGTGTTTGTACCGAGGAACGTTGTAGAACAAACCAAACAAGCAAGAGACAAACACTATTGGCTGCAGCGCTCCACGCTGAGTCAATGCGGCTACGCTGACGAATCAGCTAACTAAGTAAAGCGTCTATGAGCGCGTCTAAGTAACCCTAACCAGAGAGTGGATAAATAAGGAGAAGTATGCTAAGACTACGCTACAACAAGTAGTGAAAAAGTATGGGCCGTTACACTATCCCCTCCTATGGCTCGACTTCCAGGCGAGACCAGATAGGCTGCACAGCAGTCAAAGGGTCGGGTACAGCGGAGAAAAAGAGACCTTCGGTCGAGAATAAACGAAGTTTCCGGGGGGCCCCAGGATGGAGTTTGTAAAAATCGTCTATCGCCTCCTGGGCGTTCTTAAGAGCAGATCTAGGCTCCCAAGTGCAATCTTCCTCCGGGTATCCCCTCCAATGCACGAGGAACTGAAGATTACCATGCTTCAAGTGGGAATCAACAACCTTCTCAACTTCGTATTCGACATCTCCTTCATCCGTAACCCGTTGTGGGCCAGGCCGAGTAACCAGTTGCCCATCGAGAGCACCAAAATAAGGTTTCACCCATGAAACGTTCACTACCGGGTGTATGCACATCGAGCGTGGCAACTTTAACTTAACGGCGTTGGGTAAAACGTCTGAGACCTCGTACGGGCCTATCCACTTTTCAGTCAACTTTCGGCTCTGCCGATCCTTCAGCGATAAATGGTCGGTAGCCAGCCAAACCTGTGAGCCTACGGAGTAAGCAGGGGAAGGGGACCGTCGTTTATCTGCCTGAGTTTTCTGACGAGTCCTAGCTTTCCCCAGACTTTCGCGCACTTCCTGGAACACCTGGAACCAGTCTTTAGCGGTTTCCTCCACTGCTTCTACCTTAGAAGTCGTCGGCTCGACGCCCATTCATGGTGTATACGAACGAGTAACTTCAAAGGGGCACTTGCCAGTAGAAGAAGATTTGGAGTTATTGTATGCAAATTGAGCTAGGGGAAGCCAATCCTCCCATCGTTCCTGCTGATGGTTTGCATACATCTGTAGATACTGCTGAATTTCGTGGTTCAACCGCTCTGTTTGACCATCCATTTGTGGATGAAATGCCGTCGAGAGCTTCTGTTTGACATCCAACATTTTAAATAACTCCTTCGAGAACTGAGATGCAAACTGCGGTCCGCGATCTGAGATGAGAGACTGGGGAAGGCCATGATGCTTCCAGATGTGAGTTAAATAAAGCTGTGCCATACTAGCGGCAGTTTCCTTTTCAGTGCAGGGGATGAACTCTGCTTCCTTAGAGAATCGATTGACGACGACTAAGACGTAAGACTTTCCAGTGGAGCTCCTGACTCCTATGTCCATAAAGTCAGTCGTAAGATCCTTCCAGGGCCCATCGGGGACAGGTAAAGACTTGAGTTCGCCTGCCGGCGGCTTGTTACTAGGCTTGCTAGCTTGACACATCTGACAGTGCTTTACGTACTCCTCAACATCGGGCTTCAAGGTAGACCATGTGAACCAGCGTGTGATCAACTCCTGAGTTCCTTTTACGCCTCGATGACCTGCTAGGGGCGAATCGTGAAGAGCAGTGAGCACCTTCTGTCTAAGTGCCTCAGGCACGAAAACTCTGTCTCCATCGTACAGTAAACCGTCGCGTCAGTCGAGCGTTCCAGTGTCAACCTCGGCCGTTACACTGCGCAGTTCTTCTATGAAAGGACTTTCTAAGCGCACAGCGCACACCTGTTCGGGCTTAATAAATAACGATTCCTCTGATTTAGCATTTTCGCGATTTTCTACCAAGTCTTCACAGCGAGAGAGAGCATCCGGTCGTCCCATTGAAACTCCTGGTTTGTGGACGATAATACAGTTAAAATGACTGAAGTACTGTGCCCAACATGCCTGGTGTGGTTGAAGCTTCTGTGACGTCATAAACCATTTAAGGTTGTGGTGATCCGTCCAAATCTCAAACAGGTACGGAGTAGCCTCGAGGTAGTGACACCATTGCTCTAGGGCGCGAATGATGGCTAGCATCTCTTTGTCATGAACCGTATAATTAAGCTCTGCTCCACTAAGCGAGTGACTCGAATAGGCAACTGGTCTCCAGAGACCGTCATCGCATTCTACTGAGAGCACGGCTCCGGTTGTGTAATCCGAGGCATCGGTTTCTAAGCGGAACTTCCGATCCTGATCGGGGAACATAAGTATAGGCGCGGTCGTGAAGGCTTCCTTAAGTGTGTCAAATGCTATTTGGCACTTGTCGGACCAGAGAAACGGAGTGTCCTTCTTAGTTAGGTCATTAAGGGGGTGCGCGACCTGCGCGAAATCCTTTATGAAACATCAGTAGAAGTTCGCAAGGCCAAGGAAGCCTTGAACTCCACGAACGGAAGTAGGGACCGGCCAATCGCACACAGCAGCAACTTTAGCGGGGTCCATCTTAACTCCATTCATGCCAACTATCATACCCAGAAAGTCGACCTCTTCTTGTTTAAATAAGCACTTCTCCGGTTTAACGAACAAGTCGTTCTCCTTCAACCTTCTAAGCACCTCTAGCACGATCCTGTCATGCTCTTTTTCATCATCCGTTTTCGTAAATATCATAAGATCGTCTATATATACCACTAGAACGTCCTCCATATCACCGAAGATGTCGTTCATCATATTTTGGAATGTGGCGGGGGAATTACATAAACCAAAGAACATAACCAGCGGTTCAAAGGCTCCATGGTGACAGACGAAAGCAGCTTTCCACTCGTCACCTTCCTTGATCCGGATGTTATTGTATCCCCACCTAAGGTCCATTTTCGTGAATAATTTACAGCCTTTCAACTTGTCAACAAGCTGCGAGATAAGCGGGAGCGGATACGAGTTCTTGACTGTATGCTCGTTTAAATAGCGGTAGTCCTGTACCATACGCTTCCTTCCATCCTTCTTAGGGACGAAGAACACGGGAGAAGTCTGCAGCGATTTACTAGGCCGGATATAACCCTTCTTAAGCTGTCCATCAACGAAGTTGCTAACTTCGGTTTGCTCATCAGGGCTGAGAGGGATCAACCTTCCCTTTTTCGGAACAAACGACTCCTTTAGTTCTATCGCGTGGTCCCAAGGTTTCCTAAGCGGCATGCGTTTGGATTCCTGGACAGAGAAGATGCTTAAATACTCGTGGTATTCCTTCGGAACCAGTTCCTCAGGGGTTTTATCCTTTTTAGGGGCCTCCTGCTTGTCGGCCCTGAATATATTATGCCAGTCTTCGAGGGCCCGGACCTCCTCCTTTTCGATTTGTCTAACGAAGGCCGGCTTCGGCACGAGTTGCCTGCAACTACGAGGACACCTCTTCATCGAGGTTTTCCAATTGACTTCCGGGTTGTGGGTGGCAAGCCACGTGTGACCCAAAATCATGTCGTGAGATCCCAGATCTGTGACATCGGCTACTAACTCTTCGAAGTGATCTCCGAACTGAACTCTAAGCAGTACCTGATGCGTAATCCTTCCAGCGGAGTTAAGAGTACCATCGACATTAAACACGTCCACAGCACATGGGAGAGACAACTTTGGAAGCTTCTTTCGATCCATGAATTTGGTGTCCATGAAAACACCTGTGGCACCGGAATCCAACAAGGCTTGCACAGCGTGTGCGTCACCTTTCCTAGTGCGAATAATTATTGGTACAGCCACATGATCCTTTAAGTTGAGCGTGCGAACTCGGGATTTTGGCGGTACTGTCGCCTGAGCATCACTAACCGACTCGGATCCTTCCGAAATGCTATTTTTGGAGATTTTATTGCTTGGAGAATTAAGCGGTGCCAGTTTAACGTCCGGTCCCGAGCCCTTTCGGGACCCTCCAACAGACGGATTAGGTACAAAGTCCGAATCGTCGTCCATACTATCTACAGAGAGAGGAGAAAATCTATTTACAGTAACTATGTCCAAGAATGAAACCTTTTTTTGTGTTTTTGTGTTATCTGTTTTTGTGTTTTCTTTTGTACTATCTTTAGAGGATGAAATCGAAACACAACGAGAAGAGAAACTAAAAGGGGAAAAAGAAACTAGTCCAGTACCAACATTGTCCGAGCCTGCAGGACCCGACTTCACTGCAGCTCTGATTCTTTTAATTTAGAAACATGAGCAACTACCTGCTCAAACATCATACTGTCCATCGCAGCAAGCCATGGATCCACACCTTCGGAGCGCACCTGGCGCCCTTTGCCTTTGTTCCCGCCCTGCGGGCAGTGCGGATGTATATGGCCCTTCTGGCTGCACGCGTAACACTGGTAATTCGAGAAGTCCTTTTTAGGGCGGCTTCCCGATCCGCCTTGCACAGCCCCAATGTCCATGGGTGCGCCTTGCCCTGACGTAACCCCGGGCGAGGGTCGTGAGAAGTTTTGTCCCCATTGAGAGGACGCACCGCCAGTCCTAATTTTGACTGCCTCCAGGGCAGCACCGAGGCACCTGGCCTCAACGTCGTATTCTGCCCAGGTAGCTTTTTGGCGTCCCTGAACAAAGATCTGCTGGAGAATTTCTGGGCGGAGTGCCCTCTCCAGCATGAAGATTGCATAATCGTTGGATACCCCGGATGCGGTCCTAAGTGCATTGAATTTGGCCAAGAACTCTTCTGTCCTGGCCGAACCCTGGCAAATTTTACTGAGCTGATCTTTTGCCCAGTCCTTGTTGTGAAGCGGCCTGAAGCGCGCTTCGACTTCTGCCACCAAGTCGTCGTAAGAGGGCCACGTGCCAGCAGAGAGACACGTGTCGATTCGCACCCGTGCATATGCCCCGGTGATCGGGCCTGTCATCCTTGACCATACCGCGAGAGTCCTCGCCCTCGGGCTGGTAGAGTTTGAAAAATAATAAAGGCCTTCATTTTGGCCCACCATTCTTCAAATTTACTAATCGACCCGTCAAACATCCCCAGGTCAGCGACACCCTGTTTCGTGGGGTCAACGTTCTGGTTGGGGTTAGCGGCGGCCCCTCCACCTACCGGCTGCTGCTGCTGCTGCATGCCCGCCATGGTGCCGGCGACATGCTGTGCCACCTGGTTGGCGACCTGTGCCGTGATCATGGTGGTCATCTGCTGCATAAACTGCAGCTGGTCTTGCGTGAATTGGTCCATGACCAGTGAAAGTTATAGGGGTACGAGGGGGAGGGCAGATGGTTCATCTGTTCCGTAAGTTGTATGGGACGTGCAGAACAAAACCCAGTAGATTCGGGTCGGGAGAGGGGGAATGAAGAGGGAGCGGGGAAAGGCGAGGAAGGAGTGGTTCGGGGGTACCGAAAATTTGTTGCTCGAGGGGAGTAACTTCCCGAGCGAACAGGAGCGGGGGAGCGGGCGACTCTTCCTTTTTAAGGTAAGGAGAGAACCTAATTCGAGGAGCCAACGACTCCGACTTCTTAACATGAGGAATCTTGACGAGAGATTTTCCCTGCCCTCAGTGGCGGTACTCTGTCTCAACTATCGTACGGTGACTAGGGATACTGGTAGTACGCTTTCTACCTCCCGTGACATAGGGGAACTACTGTTATGCTATGTGCTTCCACCCCCTAATGTGGGTTGCACCTTCACACTACCCTTGACGGATAGCGGGACTACTGACTAAGTTTCTTCTTCAATGCAACCCCTTGCCATAAAGGGGACGAGACTAAAGGTGTCGTCTCGTGAAGAAAGAAAAGCGAGAAAGCAAATCTCCTTAACCCTGGAGTCCAGGTATACATTGCCCTATATGCCTGGGCGCAAGCGGAGTAAGGGAGTATGTGTAGAATCGAGTTCAAGTGTAACACTTATAATCCGAAGACTATACTCGGTTACTCCAAGAACTGACAAGAGTAGAGGCTGAGGGAACTGAGTTAAAGTGACGATGCACAAATGAACTCGATTGGAGTGTCTACAACAAGAGAGACAGTATTTATACTACTACGAGTGTTTGTACCGAGGAACGTTGTAGAACAAACCAAACAAGCAAGAGACAAACACTATTGGCTGCAGCGCTCCACGCTGAGTCAATGCGGCTATGCTGACGAATCAGCTAACTAAGTAAAGTGTCTATGAGCGCATCTAAGTAACCCTAACCAGAGAGTGGATAAATAAGGAGAAGTATGCTAAGACTACGCTACAACAAGTAGTGAAAAAGTACGGGCCGTTACAAATATTAAGTTAAAACTAAAAGTAAATGAACAGAAATAAAAATGTGAAAGTGAAAACAAAAAAAAAAATCTCCTGGTAGGGAGTATACTCTCCCTACAGCGGTCATCTCCACAAGCCATACCCCACACCACCCACCTCGATAGTATGCTAACTCCCTCTCAGCATCCTAGGAACACTGAAAAAACTCTTTCCTAGAGCAACTTCATCCACCAAAACCTGGAACACCTTTCCCCTGCCATCTACACTCTCCTTTCCTGCTGGACGTGCTTTCACAAAATTGGTCTCACTGACATTGTTGTCTGGGACAAAGCTCACTTCAGAAAATTCAGCTCCCACTATCTGAAACATGAATTCTACATCGATGTACATCCTCCCTTTGGCAAGATTCTTGTACTACTATAAAGATATTTTTGTATTTTGTTGAGTAAAAAAAAAATTGATGAAAAGTCAGAAAAGTAAGAAAAGCATAAAGAGCAACACTTTTTCTCCTTTTTTGAGCAAAAGGATCTTTTATTAAAAGCATGATGATGCTTTTATAAGCTACCGCTTTTTTTCACTTTTTTGTATTTTTGTACTTGTACAAGTGCCAAAAGCAGAAATAAGTAATGTGCAAATTTACTGATGTAAAGCTAGCCTACTATTGCTTGCCACCAGATGCAAAACAGACAGCAGATGCAAAATGTCTTGCACAGTCAGCAGTACTACAAATTTTTAAAATCTAATACTTCAGTCATCTAAAGTAGGGTGTATTTATGCAGATTAGATACTTAGTTGGAAAAAGGTGTTGTGGAAGCCACAAAATGTTGAACATTGCCAGACATCAGAGTAGAACATGCAATTTTAGGTACTTGTAGCCAAGATCTAGTCTGATCTGTTGCAGTAAATTATGCAGTTTTTTCTGGGAAGGTGCACTAAGTCCACCTGAACATGCTCAGGTATTCATTTTCACAAATCAGACCATGAGAGATGCACAATTTAAGAAACACTCTTCAAGCATGACAAAAGGCCAGACAGGGGCATCACACTGCATCAGGAAAAAAGGAAATCCGCTATTGTGCACAGCCAAATTACATAGCCTTTAATGTACGATGTCGTATACTGTCGTAACTACCTATGGCATGATTTACTACCAGGTACTACATCGTCTACTGTAGGCTACCATTGTTGTGACATTTTGTGATGCGACATACAGTGGCTCAAAAAACTGTCCGCATGTTTGCACATTTTTGAATAATTGCAGTGTAGCAGGACATTGATTAGGAATTTGGTCATGTGGTAAGTGGGAGAGATGTAGGGCTTGGTCTTGGCTTTCCAATGGCATATTTTACATGAAATGTGGTCAAGATTTGGGGTAGTAATGGCTGAATTGGTTTGGTGATGCATGCGGACAGTTTTTTGACTTTCAACTATTTCAACATGATTTTGGATTTAACAAAGCATAGAATGCAATGGGGTGCTGGAAAGTGCTTATGTAACCTACCACCTGATGCAATGAATGATTTGTCAGCATGCAAACAAGACCAAACATTGAATTTGGACAATAGAGTACCCCATCTCCACTATAACTCAATCAACCACTCTCCTGGCTGATTGAGGTCATTTTCACAGGGCAATCACTGTGGGTACTGGTATCCACCACAGTATCATTAGCATAGTGTGCTTTCAGTACCATAACACCAGTAAAAAAGCTGCTGAGAGTCATCCCCATGCTATTTCCCCCACCTAGGCCTGGGCTGTCTTGAACCTAATCAGCACTGGGACACCTACAAATGCATGGAAGTCAATCCAGCACTTCAGGGCATGAAGACTCATCCAATACCTTCCCAGCAAAGGTATTTTCATGGAAGGGAAGCAGGTATTAGGGCTGGGTGGAAGCAAACTCTGCTCCAGACTCCTGGGGTCATCAGAAGGATGGGTTACTACATGCTGCCAAGGGGCAATTTATTGTTCCCAACTGGCCTTGGACATTTTTCCCACCCTCATGTGACCAATTAGCCCCCTAACAGCCACCCACATATTGCCTCATAGTGCAGTTGAGCCACCCATCCTGTGATACTTGGTGTTCAAATGAACATTTTGCTTCCACCCAGCCCTAATACCTGCCTCCCTTCCATGAGAATACCTTTGCTGGGAAGGTATTGGATGAGTCTTCATGCCCTGAAGTGCTGGATTGACTTCCATGCATTTGTAGGTGTCCCAGTGCTGATTAGGTTCAAGACAGCCCAGGCCTAGGTGGGGGAAATAGCATGGGGATGACTCTCAGCAGCTTTTTTACTGGTGTTATGGTACTGAAAGCACACTATGCTAATGATACTGTGGTGGATACCAGTACCCACAGTGATTGCCCTGTGAAAATGACCTCAATCAGCCAGGAGAGTGGTTGATTGAGTTATAGTGGAGATGGGGTACTCTATTGTCCAAATTCAATGTTTGGTCTTGTTTGCATGCTGACAAATCATTCATTGCATCAGGTGGTAGGTTACATAAGCACTTTCCAGCACCCCATTGCATTCTATGCTTTGTTAAATCCAAAATCATGTTGAAATAGTTGAAAGTCAAAAAACTGTCCGCATGCATCACCAAACCAATTCAGCCATTACTACCCCAAATCTTGACCACATTTCATGTAAAATATGCCATTGGAAAGCCAAGACCAAGCCCTACATCTCTCCCACTTACCACATGACCAAATTCCTAATCAATGTCCTGCTACACTGCAATTATTCAAAAATGTGCAAACATGCGGACAGTTTTTTGAGCCACTGTACATGCAATTCGGTTTATTCCAGAAAATTTTCAATGGCTGTGCTTCTCGTACTAAAGTCAACAGACTTTGCTTTATCAAGCAATTCCCATGACACTGCCACCTGCAAATTTCTCGCACTCTCATCAACCAAGTCCTGCCCTAACTGACAATGTCACGGTCACAGTCACACGGGAAGTTGAACCTTCGTGCCAATGCCCGTTCTTCGCTTTCCCCCATCTCCTTCCGCAGACCTCAACAACGGCTTCAAGTCAGAGAGCGTGAAGGTGAGTGTGCCACTTGTTCCAGTGTACTCCCACTGATTGCCATACCCCAAGCCCGGGAAAATGCTTTTTTACCTGCTCGCAGCTGACTGGTGACATTGCGAGGACATGGCTGTGATCACGGCTGGGTGCGGAATGCCTTTTTCTAAGTTCACCCAGATGTCCAAGGGAGGCCATGATGCAAGCTGGGTAGGCCGACTTCGGTGTGTACTGGTCAATTTTTCCTCTTGCATCTCTGACAGACGCTCTTTAACTGTATGATGGCTTCAACATCCCCTCCGTCCACCACATATTTCCTATGACACAGGTGTGAACCAGATGTTGACAGTGCCTTTCTCCAGTATCAAGAACCTTGTGAAACTTCGGGGTGGATAGGTATGCTTATGGCCACCTCCGGATGTCAAGTCTGGCTAACACGGGTTGGCAGTACATCGTGCTGGACAGATGGCTAATGATAATGATTTGTATTAGACTGTCCTATTACTACTGCAACTGTCTGATCTAGAAATTTGATGCAATTTGATGCTTCGTTTGCTACTGTTCACTATATAGTGGGATGGAAAGAGTGACGTGTCCAGAAACTGTTACATAGTGTGACATAGTATGACATAGTATGACAGAGTTTGACATAGTACGACATAGTACGACATAGCATCATGGCAACTCTGCAGGTCACTACATAGTACGACATAGTGCCGGAGCATCTGTGTAAGTTACTATGTAGTACTACATAAGGGTAAGAAGGCTACAAGTACTACAGGTACTATGTCGACTACATAGTACTACATCACACATTCATTTTTTACAGATCAGTGGGGCCATCATTCACCCTCCGATTCAGCAGCGCTCGCCACACAAGGGCAAGTCCACTCAGCCAACACCAGTCAGACTATGTGGACTCTGATTATGGCCGGCATGCCATGTGTGACAATCCATGACAAAATCTTGCATGTGGTGTAAATTTTGACCCCTTCAGGCGCTGAACGGTAACGGGTTTGCCACATGCTTGTGCAAAACATGTACAAATTAAGTCTGTGCGGAGTTTGGCGGACTTCTAAAGCTGATGATCGGCTGTGGACAGTAGTTATCGGCATGCACTCGCGGACCTTCTGAGATTGATATTGATCAAGTGGTATGTGCTATACATATGCAACACGTTGCCCAATGCCACCTCGACGAACAGCCCATCGCGACAACGAGAACACCCGAAGGCTAGCTCGTCCCCCACCCCGAGCACGCCGTTCCCCCCGACTCTGCAACAGGATGGCAGGTAGAGGCTCCGGGTCAAGAGGGCAGATGCTCCCCACTGCGATGTCAAGCTCTGAACCTCAAGTGAAGTTGCGTGCTGCCTGGACTCAGGCAGATATCGAGATACTGCTCGATTATGCAGAGCGGATCCGATACAAGGCAGGCGACCGCATGGCCTTTCAAGAAGGTCATTTCAATGACCTATTGGCCTCCCTTCCTGTCCAACCCAACGGTCATCGCAAAACTGCAAAAAACTGTCAGGATAAATGGGAAAGCGTATGGCACCGATCTCCTTTTCTTCAGTACCTACTCACTCATTCATACAAAGTTAAAACGAGAATACTATGCGGCTTCAACCATCGCCGGGGGATCGGGACTCGCATATTCAACGGAGAGAGGCGCGAATGTTGTAACTGCGGCAGGACAGCTCGTGATGGATGAGCTTATCGAGGTGCGTCCGGGTTTTACTCATTGTACAAAGCATATCTAATTATTCACTAGACTCGACCTGACGCTGCCCAGTTCCAAAATAAAGGGTTCAAATATTGGGATCGGATGCAGCAGTTTGTCCCTCGTGACAAGGCGAGGGGCACTAACGCCCACCACGCAGCGGGTCCTCGAACATCTACCCAACCATTCCACACCCCGTCTTCCAGTCTTCCCATGTCGTCCAGCTCGCAGCATCCATCGTCCAGCTCGCAGCATCCGTCGTCCAGCTCGCAGCATCCGTCGTCATCAGCACAGCCCCCATACAACGCCTTTGTGCCGTATCAACCCGGATCGCGAGCACCGTATGTTCCCGAGGTGCCACCGGTCTCTGTTGCGTCACCCGCATCTCTACCCGTCCCTACCGGCCCTCATTCTTCCCCCTCATCCATCCCTATTTCTCCGCCGTCATCCGCGATGACATCAGTCGATTCGTCTATCAAGCCGTCGTCCAGCATATCATCTCGCGGCAGAAAGCGTAAGAGTGACGCTACTGGCCAGCTGGACTCTATGTCCACAGTAACCTCAAGTGCTCAGACGACCAGTAGTGCACGGAAGCGACGCACCCAGGTGGCTGTCTTCGAGGATACAATTCAAGGTCTCATGGCGAGTGTGGAGGACAAGAACGACAATACCGTTGCTCTAATCACAGGCGACAAAGAACGGAGATTCAACGAAGTTTGCCAGATGATGTACGAGCTTGAGAAGGACCTGTCGCCGATAAACCTCGCCCGTTTGCAGGTGGTATTGGAAGAGAAGGAGTCCCATCTCATGGGCTACAAGAATGCTGCCGCTTACTCGCCGGAATTTAGGAAGATATGGGTTAAGACTAGGCTCCAGTTGGCCGGCTTCAGTGTCCCAGAGTATGGGGGCTAGGGAGAATACCTTTGCTGCATGTGTACTTTTCTGTCTCGTCTTGTTGTGTCTGTAGCCTATGTACTTTCCGTTCATGTGATCAATGTCTGGTACTCCGAACTTGTGTGAAATGAAATGCCCGATTTTCATTCGACATATGACAATGCGGTAAGAAAAAAAAGGTACTACATCAATCCAACTCTTCAGTGATGTGAGGCAAACCTCGTCTCTCACGCTCGGCACAATAATCTACCCACATATGCGCCGCAATCGCGTCACGCAATGAATTCATCTGCCTCCGTGAGTCGGCGTTCAACGGAACATCTTGAAGGTTACCAACGTCACCTTCTTCAGGTGCCAGGAACGGCCCATCATTTTCATCGTCAGTATCGGGATCTGGTATGTCGACGTCGTCAGGATCATTGAGGCGGATTATATTATGTATACAGCACGCAGCTGCAGGCAGACGAGACTGAATCTCCATACTGTACTCGGGAGGGAGAAGGAGGGTACGGAAACGTCGCTTGATAATCCCGAAGTTGCGCTCAATATCGTTCCGAAGCATGGCATGGCGGAGGTTGAAGAGTTCTTTCCTGTTCTTGGGGCTGTGGGGAATGAACGAGAATCGAGTGTAACATTGTAATGGTACTCACGATAAATTCGCTCGTCCCCACTCTGCTAAATGGTACCGTTGACCACGGTACGGTACGAGTAATTGCGGGGTCGAAGGGAATCCTGCGTCGCCGAGATAGTAGCGGCCATCAGGAATTGCGAAGTCGATCAAGCGGGCATTATGATAGACCGTAGCGTCGGCGGCCGATCCCTCCCAACCCCCGAGAACATATGTGATAATACCATCGAAAGAACACGCGACAAGACAATTTTGAGACAGGAAACCTTTTCGGTTGCGCATAAGGTCCCGTTCACTGGCTGACGGCACACAGGCAATATGCGTGCCGTCGACGGCACCTATGGCATCCTTGAAGTATGGAAAAAATTTGGGATTGTTGACGATGCGATTAGGAGTCGGAAGGTCGGCTCTCGGAAGGCGAACATGTGTGGTATACAGCGGACCCTGTGAGAAGGCATTGACCATTCGTTTGAAGTATCTGCATCCAGGGTGTTACTCGGATAAACGCAGACACTTCTGGTGAAGGACTCACCGTGATATAGTATCGGTCGAATGCTGAAATCGCTCACCGATATGCCGTGCCGATAAGCCTGTCACCATTGCATACAAAAAAATCGAGAGTTGCTCTTCTAGCGTGATATGCCTCGAATCCTGGAAACCCGCTTCCCGAAGAAGGGTTATAAGCTTGAGGAAGACGTGTTTGTGGACGCCGAGCTCGTTTCTGATCCTCTTTGGATGCCCACGAAGTAGTTCGTCTACCCATCCCTGGCCCAAAAGGGCAGATGTATGATAGGGTTCGGGAGCAGAGCTGCGAATGGTGGCGATTGCAGCCTTGCATATTGCGATTGCAGCTGTGATTTTTCTGTTTTTCTGAATCCGCTGTGCGATTAGAATTTTCCGGATGATTTTACTCGAAGTATCGCTGTCGGATTCTTCTTCATCATTCTCGATCTGAATGCGCTCCATGCTTGGGCGATTTTCAGCCATCGTAATAGCCGAGTATACGTCGACAGCCAATGCACAGTTTGATCATCAGCTTTAGAAGTCCGCCAAACTCCGCACAGACTTAATTTGTACATGTTTTGCACAAGCATGTGGCAAACCCGTTACCGTTCAGCACCTCAGTTTGCATTGGTTTGGCTGCACTCAATTTATCACCATTGGCTATAAGATTTGGGAAGAATGTAGCTGAGACCTTATTCTACCTATATATGAAATATGAAATATAGCTGTTGAGTTGTTGTGAAGTTATTCAAGATCTCGCAAAAGTTTTGCATCTGGTGTCGAATGATAGTAAACATTGCTAACTGCGTTGTGGGACCCGCATTTGTCCAATATGACTAAACAAATAAGCCTCGTCAAGGGGAGCACACCAGTAGCAGGGATTTGGGATCAGCTTTCCTATGACAACAAGACGTCCTGGAACGTAAGAAGAGCCGGTGAAGAGATTCATCCCCAGGGACCCAGCTATTAAGCCATACTCCCGTTGTAAAGTTTCTTAGATCTTCCGTCAGTCGTGTTCAATATCCAAAGGAGGTGGGGGTCACGTGTGACACTAACAGTAACAATTGTCACGGTGTCTGCTTTGCCCGACTTGTCTCAGCCAGCTAAAAACGGTCGCTGCCAGCTCGTTGCTCGTCGTCAGGTCCGTGCGTAGTGTCCCACCAAATCGTCAAGAACAAGCGACGGCAGCCAAAGTCATTGATCGGAGGTCTCGCATGAACAATTCCTTGCGAGACCAGCGTTACATCGACTCTTGATTCGTCTCGTCCAACATCTCTCCCCCCTACTCACTCATGGCTTCTGATTTTGATTCCGCTCGCATGCGCAGAGACAACGAACCCAACTTGCTACACGATGCTCCCGTCTCTGCTCCACCCGCTGCTCCTTCCCGCTTCCCCGATCGTCCTGTGCCAACCAGAGCATCCACGTTGGGTTCAGCCCACGACCTTGGTCGCTCCAATCTTTCTGCTAAACACGATTTTCCTACTCACGCTCGCAGTGACGATCTAAATCACTTTCATCTAAGCAGGCATGAGCTGAATGGAATGCCTGGTTCTCTACCGCATCCCTCTCCTGGTTTCCTCTCTGCGAACCGTCCCCCTACACCTAACAGCCCCAATCATACCCCTACATCTGAGACCCTCCCAGAGAGGCCACGACGAAGAAGCGTTGCGTCCCAGTTGTCTACCCATTCCGATTCTTCCTCCTCCAGTGCTCCGAACAAGGCCGGTGGTCCGTTGACTTCCACGTCTTCAACTACCTCCGCTAACCTCTCATCATCGTAAGTGTCTACATCTCCATTTCCAATGTCCTTCTATTCAAACCCTACTCCTGTCATCGATCTCGCATCTCATGCGTGTCTGTCTAGGCCATGTTCCGCCTGTGGGAACTCGATGCAAGGTGCATTCGTGCGTGCACTCGGTACCGTTTTCCACCTTAATTGCTTCAAGTGCTTGGTACGCGTACCTCCTTTTACCCCCATGGACCCGATTTCTTTTTGCTAACTTTAACTCCTGATCATCTTTACACACGCACAGGATTGTGGAGATGTCGTTGCCTCGAAGTTTTTTCCCATCGACGGCCCCGAAGGGAAACAGCAGCCACTTTGTGAGAAAGATTACTTTCGCCGTCTGAACCTCATCTGTGCCAATTGCGGTTCTGCCCTCCGTGGTAGCTACATTACGGCTTGCAGTGAGTGTTTAGACCCGAGGTCCGTCTCATGTTACTTACACGGCGATCAGACAAGAAGTACCATGTCGAGCATTTCACGTGCTCCCTCTGTTCAACGCTGTTTGGCCCACAGGATTCGTATTATGAACACGATGGGGATGTCTACTGCCATTTCCATTATTCAACGCGATTCGCGACCAAATGTGCCGGTTGCAGCAGTGCGATCTTGAAGCAGTTCGTAGAGATTAATCGCAATATGCGCGACGAATGCTGGCACCCGGAGTGTTACATGATCAACAAGGTAAGTTCGCGTATACGTGAGGATCCTACACGACCGTGCGATACTCACGAAACTGTTGCAGTTCTGGAACGTCAAGGTTGTCTCGCGGAGGTCGAGCGGGTCTATCACTGATGGAACGGAGCTGGAGCCTTCCTATGCTGAAGAGGAAAAACGAGAGACGTCAACCTCCTTGAAGGACAAACAGTCTAGGATGGAGCAATTGGTTTACCGGATTTGGACGTACGTCATTTTCCTTGGTGTTTCCAAGCCTTGTGTAAAGGATCTTTGGGGTGTCAATCAGCGTGCTCTCGGCATTCGAGGAATCGAGCGCGGCGTGCATATCAGATATGCTGCGGCAGGTCAGTAACGGACAGTACCTCGATGCAATCAGGATGGCGGAGAAGTTTATTTTACACGTGGAAGTTCTTTTCGGCGCTATTGACGACCTTGAGTATCACTCTGCAAGGTTGAACTTGAAGGGTTCGTTCCATGCCTGCCAAGTCTTGTGTGATTTCGCTTATGCCTTGTCCAAAAGGGATCTCCCACGTTCGTGAAGCACGCATGCTTTGCCGGAAGACGGTGGACTTGTTCACTCTGTTGTCGCGCACGCAAGAGACGGGCTCTCGACGAGTAGGCATGACGCAGGAGCTGCTCGCCCTCGTCACGGGCATAGCACACTACCTCAAAATTCTGATCCGAATCGCGCTGACAGGGGCGCTCAAACTCGAAAGGGAGCAAAGCGTGAGAGAGGCAATGCCGTCTTTCCTCGACAAACTCCACCTGCTCGCCGTGCAGGCCGGCGATCCCGGAGCACGCCGGCTGATCAAAAATGGCAGTGGGGAGGTGGTGGGTGCGGGGCAAAATGGGAGTGTTGGGAATCTAGGCACACAGGGGGTGACTTACGGTTACAGGAGCCTGGCACCGGAGCTCGCTGGCGAGTCGCCGTTCTCGATTACGTCGACCTCCAGACTCTCGGTGAATAATCCGCCGTCGGATCGGTGTATCAAATGCGCTGAGGCTGTAGAGGAAGACTGTGTTCGACTGGGTACCTATCAGAGGTGGCACTCGCACTGTTTGCAGTGCAATGCCTGTGGGAAAGCTGCGACGGTGGCTGTTCCGAAGGATGCTAGTCCACCCAAGGACGACAAGGATAAGGATAAGAGTGAGAAGGACCCTGCAAAATCGTCCAGCGTCAAGCGACCTCCTGCGAACGTGGGCATCTTCGTGTACGATGTCGAGTCTCTCAAGGACATCCCTCCTTATGGAGAAGTTCCTTCCGTGATCCTGTGTACCGATCATGCTCGTCCTGGTTGCCGAAGTGGGTTCCAGCCGGTGTCGAGACTTGAGCAATACGCGTTCTTGTTGAACATTGCTTTGCGGCGTTTATATCTGGTCCTGAAACAACAGGGGGTCATTCCGCTCTCACCAGGTATGTGTCTCTTCTTTCCCTTTCGTCCACTAACCCCTTATCACACCTCCTTTTCTCCAGTCGCGTCAGCAGCCCCTACCCCGAAGTCTGGCGAACAAGATCCTTATCGCAACTCGGGCGACATCATGCGGATGAAATCCGTTCACCTCGATCGCAAGCTTTCTGCGACAGCACGCTTACCCAGAAGATCAACTGTCGTCAATAGTCCCACTGGCAAGACAGTCCATCCATCGGAACCGTCAATCACACAACGCCCGCCGCCACCACAAGAAGTCATTATCAAAGCACCTCAACCTCAACGCGGTCCGCCACCAAACCTCATTCCGGGGCGGCAGCCGTCACAACCCGGATCATCGTCGGGAACCAACTCGCTTCCGCCTTCGCGTAACCAAATACGGTCACCGGCGACGCTGGACACCAATGTGCTGAACCTACCAAACCTACCGCAGGCGCGACCACCACTCGTTCGCAACAACACCGAAGTCAAGATCGTAGACGATTCTGCTCCGAATTCTCCTGCTGTTGTGTTGGAGGAGTCGCCATTGCGTGTTCCTGACGATGGTATTACGCTTGCTGACATTCCGCAGCTCGTGGAGGCAGCACAGGCGCGAGAGCAGCAGCGCTCGCTGCCACGTCAGAGTACTGCGCCGCACATCTCGGGGCTGAGTGCTCTCGAGCTGGCGATCGTGAAACATTGTGCCCTGCTAGCGCTGATGCGGTCGCCCATTAGAGACCAGGTGGATTTGGACGAGATTTTGGACCTGATCGAGGCGAAGAAGGGTGGGTTTTGGAACAAGTTATTTAAGGCGGGAGATAAGAAGAATGTCAAGAAGAAAGGTGAGTCATATGCTCTGACGGTCAGCCTGATTAACAGCAGTGTATCTTATTTGCAGGTGTTTTCGGCATCCCGTTGGAGCTTTTGGTAGAACGCGAAGGATGCGATTCGTTACATGGGGCTACGCGAACAACGCTGAGAGTACCGAGTTTTATCGACGACGTTGTTTCCGCAATGCGGCAAATGGGTATGTGTCGGCAGTATAACGGGGTCGATGTAGAGTTGACGCACTTGATATCAGACATGTCCGTTGAGGGCATCTTCCGTCGGAACGGTAATATCAGGCGTCTAAAGGACCTCACAGAGGCCATAGACCATGACCCCTCATCCGTGGACCTTACGCAGGATAATGCGGTGCAGCTGGCTGCGTTACTGAAAAAGTTCCTACGAGAGTTACCTGAGCCGTTGATGACATTCAAACTGCACAGGTTACTCATTGCATCACAGTGTGAGTAACTTTTTGTGGCGTTGGTACGGGCGTCTTATCTTATCGCCGTGTAAATTACAGCGCTCCCCACGGACGCGGAACGACGGCGTATCCTACATATGGTTTCTCTACTCCTGCCCAAGAGTCATCGAGACACGATGGAGGTGCTTTTCGTTTTCCTGAAATGGGTCGCTTCGTTTGCACACATGGACGAGTCGACGGGAAGCAAGATGGACTTGTCAAACCTGGCCACGGTCATCTGTCCAAGTATTCTGTATTCACGGGGTCGGGACGCCGTACGGGACGAGAGCTTCGGTGCGATCCGTGTGGTGACGTCTCTTCTGGAGAACCAAGACGAGTTCTACACTGTCCCTGAAGAATTCATCCCCATCCTGCGGGATCAGGAATACTTTGCGAATAGCGTGGATCTTCCGAGCAAGGAGTTCATGAAAAAATGTGATACCTATATGCGAATAAAGGCGAATAATAATCATAATGGACGACCGGCGCTCACGACGGGAATGCCGCCATCAACGCCGAATATATCAACGTCAAGGTCGCCTCCGGAGTTGATGACAACGATACCGAACGATTCGCAGATACGGAATGGAAGGCAGCAGTCACCACATCCATACCCCGGCGTTGTTGGCCATTCCCAGATGTCGTATCCGTCGCCTGTACATAACCCGCCAACGTCACTTTCGCAAGGTGCGATGATGCTCCAGAATCAATCGCAGCAACAGCAGCAGCAGCAACAACACCAGCACCAGCAGCAACAGCAACAGCATCCTCCGCGGGGTCAGTCGTCATCGCAGACGCAAGATCAGGATTGGGCGATCCTGCCGCGACTGAATGCCACTAGTCCGTCGGCAGCCTCGCCAGGAGGACGGCCGGCGTCCTATGCACCACCAGTACTACGGACAAGCGGAGAACATGTTCATGCTGCAGCGCCGAATGGCTACCAGGCAGCAATTATCCGGCAGCGTCCATGACCCCCATTTAGTCGTCGTTTGTCGACATCGTTGTGGTCGCCGGTGGCAGTGGGCAAAAAACACATATACGTTTCTTACTTCTCTCACGCGCGCTACCTCGACCTACACCTGCTTCCATTCGCATCTGTCACTTCTGGATTCCCACCATCTTTCTGACCAGACTCTGGTGCTACCCCCGACCCACCGATGTTGCTTGCTGACCCCACGACTCTACACCATGACCTCGCTCTTTTTAGATTGCTGCCCTGCTACTCTGCGATCCCTACCACCCTGCCTATAACCTGCGTTTGTAGATGCGGCTGCTACTATTACCGTGTGCGTTGCCGTCTTATCTTTCGATCTCGAGCATTATCTGTAGTTTACGGGACCGCTTTGGCTCCTGCGTCTACTAGCTTTTTCTTGTCTTTCCTTTCATCTCCTTTTTCTTTTTTTTTTCACGAGCTTTCCTTTGGATGCTTGTCGTACACTCTCTTCCCCAAGTACTTTCACCCCCTTCGTACATACTCAATCACCATCGATCCTCTCCCTCCCCCAAGTACGACACGGACCACAAACTTTTTCTTTTCTACCTTTTTTTCCAGTCAGGTCGACTATATCTACCCTGTCTCTTTTTCTTCTGCAGTATACTCATTATTATACCCGTGCATTCTTTCCCGCCACGACCAAAGAAAAAAAGTGTACTACTCATTCGTGAAGGCGACGAACCTTCTCTCTCTCTCATTCGGTCGTGCTACTGCCACCTGGTGAAAAATTGCGGTGGACAGACTGGCATTTCGTCATGTTCATCGGACGATTTAGATCTTTCGTTCATGGATGCATGTTGCATATGAGGATTTTTGGTGGGGCGTGAAGGAGGAAAAAAGTATAGTGACATGGACATGAAATATATAGTCGACGGGAGACCACTTCCACTCCTCTTTATTTGAGAGGAATAAATCTCGATGCTGTATGTGATCGTTGTAAGCTCATATATACCGCGAAAAAAAGGGATGGATGATGGAACTTACAGTGGGTGGCACCGATCTGAGGGGGTTAAAGACGTAGGTATAGAGTTGTGAGCGGAGTGGAAGGGTGGAAGAGGTGAGGGGGAGGGAGGAACTTACACCTGGACGACCGTGTTTGACGGGTTTGTAGGAGCACGAGAACTCGGCGAGGTAGTGCCCCGTCATTTCAGGCTTGATTTCGACGGTGTTGAAAGTCTAGTAATTATCCGAGAAATCCATTCATTACGGGAATTCAAAACCCACGGAGAGAGTCGAGAGAACAAGAACGTTACCTTGCCATTGTATATACCGATGACGCTACCGATCATCTCAGGGACGATGATCATGTCTCGCAAGTGAGTCTTTACGACGGCTGGTTTCTCGTTCGGAGGGGCTTCTTTTTTGGCTTTGCGGAGTTTCTTGATGAGACCCATTGGACGGCGTTTGAGGCCGCGGTTGAACTTGCGACGAGCGCGTGCGTGGACGAGCTGTGTGTCATGGTAGGACTGCAGAGATGGGTGGGGATGTGTGGGTCAACGTACTTCGATGAACTGAGTATAAAGTAGGTGAGCGAGTAGGAGAGGAAGGGTGGGCAGGGTGGGCGTACCTCTTCATTGCTTAGGTCGAGGAGCTTGTCGAGCTCGACACCGCGGTAGGAGAACGTACGGAATGTCCTCTTCTTCTTGAGTTCAGCGGCGAGAGTGGGGTCTGTGATAGCTGAATCCGCCTAGATTATGGGTCAATCCTCCGTGGTTGGGATGAGTTGGCGAGGAACAGACCATGCTTGCGTCGTGAAATGCCCTCTGTCTTGCTGATGGCGACGGGGGAGTTGTTGTGCGGTTATTTGGTTGAGTTAGGGCGTGGTGGTAATCCAATTTAGGAAGGTGTGGCTGGGTATGACTGTATAGTTTACGCCACCGCGAGGGCTTGCAAGTTCCGATCGTCGTCGGATGTTACGCATAGAATCCACAGGTCTTCCCATTGAGGATTAAAGGTCGGTTTCGTTCGCATTCAGCATCGTACAAAGGGATTTACGGCGACAACCAGAGTGATTTGTGGCTATCGTTCTACTAAAACTACACAACAGTGCGTTCTCGTGTCGCGCGGGTGTCCCTCTCATACGTTTTGTTTGCTGATGGGCGGTGCGTAGATGCGTCATCTCGCTGCTTACCTCCTGCTCCAAATTGGCGGCAATGCTTCACCTACTGCTGACGACGTGAGAAAGGTTCTCGGTGCAGTCGGTATCGAGGCCGACGACGAGAGACTAGAGAAGTTGATTTCTGAGTTGGACGGCAAGGACGTCAACGCCGTGAGTCGTGGAATTATGACGTTGGAATGCACTGAAACAGGATTCACAATGGTTTGCAGCTCATTGCTGAGGGTTCAGCCAAGCTCGCTTCTGTAAGTGGTCTAGGTAGCTCTTGGCTTTTGTTGGCATGAAGTTCACAAATATCGCTCGCGTCGCCAGGTTCCTTCCGGCGGTGCTGTTGCGGCACCCGCTGCTGGTGGTGGAGGTGGTGGAGCAGCTCCGGCAGAGGCGGCCGCCGCAGAAGAAAAGGAAGAGAAGAAAGAGGAAAAGGCGAGATGTCTAATGAGTGTCTCCGTATCGACGCTAACGTGTTTTTGGACGAACAACAGGAAGAGTCCGACGACGACATGGGCTTTGGTCTGTTCGACTGATTCCATATTAGTAAAGGTAGTTAGTTGCATGTTATCTAATACTATCCCACGTGAATCCAGCCAATCACGAATGTCGGCGGCGTGGACTTAGTTGTGCCGCAAGGGACCGCTATGCCTTATGTGGAATGCTCCGGCGGCATTAAATGCATCCGAGGGCCGTTTTAGCGTGGGTTGCCGTCGGCAAATATTAATACGGCGGGCTGCGGAAGAGAAGAAGAGCGGAAAATAAATAAATAAATAATAAATGAGAAAAGACACCGGGCCGAAGTGGGCTGCCGGCGGGGATGAAGTGATCTGCGTGTGATGGGCTGTGGCTTTGCCTTGCCTGGCTTTATACCAGCTCTGCTCTGTCAAGTACACTTCGTCTGTTTTCTTTCTGCCACTCCCAACTTCACCGTCGCTCGTCGCCGTCTGACTCAGCGACCAACTTTCTCACCCCGGGCAAGACGTCAACTGTGGGACACCGTCGCCGCCTGTCTTTATATACTTTATAGTGTTCACTGGCAGCCATCGTCGCCGTCATATCTCGTCCCACTCACTCACCCTCACCCAGGTTATGCGTCTCTAGAGAGCCATGGACCATCTGCCCCACACCCGCGACGTCCCTGCGTCTACGACCACCCCGCCCTCTCATCTGGATCCCCGCAATCCCGCACCAGCCGACAAACCTGACCCCAGCGTCGCCTTCATGAAGGGCCCAAAGCGCAAGCGACTGGCAAAGGTATGTTTGTCTTCGCACGGTATCGATGCCACCGTAACACTCCTCGAAAAGGCATGTGATGCCTGTCATAAGAGCAAACGACGCTGTGACGGAACAGGTTCGTCATTCCTTTTGATCTCTCACCCTGACCTTGTCGAGTTCATCCCTAACAACCGCCCTAAAGCACCTTGCAGCAACTGGTACGTGAATCTCCGTCTCCACTTTCTCGCATCTCGCATCATACATACACAACATACACCCCACCAGCTACTTCGCATCCAAAAAATGCACTTACACAGATGCATCGGGGAAGCTTGTACCCGCTCCTAGACCCCGTCCAGAAGCCTCCGTCAATGTCCGCCTCGTCGCTTACTCCCCCCAAGATGGCTCCCCACTCTATGGCAATCTCCTCGCTCAGCCCGGAGACCTGCCATCTCCGTCTGAAGACGATAGCTCAGCGTCCGCCCGTAAGCGGTTCCGTACGGACCTGACCTCGGCGGTGGCTAGATCAGGCGTGCCCCCAAAGTCATTCGCTCCCCCAATACTCCCTGCATCGGATAGACCCCTCGAGCGCGATCCCGCTTTAACTCGCGAACTTGTGCATCGTACGTAGTGATAATATCGCACACCCTCCTACCCCCTAATGGGCATCTAGTGTTCTTCACCTATCGCCAACCCCATCGCATGATCATTCACCAGCCTACTTTTCTTGCCGATCTCAGTCGTCGGGCCGTGCCCCCTCACCTCCTCCTTGCAGTCTGTGCAGTTGGCGCATCGCTGTCCAAACAACCCAGTTTGAGAACTTCCCCTGGTCGGTATGCGGGTGCGCCGTTCGCTCAGGAAGCCGCAGCCCTCATGTTCGATGAGAAGGGGAACCTCACCTGTGAACACAATCTCGCCACGGCGCAAGCTTTGTGCCTATTGCAGCTGCATGAGAGAATGGCCAAGTCCCTGTGGGCAACTCAATATCATCGTCCGTGCCCTAACACTCTAAACAAGTCCAGTCCATGTACTAACGTGGCCTACTTTTCCAATAGAACATGCCCTCGATATCGTGACGAGGCTGGGAATTTTCGAACACGATCACACCGTGCTTACGCCGTTCCCTTCATCGGAATTCATTAACGATTCCATCGAACGCGAATGTGCCCGCCGAGTATTCTGGCTCATTTACATATCGGACTGTGTGGCGTCCGTGTTATATGGACGTGATATCCTCGCCACAGAGCACCAGCTCAACCTCCGTCTTCCCATGGACGAGACGAGCTTCGAGCTATCTCCGCATACTGCGACAGCAGGTAATCCTTTCTCGCTAAGTACCATGCATCTCGGCCAACCCACTTCTTTCCACCCTCCCTTTCCCAGAGTATATGAGGCGTCCTATCTCGGGCACGGTCTTATCCGAGATAGGGCAACTCATCCAGATCGTGTCCTTGCATGCGCAGGTAGAGAAGACGTTGGGAGAATTTCACAGTAAGTTGCAACTCGTCGTATCTACCTGCGTTCTCTCACTGTCAGGGTCTGCGCCACCATTTCGCTATGATTTTTTGTTCGCCGGACTTGTTGGGCAGATCGTGAGAACGGGAAGCATCCTAGGCCAAAACTGCTAGAGCTCGAGCAGCAAGTGAACGTGAGTACATACGCTTATCCATCTTTCTTGGTTAGGCTTCGCTTGGAATGCTCGAGTGCGGGCGGCCGAAGGGGGTTCTAAATCTAGCGGAATACCGTGTATTACTATGCCGTATATGCGCTGACGCCTTTCCTTTTATCGACGTTTACTCATAGGTTTGGGTCGCGGCTCTGCCCGACCATCTTCGTTTTACGGACGAGAATTTACTCGTGCAAATGAACGTCTACGATACCGGGTCCAACATGGGTGCCTGGTGTTTTGCTGCCATGCACTCGTTTCATAATTCGTGCGTTCTCGCCTTGAATTGGGTACGTCCGGCCCCGTGCGTGCGTGGGCATATTACATGTTTATTAACGGGCCTTGCGTGTCTCCTTTTTTTTACTTTACCAGGCCAGACAACGATGTCGGACGGCGATGCCACACGATATCTCAGGGGCTCAAGAGAAGTTACATAAGATTATGAGCGCATGGGGTGAGAAAGCCAAGCTGAGCATTCTTCGTAAGTCGAGCGAACTACATATGTGGCACGTGAACTGACGTGAGAGCGTGTCGTTGATCACAGTGGGCATCGTCCTTTGGGTAAGTGGTCACCGTGTGGGCGGTTTTTTCGTTGTTCGATTGGATGGAAGGCTCAGTGTGTCACGGCCTATTATAGCCCCTTTTCAAGTATACGGATGATCGAAGTCCGCTTCTACTCAGATGGACCGGCGAGTTCGAGGAGTTATGGGGCGTGCGCATCCACGACCTTTCTTCAACATCTTCAGGAGACTCCAGGCAAGCGTCGCTGTTCTCAATCTCACCCGCTGGACCACCCCCTGTACCATTATCATCACTCGACTCCCGTACCCGTCAGTCGCCGGTGGCAGTGCCGCCCTCGACTGGTGGCATACCTGCTCTTGGACCTGCAGGGCCAAATCCGGTTATCATGCCACGGCCACCGCCTCCGTCGGGTCCTGAAGTGGTCTCCTCGCCGGCGGTGTCTGCCCAACTTGGATACCCCCCTCTTCAACCCAGGGTCGCTCTTGATCCGAGGTTCCATTCGCAGGTGCAACAGCCTCTGTGTCTTGTACAGAATTCACCCCTGTCGACATCTTCTCATTCGGCTGATGGCAGGGGTCACACGGTGGTAGTAAGCGTGGCTGATCCGAGGGAGAAGGATACTGCGGCCATGAGGGCTAGCCACGATGGGAATATCGACCCTGTGTTAACGCAGGCCGTGTGTGGGTCATCGTCCTCGTCAGTGTGCATGTCAGCTCGTGCACCAGTACCTGTAGCAGTACCACCTGCGACTACGACCCCGTCTGGAAATACACGGGTACAACTGCAGCAGGGCCCAGCGACGCCGGGGAACGTACAGCAGACTCAGCAGTCGTTGCCGTCGTTGAAGGCGAGTGGGTTGTTGGAGTGGTCGCATCCTAGTCCTGGGTCTGCGACGGAAGGGGTGGTAGGGGCTCCTTCGGCATCGTCGCCTTCTGTGTGGTCACCGGGAGGGGCTCAGCAGCTTGTGCCTCCGCCACCACGATCTGCAAGCGGGAGAGATTCGAGACGGTCTCCGCATTTGCAGGCACCTCCGACACATTCACATTCACCGTCACCACCTTTACAGTCCAAGACGGAGTCGGGGATGTCGCCCAGGGGTGGGACGACGTCAGGACCGCCGCCGCCGCTGTCTTCGAGTAGTATGCCGGTTGGTTTACAGTGGTTGGCACATGAGTCGACGGTGACTGGCAGACAGAGTTAGGGAGGGATGATATGTCAGTCTTTTAGTGTGATTTTTGGTCGTCCGTCCGTCCTTTTTTCGCATCCGCTCTTTTTTGCACACTTCGTTCTGTCGTCGTCGTCGTTATTTATTTTGTTCGTGGTACTTACCTGCACACCTGTAATGATGGCAGCAGACCGTTGTCCAATCGCTGTCGTCGTCTTCGCAGAATCATAAAGGTAAGATGTAATTATAGTACCCATGTATATCCGAGTCCATTCGAGGGGGATGTCATTTATAAAGCACTACTGTTCCTCCGAGCCTCCCAGTGCACCTTTCTTGAGGTTGCGATGTAGCTCTGGTTTGATGAGGACGACGCGGTCGAGGAGTTTCCGTAGGACTTGGTCTTTCCGAACTTCGAAGACTTGTGAGATCGATTGGAGTTTGATATCGGTTTCTTTTTCGACGGCGACTTGGACGTTGGAGATGTTGCCAGCGTGCTTTACAACGCGCGAAGAGGAAAAAGAATGGTTAGGCATAACGTTAGCATGTATACAGGATGAGATGTAGCAGGCTCACCGACGCCTCGAACGCCTTGAACTCGTCGTCCTTTACACGTCTGTACTCTTCGATCTCTCTAGTCGCTTCGGACCGTGCATCCTTCAATCTCTGAACGCGGTCTTGGAGAACCTTTAGTCGAGTGACTCTGGTTAGATATTAGCTTACATTGGCGTGCTTGTTGTACGATCTTGGCAGCTTCTTTCTCTGCCTCTAAGAGTGTTTGAATACCTTGAGAAGGGTGTGATGCCTGCCGTCGTCGTCGTCGTCACCGTCACCGTCAAACATATGCTCTCGCTCGTCGTACGCACCATCGGTGGTTTGGAGGGGCTTTGGTGGTAATTTCAAACTCCGACCCTCTGTTCTGGTATTGAGCCCATTTCACCGGTGTCAGTGGCGGGTGGGACTTGGGCGTTGACTTGTAGCGCTGAGTCCTACTAATAAGTGCCATTTAACCCGATAACATAGCGAACTGGTCTTCGTTCCAGTGATCAGTTACACAAAAAAAAAGAAATGGCAGGGAACCCACTTGACCCCCTGCAAGCGCTCTCAGCAGCGCTAGCGGTCCCAGCAGACTCGAAAGAACAGGCTGAATTGCTCGCCGCGTTACGTGAATCGCTCGAGGCCCACCCCAGCCCCATACCCATCCTCTGTACGACCCTCATCAGAACCGTGTCAGGCGCAGGCGAGTCCTTACTCAAGAGATGGGTACTTGACCTCCTCCACTTTGCAATATGTCGGTCTAGTCTCTCTCTCGAAGTCCGCTCGCAACGTTAGTATCCCCACTTCTCCGTTATTAGTATCCTGTGGTGATTGATTTTTCTTAACAATCGATCTTGTGCTTTTTTTTCCTATCCATCCGTGTTCAAATTTTTAGTTGCGACTCAGTCTGTCGACACATTGGCGAGTTTGTTGAATGACCCGTCCGTTCGGACCGTCAAAGTCGTCATTCAATGTCTCACGACCGTGTACCCGCTCCTCTTTCGTATCTTGTAAGATCTCCATCGTCTATTCCCGTCGCGTATTCATCACTCAGTGTCATATCTTTGTCATTGGCAGATGCTCGAATCGCACCCAACGTCAACAATGGGATTTGTTGTCCCAATGCAAAACTAGGATCCTGGACTTTGCCCGGTCGTCTACGACGAACACTGGCGTCAAGTTATCCGCTATCAAGTTCGTGCAGAAGGTGATTCTCTTGCAAACTCGCGGTATTTCCGATCCTAGGGTACGCCTCTTGTGTCTTTCTGAGGTCGGCGTCAACAATATTGATGCCTAAAACTGAGTAGCTTCAAAATAAGAACGACCCCAACATCGCCAATGTTCCCGTGGACCACCCTTTTATCTCTGCGTCTGCTCTGGAGGCAGAGGGAATGAAGTTGTTGGAGAGCGTCATTACGATGTTATACACTAGCCAGTGAGCTTTCTTCCCAATTCGGCTGCTCCCGCTGCCCTCGACTCCGGCGACATGATCTCTCATCATCACGCGACATGCTACAGGGAACCTGACATCCTCACTGCCATCGTCAACAGCTGGAGTACTCTCATCAAGCAACGGCCTTCGTTGGTTCACTTGGTCGTCTCGTCCCTGACCTCGTGGACACCAGTTTCCCTTGCAGGTCAACCGGCTTCGGCCATCAAGAGTGTGGAGAAGAGTATTCGAATATTACTCGTACACATATCTAGGTAAGCATGAGGATCGTGAAATGTATATTTCCATTTGCTCATTCAGCTTGGTTTACAGAGGACCTCATGGTTCGGCTTTCGGTGCCCAAATTAACGAAGCCCTCGCTGTGCAAGCTCAACGCATGGAACGCGCTTCCGCTGAGGAGAAGGCCCGCAAGGCAGCTGTCGCAGCCGCAGCGACCGAGGCAACTCGCAAGCGCCCGCCCCCTGCTGTTCCCCCAGAAGAACAGACAGATCCTAAACGTCTAAAAGCCGAAGTCGACAGTGCCGCGGCGAATTCTGCCGCATTCCTCGCTGCGTTCGACTTCACCACGCTTCCCATTGAACTCGTAACGGACCTCATCGTTGCTAATCTGCAAGCGTTCTCGGAACCCGCGTTATTGAACTTGGTTCAAACATACCGACAAAGTAGAGGCTTACCATCCGTGCCCCCAGCTAAGCCCCCTCAGCCACCAGATTCTGTTGCTCGTATCGAAGGTACACCAGTCAGCGACACGATCGTAGGTGCCGAAACTGTCAAGGAAGAGCCTGTCGACCCATTGAAAATGGATATTGATGAAGAGGAAGTGGAGTACGAACCAGATAAATTGAACCTAGAGGTCCGTGTTTCTTTCAGCGGCAGTCTGAATTACCTGCTCAGCGTTCATTATGTAGCTTTCCGGTGAAGAGGCCGTTGCCAACGAGGATATCATACCAGTAGATATTCCTGACGACTTACCATTTGACCTGTCAGACTTCAAGCTTCCGTCGCCCAAAGACCTCTCCGCGGATGAACGCATTGCTCTTATGCGCGGTGCTGCAGCTCGAATATGGGATGGCGCAGAGGACCTACGGCATGCGACTTCGGCGACTGGTAGTCAGACCGCCAGTGACATGTGGATGTTGCTCATCGTCCGCATGATTACTCGAGCGGTTGTGCTTCCAAAACCATCTGGATCATTACAAAACGAGGCTGGATCAACCGATGCGGCGGACACGCAGCTAACGGCGTTGTACTCGCGGCAGGATGCACTCCGACAGACCCTTTGCGATTATATCATGAACGACTTCCCTGCCAGGTTCGTTTTGAACATTTTTCTCTGACAATAGACGTAGTCGCGAACATTTCCATCATAGGCTACGCTTGGCAATTACATGGATGAATGAAGAGTGGTATAACGACCGGATACGAAGTTCTGCTGATCCTAATTGGGTATGTCCGGTTCAACTAGTGGATTCAGCACGGTTCCTTAGCTCACGACTACCTACCCAGCGCCCGAATTACGAGTCATGGTTAAACCAACTCGTCTCTACATATCAGACCATCCTGGAAGGCAAGGTTGACGGAAAACCCGATAACAAGGACAAGGCATTCTCGAGATTTTTATTGGACTTGCCTGACGTGCCTTCTGATGTTCTGGACATGCTCCGTGACCTCTCAGTTGAGGCGGAAAAGTTGGTCCATCATGATTTTTTTTACCATTGACTCGGATCATTGATTGAGTTAACAGGATGCACGTGGGTTTCACGACGCTTCGAGACTTTGTATTGGAGCGGCCATCATTGCGGGCGGAGGCATTGCGTGTGCTACTGGACCTGACAACCCATCCGGATTCGGTCACACGGCGCGCGGCTATTAATACCGTCAGACGGTGGGTCCCAGGCGCCGAGCCTCTGGATAGCATGATCCGTGATTTCGCACTGCAAGTCCTACGGCGCTTGCAAAAACGACCGTCTCAAGAAGGCAAGGGCAGTAATGGCCAGGCGAATGGTGAGGCCGAAGATGACAACATGGAAGATGGACAACTTCCACCGGAGGAGCTTATTCAGACTCCTTACCTTTCCGACGATATACAGCTTCCGGCAGAGAAGTCACATGTGCTTCAACACGTCGAGCTCCTCTTTGCCCTGTCTGTCAAAATTCCCGAGTTCTTGGATGAGTGGGTGCCGTGGGTCTGGGTTTATGGTACAATCTCACACTTTTTTTTCCCGTCTAGGATCTTCGCGTCATACAGTCAAATGGACGTCAGCGTACAGGAAGCTATACAAAGTCTCATTACGGCACTGGTCAAGTCGTTAGGCTCCAACAACGGAAAACTCCTCACGCTCATGCGGACGTGCCCGCGGGGCTCCGAATCGTTGGCTCTTCGGGTATTGACGATCTTCACCGAACATGGGCGGCCGAGTTCACAACTAGTGGCTCTGGTCAAAGGCCTCATCTCGGAGCGCGATCTTGACGCACGTTTCCTCATACCAATTATCGCCGAAATGGACAAGAGCGACATTTTGCGCTACCTCCCACGTGTCGTCTCTATCCTGAATGGACAGCCGGAGCCGAAGAACTTGGTTCGGTCGGTATTCAGCTCGGTCGTGACGACTCCTCCGCAGACGTTTGGAAGCGTCACATCAAATTTGCCGCGTGTACGACAGAGCGAGTTGCTCACTCCTGCTGAATTAATGGTGCTTCTCCACGAGGCTGAGAAGGAGATTGGGCTGAAGAGCGCGATCGAGGGTATGTTTGCGTGGTTCCATCTTATCACCTTCACTAACGTCGTGTGTGCTCTGTATTAGCAATCGGAATTTGTTTCTCCATGACGGATGTTTTCCGCTCTGAGATCCTCGCTGTGGTGATGCAACAAATTGTCGACGAACCAGTCCTTCCAGTATTGTTCCTACGGACGGTGCGTATTACCGCATAAACAAGGGAGTGGGCTAACGCTAATTGGCAATCAGGTCATCCAAGCCGTGACGACATATAAATCGCTCGTTCCATTCGTCTCGACAACACTCCTATCTCGCCTCATCACGAAAAAAATCTGGCAGAACCCGCACCTCTGGGAAGGTTTCATTCGCTGCGCAAAAGCGATCGCTCCAGCCAGTTTTGGCGCTCTACTCCAACTACCTAAAGAACAATTGCGCGAATTGGTGGACAAGCAGCCAAGCCTAAAGTCTGGCCTGCGAGACTACGTTACCAAGAAGGCAGGGAATAAGGCGAGAGTGGCTGGGTTCCTCGATATCTTTGGAGATGATGATAATATGCCGTCGTCTGCATCGTCGCCGGCTACGCCAGTGGATGCTGTGATGGCTGCCATGCCTGCATAGCATGCTGCCACTGCTACGTAACATAACCAGGGGCTTGAAGATTCTGGGGAAGATGCACTGATGGACTTGTATTTATGGTGAGAATATATATGTGTTGTCGCATCTCCAATAAGATAGTATCAAATGAATGGACAACTCCAAAAGTGTAAGTGACATCTTTATGACTGAAGGAAAAGAATGCAATGGTGTGCAAGCAAGGTTTCTCCAACCCCAATATTTGTGTTGAGAATGTAGGTTCGGCAACAAATGGGCAGGGTTGCAAGCAAGGTTCACATCACACGGACCACTCTGGGATCACAAGGCTGGATGATGGGCCCCAGTGAGAAATCGCTATATGCGGAGTGATGTAGACTTAGGTATGTGTATGCCATAGGTAGGCATCCTATCGCATAAAAAATGGGTTGCCTCATAAGTGCTTTTCGTATGCGACTGTACTTGTATGTAGGCATTGCTATTCCACCAGTTTTACATAGATCTACATATGTTAGTTCTCCCTTGCCAACCCTTTCATTCTCGTATGTCATTCTATGCCATGCTAGGGAAACCAATACATTGCTGCGATTCATATTTTACCGCAAGCTATGTATTGGTATGTAGAAATACACTCGTTTTTTGGCTGCTGCTCCCTTTTTCCCACTCCCGCGCCCCCTCGTTCCCGCTCCTCATTCCCATCCTGCCCCCTTCATCCCCTCCACCAATAGGCCACATACCTCTCACCATACACCCCCGATACACGGAACAACAAACCAGCTCCTAATACATACGGCCGCTCGAGAATTTTGTGATTACGTCGGCCGTCCTGTTGATCCACACACCGGTAGCGACCTAGCCACTTTTCTTGAGAGAGGATGGTTGGCATGCACATAGGACTCACCAGTTCCCTCACTTCGCGGTCCTTGTATTTCTGTACTCGAGTTCAGCCAATAACACCGTATATGCAGCAAGATGATCCGTACATGCAGCAAAATGATACAGAGAGAGAGAGACCGTAAGAAAAAGGGGAAAGAAGAGACATCTCGTACAAGCATCGAAGTGACATATATATGAGGAGCATCCAATACAGGTCCAAACAACCGAGATAGGCAGTCTACGCCCGAGAGCGTGGATGAGCATTATGCTTACACCCCTCCACCCTTTGAAATTGTATCCAGCTAATGTGGGTGAACCGTCGTCATTGCAAGGTGCAGGAACATCGTATTGGGCCAGTGTGGATGCATGCTTGAGGACTCCGTCACTCTCTATGGGGCTGGCAGTACTTATGTATGACAAACACACCAGAGCCCTTGCAGGGCCATGTCTGTACCACGAAGAGTGATACGAAGGTCGCATTGCATCAAATGGAATGGAAGGGATTGCATTGCATTGCATGGATGTTGATTATGTCCGTTGAAAGGGCAAGTAATGACATCGAACGTTATGTCTGCGTAGGCAAACCAGTGCTGTATAGCCACACATACTAATACATACAAATAATAATTGCTTCATAAAATTACCTACAGAAACCTAGTTACGCATATCACGAGTTTTCACTGGGGATGGGCGTCGAGGACATTGTTGTTCTCTCCTGTGAGCCACATGTGATATCATACATAGATTATGTAATCAGCAAGCTCTCCAACTTGCATCTCAACACTCCCCCCCAAGTTGAGGGCTGTTGATTCTGTCTAGGACCCTCATCAGCAAATCAGTCACTTTTGCACAGGGCCACAGTGCCACAGTAATGTCACAGCTTACCCACAGTGCCACAGTGTCACAGTGTCACAGTGCACAGTCAGGTACAGTGTGACAATTGTGTGACATGGTAATGTCACACAGCCCACAGTCCCCCACAGGCTCCCACAGAGTGACAGGCCTACAGACACACAGTGCTACAGAGATAGGGGCTTCCCACAGATGTCACTGTACAGCCACAATGTCATAATGAGAGTTGTGGGGCTGGATCACAGGATTGTGGGAACATGCTTATCTCATCAATATGCCCAAAAATGGGTGAGAAAAATGCAAAATACTGGAAAAATTGGATGTCTCAAAAATTAAATTTCAAAGATGTCATAATGAAAGTTGTAGTGCCTGACTAGAGGACCCCAGAGGTATGCTTATGTCATCCATCCATGCAAAAATGGTTGAGATATAGGCAATATACAATTAGTGTAGTGTAGTGTACATTTTATTACCAAAAGTGTAGAGTTGTGGCGCATTTTTGATTACCTAATCAGTGTAGCATTTTGTAATGTTTGATTAGCAAAGTGTGGTGTAGATGTGTATTACCAAAAGTGTAGCAAAAGTCCGCTTTTTTGACTACCAAATAAGTGTAGTGTTGATTAGTGTTTTGATTAGCAAAGTGTAGTGTAGATGTGTATTACCAAAAGTGTAGTAAAGTGCGCTTTTTTGACTACCAAATAAGTGTAGTGTTTTGTAGTGTTTTGATTACCAAAGTGTAGTGTAGATGAGTATTACCAAAAGTGTAGTGTTGTGGCGCTTTTTTGACTACCAAATAAATGTAGTGTTTTGTAGTGTTTGATTAGCAAAGTGTAGTGTAGCTGTGCATTACCAAAAGTGTAGTAAAGTTCGCTTTTTTGACTACCAAATAAGTGTAGTGTTGATTAGTCATTGATTAGCAAAGTGTTGTGTAGACTATTGATTAGCAAAAGTCCGCATTTTTGACTACCAAATAAGAGTAGTGTTTTGTAATGTTTGATTAGCAAAGTGTAGTGTAGTCTATTGATTAGCAAAAGTGTAGTAAAGTCCGCATTTTTGACTACCAAATAAGTGTAGTGTTTTGTATTGTTTGATTAGCATAGTGTAGTGTAGATGAGCATTACCAAAAGTGTAGTAAAGTTCGCTTTTTTGACTACCAAATAAGTGTAGTGTTTTGTAGTGTTTGATTAGCAAAGTGTTGTGTAGACTATTGATTAGCAGAAGTGTAGTAAAGTCCGCATTTTTGACTACCAAATAAGTGTAGTGTTGTGTAGTGTTTGATTAGCAAAGTGTAGTGTAGATGAGTATTACCAAAAGTGTAGTGTTGTGGCGCTTTTTTGACTACCAAATAAGTGTAGTGTTTTGTGATGTTTGATTAGCAAAGTGTAGTGTAGATGTGTATTATCAAAAGTGTAGTGTTGTGGCGCTTTTTTGATTACCAATTAAGTGTAGTGTTGACTAGTGTTTGAGTAGCTAAATGTTGTGTACACTTTTGATTACCAAAAGTGTAGTAAAGTCCGCATTTTTGATTACCAGTTAAGTGTAGTGTTGATTAGTGTTTGAGTAGTTAAATGTTGTGTACACTTTTGATTACCAAAAGTGTAGTAAAAGTTCGCTTTTTTGACTACCAAATATTTGTAGTGGGACTAGGAAATGTACAGTAGTGTTGATTAGCAAAAAAGCGTAGTGATGATTAGGATTGTTGTGTAGTGGGCACAGCCACTAATGCCTTGAAATTTTGCAAAGTCACAAAAATACCCAAAAACGCGATATAGTGGACACCAAAACTCACGCCTTTCGCGCAAGCAGCCAAAGCCGACCAAACAATGGCCAATTCCTACTATAGGGTAGTGTATGCCACTAGCCCACTACTACCACACATTTGATTACCCACAAGTGTAGTGGTAGTAGAAAAAAGCGTAGTACTATTAGGAAAAAGCGTAGTAGTATTAGCAAAAAGGGTAGTGGTATTAGCAAAAAGTGTAGTAGGATTAGTAAAAAGTGTAGTAGTATTAGCAAAAAGTGTAGTGGTATTAGGAAAAAGCGTAGTAGTACTAGTAAAAAGCGTAGTAGTATTAGCAAAAAGTGTAGAGGTATTAGCAAAAAGCGTAGTAGTATTAGCAAAAAGCGTAGTAGGATTAGTAAAAAGTGTAGTAGTATTAGCAAAAAGGGTAGTGGTATTAGGAAAAAGCGTAGTAGTACTAGTAAAAAGCATAGTACTATTAGCCTCTTATGTGGTAGTACTTGAGTTTGAATATATTACTACTTTTGACTTGATTTCTGTTTGATGGAGTGATAAGCCTATTACTTTGAAAGTGTAGTAGTGGTATTAGCAAAAAAGGGTAGTGGTATTAGCCAAAAAAGCGTAATGGTATTAGCAAAAAAGCGTAGTACTGTACAAGTTGGTACAGGTGACTTGGACTGTACAGCACTGTAGACAGACTGTGAGGCAACTGTACAGGGGGGGACCTTGCTGTGGCACTGTGGGCACTGTACAGTGCTGTACAGCATTGTACAGCTGCAGACTAGTTTGCTGATGCTCTCTGAGTCCCTGCGGGTTTCTGTGGCCATTTGACCTGGTGTCGACATTGCGTCACAAAATTCAGATGTGACTTGTGACATGTTATCTGTCACATCCTCTGGCTCTGTTGTCGGAGTAGGACGAGCCCTCTCGAAAGAATGATGGTGAGCCCCTCCCCTTCGTGATCGCACATCCGAACTGGTTGTGATCACGGCTCGTTCGTGTTCTTTCTTTTAGATCTGAGTCAATCATGAGGCTGTAGTAATGTTGCCTCGACTTCTTTGGCTGTCTTGGCAGCATTTATGAGAGACCCAGTAATCTGTTTGACTTTTTGCTCAATTTCTGGCCTCTTTTTCGGAATTGGACACCTTTTGGCACTGCGTGCTTCAATGTGGCGTTGTGTGTCTAATTGGGCTTTTGCTGCTTGTGCACTGTGGTGATTACTCCCCCCTCACGAGTAGCATACAGCCTGGTTTCACTTTTTGATTTGTTTCAGGGGAATATTTCAGTAGTAGGTGGCACGGCTCTCGCTGTGGCCTGTAGTTGTCATCATATTATGCGAACTCGATACAAATCGGTCGCCATGGGTGCGGTTTGTTATTTGCGAGAGTTAATGTGGCCAACGATGGGTCAGGTGCTGGTGTGCATATCTGTGCGCAGCCCAGTAGCTCCCCCTCACACAGCACTCGCCCTTTCTGCTAAATACCACCCACTTTTGTGTGGTTTTTGTCATTTTTACATCAGCAAACTAGTCTGCAGCTGTACAATGCTGTACAGCACTGTACAGTGCCCACAGTGCCACAGCAAGGTCCCCCCCTGTACAGTTGCCTCACAGTCTGTCTACAGTGCTGTACAGTCCAAGTCACCTGTACCAACTTGTACAGTACTACGCTTTTTTGCTAATACCATTACGCTTTTTTGGCTAATACCACTACCCTTTTTTGCTAATACCACTACTACACTTTCAAAGTAATAGGCTTATCACTCCATCAAACAGAAATCAAGTCAAAAGTAGTAATATATTCAAACTCAAGTACTACCACATAAGAGGCTAATAGTACTATGCTTTTTACTAGTACTACTACGCTTTTTCCTAATACCACTACCCTTTTTGCTAATACTACTACACTTTTTACTAATCCTACTACGCTTTTTGCTAATACTACTACGCTTTTTGCTAATACCTCTACACTTTTTGCTAATACTACTACGCTTTTTACTAGTACTACTACGCTTTTTCCTAATACCACTACACTTTTTGCTAATACTACTACACTTTTTACTAATCCTACTACACTTTTTGCTAATACCACTACCCTTTTTGCTAATACTACTACGCTTTTTCCTAATAGTACTACGCTTTTTTCTACTACCACTACACTTGTGGGTAATCAAATGTGTGGTAGTAGTGGGCTAGTGGCATACACTACCCTATAGTAGGAATTGGCCATTGTTTGGTCGGCTTTGGCTGCTTGCGCGAAAGGCGTGAGTTTTGGTGTCCACTATATCGCGTTTTTGGGTATTTTTGTGACTTTGCAAAATTTCAAGGCATTAGTGGCTGTGCCCACTACACAACAATCCTAATCATCACTACGCTTTTTTGCTAATCAACACTACTGTACATTTCCTAGTCCCACTACAAATATTTGGTAGTCAAAAAAGCGAACTTTTACTACACTTTTGGTAATCAAAAGTGTACACAACATTTAACTACTCAAACACTAATCAACACTACACTTAACTGGTAATCAAAAATGCGGACTTTACTACACTTTTGGTAATCAAAAGTGTACACAACATTTAGCTACTCAAACACTAGTCAACACTACACTTAATTGGTAATCAAAAAAGCGCCACAACACTACACTTTTGATAATACACATCTACACTACACTTTGCTAATCAAACATCACAAAACACTACACTTATTTGGTAGTCAAAAAAGCGCCACAACACTACACTTTTGGTAATACTCATCTACACTACACTTTGCTAATCAAACACTACACAACACTACACTTATTTGGTAGTCAAAAATGCGGACTTTACTACACTTCTGCTAATCAATAGTCTACACAACACTTTGCTAATCAAACACTACAAAACACTACACTTATTTGGTAGTCAAAAAAGCGAACTTTACTACACTTTTGGTAATGCTCATCTACACTACACTATGCTAATCAAACAATACAAAACACTACACTTATTTGGTAGTCAAAAATGCGGACTTTACTACACTTTTGCTAATCAATAGACTACACTACACTTTGCTAATCAAACATTACAAAACACTACTCTTATTTGGTAGTCAAAAATGCGGACTTTTGCTAATCAATAGTCTACACAACACTTTGCTAATCAATGACTAATCAACACTACACTTATTTGGTAGTCAAAAAAGCGAACTTTACTACACTTTTGGTAATGCACAGCTACACTACACTTTGCTAATCAAACACTACAAAACACTACATTTATTTGGTAGTCAAAAAAGCGCCACAACACTACACTTTTGGTAATACTCATCTACACTACACTTTGGTAATCAAAACACTACAAAACACTACACTTATTTGGTAGTCAAAAAAGCGCACTTTACTACACTTTTGGTAATACACATCTACACTACACTTTGCTAATCAAAACACTAATCAACACTACACTTATTTGGTAGTCAAAAAAGCGGACTTTTGCTACACTTTTGGTAATACACATCTACACCACACTTTGCTAATCAAACATTACAAAATGCTACACTGATTAGGTAATCAAAAATGCGCCACAACTCTACACTTTTGGTAATAAAATGTACACTACACTACACTAATTGTATATTGCCTATATCTCAACCATTTTTGCATGGATGGATGACATAAGCATACCTCTGGGGTCCTCTAGTCAGGCACTACAACTTTCATTATGACATCTTTGAAATTTAATTTTTGAGACATCCAATTTTTCCAGTATTTTGCATTTTTCTCACCCATTTTTGGGCATATTGATGAGATAAGCATGTTCCCACAATCCTGTGATCCAGCCCCACAACTCTCATTATGACATTGTGGCTGTACAGTGACATCTGTGGGAAGCCCCTATCTCTGTAGCACTGTGTGTCTGTAGGCCTGTCACTCTGTGGGAGCCTGTGGGGGACTGTGGGCTGTGTGACATTACCATGTCACACAATTGTCACACTGTACCTGACTGTGCACTGTGACACTGTGACACTGTGGCACTGTGGGTAAGCTGTGACATTACTGTGGCACTGTGGCCCTGTGCAAAAGTGACTGATTTGCTGATGAAAGTGGGAAGGGAAAGCAGAGGAAGATGCGCACTATGTTGCAAGCTAAGTGGGGTTGACTGAGAAATGGCCAGTGGCATAATGGAGCCTTCCAGTAGTGGAAGAAGATGAGTAGTGTCGAGTGCGTTGTTGCTGAACAAGCTGAAGTCAAATGTGAGGGTCTCTAGTCCATGTGCTGGGGGCGAAAACTGATCGACTCTGGCAAGTTGAAGGGGAGTAGCAGATGCAGTGGCGAGACCCGGTGGAAACGAGTCACTGGGTCCATGGAATCGGGGAATGGGAGGAACATTCGGCCATGCAGGCAAAGAAAAGTGAGAGAAATCTGATGCAATAAATTAGTGCATGCCTCTCAGTTGTGAATCAAGCACACTCACCATCCTGAGGGTATGTATAGCACACATGCGACTGAGAAGGGACGTTGCTCGTGTCCTTTCGCATAGGCTCCATACCAAGACCTGCATGCAAATCGCTGCAGCGACTATGCTGTGGGGCTGAAGTATCCATGATAGGGCGAAGGGTGTGATGAGTGGCGGAGGCGAAGGACGAAAAACTGACAGGATCGCAGCAGACGTGCTACATGTTTGTTTACCTGACAGTACATTCGAATAGCTCCCAGATTCCTGCAGAAATGTCAGTGAAAATCACACCAAAATTTATGTCTTGCATGTAAATTTGATGCCTGACCTTTGAATCACGTGTGCAGCCTCCAACTCGAATACTGCAAATAGTTAAGAAAAAGAATACACTACTAAAGGGAAAAGGGGTAGGGAGACTGGATGTACGATCTGGAGGCATGGATTCTATGTGTAAGTAGTCAGCAGGGCTTTGCAATTCAAATCAACCACGAACGCACCATGGTTGTGGTACCCATTCCTTGGACCTGAATGTACTGGAGGCAAAGACGAAGCCCGAGACATAGGTATGCAACTCGAGGAAATTTGTGCAAAGGTGCTCACCCTATTGTTGCGTGGCATGAACATTTCACAAGACTTCTTCTGGGCAGCTACAGGGACCCAGTGTAGTTGTTGGGCAGCAACTCTGTACCTTGTATTTTCATAGTTGTGTGAACGTCTCGCTGTTCAAATCTTCCGTCTTACGGCCAAGTGAAGATTTGCTGTCAAGTTCACCAAGGCTTTGTGATACAGTGATAGCAGTCAGTTCCGGGTACCAGGTAAGAGATGCTACCACACACCGATGACCGATGATGACCAATTCTAGTCCCACAGCTGTGAAAATACCTGGCGTTTGAAATTTCTACGGCCAAATAAATGTTTGTTGTCGAGCTCGCCGATGCTCCAGTTGTGAGGTGGTAAACGGCCCAATCAAGTCGGTTGTGGGTGCCAAGTAAGAGATGCTAGCACGTACTGTTGACAACCAGTGAACCCATGCAGGTCGCAGAGCGAGGATTCAAGAACAGGATTTGTTGCACTTGACGCCTCGCAGAATCCATGAGGCTGCTCTTGACGGAAGTAAGAGTGAATGTGTACTGAACCCTTAAACTGCTGTTTACCACCCGCATGCCACCTGTCAAACCTGGATTTTACCAGGGCGGTGAGGCGGTGACCATCTCTCGTGTCTCATTGTCACGTCTTCTCTGCTTCGAGGTAAACATGCTAGGCTAATATCCTACGTTCACACTGACTTGTGGGCAGATGACCAAAAAAACGAAGCGGTCTAAAACCGTAACTAAAGTGCATGAAGCTACCCTACGCTGGCTTTCTAAACCTGGGTAAGAATTCACCCATCTGCAAATCCCTGACTTGCTGTCCATCACTGGACAGCTCGCTACAGCGAGCCACAGAGCTGACAGGCTGACAGATAGGTCCCCATTTGTCCAGCCGAGATACAGCGCCATGACATAACTGTACAGCACCGATCTACCAAATTTAGATACACAGATATGCACTAGCGAGTGACATGCCGAGAAGTTCTTGAGGCTGTCAGATTGTCACACAGTTCCAGCCAGATCGACAGGCTAGAGATTACCCCATAGCAACTGGAGCTGCCACAATATCATACAGTACTAGCACGTGTCATTAAACTTGGGATTGACATACAGCAACCGAAGCCATGGCAGTACTGTACAGTGCCGGCCAGGGATGGGTATGGCAGCGAGGATTGACAGCACTGTACAACAACCGAAGTTGCCACAGCGTCATACAGTGCAGGCCATGGCCCTGACAACACCCCTCGGCTGTGACAGTGTGTTACAGAGGTTGACACTACCACAGCGTCGTACAGCACTGAGCAGGCTGGCATATCCTCACCATTGTTATACAGTCCGTGACTGGTAATACCCGTAATTATAAAAACTTGCGACTCAGGTTCATGTCATAGTTATCAGGATTCGGCATGGAAATGCATTTGAAAACGATGATACACATTATGACTCTCAATCTAGGACGGGGGCAAACTCATTCGTCATATGCTCTGTTGGTTTATGCTTCGTAACGTAGCCCATCCTAGCATCTTGTGAGGTTACTACCGTTAGTCCATCTGAATAAGTACGTACATTCCCATTTGTGCCCAGTCAACAAGCATCGCGTTAAGTTTCAGACCATGGTGAGGATGGTCAAGGACATTTGATATTGCTTCATTTAGCACGATGTATCCTTCCTTGATATCTTGCGAGTTGACTTGTGCTGATTTGTCTATACCATGTTTTCTGAACAACGATAACAATGTGTGAACCTGTGAAAGCTTCGGATATAAGTCATGGTGGTTTCTGTTCACAGCTTACCATCGCAGTGACGAGTGCCAATGCCTTGTAGGGGACGTATTCTTGGAACTCTGGAAATTGGCAGAGACACTTGGATGTGTTGGCATAGTAAAAAGCAAGGGTTATATTTTTAAGAGCGCGGTGAGCAAAGTTACTTGCTCTACCCTGTTTTCCAGGTCAGGCTAACGAAGCGACGAGACGGTTGGCTTTACCTGATCATCAGGCTCCCCACGCAAATACTTCCCTGTACTCAACAGATCGTTGGCCTTCTTCTTGACTTCTGCAATACATTCCTCCTCCATCTTGGCAGTGGATGGTGGGTAGAGTTCATAGTCTGCACGTAAACTTTTCATTACCGCCTTCTTGAGGTCGCTACGGAAAGTCTGCATATCATTGAAAAGCTTATGCCGGTCAACAGCTGCTGTGCTGCTTGACACGCACACTTACAAGCCTGCACATGTCGAGTTTGTGGGTCGGATAATAACCTATATATCATCAGCAAAACATTGATGAACACTGGGGGTCTTACCGGCTTCCACCTCCCAGCCCTGCGCCTCAAAGTGAGCAATTACCTCCATAAGAACCTCCCGGCACTGGCCACCAACCGCATCCTCAAGTCGGGGGAATGCATCTTCAACAGCGACATATAGTTGCATGCGAGCCTTGGCGAGATTCAGGAGCTTCGCCCACTGAGGTGGATAAAATGCTATAAGGGTGGGCCTAATGGGAATAGTACCTTTCGCGTTCTTGGAGAATCGTCCACCATGGCATGGTTGGTCCTCGGCACTGTCACCTTTGGGATTGTCGGCCTCTCCATCCTTACCTTTGTCCACCGTGCTGTCCTCTCGCTGTGCAGGTGGATCCAAGCACTGTTTCTTCGATGGCTGGCGACTTTGTACATCGGGCACACCTGCTAGGTAATTCATGGAGGGAGAACGATGACGAGAATTGGTGATGTGGTGACGCTCGAGTAGATCGTAGCTGATTCCCGCCTGCAGTGGCATTAGCCAATTGGTCGCCACATCTCATCGAGAAAACAAATAAATCAATAAAAACATACTCTTTCTTCCCCCATGCGGTGCAAAAGCCTCTCTGACCTGCTGTGAGAGGGAGGTGACAGGGGGGGCGATTCAGGCGGTGGATGACCCACAGGGGCTCGCGACTGCAAACTCGGAGCATGGGGAGCAACCTTGGAAAATCCACGTTTCTGGGGGACGAGCTGCTGATTGGAAAGGGTGCTTGTCGGTTTCTGCGAGACCGGGACCCAAAGGGGATGGATGGTTGGCTGTTGAAATCCAGACGGCATGGAAAAATTCAGGGTAGGTGCTTGCACAGGCTGGATCATCTTCTGTTGGGCACTAAAGGATCGATGCGGGACAGACTGTTGTACAGAGCCATGTCAGCTCATTTCAGACGGCGTCTCCCCATTAATGCAATCTCGACGCCTGTCTGCAGCAAGATCATTACCCAAAGAGTCCCAGTCGGGGGTCTCATCATCGTCTAGTATACAGCCTGATTAATGTGCACCTTACTCTGAAAGGCAATACTGTATGTACCGATTTGATCACCGATGTCCTCATTGTAATGGTCAATATCATCATCGATGTGATCAGAAGGGGTGGTAACCTTCTGCTTACCCTTGACTACACGAACATGTTGGTGGGGTTCTTCAGACTCCGAACGGGACCTTGTGGATCGATGGGGTGATTTGGACATGGAGCGAGAATTGTCTGGAATCTCCTCAGATTGACGCGGTGAGCTCTGGGGTTCTGGTTCCATCTCCGCATCTTCCATTTCACTTAGAACCGACAGCGGACTTCCAGGAACATGTGCAGGCGAATGTTGAAGTCTTTCGACTAGTTGCGACTCAATAATGTCATCACCCTTGGCTGCTGTAGGGAGCCCATACTCCCTAGGGCTGAACATCATAACTGTATACCAATTTCCAATTTCCCTATCGCCCTAGCCAGTTCCCGCAGCTCCACCATCCTTCGGAAATGTCACCGCCGCCTCACCATCAATTACCTCGGTTAAGACGACTGCTTCTCTCGCTTGCCAACGCCGCTGCCGCCCAATCAGGAAGTATCCCCTATCGCCGACATTCACCACTGCAACAAGTCACCGCTAGCCCCTGTCCCTGACCCCTAATCGTTGCCTGCCCCCTATCTGCGTCGGCCTTGGCCCTTTGCATGCCTATCAAGTGTCTACTGTCCGTTGGCAGCCCACTCTGTCACTTGTGACGTCGGTTACTCGGTACCTATAGGCCCCACTCAAGACACTGACCCTCACCACTGCCAGTAGCACCGCCGCACCGTTCCAGACCGCCCCAAGGAGTTCCCGCAGTGTCGGCCAGGGGCACGGACACCTTAGGCATGTTCCTCTCACCGCTTTACCCTTTCTTCCGGTGTTTCTTTGCTTTCTTTTACCTACTTTTCATACCTATGGCCTGTAGTGCCATACTTCAGCACCTTTCTGTCATTTTTTTTCTTGACACATGGCAGCTCCAAAGTTCGCCGAAATGTTCCTTTGTGACAGCCTCCTCTACGATACAAAACACTGCTGTACTTAGGAAAAATGGACCCACTTTTCTGGCATCACCGTCTGTGTGTCTGAAAGTCCCCTTGAGTCCCCAGAGTTGTTTTCTTGCATATCTTCGAGTCTTTTGAGCCCCCTTTGCGTCCACAGAGTTCTCCACCGAGTTCCACCGCCAAAATCGAGTCCCCTTGCGATATAAAAATTTTCTGCTGCCTTCAGAGTCATCCTTACAAGTCTACGAGTCCTCCGACAGTCACAAGAGTCCTTCCTCGCTGCCGCCCGAGTTCTGAGCCTCAGAGAGCGTCCAACCGCCGACAGTGGCCCCCTTCCACCTCCCTGTGGTGGCAATCCAAGTTCTACCCTGCCAGTACCCTTCCGATGCAGGGAAACTTTCCCTTTCGCTGCCTAGTCACTCCCTCTACTCCCTTTCCGACTCACGACCCCTCGGGACGAGCCTAGGCCTAGCCTACAGCTTTCCCACTTTTTCCCTTGCACTCTCACAAGAAGAGTTGCCCACACCACTCATGAGTCCATCTTAGGTGCTATCACGAAAAGTCTTGATCGCGTCCTAGACACCATCCCAGTTCCCATAACCACGCTGGGTTGTTGAACCGTGCCGACCGAAAATATCGCAACCGATTCAATAAAGGCGATTCCGGATTTATCTGTTATGATAAGCACTAAGGGTGGGATGTTCGAACGGCCTGTCTGGCTGATGGAGTGTGCGTTTTCGCAAAGCGACTGCAACGTCATGTGCAAGTTGGACGCTTACATTCGAGATATCCCTGACCTTCTGGTCGTGGGCAAAATCTTGATCACACAAGCCGAACGATACGCTAGTCTGGGATCAAACGGCTCCATCGCTCAGCAACTTCATTCATCAGATATAATGACACGGGAGGAATGGCTTCATAATCATAGTGCTGATGACTTTCATCGGGTGGTCGTCGACGGACACACATGGTTCTCCCTATCGTCGGTGGAAATCCACATCTGGACTCATCAAGCTGGCAGATTGCCGATCGAGTTAGATCGTTTGGATGGCGATGAATATGCTGTTGGGGTATGCAAATTCTTACTTCATGCTTGTGTATGGATCTTCATTTGTTCTCACCGGTCAGACGCTTTACCCGACCGTTAATCTCGATGATATCAATTGCATTTTCCTGCGTGGGTTTGAGCTTATCAAGGAGGACGTTTTCTGGAAGCTGGTGACCACTAATGTGGACCAGTCATTGCTTGATCATATGGAAGCATGGTTGCCCCCCCCTTGTGCGCTAGATTCCACGTTGTTGACAAACGCACTCGCTTTGGGTGTGTGGGCCACGGCGTACAAGCGATACTTCAGTTGGCGCTCCGAGTTGAAGAGTACATCGTACAACACGACACCATGCGAATATTCTCTTCGCCGCAAAACCGCTAAAGTAAAGTACCAATTTGATTCTTTGGAGCTGACAACTCACTACCCAATTACAGTGCCTTGGACACAGAGATTAAAGCATCGTAGTTTTGACACCCCTTCATACCCTTGTACTTTTCACGTCTCGTAGTACACAACATTGATTGTCGTCTCCTCGCATAATGGCTCGTGTTACTGAGCATATGCACTGCATGAGGGAACAGGAAATACGCCTGAATGGATTTTGTGATCACAAAAAATTGGACAGCACCACTTTCATTTTACTAAATAATAACAGGGTCCGGTGCTGTCAACAAATTGGAAATGACGCTGCGGAATCATAGCACAATGAATGGGGTTACAACTTGTACATCTACAGATCAGCTAGAGCGTCTGATACATAGGTCTCCAAAGGGTCTATCAAAGGTGGATATAAGGATGGCTGTCAAATCGACCGATAGCACTCACCTGGTAGCTAGAGACTTCTCCGCGAGAAGTCCATTTCTCCCCATATTTTGAAGGAGTGGTGAATGCAGTAGCAAGGTGGTCCAGTATGGAGACCAGAGGGGCACGCGGAACTCGGGGTTAAAAAATCGTAGATATGCGGTAGGTGGGGGATCACCTACCGGTGGTCGAGGTAGGGATTGTGGATGCAAAATGATGGGACAAACGCACCAATATGCCTGACAAGAGCAGTCTGCATACACCCTTAAAGTGGAGGTCTATGGATGCCTCGTCGAAATCGTACCACGAACACTTATTGAACATGATTAGCGCATCCAGACAAACGATGAGATGATCGTCGTCATACCTGACTCGCCTGACGTTCATACTGAATACCCTGCACTGTGGAACATGGGAACAGGCTCGAAGGATCCCTGTGGAGAGTCAGAAACTCCCTTGCAGCTGCGAGAGACTGCACGACCTCGACCTGGCCAAGATCGAGCCATCCGAAAGATGATGTCGGATCTGTGAAAGTCAGCTTACCTGTCATAACTCGCCCAAAGAGAGTTGGGAGATGGTGGCACATAGACGTGCCACAATACATAGTGGGACGGTCGCTGAAGTTATCACTGCAAGTACGCTGGCTGACAGGGTATTTACACATGTTTGTACAGGAGCCGGTCACCAGCTGGACTCAAGACAACTCAGTGAAGTGCACTCATCGCTGCATTTTTCAATCATATCCTGACGTCTTGTGCCAACCGTATCGGCGCTTTGCTAAGCGGGCGAAATGGTATGTGTTTCAGAACTTAACATTTGCTACGATGACTAATTTACCGCCCTTTGAACAACTGTAGGAATCGTACGTTGTCAATCGGCCATCTTACTGATGGACTACTGATTGCAATGGGTCAGGACTCAGATCGTGATAGTTTGCATAAAATGGTCTATCTGTTCAGGTGCAAAGTACGTCATGTTATGACAAAATTTGGCGATTTAAATGCAGGTAAGCGGTTGCCAACTTTTTGCCTACTTGCTTCAAGTTGACATGCCACCGAAGCAGCACCTCCCAGCTGGGAGAAGGGAAGCTTCTGAGGCGGCCGCTGGTAACCGTCCCCATTCTACTCGTAACCCTCTCCCGTCCATCCCTGAAACATCCATTCTGACAGAGCCCGAAGATGCGCAGGGCGACGATTCAGCCGTTGGTGTTCACAGTCCAAGGCGACATTCACAGCAGAGCAATGCTGGGACTGGTGGTCGTCTGCAGCAACTAGAGAAGGTCTCCCAGGCTATTGAGACGCCATGCCGACAAAGGGAGCAGGTTATTGATCTTCCCAACGACAAGCCAGTCAATGTTATGGCCCCAACGCTGCATTGCCGGAGGAAGAATGGAGGACCTAAATATCGGTCACAAGCTGATTCGGAGGTAAGGGCTCGTTGTCTTGAGTACGAGTAGGCTAACCTCTGTTGTACTTAGGGATCGACTGCGGTACCTGCCAGTGCGAGGCATGGCTGGGTAATACAACCATCCCAGGTTTCTGTTCAGGCAGAGCAAGACACCCGTTTCGGCTTTCAGCTTGGGCCACCTTGTCGACCCACATTTGTTGGCCCTCAGTCTCACGATGCTTTCCAAGGCCATCAAATGAACTCAGCTGTGACTACCAACAAAGGGAAAGGTTCACGTGTGTGACATGTCATTTCAGGCACTGACTCGCAAGTTCACGGTGTCCACCCTAGACTTCCCTTTGACCTCGCCGAAGCCACCTTCCTAGCCCCATTTGAGGCCGACTCTTATTCTACGACCGACCTTATAGCCAACCGAGCCCGACAACTACAGAAGCGGCCCAACGATCTCGCCACCATACATGACCGAGTCCTCAAAGCCCGCTTTGCATCGGCCAAAGACTTCGCAGCGTGCTTCGAGAAAACCATACATGACTTCGACTTCGAGCCAGGAGCCCTCGTGCTCGTCCGAAACTCCCGCATCGAGAAGGAACTCGACCGCAAGACTAAGCCGTGCTACCTAGGTCCTATGGTAGTAGTGCGTCGGACCAAGGGCAGCTCGTATCTCCTAGCAGAGCTCGACGGAGCTATCTCAAAATTTCGCTTCGCCACCTTCCGATTATTCCCCTATTTCCCCCGCAACAAATCTCGCATCGAGGTCACCCAACTAGTGGGCCTCGACAATGCTGCCATCGACCGACTCGAAGACGACTCCCTTCCTGACCCAGACCTCACTGGTGTCCTTAGGGACGAGTCAGATGAGTGACATACCCTCCCGTTCCATTTCTTTTCTTTCTGTTTCTTTTATCTCTCAAATACCCTTTACAGACTCTCCATACATACGAAAAATGCCAAAAACAAACCTACAACCTGAAAACGCCATAAACCAAAAAACATATCTCTCAGTTTCTTTCCCCTGTCTTCGTACCTATACTCACTACTCCTCTTACTTACATAAAAAGACCTGCCACTGACACAGGATACCGAAAAGAAAAATAAAGAAAAGTTTCTCCTCTGATTCCTCTCTCTTACCTTACTTCGTTCGATTTCAAAACTCACTGCTGTGCATTTTATAGACTCTGTACTTACCCGCTCCCGCTGCCTTCATTACCTTAGCCTTACCTTACTCTTGACTGCCCCCCCTGACAGAACACAGACTCAGACGGATACATTCGACCCCCACCACCACAAGAGACTACGAGACTCCTACGAAGATTCTAAAAGTTACCGCCACACCCCGAAGTTGTCCCGCCACCACTCCTCGAGCCTCCGAATGTCCCTCTTAGACCGCTGATGGACAACGTTCAGCTGCCCGAGGCCCACGTGAAGGTCGGCTATGATAGCCCCAGACCATTCGACCGTACCTTTGAGGGCTGCCAACCGCACGTCGTACTGGGCCAGTGCTTCCTGGGGACCGCTGTAAGGAGTCCACCGAGCATCTTGAGGACTTGGGGGCTGGTCAAATACCACCTCTTCAGGCTGACTGCCCTCGACGTCGACCGAATCTTTGGGTCCAGCGCCTTCTGTTTTGTTTGCAGCCTCGACCGATGCACCGCCAGTACCATCACCAGTCTCCCTAGACTCACCTGCAGGGCGTTCTTCGACTCGAGGAGTGTCGGGAGTAGGAGTATTACCTGTGCTTGAGGGGAGGAAGAGGGGAAGATTTGATACTGAAGGGGTACAAGGAGGAGGACCGGGTGCCCAATGAGGGACCGACTGACTTGCTGCTTGAGGCTTGATGCGGATCCTAGGTTTGGGGGGTGCTGATGAAGAGGGGGCATTGGGAGGTGCTGCCGAAGTCTTGGCCTTCTTGCTGACCGAGGCTGATGGGGCTGGGGTGTCGGTGTTCTTCCACTACGTCCCATGGTTACCTTGTGTACGCCGAAGTCTCGAGAAACTCACCTTCTTGCTAGCCTTGCTAGCCTTGTCGCACCGTTTCTTCCCCACATGGCAGGCTGTACACGCCACCCCAGGAGCACACCCTCTTTCCACTCACATCGGATCCCCTGAGTCTTGCACCACCCACATGCCTCTGAATCATCCTGCGTAGCAGAGACTGCCACCGCTGGAGGGTCACACGACCTCTGGGTAGCCTGACCGACGGGTTCTGTTCGACTTGGGGGTGGAGCGACGACTTCTTCCTCACCTGTAGCGTCTAGATCGATAACGCCACTGTCCCCACCTACAGGCTGTGCCTAAGTCACGAAAAGTCGTTAGAGAGTGCAGGTAAAACGAATGGAAGGGAGGTATGCACCTGGTCACCCTCGTCCCCTTTAGCAGCTGTCTTCTCCATCTGCCGCCGAGACTGCCTGGTCTCACCGCCCACCTGCGAGCCACTAGTTCCTACCTGGGTAGCACAAGCCTTCGACTTCTTGGCTCATCGGGGAAACCGTTTCCGAAGGGGTGCCAGGGTGAGGAGCGCCTCAGAAAGCGCTTGCTTCGTTTCTGCCGGGTACTGGGGTGCCTCGGTACTGTGGTCGGAGGCAAACTGCCGCAGGTTCTCGATGTTTTCCTGCGCGCCTGTAACGGCCCGTACTTTTTCACTACTAGCTGTAGTGTAGTCTTAGCGTAGTTTTCCTTATTTATCCACTCTCTGGTTAGGGTTACTTAGACACGCTCATAGACGCTTCACTTAGTCAGCTGATTCGTCAGCATAGCCACATTGACTCAGCATGGAGCGCTGTAGCCAATAGTGTTTATCTCTCTTTGTTTGGTTTGTTCTACAACGTTCCACGGTACAAACACTCTAGTTAGTATAAATACTGCCTCTCTTGTCATAGTCACTCCAATTGAGTTCATTTGTGCATTGCGCATTAACTCCGTTCCTCCATCCTCATCCTTCTATCAGTCAAGGAGTGACCGATAACAGTCTTCGGATTGTTAGTGTTACATGGGTCAATTAGCAAGTTTGAAGAATGGTGGGCCAAGATGAAGGCCTTTATCGTCACGGCCCAGTCAACTAGTCCTCGGGCAAGGACCCTGATGGTCTGGTCCAGAATGACGGGCCCAGTTGCCGGAGCATACGCACGGGCACGTATTGATCAGTGTCTCCCGACCGGCACGTGGCCAACCTATGACGAACTGGTGGCAGAAGTTGAGGCACGCTGAAGAGAAATAATAAAGGAAGGTGGGGGGAGTGGCCTAGAGGTCTCCCTTTGGGTTTGTGGGTCTCAGTTCGACCTGAGAGGGCTTGGGTTGCCTGGTAGGGGAGTCAGGGTGTGGGGAAAGAGTGAAAAACACGCCCTCGAGGTCCAAAAGAAGGTCGAGAATCATCTAAAGAGCGTCTGGGGGTGGAGAAAATGATATTCCGAGCCCTCGGTCTCGGAATTCCGTCTTGTTTCCTCTGTAAAGCGTCTATATTGCTGTTGCTAAGTAGGTACAGTACACTCTAACTACGAGTATGGCTTACATAAGCCAAACTCGTCCAAATAGTAAGTAAAAATGGTAACATAAAAATATAAAAACAAAATAGTAAGTAGAAACAATGAAATAAAAGAAATCACCTGGTAGGGAGGCTTCCCTCCCTACATCCGAGGGTGGCTTTAGACAGTGACTGTCCCCAGTCATCACGTACCAAACTGTATCATATAGCGAGTCCAGGGTATCTTCCTCGAAACAAAAACTCTAAGTGAAAACTCAAAAATGCGAACTCGAAAACGAAATAGACCATATAAAAGAAACAAAAGATACTACTCAGCTGCAGGGGGGACACTTTTCGAAGGTGTCCGAAGGTCCTCGAGAGCCAAAAACAGCTCGGAAGTGGCTCGAAGGGGCCTCGAAGCAGTCTCGAGGGGGCTCGAAGGTGCTCAACATCACCTGAATGTGTTGCTAGGCTGTCCGAAGGCATTCCGAGGGGCGTCGAAAGCAGATCGAGGGTGGCTCGAGGGTCTCGAAGGGGAATCGAGCTTGAATCGAGGCTCGGGCTTCGAAGGCGAGACTGGTCTCGAGCCTCGACAGGCCTCGGAGGGTGACTCGAGGGTGGAGCACGACTCGAATGGGAAGGGAGGACTCGAGAGGGGGTGACAAACCTTCCAGAGGCTGTAACGAGCCTCGGAATTCGACTTGGGCTCGGTTTGAAGCTTCGAAGCCTTCTATCGAGGGCTCGGGAGGTACTCGAAGGGGGGCAACTCACTCTCGAAGGGGATGTAGGTGTTCTCGAACTCGAAAGGCGCTCCTGGGTGGTCTCAGAGTCGACTTGAGGCATAGCGAGGGGCTGGGTAGGCTCGAAATTCGAAGGGGGAGAGGGTACCTGTGCAGCTGGTCTATCTGGGCCTCCAGTGGCAGCCCAGGAATCCAGTCGAGCCTGGAGGGTGCATCCAAGGGCTTCTCGAGGGATCTCCTCACCTGTGGGCAGTACGACTCGCCCTCGAACGATCTTACACTTGCCTGCAGCTAGATACAAGTTGCAGACCCAGCATCGAGCTCGGATATGCCCATCTCGGCCACAGAAGAAACAAAAAGTAAACCTTCGAGGCTGTACTCGACACCTCGATGCCTCTCGTATGTGAGGGGATGGCTCGCTCGAGCCCAGATACTCTCGAAGGGGTGATAACCCAGTTGGCACTCTTGAACGCGACTCAAACGAGGCAGGGGCAGGCTTCGACATCGAAGTCGAGGCTTCTCGAAGGAGGAACGAGGTACCTCGGCATGGCTCGAGGGGCGAGGGCGGCTTCGATCGACTTGCGAGGGGGGAGGAAGGCTTCAAGGGGGTGTACGAAGGCCTTTCGAGGCGAGATGAGAGGCTCGAGGGGGGTATCGAAGGCTTACTAGGTCGAAGGTACTGATTCGAGGTCAAACCGGGGTCACGAGATGGTCGCCAATTTAAGTCTCGATCTCTTCTCGAGCTACGAAGTGGGTTCGATGGCGAGTCACCAGCCTGCCAATGCGAGGCACACCCACCTGGAGGAACAGGGTGCCTCGAGCCTGCATGAGTGACTCGGAGAGGGGATGAGCTGCTCAAGGCGAGCTCAGAGGGGTGAGGGGCGTTCTTCGAAGTTCGAGGGGCTGCCTCGAAGGGGGGATGCGAGGGTGGCTTCGTGCTCGAGCTTCCCTGGGAGTGTCTTCTAGAAGAAGACCGAGACAACTCCACAGGGGAACTTGACCTGTAACCGATCGAGGGTGAGGATGAGGGGGTTCTCGAAAGGTCGCTCGAAGTTCGATAAACCAAGGTATAGCCTGGATGGGGATCATACCATTCTCCACTTTCTGTCTCATGTCGAATGGGTGGTCCCATGCGTGACGATCTGCTCGAGGGGATGCTGGAGCGAGGCCGAGGGTGGCTCAAGACTCGCATGTATCCCAAAAATGCTCGTGGGCCTTCGACCTGGCCTCGAGACCTTTGATACTTCCTTTCCATCCTCAGCAATGGATGTGCAGCTGAAAACGAATATATATTCCACAAATGAATCAACTATAGGAGATAGGGCACAGAACCGAGCCACAGACACCCTCGTGTCTGTGAATAGCCTCGAAGGGGAAAATGAAAGGCTAGGTCGCCTCGATGCGACCTCGAATGTCTGCAGGGTATCACTGGAGTCTCGAATACACGTCACGAAGTGGCTTTGACCACCGAAACGAAAGAAAAACAAAATTAGTCGCCGTGTGCGACTCGAAGGCTCGACTCTCAACTTGCAGGCCCACTCGACTGCAAGAATGCAAAGGAAAACGACTGGAATACGTCTGGATATGTCTGGACACGTCTATGAACGAATGCGGATGCGTCTAAGTGGATGGCTACGTCTCGAAGGGGTCTCGAAAGCGTCTCGAAGGGGCTCGATACTCGTCTGGGGTCTCAAAGCGTCTCGAAGGGGCTCGATACTCATCTGGGGTCTGAAGGCGTCTCGAAGGGGGCTGGATACTCGTCTCCGGTCTAGAAATGTCTCAACAACGTCTCGAAGGTGGCTCAATAGTCGTCTGGGGTCTCGAAACGTCTGGTGGTCTCGAAGTGACTCAGGGTCTCGAAGGGTGCTCTGAAATGACTCTATGGGGTGGGGAGAGGATTCCTACAACTCGAAATAGCATGGAAATGCAAAGGGAGATGCCAGGGAGCTCAGCTGTGGCAGGAGGGGGGGAAACACTGGTGTGTTGACAAGGAACCGCTGGACGGAATTCCACAAAGCGTCGGGTGGTGGTAGAGGGCGACTGGGGCTGCTGGGAGATCAAAGAAACGAAAGAATCCGCGCACCCAATCCCAAGTTATGCCAAATTTCGTCCTACTGCACCTTTCTCCACAAAAAGCGTGATATCTCCGGAACTACTGAGCCGGACGCGTCGAAAATAGTATCGCCCGAAAGCTCTCGTCGAGTAGAATCAGGATCTCGAAATGCGAGAGGGTAGGCGCGTCGGTTCTTGAGATATCGCGTGTGCGAGCTCGAAGGTAGGAGAGGAAGGGGGTTACCAAGCAACACAGCCCCCTCGCGGTGGGCTCCAGATGAAGAGTTGGTAATAAAGGAAGGTGGGGGGAGTGGCCTAGAGGTCTCCCTTTGGGTTTGTGGGTCTCAGTTCGACCCGAGAGGGCTTGGGTTGCCTGGTAGGGGAGTCAGGGTGTGGGGAAAGAGTGAAAAACACGCCCTCGAGGTCCAAAAGAAGGTCGAGAATCGTCTAAAGAGCGTCTGGGGGTGGAGAAAATGATATTCCGAGCCCTCGGTCTCGGAATTCCGTCTTGTTTCCTCTGTAAAGCGTCTATATTGCTGTTGCTAAGTAGGTACAGTACACTCTAACTACGAGTATGGCTTACATAAGCCAAACTCGTCCAAATAGTAAGTAAAAATGGTAACATAAAAATATAAAAACAAAATAGTAAGTAGAAACAATGAAATAAAAGAAATCACCTGGTAGGGAGGCTTCCCTCCCTACAGCGCTTCAGGCCGCTTCACAACAAAGACTGGGCACGGGACCAGCTCGCCAAAATCCGCCAGGGAACGGCCAGAACAGAGGAGTTCTTGGCCAAGTTCAATGCCTTAAGGACCGCGTCCGGGGTATCCGACAATTATGCAATCTTCATGCTGGAGAGGGCCATTCACCCAGAAATACTTCAGCAAATTTTCATTCAGGGACGCCGCAAGGAGACCTGGGCGGAGTACAACGTCGAGGTTCGAGGCCTCGGTGCTGCCCTGGAGGCAGTTAGAATCAAGACTGGTGGCGCGTCCTCTCGATGGGGACAAAACTTTTCTCGACCCTCGCCCGGGGTTACATCAGGGCAAGGCGTGCCCATGGACATCGGGGCTGCACAGGGCGGATCGGGAAGCCATCCCAAGAAGGACTTCTTGAATTACCAATGCTACGTATGCGGCCAGAAGGGCCATATACGACCGCATTGCCCGCAGGCTGGGAACAAGGGCAAAGGGCGCCAGGTGCGCTCTGAAGGTGTTGACCCGCGGCTGGCCACCATGGACGGTATGACGTTTGAGCAGGTAGTTGCTCACGTCTCTAAATTAAAAGAATCGGAGCTGCAGTGAAGTCGGGTCCTGCAGGCTCGGACAATGCTAGTACTGGACTTGTTTCTTTTCTTCCATATAGTTTCTCCTCTCGATGTGTTTCGGTTTCTTCTAAAAATAGTATAAAAGAAAGTACAAAAATAGAAAATACAAAAACACAAAAAAGGGTTTCATTCTCGGATATAGTTACTGTAAATAGGTTTTCTCCTCTCTCTGTAGATAGTATGGACAACGATCCGGACTTTGTACCTACACTGTCTGTTGGAGGGTCCCGAAAGGGCTCAGGACCGGACGTTAAACTGGCACCGCTTAATTCTCCAAGCAATAAAATCCCCAAAAATAGCGTTTCGGAAGGATCCGAGTCGGTTAGCGATGCTCAGGCGACAGTACTGCCGAAATCCCGAGTTCGCACGCTCAACTTAAAGGATCACGTTGCTGTACCTATTATTATTCGCACTAGGAAGGGTGACGCACACGCTGTGCAAGCCTTGATGGATTCCGGTGCTACAGGTGTTTTCGTGGACGCCAAATTCATTGATCGAAAGAAGCTTCCAAAGTTGTCTCTCCCACGAGCTGTGGACGTATTTAATGTCGATGGTACTCTTAACTCCGCCGGAAGGATTATGCATCAAGTACCGCTTAGAGTTCAGTTTGGAGATCACTTCGAAGAGTTAGTAGCCGATGTCACGGATCTGGGATCTCATGACATGATTTTGGGTCACACGTGGCTTGCCACTCACAACCCAGAAGTCAACTGGAAAACCGGTGAAATCTCGATGAAGAGGTGTCCTTGTAGTTGCAGGCAACTCACGCCGAAGCCGGCCTTCGTTAGACGTATCGAAAAGGAGGAGGTCCAGGCCCTCGAAGACTGGCATAACATATTCAGAGCCGACAAGCAGGAGGCTCCTAAAAAAGATAAAACCCCTGAGGAACTGGTTCCGAAGGAGTACCACGAATATTTAAGCGTCTTCTCTGTCCAGGAATCCGGACGCATGCCACTTAGGAAACCTTGGGACCATGCGATAGAACTAAAGCAGTCATTTGTACCGAAGAAGGGAAGGTTGATCCCTCTCAGCCCTGATGAGCAAACCGAAGTTAGTAACTTCGTTGATGGACAACTCAAGAAGGGATATATTCGGCCTAGCAAGTCACCACAGACTTCCCCTGTGTTCTTCGTCCCTAAAAAGGATGGAAAGAAGCGAATGGTACAGGATTACCGCTATTTAAACGAGCATACAGTCAAGAACTCGTATCCGCTCCCGCTTATCTCGCAGCTTGTTGACAAGTTAAAGGGGTGTAAATTATTTACGAAAATGGACCTTAGGTGGGGATACAATAACATCCAGATCAAGGAAGGTGACAAGTGGAAAGCCGCTTTTGTCTGTCACCGTGGAGCCTTCGAACCGCTGGTTATGTTCTTTGGTTCATGTAATTCCCCCGCCACGTTCCAAAACATGATGAACGACATCTTCGGTGATATGGAGGACGTTCTAGTCATATACATAGACGATCTTATGATATTTACGAAAACGGACGATGAAAAGGAGCATGACAGGATCGTGCTAGAGGTGCTTAGAAGGTTGAAGGAGAATGACTTGTTCGTTAAACCGGAGAAATGCTTATTTAAGCAAAAAGAGGTCGACTTCTTGGGTATGATAGTTGGCACGAATGGAGTTAAGATGGATCCCGCTAAAGTTGCTGCTGTGCGCGATTGGCTGGTCCCCACTTCTGTTCGTGGAGTTCGAGGCTTCCTTGGCCTTGCGAACTTTTACCGACGCTTCATAAAGGATTTCGCACAGGTTGCGCGCCCCCTTAATGACCTAACTAAAAAAGACACTCCATTTCTCTGGTCCGACAAGTGCCAAGTAGCGTTTGCCAGAGCAAGTGCGCGCTGTGCGCTTAGAAAATCCCTTTATAGAAGAACTGCGCAGTGTAATGGCCGAGGTTGATGCTGGAACGCTCGACCGACGCGACGGTTTACTGTATGACGGGGATAAAGTTTTCGTGCCTGAGGCACTTAGACAGAAGGTTCTCACTGCTCTTCACGATTCACCCCTAGCGGGTCATCGAGGCATAAAAGGAACTCAGGAGTTGATCACACGCTGGTTCACGTGGTCTACCTTGAAGCCCGATGTCGAGGAGTACGTAGAGCACTGTCAGACGTGTCAAGCTAGCAAGCCTAGTAACAAGCCGCCGGCAGGCGAACTCAAATCTTTACCTGTCCCTGATGGGCCTTGGAAGGATCTTACGACCGACTTTATGGATATAGGAGTCAGGAGCTCCTCTGGAAAGTCTTACGTCCTGGTTGTCATTGATCGGTTCTCTAAGGAAGCAGAGTTCATCCCCTGCACTGAAAAGGAAACAGCCACTAGTATGGCACGGCTTTATTTAACTCATGTCTGGAAGCACCACGGCCTTCCCCAGTCTCTCGTCTCGGATCGCGGACCGCAGTTCACATCTCAGTTCTCGAAGGAGTTATTTAAGATGTTGGGTGTCGAGCAAAAGCTCTCAACGGCGTTTCATCCACAAACAGATGGTCAAATGGAGCGGTTGAACCGCGAAATTCAGCAGTATCTACGGATGTATGCAAACCATCAGCAGGAACGATGGGAGGATTGGCTTCCCTTAGCTCAGTTTGCATATAACAACTCCAAGTCTTCTTCTACTGGCAAGTGCCCCTTTGAAGTTACCCGTTCATACACACCATGGATGGGCGTCGAGCCGACGACTTCTAAGGTAGAAGCAGCGGAGGAGACCGCTAAAGACTGGTTCCAGGTGTTCCAGGAAGTATGCGAAAGTTTGGGAAAAGCTAGAACTCGTCAGAAAACTCAGGCAGATAAACGATGATCCCCTTCCCCTGCTTACTCCGTAGGCTCGCAGGTTTGGCTGGCTACCGACCACTTATCGCTGAAGGATCGGCAGAGCCGAAAGTTGACCGAAAAGTGGATAGGCCCGTACGAGGTCTCGGACATTTTACCCAACGCTGTTAAGTTAAAGTTGCCGCGCTCGATGCGCATACACCCGGTAGTGAACGTTTCACAGGTGAAACCTTATCTCGGTGCTCTTGATGGGCAACCGGTTACTCGGCCCGGCCCACAACGGGTTACAGATGAAGGAGATGTCGAATACGAAGTCGAAAAGGTTGTCGATTCCCGCTTGAAGTGTGGTAATCTTCAGTTTCTCGTTCATTGGAGGGGGTACCCAGAGGAAGATCGCACTTGGGAGCCTAGGTCTGCTCTTAAGAACGCCCAGGAGGCGATAGACGATTTCTACAAACTCCACCCCGGTGCACCCCGGAAACTTCGTTTGCTTTCGACCGAAGGTCTCTTTTTCTCTGCTGTACCCGACCCTTTGACTGCTGTGCAGCCTATCTGGTCTCGCCTGGAAGTCGAGCCATAGGAGGGGATAGTGTAACGGCCCGTACTTTTTCACTACTAGCTGTAGCGTAGTCTTAGCATAGTTTTCCTTATTTATCCACTCTCTGGTTAGGGTTACTTAGACGCACTCATAGACGCTTCACTTAGTCAGCTGATTCGTCAGCATAGCCGCATTGACTCAGCATGGAGCGCTGTAGCCAATAGCGTTTATCTCTCTTTGTTTGGTTTGTTCTACAACGTTCCACAGTACAAACACTCTAGTTAGTATAAATACCGCCTCTCTTGTCGTAGTCACTCCAATCGAGTTCATTTGTGCATTGCGCATTAACTCCGTTCCTCCATCCTCATCCTTCTATCAGTCAAGGAGTGACCGATAACAGTCTTCGGATTGTTAGTGTTACAGCGCCCCGTCGTGACCGAGGACCAGAGAGAGCATGAAGGGCACTCACTGACACCTCGTAGTACCTGTCCATCCACTCCCGTGCCTCGTCGTCGGTGGCCGACTCATCAGGGATCTCACCCAGAAGAGCGTCCAACTTGGCCATGTGGGCCGCCCACATCTCTGGAACGAGCTCGCATGCGGCGTCAGGTGAGAGGTATCTCGGCTGCTGGGTCTTGGATTTCTCGAGCATGGTAGTCTGGGTAGGCAAAGGGGACATGTTGAGTTTGAAGTGGTGGCGAGTAGCGGTGATGAAGGGACTTAGAGAAAGAAAAGATGAAGTGGCAGCAACTTGTTTGGTATGTTTGGCAACCCTTTGTTGACGTGGAAGCATTTTTGCCACAGCACATGACCAAGGTCCCCGTCCCGCTTGCCATTGTTCCGAGCACAGCCACCTGTCAATGGAATCTTGTCACCGATCCATGTCACTGAGCTCCCCTGACTGAGGATAGTCAGTATTCGAAGACCCCGGGAGGTGTAGGGAGTCCATACTCCCTAGGGCTGAATATCATAACTGCATACCAGCTTCCCTATCGCCCTAGCCAGTCCCCGCAGGTCCACCGTCCTTTGGAAAGGTCACCGCCACTCCACCCTCGGCTATCTCGGCTTCTATGAGCGCTTCCTTCGCTTACCAACGCCGCCACCACCTAATCAGGAAGTAACCCCTATCACCGACTCACTGCTAGCCCCTGTCCTCGACCCCTAATCATCGTCCACCCCCTATCTGCATCGGCCTTCGGCCCTTCGTATGCCTATCAAGTGTCTACCGACCATTGGCAGTCCACTCCGTCAATTGTGACGTCCGCTACTCGGCATCTATAGGTCCTATTCGAGACACCGACGCAAGCCGCCACCAGTAGTACCGCTGCTCCGCACCAGACCGCCCCGAAGAGTCCCCTCAGCATCGGCCAGTAGTCCAGACATTCTAGGCATGTTCCTCTAGCCACTTTGCCCTCCTTTCCACTTTTCTTTGCCTTCTTTTACCTATCTTTCGTACCTATGACCTGTAGTGCCTTACATCGGCGCTTTTCCCTTCAAAGTTTTTCTGACATATGACATCTCCGAAATTTGCCAAAATATTCCTTTGTGACAGCCTCCTCTACGATACAAAACACCACTGTACTTAGGAAAAATAAACCCACTTTTCTGGCGTCACCATCTGTGTGTCTGAGAGTCCCCTTGAGTCCCCAGAGTCGTTTTCTTGCGTTTCTTCAAGTCTTTTGAGTCCCCTTTGCATCTACAGAGTTCCCCACCGAGTCCCACCGCCATATTCGTGACCGCTTCAAGTTATAAAATTTTTCTGCTGCCATCAGAGTCATCCAGTCGAGTCTATGAGTTCTCTGACAGCCTACAAGAGTCCTACATCGCCGCCTATCGAGTTCTGAGCCTCCCCGACCACTCAACCACCGAAACTATTCCCCTACCGCCTCCCTGCAGTGGCAGTTCGAGTTCTATCCCTGCCAGTACCCTTCCGACCCAGGGAAGCCTTCCCTTTCGCCGCTGGTCACTCCCTCCACTCCCTTTCCGACTCACGACCCCTTGGGATGAGCCTAGGCCTAGCCTACAGCTTTCCCCCCTTTCCCTTTGTGCTCTCACAAGAAGAGTTGCCCACATTGCATGCCCCCTTAACAATCTCATGAAAAAGGACACTCCATTTCTCTGGTCCGACAAGTGCCAAGTGGCATTTGACATGCTTAAAGAAGCCTTCACGACTGCACCTATATTTATGTTTCCCGATCAAGATCGGAAGTTCCGTTTAGAAACTGATGCCTTGGACTATGCCACTGGAGCCGTGCTCTCAGTAGAATGCGATGACGGTCTCTGGAGACCAGTCACCTATTCAAGTCATTCGCTTAGTGGAACAGAGCTTAATTATATGGTTCATGACAAAGAGATGCTGGCCATTATCCGTGCTTTAGAGCAGTGGCGTCACTACCTTGAGGCTACTCTGTACCAGTTTGAAATTTGGATGGATCACCACAACCTTAAGTGGTTTATGACGTTGCAGAGGCTTCAACCACACCAGGCGCATTGGGCGCAGTACTTCAGTCGCTTTAACTGTGTTATCGTCCACAAACCTGGAGTTTCAATGGGACGACCAGATGCTCTCTCTCATCGCGAGGACTTAGTGGAGAATCACAAGAACACTAAATCTGAGGAGTCGCTATTTATTAAACCCAAACAAGTGTGCGCTGTGCACTTAGAAAACCCCTTCATAGAAGAACTGCACAGTGTAATGGCTGAGGTTGATGCTGGAACGCTCGACCGACACGACAGCTTACTGTATGACGGAGATAGAGTTTTCGTGCCTGAGGCACTTAGAGAGAAGGTTCTTGCTGCTCTTCACAATTCACCCCTAGTGGGTCATCGAGCCATAAAAGGAACTCAGGAGTTGATCACATGCTGGCTCATGTGGTCTACCTTGAAGCCTGATGTTGAGGAGTACGTAAAGCATTGTCAGATGTGTCAAGCTAGCAAGCCTAGTAACAAGCCCCGGCAGGCGAACTCAAATCTTTACCTATCCCTGATGGGCCTTGGAAGGATCTTACAACTGACTTTATGGATATAGGTGTTAGGGGCCGTGCCCTAAATTAGATGTTTGTAATCATCCGCAGGCATGTGATACTCTGGTATCACATGCCTGCATGTCTAGTATATAAAAGCCGTCGTAGTGACTTAAGGACATCATTGTCTTAAAAATTTTACACTGCGAATACCATATGGTACGGTTCGCGGGTGTGAACTAAGGCAAGTCAACCTTACAATTTTTTGAACCCTCGTCAAAGTATTCGCAATGAGCTGCACGGCTACCCATGCATATGCCCACGCAGTAAAGTCAGGCCAGAGCAAGCCGCCCGATGGAGGGGATCCCCCTCTAGATGACAATAGTCGTCGAAAGCAAAAGGGACCATCTGAGGTCCAAAGAAACAATGGGAACATGGAGGACAGACAGCCACTGGCCGGAAGCACCTCCCAAGAGACAAGCGCCAGACAGCCCGGATCTGTAGTGCCAGGTGTGCATATGCCTGGAGGATTGAATACCTCAACAACTTTGGGGAGCAGCATCGAATGAGCTGCGAGAGAAGGGAATGAGGTAGCCAGAGACTCGATGAGTCCCCTTACCCCTCAGCACACTGAGCTAGATAACTCACGAATGTCTTCTGACCCCATGCTAGTACGAAGGACTCAGAGTCCTCCAATTGAGATATTCGAAGAAGGCGAGGAGCCTTCGAGGAGAGAGACGAGTGAGAGGGATGCCCCAATTGACCCTCGCATGGCCTTCGAGGCTATGAACGACTTCCTTGAGAGTCTGCAGCAACAATGGCTGGACTACGGGTATGGCCCCGAAGGTTTCGACAATCGCGGGGTAAACCCCAGCATGCATCATGCAGAAGAATTAGAGAGGTATAGGCGGGCACTTGCTGCCAAGAGTGTGAGCAGGACGACTACTCCAGACGTCGAACCTATGATTAAGAGAGAGGGGACAATCCCTCATTTCTGGCCAGGAATGCCAGTAAGGAGGGAAAACCTCCCATTTGAAAGAGCTGACGCTCTTGGCAGAAGGGGTGGATTTGCCCCTAACATGCCAGATCGCCCTGCATACTTCTTGAGGTGAGACTCGGATATAATCCGACAAATGTTCGGAAACGAGCAGGGGGCTGCGATACTCCACCAGATGGCTCGAGATCGTACTATTGCAGCCAGAAATGCTGCCAGAGGAAACAGGGATAATACCCCTGGAGGGGATAACAGAGATGAAGCGGCCGAGAATCTGTATGGCTGAAATGAAGATGGAGGTGGCCCTCCCGAATGAAATAACTATGGGGGAAATTTCCCTGGTCAAGGATTCCCTGGGGGTGGTCCCCCAGATGGTGGCCCTCCAGGAGGAGGACCCCCTGGCAGTGATGATCTGGACGAAGAGGATGAGGATGATCCTCGAGGATATGGGAGAATTCCCATAGTTGGGGGACGACGTGTCGTCCAGGGAAACTGACCAAACTATCTGAGGGGATTCACCCCAGGTAATACGAGGTATATGGATTTTATGCAAAACAAATATGCACAGCATATCTGGGAACAAGTCGGGTTACCGACGGGACAGGTTGGACCTGAAGTGAAGGCGATGAACCCGCCTAAGCCTGGGAAGTACGGAGGCCAGGATGACCTGGATAAGTTTGACGACTGGCTGGGCCAGATATTGAAGTACTTTTGTACATTCAAGGTCACCGGCCCTGATCACGACGAAGATCGTGTATTGTACACTGGGTTGTACTTGGAGGGTCTAGCCTCCCAATGGTATGACCAAGAGGTCGACTCCCCGAATCGACAAGTACCTCACTGGACTTTTGAAGAACTCATATGTGGACTATTCAAATGATTCGTCCACGAGGTGTCGGTGCAGAACACTGCCAACAAGTATGATCGAACGAGGTTCGAATATGACAAGGGAGCCCTTGTGTATTATAACGACTTGAAGCGTCGTGTGCACCGAATGGTGCAGCCTCCAGACGACTACTTGTTCAGGAGGAAGTTCTTCCGGGGGCTACCGCACTCTATAATTAAATCGATATTCGAAGCTCGCAGAATATCCGCAGAGCATTCAACGATCAAGGAGATCCTCGAAGAAGTAAGGCGCATGGAAACTGCACAGAAAGCAGTGAATATGCATATGAGAACGAGCCATGCCAGCTCTGGAGGGAAGACCTCCCAGGGACGAAGTGGCTCACACCCACATGGAAACAGGAGCGCAGGTAGCTCCATGAACAAGGACAATTATAAGTACTTCCAGAAGGGAAACACGTTATATCAACGTAAGGCAAACTTTGCGCCAAAGGGCGCTGATGCTGGAAGGAAGGGTGGACAGTCCCACCGTAAGGATGGCGACCATAAGTACCATCATAAGGAGCAAGACGACTCGCATCAGAAAGGACGGCAGCCCCAAAAGTTCATGCCAGGGATAACGTGTTTCAACTGCTCGGAGGTGGGCCATATGGCCCCAGATTGCCCTCATCCTCGAAAGGACAAGAACAAAGTGGTGGTTAAGCCACGATTATATGCTGTAGATGTCCAAGAGGAAGAGGGACGCGATACCCTCATAAAAGAGGAACCCGATGAGGAAAAGGTCATTGGAAGTGAACCCAGTCACAACGAATCTAGTGATCACGAGGAAGGATCACACTGTGATGAAGTGGAAATCGTCGACGAGTACGAAATGTACTCAGAGATTGACGACGACAACGAGCCCATCGCATACTTCGGCGCCATACACGAAGAAGATGAAGCTGTTGCTTCCAATGAGGAGGTAACCTGCACTACAGTGGCTCAAAAAACTGTCTGCATGTTTGCGCATTTTTGAATGATTGCAGTGTAGCAGGATACTGATTAGGAGCTGGGTCATGTGGTAAGTAGGAGAGATGTAGTCCTTGGTCTTGGCTTTCCAATGGCATAGTTCTCATGAAATTCGATCAAGATTTGGGGTAGTAATGGCTGAATTGGTTTGGTGATGCATGCAGACAGTTTTTTGACTTTCAGTTATTTCAACATGATTTTGAATTTAACAAAGCATAGAATGCAGTAGGGTGCTGAAAAATGCTTATGTAACATACCACCTGATGCAATGAATGATTTGTCAGCATGCAAACAAGACCAAACATTGAATTTGCACCATAGAGTACCCCATCTCCACTACAACTTAATCAACCACTCTCCTGGCTGATTGGGGTCATTTTTGCAGGGCAATCACTGTAGGTACTGGTATCCACCACAGTAGTATTAGTATAATGTGCTCTAAGTACCATACCACCAGTAAATAATCTGCTGGGAGTCATCCCCATGCTATTTTCCCCACCTATGCTGTAATGGCCCGTACTTTTTCACTACTAGTCGTAGCGTACTCTAGCGTAGTTTTCCTTATTTATCTACTCTCTGGTTAGGGTTACTTTAGACGTGCTCATAGACGCTTTACTTAGTCAGCTGATTCATCAGTGTAGCCGCTTTGACTCAGCATGGAGCGCTGCAGCCAATAGTGTTTATCCCTCTTTGTTTGGCTTGTTCTACGAGGTTCCATGGTACAAACACTCTAGTTAGTATAAATACCGTTGTAGGGAAGGCAAGCTCCCTACTAGGATATGGACTAGGTATGGAGTGGTTGAGGCTGGTTTGGTTTTTCTAAGGGGCTAGATCCCCGTTTTGTACTTGGGATTGGGACTTAGCTGCGAGGCGAGTGGTTGCTTAGTAAGTGAAGTTGGGTTTGGACTCGAGTTTGTATTAGTTACAAAAACAATCACCACTATAGAGACTGGAGAGCACAGGCTGGTGAGACCAGCCTGTGGCAGTCTTCTTCTGTTGCTATCCTTGAGTGTGAGGACAGGACAGCCCTAGGGGAGTCCCAGGGTAGTGGGATTGGAGAGTTTTCAGTCAGAGTACAGCTAAGTGTCTACAGTGTCTTTTCAGTTTCTTTTTTCTCTACAGTCCTCTTTTCCAGACAGAGTCCCCAGGACTATCTGCAGGCCTATCAGGTCTACCCCTACTCTATTCTATCTTCTTTTCCTTCACTGTCTCTCTTGTCATAGACACGCCAATCAAGTTCATTTGTGCACTGTCGCATTAACTCTTTCCCTCATCCTCTACTCTCTGTCAGTCAAGGAGTAACCGAGTATAGTCTTCGGATTATAAGCATTACATATGCCTGGGCTGTCTCAAACCTAATCAGCACTGGGACAGCTACAAATGCATGGAATTCAATCAGGCACTTCAAGGCATGAAGACTCATCCAGTGCCTTCCCAACAAAGGTATTTTCATGGAAAGGGAGTTGGTATTAAGGCTGGGGTGAAGCAAAATGTGCATTTGCACTCCAAGTGTCATGGGGTGGCTGGCTCAACTGCATTATGAGGTGATATGTGGGTGGCTGTGAAGGGTCTAATTGGTCACATGAGGGCAGGACAAATGTCCAGAGCCAGTTGGCAGGCAATAACTTACCTCTGGGCAGCACAGTAGCCCATCCTCCTGATGACCCCTGGAGTCCAGAGCAGAGTTTGCTTCACCCCAGACTTAATACCTACTCCCTTTCCATGAAAATACCTTTGTTGGGAAGGTACTGGCTGAGTCTTCATGCCTTGAAGTGCCTGATTGATTTCCATGCATTTGTAGCTGTCCCAGTGCTGATTAGGTTTGAGACAGCCCAGGCATAGGTGGGGAAAATAGCATGGGGATGACTCCCAGCAGATTATTTACTGGTGGTATGGTACTTAGAGCACATTATACTAATACTACTGTGGTGGATACCAGTACCTACAGTGATTGCCCTGCAAAAATGACCCCAATCAGCCAGGAGAGTGGTTGATTAAGTTGTAGTGGAGATGGGGTACTCTATGGTGCAAATTCAATGTTTGGTCTTGTTTGCATGCTGACAAATCATTCATTGCATCAGGTGGTATGTTACATAAGCATTTTTCAGCACCCTACTGCATTCTATGCTTTGTTAAATTCAAAATCATGTTGAAATAACTGAAAGTCAAAAAACTGTCTGCATGCATCACCAAACCAATTCAGCCATTACTACCCCAAATCTTGATCGAATTTCATGAGAACTATGCCATTGGAAAGCCAAGACCAAGGACTACATCTCTCCTACTTACCACATGACCCAGCTCCTAATCAGTATCCTGCTACACTGCAATCATTCAAAAATGCGCAAACATGCAGACAGTTTTTTGAGCCACTGTATGATGCACATTGTACATGATGACGAAGACTCGTCAAAAGGAGACCAGGTCTCCGAGGCGGGAAGTGATTTCCCAGATGCAAATGGAGGAAGCTCCTACGAGGAAGAACCTCAGGAGGAAAAGTGGGAATGGTCCGGAACTTATGGAGCAGTGCACAAAGGGACATGCAATGAGTGTTGACATCGAGTCGACCACGTAGCAGAAGGGCTACTTAGTAGGGATGAATCCCTTGCACGAGCACTTAATGTACTGGAAGAACATGCTAAGTGTGAATACATACCACAGAGGGGTAGGAGAAGGAAACCACATACGACTCTCGGATGCGGATGGTAGTACGAATCACATACAGGCTGCGTTGCAGATGATGGCATTCCATCTCAGAGTCCACTGTGAGTCGACGTGTGGATCTATGGCGAAAACACCAAAAAAAACCCAACACAAAGACAATTGCCGAGTTGGTGGTTTACCTTCGCGGACTTTGGCTCGAGGGATCGGTTACAGTGAAGAGGGGGAGGGGTTCTGCACACCTAGAAGGCTAGGGCAGAAAGGAAGGTGCTCCTGACGAGAGGGAGCAGGGGAATGACAGAAAAGCGAAGATATCTAGGCTACTTGGAGCCTAGAAGCGACGTAAAGTGATGAAGAATAACAGTAAATAGACCCTTAATGGAGCCTCAGATACTGCAAGGATAAAGAAGATAATGAAGGGCCTTAAAGCGACGACAATAAGGCAGATAATGTCGATAATGATTGGGCAATAGTCTCACTACAAAGGGGACAGTATCCTATGCAGGGGGGGCTACTTGCTTGCTGCTTGCTGCGACGTATTGGTACTTATATACAAAAGGTAGCACAGCCTGAAGTGAATAGAGGGAAACACTTTGTAAGGGGTTTGTAAGCGATTGGTAAGAGGATTGGTAAAGGATTGGTAAGGCCGAGCAAGGCTGAGTAAGGACAGTAAGTGATTGGTAAGTAAAATCAGTCAGCATGACGAAGAATATCACAAATCATTTGAAATAGAATGAGTCATTAAGGAACGGATGAATAATGCGACAGAAAGGGGGATGAGTAAGCACACTGGTCACTGCTGAATAAGGGGGGTATGACTGCAAATGAGTCACTCTGACTCCTAGATCTGAGATCCAGATTCATTGGGGCGATATGCTGCACGTCCGAAAGAAGAACTGTGGGGATTTCTGCCAGGGGCCAATTTTGGGGGTCTCCAGGGTAGTCAGGGCTTAGGATTTCGCAACTTTCCCCCCTCTCTCCTCTCTGCAAAGCGACCTGTACCAGGTGCAACTAGTGTTCTGGAGGGCATGAGGAGGAGGAGGGGCTGTCTTCTCCAATGAGGGCAGGGAGAAGTGCCTCAAAATCGTCATGAATGCGGTCAGGTAGTGTAGATGATAGTAATTGGTACTGGAGCTGTCGCAATTTTGGGAGAACGAAAGATGAGATTGAGAGATAGACATTGCAGGGGGCAGGAAGGAAAAATCTGTAATCCTTTTCGACTGGAGAGACCGAAACAACCACATAAGACCTCTCAAGCCTGACAACAGACTTGAGGCGACCAAAGAACGTCTTCCTCGACGTCAGACTGACAAGAAGAATGCACTGTCCCAGAGTGATAGGATGGGAGGTCATGGACGAGGGAGGGATGAACCAGGAGGCTTCGGGGCAAGAGCTAGTGGGGATTCCTGGCAAGTACTCGTAGTTATTCTCCCTAGCAAAGGACACGAGTGAAGAGACAGTCGAGGAGGTGGCCATTATGATAAATATTGGCGAAATGGGCATTCGTTGGTAGAAATGATGCAGAAAATCGTGGAGTGCACGGATCGTTACCAAATTTGGTAGGCAGGATGGCGTGGTCGAGAGCTTCCTGCTTCCTGTGAGCGTGGGAATGGTGTCGATATCTTTAGAATTGACGGAGATATTCGAAAAATCAGAATGCCGTAAACTAGCGCTCAAAAAGTTTTTTTTGGGCACTCGAGCGGTTTCTTCCCTAATGTTAAGGATGGTTCTCGTGCAATGGATGACTGCTGGCAATATCAGTCATTCTTTGCATTAGGGCTAGGCTTCTCCATTCTTCATTATTCAGCTTCTGAGTCCATGCTCATTGTAACGGATCGAGGATTCTGCCCCTATCTTTTCATCTTATCTAATCACTGATTAGATATCCGATTAGATCATCTTGATCTTATCTTGGGCACTTCTTCGTGCGGCTGTGTACCTAGCCCTTATCCAGCCACGATCCAGACCTCCGATTACAGATCCCTCTCTCCCTTTTCACAGTTTGCGAGTTATTTATACTTACAGTCTAGAACCTAGGTCTGGTACTCGTTGATGTCATACTGACATCATACCCAGTGCCCTGGCCTTGAGGTTGCCTCATGGCTAGTACTTAGAGAGTATATATAGTAGGCACAACCCTGTACTAAGTCCTTAGTTCTATTCATTTGCTTGTTTGGGCGTCTTACCCTCTTGTCGCTGTAAGAGTGACTGTTTAGCCTCGTCTAGGCTTCATCATCGTCTTCATCGATTTGCGTGTCCTCCGACTACCCCCGCCATCGTTGTCCACTTAGTTGTGGTTTGGTTTGTTTTGTCTAGTGTTCCTCCTTCGGTCGCTGTCTTTCGTCGACTAGTCTAGCCTGACTGTGTCACTCAAGCACGACTCGTAACACTCATGTCGCCAAACACCTTTGGTGCATGACACCGCGAGGGCTATCGTATGAACACCCTATGACAAATGATATTAGCACGAGAGGACATGCGACATCTGCCAGGACGCAGTCAAGAGCTACAAGAGCATCTGGACAATGCCATATTTGACATATGCCGCCAAAGCATGTCAGAGAGTGATGTCGGGATTTACCCTGACATGGTAATAGTGAATACCCTGTGGGGTAGGGTATGGATCAACCGAGACAATACGGTGGAATATCAACCATCGGTAATGGGAGGTACAGGGGGACCCCTGTGGAGTGCATCTCTGAGGATAGCAGACGAAGATATGGACTCCCATATGGAAGATCCCATAGAATTTAATAGCATGGTAGATACTATGTCTACGAGAAATCGATGGGTTTGGTCTCCCATCTACAGTGCAATCCATGAAGAATCTTCATGCCGAGAATGTGCTCAGAGAATAGAGCACATATCCGAATCGGCAATCGATGGAGACACTACGCTGAACATAGCGTTGCGATACCCAGAGCAATTGGCTCATAGAGAGTATGACCACGGCTGGGAAGATTGCGACTGAGCGCAGATGGAGGGACACAGAATGAGCATGGATCGTATGCATTATGCGATGCGAACCATGGCAGACCGAATATGGTCCTTGGAAGCCGACAGGCTTCAGACAATTGCAGATATATTAGAGATACTGGGGGAACGCAGTGGCATGGCCCCAGAAGTGCGAAGAGCACTCGAAACAATGGAGGTTCGCCTCCAACGAACCACTGAAACTAATCGTCATGTCAGAATATATCCCAACGATATGATAGTGGTGACCCCCCACGGTGATGTGATTATCACAAGTGATGAAGGACAATATCGTCATACCACATGGTTGGCAGCAATGGATCTCGCTGCAAAGATTGAGCCGGTGACGAAGTCATTGACATGATTGCTATGCATACGAATAATGTAGTGGGATCCCGTCCCAAAATAAGTCCTGAGTTGTGAACATGCACAACGTTGCAAAGCGTAATTAATGGATGTACCGCATATACGATGATAGACACCGGGAGTACGGGTAATTTCATGAGCCTGGCATTCGCCAAGGTCACGAAGATGAGGGTGTTTCCCCTCGAGCAGCAGCTGATGCTGCAATTAGGCTGCATAGGCAGTCGGTCGAAAATTACTCATGGTGGACTATCCACAATATGCATTGGAAACTATGAAGTAGAAATATACTTTGATGTAGCGATTATTGATCGCTATGATTGTATAAGAGGAATTCCCTTCCTAAGACAAACTAAAGCGATTTTAAATTTCGCAGAGAAGACGATACAGATAGCAGCAGAATGCGTGCCTCTCCTCACAGAGCCTGAGGCTCTGATGACAGGTAAATCCCATCCTAAGCATTGACTCTTGCACCCTGCGAGGCCTCAGTCTCGCGAGGGCTCTAAAGGGGGGAGGGGATTCAATGGAGTAAAAGAGCCAAGGGGCTCAACAAAAAGCAAGGAACATCTCGCGGTAATAAAGCCAAAGAAGTTGTTGAGCAATGAGGATATACCTCAGTTACAGAACCAATGGTTTGAATGGTATAAGCACAGGCTTAGTGGGGTGATCCCGAAACTACCTCCACTATGGGAGGTAAACCACAGGATCCCCCTGATAGATGAAGGAAAGCAGTATGCGTACCACCTGCCACAGTGCGCTGACGTGCTGAAACAACAGTTGTCGGACAAAATCTGACTGTATATGGATGCAGAATGGTGGGTGCTGAAAAGCGTCCCACAGGCTGCTCCGATGCTATGCATCCACCTGATACTCCCACTTAAATAATCTAATTAGATAGTGTGTTGCTGTTGTGACGTGCGTCTAAGATGACAGGTTTGAGGCAATCCCCCCCTCAATGAATAATTATTGAATACTGAGAGGTACTTAGAATAATTTAGAACTACTGAGCTACAAGGCGCAGATGCAGATTTGTCATCAACGTCTCCCTGACACTTCCCACGCCCGTGCCGCGTCGTCCTCAATGCCTCTCGTCGTTGTCGTCGACAGCGAGCTCGCATATCTCAACAACTACGCAACGTACCGACGTCGGACTTTCTTTGTCATGCAGTACTTTTTTCTAGCTTACATTCTGTAGTATTTAACTTATGATTTCTGTCTATACGGGTGACGGTTTCAATTTGCATGCCCATGGCAGTGCTTGGCAGCTTCCGGAGACACGCATCCGCCACTGTGGACGACGGTGAGCTCACATATCTCGAAGCCTACGCAACATATGGACTTCGGACTTTCACTTCCATGTATAACATTACCTGGCCTGCATTCTGTAGCATATGACAGGGGTTTTACATGATTACATATCACTTGGAATCGAATGCACGGTGTTCTTTGCATGTCTCATCCACATGTTGGTATTCGGCAACATCTGCACCGCCCTCGGCAGTGGCAATGAGTGTAGTACTTATGTCCAACCTGTATTCCAGGAAACATATCATCGTCAATACACTATATGGAAAATATAATGCAAAGTTCTCTTCAATTCCCAGGCTGTGGCAGTGCCCGGTTATTTCCGGTGACGACTCAAGTACTCATCTGCCACTCGCACTGAAGGCGAGCTCACATATCTCATCTATGTGAGGCACGTACATCGAACGTTCACCGGGACATAGTAATTTATTTAGCATACATTTAATGGTACAAAAACTAGTATTAAACACTGGAAATGCGATGAGTTCTCTCCGAGCACGTGGCAGCGTTCGGCGATTTCTGGTGATACTCATCCACCAGTGGTGAGCTCATGGATCTCGAACACTTACGCAACGTACGGACTCTGGGTGTTCACAACTGCGGGGTAAGTTGTCCGGTCAACACTTTATTACAACGGTTCTATGTCTTGCATACGTGGCAGTGTTCGGCAATCGCGAGACTACTTGTTCACTATGAGAACTCCCATAGTATGGCTACTTAGATTCTGGAGTACGAGGAGTGTAAGACTTAGTAGCGCGTTGACGGCGGCTGATAAACCTGCCGTAAGAATGTATGATTAGTTGTTGAGTATTTAGTGTGCAAGAACTCACGTAGGTTAATCGTCTTCGAGGGAGCTGTTTTCTTCTGAGGACGAGTCTATAGTTACTGCGCTCTTTAAACCTTTCCCTGGCGCTGTACGACGCCGTTTCCTGCCTGCGTCGGAACGCTTCTTGCGAGGTTTACCCACCACTTCTCCAGCAGTTCGTCGTTCCTTGAGCTGGTCTTGAAACTGTTCGCACTGCTGTCTAGACATATACACCCAACGGCACGTGCCTGCTTTCAATGCATCACGAAGGGTCCACAGATGTTCGGCGTTTGTAATGGCACGGGGGGACTGGAAGGGAACGCCCTCCGGCCACCCAAGTAGATCAATACTGTACCTTGCTTTGATGGCCACCTCGAAGTTGACAAAATTGATTCAAATTTTCTTCTTCGCGACAACACCTGTGTCGACGTCAGATGGTATATTTTATGTTTGAGAGGAATAGCACAAACGGAGGCCAGAATTTAAGATGCGAGCACACATCCTCTGCATACCTTCCACAGAGTTACGCTCCTCGATATCTGTATGAACAGCGATAATTAATTGTTAGCGGTCACTATAGCGGGATGTCTACCTACTTTTTCCATGCATGCAAGCCCATTGCTCCATTTTACGAACGATTTCGTCGGGCTCCAGGTCCATAACATCCTCCCAGAAGTCCATGACATTATCTGTCCCATACCAGAAAGGTTGGGATGAGTCATAGACATGGCCACGAGTAGCGAACAGGCACACGTATACTCCGGTACGAAGGGCCAATCCATCAAGCTAAGAAGAATCGGCTGTAGGTCACGACGGTTGAATATGTAACTCACAATCTTAAATATATGCTCTAAGGTTGACTGGACATCGCGTGCGGCTGCTGAATTCGTGGCACGAATGCTCGTATTCTTGAGAGCCCGATACTCTGTGAGGGCACGCAACAATTCGTCCTTTTCATCTTGGGTCATGTCCTGGTACTTAGGGTCAGTCCTCGCTAAGCCCCGAATCTGCTGGAGGGTGAGTTTCTCCCCACGAGCGCGACCTGTCACATATGAGATAGAGCAATAAGAGAATAGCAAGGAATTACCTTCATTAACTTCGTGCACCTTGTCGTGGATGATTGCATTGGCCAGTTGTGTACCGCGCGGGTTCCGATAATATTTGTGACCGCCCAAAAGTTTCTTGACCTTCTCCTGTGTAACGTTATGTGTAGTGGCTACCACTTGTACTTTCGCTTCAAATTCATCAGAGAGTTTCCGGATTGCTTCGTTCAGAAGCGCGTCGCGATCCTTCCGCTGTGCTGCGGAGATCTGCCTTGATGCTGCGTGCGCGCTGTGATGCTCTTTCTCCACGGTGGTGAGAGGTTGACGGGGCTGCGTAACAGGCCATCCAGGGTTTCGGGCGGCCCAAGTAGACTTGTTACCCGCAGGCTTAGCCACGATGATTTCGCCGTTGCGACCACCAGGCACATCGCTGTTGAGACGGGTACTAAGAACGGTGGCAGCAGGTTCCAAGGTCGCATTCGAAGGGGTCGAGTTAGATGTAGAGGGTGTCTCTGAAGTAGTCAGAGACGACATGGGCTGAGGGAGTGAAATGGCCAAAAGGGCCGGGTCCAGCACCAGATAACCATCGGATGCATGGAGGACCGTCAAAGGCTCGGGAGCCAGTTGCACTGCATTTGGAGGAAATGTCGCTTGAGCAGGGTTCCGGTAGTCATATGAAGTGAGTGTTTGGGGCACCGGACAGGTGGAATCACTAGAAGAGTCGAACGAGACCGGAGGGAAAGTGAAAACGTAGTTTTCCATGCTGTTGGTAAATTGTCAACGCAGAGAGTCCTGAGCGGCACACAGCGTCTCCAAGTCCTGGAAAAATGGAAAAATAAAATAAAAAATTTGACAGCGTGATATTGAGCAGATGACATCGGTCTGTCCCGTCATTGGGACGATCAGACGATCATGCACTAGATTCATAGCTTAATATAACACCACGCGAACCTGTGGGGGTAGCATAAGATGTTAGAATGATCTATGGGTATTGACTATACTTACCATTGCTTAAGCCAACACCACACTTGCTAAGCCGGCGTTGGGTGAGCGATGGAGATACTGGCACGGCCGGTACCATGATGCAGTATCGTCGGCCGCCGCGGGTGCTGGTAAGTCGAACCAGTCAGGTCCCGCCATTTTTTGTTTTACCTGGAGATATGCATAAGCCGACGAGAGTCAAGTTATCGGGTTAATCGGAGGGTGGCGCTACCTGATGGCCGCCGGGGAGCCTCAAAGATTGCGAGCGAACATCAGTACACTCTAGAAACCCCGCTGCAAGCTTCAAGGGTCAGCTGCGTTAGATAGTAGTAGACCGTACAACTAACCTGGAACCTTTTGCTTCAATATAGGACGACAGCCAGACTGCCAGAGATGACAGGCACGTCGAAAGCTAGACGTGTGACAATGATGCCGGTTGTAGCGCTTCTGCAACGTTTGCGTGGTCATGTGACCGAACGCTAGGCCTGAGACGCCAAGTGGTAATGCTAACCTTCGTCATTGCTTCCAAGTTACACCAGGTAAGCTACGTATATAGTACCCTGCAGTCAACTAATCACACTCCCTTGCAGCCAGGACCTTGATGATCGTATATGGGAACAACACCAACTGTAACGAAGAAAAACCAGCAACGCGCAGCGACTGAACGGTGGCTATCGAAGCCGGGGTACGAAGCATTTTCTGTACATCACTTGACGAAGAGTTTAACTCCAGAATTCAGAGTGCGAGAAGAGCAGAGAGAGAAGGCAAGACTTCGCGCTGCCAGGTAGGCCGGCTAATATGATCGATCATGAGTACCCGTGCTGACTGAGGACGCTTGTAGGAACAGGACTAGGTGAGTACCCACCCTCAAATACGTCCGTTTATTAACTTTGTTATTAGGAAATGTGCCATCGACAATGAAGATACTACGTGCAACCCAACACCGACCAGCGCAGACGGATCGTCCCTGGACTCGCAGCCCAACTCGTGCCTACATCCTTCAGCACATTCAGAAATCCCCCCGCTCGAAAAAATGAGGCAACTCATCGCCGATTGGCAATCCGAATGGGGCGCAGAGTCAACCTGGCCGAAGAAGTTCTATGAACAACTGAAGTACGCCCAGGGCAGGGGTCAACATGCCACTGACGCGTTCTTTTCGCAATGTGAGGCCCACGTTGAAGACGGCAGGCGACTTCTGTGGCTTTTAAGGAGTATGACACGCAAAGGCTTTAGGGGTATGTCGCACAGAGTTGCAGACTCGTATGAACAGGTTTTTGACTTGCTCACGTCCTTATTGATCGAGCTACGCTTTTTCGAAGTTAAATTAGATGAATACGCACCGATATCCCCTTTGTCTCGAATCTCCGAATCTCGTTACTATTTTACTGTGTAGTCGCCTTCCATACCTTCCGTATGCACACGTTCCACACCCGAGGAGTAGTGATCCGCAGGGGTACTGAGTACCCGTGGGGGGTAACGGGTAGGGGTACTGCGGGTAGGGGTACGGGTTGCAACTCCCATACCCTTACCCGACCCGCGACCCGTGACACTGTACCCGTGACCCGTAGTACTGTACCTATGACCTATAACCCGCGGCACCGAACCGCGGCACCGAAGGCTCTGTTGAAACTATACAGTACCTGTCAAACACTAGATATAATTGCCACACGGGGCAAACCATATTTCCAGGCCATCAAAATGGCTTCTAAAAGAATTCCGCACCCGACGGAGAAAGCGCTAGCATTACAAACTGCGAACCAGCATAAACGGAAGACAGGAGAATGTCAGAATGCAGAGACAAAAGGCAGTAAATGGATCAGAAGAAATGACACCCCTACTCCGAGCTCCCGGTCCCTGTCACAGTCCAGTCTGACCACCACTGACAGAGATACTACACCAGATTTCCACCACGACGAAGGGACTGTGGATACAGACACCAAAAGCGAGAGGGACAAAATTACAGAGACTTCTGATGCTGAATTAGGTGCAGTCATAAACCCGGAGTTACCATGCCTGTGTCTAACATAGAATCAGAGCGGCTGAAACAAGAATGGAGCTCACCCATATATGCCTTCTTTGCACAAGAGCCCACTATTGAATATGTCACAGGGCGGCGCTCGCATGTCTTCTGGTGTACGGCAAAAGGTTGCAAGAAGGGAGTGAGGCGGTTCCTTGATAAAAGTGATGCCCGGTCGACCGGGAACATGCGCAAGCATGTCAGGGTGTGTTGGGGAGAGGATATCTTTCACCAAATTACCCAGACAAAGAATGCCACAGTGGCCCGCGAGGCTGTCAAAAATTATGTCAAAAATGGCTCGATCAAAGTCGCACTAGACTGCAAGGGAAAGGTAGGCTACTCTCACAGGCAACACACAAAAATAGAGACTAGGTAACCAGCAACGAACCCAGCATGTACCAGCCTTATTTTCATCCAACAGAATCGAGATGGTTCGCTGGGTCGCAGAAAGCGGCCGACCCTTTGAGATTGTTGGTGATCCCGGCTTTCAAACCCTCATGAAAACTGGGTGTCCGGAGTACCACATACCTAGTCCAGACACAGTGGCACGCGACGTCCTCTCCATGTTTACACGCATGTGGCAACAACTGGCTATGAAGTTACAAGTATGTCAGCTCGAACGGTGATCTCAGGTGTAAAACAGCTAATATATACCTGTAGTCGTATGAAGGAAAATTGAGTTTCGGAACTGATACCTGGACATCACCAAACCACAAAGCGTATATGGCCGTCACGGTCCACCTCATAGAAAAAGGTAAACCGTTAGGAATGCCGCTTGATTTTTTTGAGGTTGCAAGGGTAGGCCTTACTGTTTCAATCGCGTCGCCCCATCTAAGACTCGTTGTTGCATAAAGTCGCATACCGGTTCAGTACTGGCGAATGAGTTTACTAAGGTACTGGAAGATTTTGGCATAACGGATCAGGTCAGGTGCCATGAATTTACGAGGGCATTGAAGGCTGACCTGCAAGTTTCTTCGAAGATCTTGGCTGTGACATGCGATAACGCATCTGCAAATGACGTGATGACTGACGAGCTCGAATTCAATATACCAGAGTTTGAGGGCAAGACATCGAGGATCCGGTGCATACTACATGTTGGAAATCTAGTCACGAAGACGATGATTAAACAATTTGATGTACCAAAAAATCAGGAAGTGGAAGCGTTGGGGGCTGAGCTTGCTGAGGGGAATGATGGCGATTATGACGCGATCTCCACCGATCTCGAAGAGGATGATACCGAAGGTTGGGTGAACGAGGTTTCCCTCATGACAGCAGAAGAACGAGCAGGGCTGGAGCGTAAGATTCGTCCAGTGCGATTGGCATTAGCAAAGGTCAGAACGACTCACCTGGCTGCTTGCATGCTCACTAACCTCCACTCGTGAAAGGTGCGCAAGCTGGCCTTCAAAATAATCCACTCCACGACGATCGTCCTGCCCGCTTGGGATGCTGCTTGCAAGGAAGCGGGCATGGGCATGAGACGAATACCGCGGGATGTATCGACATGCTGGAACTCGACATTTGACATGGTTAGCTTCGTTGTTGAGTACAGGACACCAGTTGATGCACTTACCGACAAGCGTCGCCTCGGCTTGGCTGCTTATGCCCTTGACGAGCATGAGTGGCTGGTGCTGGGACAACTGTGCGAGGTGCTGAAGGTTAGTCACGGGTACTGTACAGTACAACGTTGAGTCTGCGTTGCAATCTTACTAATCAAGAACAACAACAACAAATGATAGATCCTCAAAGATGCTACTCTGTTCTTCTCGCGTGGTACACCGAACCTGGCCATGGTCATACCGGCTATGGACTACATCGATGAGATCTTCACGACGACTATGCTAGACGACACGCGTTTAGATCCATCCATTCGAGCCGCAGTTGGACTCGCGAAGAGGACCCTCAACAAGTACTATTCGCTCACGGACATGTCTGATCTCTACCGTATTGCGATGGGTAATATTTTCTTTAATTTTCCGACACTAGCTGACCACATCCGCCTTTAGTCCTCCACCCCCGCCATAAGTTGGAATATTTTAGGCAGGCGAAATGGGAAGCCGACTGGATCAAGACGGCAGGTGAACTCGTTCGCCGCAATTATGACTCTTCGTATGTTTCCTGTGACGTTCATGAAGATGTGGGTTCTCCCGGTTCTGACGGTGAGGAACATAAGGTGAGATTTTTCACGATATCATTATTCAACCTACTACGCATACTGATGCTTATCTAGGACCGCCCGAACAATATCTTCAACAGGCTCCCATCCCTCAGCAAAATCAATTCGTCACGTACGTTGGACGAGCTTGACGCGTACCTTGCTACAGGTGTGGAGGATATCGATGTAGGTGATGCCATCCAATGGTGGGACGACCATCGATCCACGTACCCCCGCCTTTCCCGCATGGCCCTCGACTATCTTTCTATGCCTGGTAAGTACGGATTATCTTGCTATTTATTAGTCTGACATCATAGCATAGCCACATCCGTTGATGTCGAGCGTCTTTTTAGCAAAGGTCGAGTCTTCTTGCCATATCTCCGAAACCGCATGTCATCTCAGACTACCCGCGCACTCATGTGCCTCAGCCACTGGAGTAAGCTGCGCTTAATCAAGGATGAGGATCTTCGTAAGGTTGTCTCTGCAGAGCCTGAACTACCAGGTAACTGCGCGGGGGTCAAGCATGTGGATCTTGAGCTTGCTGATGAGTGAGACAGCATTTCATCAAAGTCGTAGTACGTATGCTAGCAATAACTGTGGTAGTGTACTTCAAAATTTCGAGTCAGCTGTGTCCACGACCCTTGGGTAAGCTGGGGTAAACCCGTCGCGGGTACAGACCCCTACACCCGTGGGAATTACCTGTACCCTTGGGTCACGGGTACGGGTATCACGCGGGTACGGGTACGGGTTGAGGTCCCGAGTACCCAGGGGTTACCCCTGCGGAACACTACCGAGGAGTGACGCTTCCCCCTCGCTCTAAGCCGCCTGAGTAAATAGGAAATTTGCATACAATCAACGTACTAAACACCATGCTTTTGAACGGACAGCAAGCTAGATAATGTATTGGATATGACGTAGTGTACAGCTGGTTGATAGCGAACGGTAATAGTGAACCCGTTCGCTATCAACCAGTATTCACCACCGGCATCGCTGAAAACGAACTCTGGCGGGATGCACGCGACATCGTTACGAGCGTTAGCTCGTCTACTATCCAAGACTTGCTGTCCGACAATTTTATCTCACATCTTGTGTTGTGGTGATTGCAATTTACTGGTTTAGCCTATCGAACTTGTCAATACTGTTTGAGCACAAATCTTTGGTTATGCAAGTACCGGGCACATTCATTCGTATACATACACTACACTCAACACCAATACGTACGACCTCAGACCAGATATTTAATGTACAGGCAATACTTATGCGAATCAAACTGGAGATCACTCTCGCATTCATTGGTAGACAAGGCAGGCAGAGGGACATTGGTATTAACTACTATATACTTCAGCTATTCAACACGAGACGAAGGCGGGGCAGCACCAGTCATATTCAACAAAAGAAAAGTTTTGGAAGGACCCGACGCTCACCGGCTACCAGTGGCATTGAGTTGCACTTGGCTAAGCACATCCGTCAAGTCATCCACTTCGGCCCAGTAAGATTGTTCCCCTTCAGTGAGAGCAGGAGAAGGCGTACGCAGTACTGCGGGCCAGAAGGGTCCACCGGGGGAAGGAATCGCACGGAGTTCACCTTTGTCATAAGCCGCTGTGTAGTCGGCAAGTGCCTGCTGGAAGGTCTTACACTTGTAGTAGATGGCACCACTGATTCCGAGAACACGCAGTGCAGTGTCTTTCCTAGGTATTTGAAGTTGAGGTCAATAGAGGATGGTTTTGATGAAGTGCCAATATTACCACGAGTAGAATATGCCGACTTCTTGCCCAACGATAACAAGGTAAAATCCCTCAGGCTTGGAGGTCGGCTCCGCAAGATCCGACGGGTCGGGAATGATGGCAATACGAGATGTGGATGCGCAAGGTGCTGAAGGGGGAGAGGCAGCAAAAGATCTTGATTTGCGAGAAGGCGACGATAAGGTGGTAGTAGGGGTGACGGTAGCGACGGACGATTGTGTAACCGCCCGACTGCACTTCTGAGGACTCCGAGGACTCCTAAGAGTCGTCGTGGTAGAACAAGTACGACGTTTCACGAAGCTTTTGACCTTGGTTTCCGTGGTCCCTTCACGAGTAGTCGTCACTGTCGTCGTGCGCGTAACCGTCTCTTCAGTATCTCGCTCCGTGGATATTGTTTCCTGCCAGTTACCATCGTCGTCTAACAGAATGTCAAAACCTCCGCCAAAAAATTTAGTCCTATGCCTACCTTCGGCACTTGATACCATGGTCAAACCACCTTGCGGGTCGCTGCTAAGGATATTTAAAGACTGTACTATCGATGGCAGATAAGCTAGCAATAAGTGTTGACATTGCGCTAGCGTCACGTGGTCTGTGAAAGGATCAAAGGTTCTGGACAATGGAATGACACCAAAAAGCAAGTTATGGTTGGGGGAGCAGCGCGTGGTCACTTGCGCAAGTGCAGAAGCTTGACGTCCTCGCGAATACGCTGCGTCCAGACCCATGTTCACCAGGTCACAGGGGTTGCACGGACACTCCATGAATTGGCTGGTCCGAGAAAAATTGCCGAACGGTCTGCACGCACAGCAGAGCGCAAACAAGAGCGGCTAAGAGGTACGCTGTTGTTGTGGTTAAAGAAAACAAACTCACCTTTGACAGAGATGACCGTTACCGAGAGGCATGCACTGGAGGTGTTGCGAGATCCGGCGTCGACCTATGCAGACAATGAGCCAGTAGGCGACGACTACGAGAATGAGGGGTATGGTGAAATGGTCCTGGACGGAACGGAGCCTCTGGATGTTAGTCACGCTGGTGG